>JBBGZY010001579.1:0-1200000 GCA_037952925.1 Lithobates clamitans | reverse complement strand
ATCTTCAGAGATCTTCCTGCTGCAGAGCGTTTTAAATGGTTATGTCAGCAGGAGACCTTCTGGCTATATTCTTTGAACACTCTTTCCCCAGGGGGGGTTAAATGAAGAGAAAGAGATACATACTCTGTTATAACCTATGCACGTAGAGATTAGAATCTTTAAAATTATTTCATTTTTTTACAGTGGACCTGCATGGTCATCATCTCCAATTTGGATATAGTTGGGTTCTTAGTCTGCGGTAGCGGGTAGTGGGATTGTAAGTAACCATCTCACACATGCATATTGGTGGTATATTGGTGTGCATCTGCATATGTGTGGTCATGCATTATACACACATATTAGTGTATCTCTCCCATATATATACCTATCCTGTACAACATCATCAACATTTTTTATACATACATAATTTTTTTATATACATTTTTTTAATATATATTCCTTTTTAATATATATTTTTAATATGCGTTTCTCTTTAAGACAATTACTTTTTATTTCATTATCTAGATTGTTGTTTTTGGCCTTTTCCAACAGCTCAATATGTGCTCTATTTCACACCAGTTGTTAACCTGTGTAAACCCCATTTTTTTTACTCCTAAAAACATTTTAATTCCTTCATCTTATTGTTTTGGGTACGCTGACTGTTGTAGTCTTATGGCCACGGACCTCATGCTCACGAGAGTGTACTTAAAGGTGCTCTCCTCCAGAGAATAACAGGCCAGTAAAAAGAGCTGTGAGCTCCAAGCGCATAGCCTCACAGTTTACACAGACAGTCCTGATCCCTTCCTCCTGCCCCGTGCTGGTGACGTCATTTCCGGTTCAAGCTGGTCAGCGTGGAGCCGACCACTTCCTGGTTCTCTCTGAAGCACAGCTATACAGTACAACAACCAACCTGACTCCTTCCCAGCGATCCGGATGGTATGTGGAGCTTGTGGGACACATCAGAACTGACAGAACTGCATACTTATGAAGAGCATGACTTTCACTTATATCTTGTAAGTAAGTGCTCTTAATCTTGTGCAATAAACGTCTGTAATTTAATACTACACTGAGAGTGGCGCCCCCCCACCAACCTTACTTGTTTTACAGAGTACCTGGACACACTCTCAGGATAGCTGCCTCTTTTTAAACTACCCCCCTTTTTTTTTTACTTGACTCAACTCTATTGTGACTTTTATGACTGTGCAAGTATATGTACACTATTCAAATCCAAGGGCTTTACTTTCTGGAGCTCCAGATACCCAATTTACCTCCTCCTTGATCATGTCATGGATGGCTTTCACATTTGCAGGCATGGAGACAGAAACAGGCCTTCCACCAGGTTTCTCATTTTCAACACTGAAATGGCCAGTTTTAAAATTGACAACCCAACATTTAACTGTTGCATATGAAGGGCCACTGTCACCCAAAGTTTGTGACATTTCATCATGGATCTGCTTTGCCTCTTTCCCATGGAGAAACAGAAACTTGATTATGGTCCTATGCTCTTCCACATTGAATTGAGAGATGCCCTCACAATCTGACAGATTTGGAATGTTTTTGCAAAGAAGAGTGGGCAAATATTGCCAAGTCAAGATGTGCCATGCTGATAGACTCATACCCAAAAAAACTGAGTGCTGTAATAAAATAAAAAGGTGCTTCAACAAAGTATTAGTTTAAGGGTGTGCACACTTATGCAACCATATTATTTTATTTTTTTATTTTTGCTTCCCTCCACCTAAAAGATATCAGTTTGTTGTTCAACTGAGTTGTGCAGTTTATAGGTCACAATAAAGGTGGAAACAGTTCTGAAATGATTTATATTTGTCTCATTTTTTTACATCACAGAAACATGACATTTTAAACACTTACGGACCGCCCACTGTCGTTATACAGCGGCTGTTTGAAGGAGGATATCGTTGTCCTGGCAACAGCTAGCTGCCATAACCCCGGTATCCTTGTCTACAGCGGGCGGTTCGCTACAAGATAAAAGTGGTCTCTGCGGTGGATTTGCAGCGAGATCACTTTTATTTGGTGGCGGGAGAGTGGTCCCCCCTCCCGCCGTGATCCGGTGCCTACCAGAGCCGTTGGCAGCGGCGGAGGTGATCGTGTCCTGTCAGTAGCTGGGTATGGAGACAAGTGAGGGGAAGATGGCCCCCACCTGTCTCCATACAATTGCTGGGTGGAAGCGATGTCAAAACTTCACTTCCGCCCACAACTCTTAAAGGGCCATTTTTTTTAAATGGCAATTTTTATTTTATTGCATTTTAGTCTAAATATGAGATCTAAAAGGTCCTGTCATGCTTTTTTCTATTACAAGGAATGTTTACATTCCTTGTAATAGGAATAAAAATGACATTTTTTTTTAAATAGTGTGAAAATATAAAAAAAGAGGTAAAATTAAAAAAAATGTATTTAACCACTTCAGACCCGGAAGGATTTACCCCCTTCCTGACCAGAGCACTTTTTACAATTTGGCACTGCATCGCTTTAACTGCTAATTGCGCGGTCATGCAATGCTGTACCCAAACGAAATTTGCGTCCTTTTCTTCCCACAAATAGAGCTTTCTTTTGATGGTATTTGATCACCTCTGCCGTTTTTATTTTTTGCGCTATACACGGAAAAAGACCGAAAATTTTGAAAAAAAATGATATTTTCTACTTTTTGTTCTAAAAAAAATCCAATAAACTCAATTTTAGTCATACATTTAGGCCAAAATATATTCGGCCACATGTCTTTGGTAAAAAAAATGTCAATAAGTATATATTTATTGGTTTGTGCAAAAGTTATAGCGCCTACAAACTAGGGTACATTTTCTGGAATTTACACAGCCTTTAATTTATGACTGCCTATGTCGTTTCTTGAGGTGCTAAAATGGCAGGGCAGTACAAAACCCCCACAAATGACCCCATTTTGGAAAGTAGACACCTCAAGGAAATTTCTGAGAGGCATGTTGAGCCCATTGAATATTCATTTTTTTTGTTCCAAGTGATTGAATAATGACAAAAAAAAAAATTACAAAAAGTTGTCACTAAATGATATACTGCTCACACAGGCCATGGGCATATGTGGAATTGCACCCCAAAATACATTTAGCTGCTTCTCCTGAGTATGGGGATACCACATGTGTGGGACTTTTTGGGAGCCTAACCGCGTACGGGGCCCCGAAAACCAATCACTGCCTTCAGGATTTCTAAGGGCGTAAATTTTTGATTTTACTCCTCACTACCTATCACAGTTTTGAAGGCCATAAAATGCCCAGATGGCATAAAACCCCCCCAAATGACCCCATTTTGGAAAGTAGACACCCCAAGCTATTTGCTGAGAGGCATGTTGAGTCCATGGAATATTTTATATTTTGACACAAGTTGCGGGAAAGTGACAATTTTTTTTTTTTTTGCACAAAGTTGTCACTAAATGATATATTGCTCACACAGGCCATGGGCATATGTGGAATTGCACCCCAAAATACATTTAGCTGCTTCTCCTGAGTATGGGGATACCACATGTGTGGGACTTTTTAGGAGCCTAGCCACGTACGGGGCCCCGAAAACCAATCACCGCTTTCAGGATTTCTAAGGGTGTAAATTTTTGATTTTACTCTTCACTGCCTATCACAGTTTCGGAGGCCATGGAATGCCCAGGTGGCACAACCCCCCCAAATGACCCCATTTTGGAAAGTAGACACCCCAAGCTATTTGCTGAGAGGCATGGTGAGTATTTTGCAGCTCTCATTTTTTTTTGAAAATGAAGAAAGACAAGAAAAATTTTTTTTTTCTTTTTTCAATTTTTAAAACTTTGTGACAAAAAGTGAGGTCTGCAAAATACTCACTATACCACTCAGCAAATAGCTTGGGGTGTCTACTTTCCAAAATGGGGTCATTTTGGGGGGGGGTTGTGCCACCTGGCCATTCCATGGCCTCTGAAACTGTGATAGGCAATGAAGAGTGAAATAAAAAATTTACACCCTTAGAAAGCCTGAAGGCGGTGCTTGGTTTTCGGGGTCCCGTGCGCGGCTAGGCTCCCAAAAAGTCCCACACATGTGGTATCCTCACATATACTCAGGAGAAGCAATAGAATTTATTTTGGGGTGTAATTTCACATATTCCCATGGCAAGTTTGAGCAATATATCATTTAGTGACAACTTTGTGCAAAAAAAAAAAATTGTCTCTTTCCTGCAACTTGTGTCACAATATAAAATATTCCATGGACTCGACATGCCTCTTAGCAAATAGCTTGGGTTGTCTACTTTCCAAAATGGGGTCATTTGGGGGGGTTTTGTGCCACCTGGGAATTCCATGGCCTCCTTGTGTCACAATATAAAATATTCCATGGACTCGACATGCCTCTCAGCAAATAGCTTGGGGTGTCTACTTTCCAAAATGGGGTCATTAGGGGGGGTTTTGTGCCACCTGGGCATTCCATGGCCTCCGAAACTGTGATAGGCAGTGAAGAGTGAAAAAAAAAATTTACACCCTTAGAAAGCCTGAAGGCGGTGCTTGGTTTTCGGGGTCCTGTGCGCGGCTAGGCTCCCAAAAAGTCCCACACATTTGGTATCCCCACATATACTTAGGAGAAGCAATAGAATTTATTTTAGGGTGTAATTTCACATATTCCCATGGCAAGTTTGAGCAATATATCATTTAGTGACAACTTTGTGTTAAAAAAAAAAAAATTGTCTCTTTCCCGCAACTTGTGTCACAATATAAAATATTCCATGGACTCGACATGCCTCTCAGCAAATAGCTTGGGGTGTCTACTTTCCAAAATGGGGTAATTTGGGGGGGGGGGTTGAACTGTCCTGGCATTTTATGCACAACATTTAGAAGCTTATGTCACACATCACCCACTCTTCTAACCACTTGAAGACAAAGCCCTTTTTGACACTTTTTGATTACATGAAAAAATTATTTTTTTTTTGCAAGAAAATTACTTTGAACCCCCAAACATTATATATTTTTTTAAAGCAAATGCCCTACAGATTAAAATGGTGGGTGTTTTATTTTTTTTTCACACAGTATTTGCGCAGTGATTTTTCAAACGCATTTTTTTGGGAAAAAACACACTTTTTAAAATTTTAATGCACTAAAACATACTATATTGCCCAAATGTTTGATGAAATAAAAAAGATGATCTTAGGCCGAGTACATGGATACCAAACATGACATGCTTTAAAATTGTGCACACACGTGCAGTGGCAACAAAATAAATACATTTTTAAAAGCCTTTAAAAGCCTTTACAGGTTACCACTTTAGATTTACAGAGGAGGTCTACTGCTAAAATTACTGCACTCGATCTGACCTTCGCGGTGATACCTCACATGCATGGTGCAATTGCTGTTTACATTTGACGCCAGACCGACGCTTGCGTTCACCTTAGCGCGAGAGCAGGGGGGACAGGGGTGCTTTTTTTTTTTCTTTTTTTTTTTTTGCTTTTTTATCTTATTTTTAAACTGTTCCTTTCATTTTTTTTAAAATAATTTTTATTGGTATCTCAGGGAATGTAAATATCCCCTATGATAGCAATAGGTAGTGACAGGTACTCTTTTTTGAAAAAATTGGGGTCTATTAGACCCTAGATTTCTCCTCTGCCCCCAAAGCATCTGACCACACCAAGATCGGTGTGATAAAATGCTTCCCCAATTTCCCAATGGCGCTATTTACATCCAGCGAAATCTACAATTCTAAAAGTCATAAAATGCTCAGAGCTTCCGGTTTCTTAGGCCATAGAGATGTTTGAAGCCACTCTGGTCTCTGATCAGCTCTATGGTCAGCTGGCTGAATCACCGGCTGCATTCTCAGGTTCCCTGTTGAGACAGGAGAGCCAGAGAAAAACACGGAAGACGGTGGGGGGGGGGAATTCCCTCCCACTGCTTGTAAAAGCAGTCTAGAGGCTAATTAGCCGCTAGGATTGCTTTTACATGAAAAGAATGATACCAAGATGATACCTAAACCTGCAGGCATCATTCTGGTATAACCACTCAAAGTCGTGAATGCCGTACCTGAAGACAAAAAAATGGTTAACAATAAAGCACAGTAAACGGTAAAGTATAAAAAATTGCATACCTGAAAAGCAAACATGATAAAACATAATAACAATAAAACATTGCAGAATATAATACAGTAAAAAAGAGCAGAACAATAGAGAGAGAATAGAGAGAGAGAGAACAATAAAACAACAACTATTTTTTTTATTTTATATTTTTGTTTGTGTTTTTTTTTTTTTTTTTTTTACACTTTTTTTGTAACTGTAACTTTTATAACTGTAACCGGTTCCAGGTTCAGATCTCTCAAAATGTGATGGCATTTTGGGAGACCCTGTGAAAGTGTGTCTAGTCTGTGGAATGCTGTACCCTACGCTAATACTCAACTAGTGCATGGTAGCGTTCAAAACATTCACCAATGCAAAGACCAGGATTGTCAGGACAGGAGGGACAATAATAGCGGGTGTCACGCCTATATCCGCGCTTGCTGCAGACACAACATCTTTTTTGGGGGGGTTAGTTGGGTAGGGGTACTCGGGAGGACATAAAGAAAATGCCTCTCATGCAGCCGACTGATTTGGTTGGGGATGTGAATGGGGGAAGTACGGGCGCTGCAGAAGCGGTGGGTTCCCAATAAGGATTGGCGAATGCAGCAGGAAGGGCATTATGGGCACGACAGGCCTGTGTTTGTCTTCTTGGTGGCAGCGGAACACTACTTGTGCTTGCCACCTCAACAGCTTGAACTGCACTTATGGAACTCGCCACGTCACCACGTGTTACTGCAGTGCGGGTTTGACTATGACCGGGTTGTACTAAGCCACTGGTGCTTGCCAGTTCAATAAAAAGCTACCAAAAAAACTGTTAGCGATCGCAGGGATCAGGCCTGACTCTGCGAACGCTGCAGTTATGTGTTTAGTGTTCTGTAAGTGACAATGATCGATCGATACTGCACTTGGGTGGGCTGGGCTGGGCCGGGCGGAGGGGCAAAACGCAGGTGCTAGCGGGTATCTGGGCTGATCCCGCTAACACTGCGTTTTTGGGAACCCTAAATTGCTGGGGACGCTAGTATAGATCTGATCGGATCAGATATTGATCCGTTCAGATACTACACCACAAAGGGAGGTGTACGGTGGGTGTTAGCGGTACTGGCACTAACCTGACGCTGCCTGGGGCTGGTGCTTGCCAGTTCACCAAAATGCTACCAAAAAAACTGTTAGCGATCGCAGGGATCAGGCCTGACTCTGCGAACGCTGCAGTTATGCGTTTAGTGTTTTGTAAGTGACAGTGATCGATCGATACTGCACTTGGGTGGACTGTGCCAGGCGGAGGGGCAAAACGCA
The DNA here is from genome assembly GCA_037952925.1 of Lithobates clamitans. Lineage (NCBI taxonomy): Eukaryota > Metazoa > Chordata > Amphibia > Anura > Ranidae > Lithobates > Lithobates clamitans. Next base: position 1,192,698 of record JBBGZY010001579.1, on the reverse strand, counting down.
GGTGCTAGCAGGTATCGGGGTTGATCCCGCTAACACTGCGTTTTTGGGAACCCTAAACTGCTGGGGACGCTAGTATAGATCTGATCAGATCAGATATTGATCCGTTCAGATACTATACCACTAAGGGAGGCGTATGCTGCGTGCGTGGGTGTTAGCGGTACTGGCATTAATCTGACGCTGCCTGGGGCGACGCATATCACCGCCGGGTGATCAGGGGACTAAACCTTTATTCGGTAATAAACGGCCGGTGCCCTGACACTATAAAAAATAAACGAACTAACCAGCGTCACATGTAACAGTTATACGGTGATCAGTGGTGAAAGGGTTAACTAGGGGGCAATCAAGGGGTTAAAACATTTATTAGGTAGTATATGGGGGTCCCTGTCGCTATAAAACGCTGATGGCGAACCTAAATATTTACGTCCCTAACTAGCGCCACCAGCGACACTAATACAGCGATCAGAAAAATGATTGCTTAGCGACATTGGTGACAGGGGGTGATCAAGGGGTTAAAACTTTATTAGGGGGGGTTAGGGGGGTACCCTAGACCTAAAGGGGGCTAATACTAACTGCCCTACCACAGTAACTGTCACAAACTGACACCATGCAGTAATCAGAAAAAAAACAAAAAAACAAAAAAAAAACCTGCTTGGTGTCAGTGTGGGGGGAGAGGTGATTGGGGGGGATCGGGGGTAATCGGGGGGGGGGGGATCGGGGGTGTAATGTGTGCCTGGCATGTTCTACTGTGTGTGTGTTGTGCACTCACATTTCAGTCTTCTCTCCTCGGCGCCGGAACGGAAAATGCCGAGCCGAGGAGAGATGACCACTTCCTCTGCCTCTGTGTACAATACAGAGGCAGGGAAATGATTTGATTGGCCAGGAGCGATCGCGAGGGGGGGGGGGCCACAAATGGATGGCCTCCCGCTCACCACCGATCGCCGGGGAGGATTTGCCGACCGCCGCAGGAACGGGGGGGGGTCCAATCGGACCCCCCACCCACGGGCAGGCAAGGACGTACCTGTAGGCCCTTTTGCCTGCCCTGCCCGGCAACTGGTTAAATTCGCCCTGTGTATTATGCGTATGGAGGAGACGCTGGCGTTGGATAATAATACTTATGATAAATTTACAGTACTATGGTCAGTCTGGTGGCGCTTCTGCTCCTCAGATACGCTGGTCACGTTGCTTCCTACCCCCCCCCGCACCCAGCTCCCTCTATAACTTGAACTTCACCTAAATCTTGATTAAGACCCGCAATTGATAAACTGGAGTCCTTCCTCTCCGGTCCCCGCCAGCAGACACTTTGTGGGAACCAGTGACACTAATACAGTGCTAAAAATATACACTGTCACTGTACTAATGACACTGGCTGGGAAGGTGTTAAATATCAATGCAATCAAAGGGTTAAATCCCTGCTAACAGGACAGAGCTCTGTCTTGTTTAGAGAGCTCTGTTCTGTCTTTCTCCTTGCCGATCAGCGGGTGTCGGTGGACATTCATTGACTGGCACCCGTTGATTGGCTTGTGCTATGACTAATCACTAATCAGGAGAGCAACTTTGCCGTCGTATAATGGGGTTATGCAGTCGGCAAGTGGTTAATTATTGACCACCCATGGTATTCTTCTGTCTTACCTGTAGTGCATACTCTCCCACACAGCAAATCCAGTGTTGTCCTGCTGTGATCCACCATTCGGGTGCCTTCCAGTGGATCCTGCACTGAAAAAACACATTTAAAACACCAGCAATTCTACCAGGGAGGAAAGGAGTGTTAAACATAACTAATTCCCTTTCCGGTGTGAAATTCTGCTTTAGGTGCTAAGGTACACTTAACAGGTGACAGCGGAACGTTTTTTAGCTTGGCATCTTCATGCATTCTGCATTGTGACACAAATGATTCACCTGGCTTCTTTTTTGGCATCTTGCAAATGCTGAGAAAGAACCTAGCATGTACACTACACTGCCCATACACAGGAGTTTTCTGGCAAAGGAGACTTACAAAGTTTCTTCTACCAAAAAGTCTACCTCTTAGGAATTGTTTTTTAGAATTCAGTTCCAATTTAAATATTGGGGGATTTTAATGGCTTACTCTGGGGTATAATGTTGGGGAAAGGGGGGGGGGTTACCTGATAATGGATAGGTTAAAGTGGAACTTCACACTGAAGGGTCCTTCTTCCCCCCTCCTCTTCTTTTGGAATTTTTCTTTTAGGGGGGTGCGTGGGTATGTCGTTTTGGTAGGTACCCTCTCTCATTTCTCGTCACATTGCCTAGGCGATTCTCCCGGAAGTTTGGCACCCCCCTCCATACCACAGCCTTCTGAGACATGTCACAGGTCCTAGGTGGCAGCGGGATAATTCACATAATGTAACGTGGCCCGCGCATGCACAGTGGGAAGCCAACTGTGAAGCTGCAAGGAGTCACACCTGGCTTTCCATACTAAACATGCCATCACTGGGGACCAGAAGACCAGCAAAGAACTGGCCCGGGTGAGGATGGTGCTGCATCCCTGGACAGGTAAGTTGTCCTTTTTTTTTTAAGTCAGCAGCTACAATATTTGTAGCTGCTGACTTTAAATTTGTTTCAAAGAGTAAAGAACTGCGCTACAGTTAAATGTGCTTGGGGAAGGTTAAATGTTAAAGACCCACTGTGTATAGAAATATGTTCAGGTATAAAAACACTGAATTTTTCTTCACGTCAGTTTATTTTACTGTGTTTTTGACTTGGCAAATCCAGTTAAACTGCATAAAAAACACAGGAGAATCTGGTAATCGAGCATTAAAGACACATGTTAAAATTCAGCATTTTAAAATGCTTATGTATGAATTCAGTCTCGGAAGATAAACAACAAATACTAATAAAAACTAGCAACATACTACAAGGATGTAATGAACATGAATAGGAAAAATAAATAATTGCTTTTGTTGTAATAGTGGCATAACTTCTTAGACGCCATATGCTACAATTGTGATAACTAATTTTTAAATTCAACGTGAAATTCAGATAAAAGTAATATTAATAAATATATTTTTTCACCATAATGTTCTTTTTTCCATTTTTAACAGAAGTAAATACTAGTTACGTTGTATTTACCATCACAGGTTGGCTACCACCAGAGGGAGTGGTGATATTAGTCAAATCAACTTCCATCATCTTACATAGAATACTTCTTACTTGAGCAGCAATTATGTATTTGCATGTTTTAATCCTCGTCTTTCTTACATCATGTAAGTATTTACACACATGTTCACTTCGGTCGAACTACATTATATATTATTCATATATATTCACAAAATTCAAAAATACTTCACTGATATTTTACAAAGTACTTATAATCTGAAGTAGAAAGATAGAAGTGTAGCTGTACAGAAAATGTAAAAGCAAACTTTTCTATTTCCCTTTTTTGTCTTTTTTTTCTTGCATGCAGCAACACAAGAGCCAGTCAGTGTAGAACAGAATCAGATTTCTATAACTAAGACTGAAGATGAACATTCAGTAGCTCATATTACATGTGGCATCATACCAGCAGGTTATGATGTACATTGGTATGTGCAGAAACAAGAAAAAGGACTACAAAGAATTCTCTACATGGTATCTGGAAAAATAAATTATGGGAGAGGTGCATGCGCGGAGTCTAGCAGGGCAGACATGCATTGTTAGAGCTCCACACCGCTGAGAGAAGAGAAGAACAAAGCGGAGCCTGCAGGCTCAAAAGATATCCATTTGAACCTTTTTGCCCCAGGGAACAAACTGTGAAAGTTTGGGCAGGAAAAATGGTACTGGGAGGAAGCCGTGGCAGAAATAAAAATCACCTCACAAAGAGCTCACAGGCACTCACTGCAACTAAAGCAGCTCCAGTCACCTCACAATATACAGCATCAGGGCGCTCTCACAGACAGAAAATGTCACAGCAAGACTCTCCATTTGAGTCAGATACAGAACAAATCCTCTCACAAACTTCTCCACAAGCCTCCTCAGCATCCCCAGTAATATTATTACAATTTGAAAAGATGCTTCATAAGGCTTTAAAACAAACCTCAGACCAAATAACAAACAGCCTAACCAAAGAAATAAGAGAGCCCGTTAAACCGCACCGCAGCCTTAGAAATAAAAATGGATGAAATTGAAATTATAACCCAAGAAAATATAACAGAATTGGAACAATTAAAAGAAGAGAATTTAATACTTCAAACTAAGCTCGAAGATTACGAAAATAGAGCCAGACGTTCAAACTTGCGCATAAGGGGAATACCTGAAACTGTGACAGACCTGCAATCTACTATTACTGCTCTATTACAAGAACTAAAGCCAGATATCCCTATTGAACGTTTAGAACTGGACAGAGTACACAGAGCCCTCACAGCCAAAAAGAAAGATGGACCCCCACGTGATATAATCACAAATTTTCATTATTACAGAACGAAAGAACAAATACTAATTGCTGCAAGAGAAAAAAAGGAACTTAATTTTCAAGGACACAATTATCAAATTTTTGCTGACCTATCCCAACTTACTATTACTAAAAGACGATCCATGAAACCCCAACTAATGGAACTGCAACGCCACAACATTATGTATCAATGGGGTTTCCCCTTTTCAGTCAGATTTAACTACCAAGGTACAATTTACAGAAGCAGATCAGCAGATGAACTACAACAAACCCTTTTAAAATTAAATCTGACAGAACCCACAAGCAGCAACTCTCCCACACGCAGAAGAATGGCGTCATCTTCACCTTCAGGCAGCACCCAGAAAATATCAGAACAAAATGGGAATCATCATTCTCACAAAAGAGGCCGTTATGCCACATCATCCATGGACCAAGAAGATTCAATGGACTGACATCCTATTTCCTGATATCTCTTCATTTATTATACTAAGAGATGGTTCTCTATAAAAAACCTGTATTTATAACTGAATGTAACTGCATTCTGATAGTCACACACTGTGTGGGATCATGTTACATTCCAGTTATATTTCTTATTACTTCTGATTCATATAGCCTTAGAATATATAAGTGAAACAAGGAAATTCTTGTTCAGTTATATATTTTCAGGTAATAACAATAGATTTATTACTTTTTAGGACAAATATGTTCAATAATCCAGAAGTAATGGAAGCTTTTTCTTTCTTTTCTTAAAACAAATATATTATTACCTAACTAGTTCCTAGAACTATGTTTTTGTTTATTCTAATCTGAAGCAATACAACCTCAATTTTATGAGTTAACATATCTAAACAGTTACATATGAATAAAATATGTAATTGTTTACTCCAAAAGGATTAAAATCCCCAAATAATTTAAACCATCTTCATCAATACCAAAGTTATTAACAGTACCTTTCTAACTGAATAATTTAGCCTAGGGCAAAACTAACCATATACAACCACCCTGGAATAAATAATTTCAACAAAAATTATATACTGCACTCCAATTAATGAATCATCATTTTGATGTCTTTTGACATAGCACTTCTCTCCTGTAAGCGGAAGATCCGTGTACCCCCATTAGCCCTCCTCATTCTCCCAACCATATTATGTGGGAGTGTGACGAAGGCAATTATTCCCCTGAGTGAGATATTTATTCTCTTTCACGGGTAAATTGTGATTCCTTGCAAAAAATAATTTATACAATGTATCATCTAATCTCATATGTTTTTTGTTTACTCTTTACTCCAGAATTCACTGGTTTCTTTCCTATCTTTTCATCTCTTCAGTCCACACAGGTTGATCTGCGCAGTCAGCTCTGCATAACAAAAAATAAGTCAAAACTATTTGATCTGTTACCATGGCACCACTGAATATACTTTCCCTGAATGTTCAGGGAATAAATGTCCCTCAAAAAAGGACCAAAGCCTTCCGTACTTTCCATAACAAGAAGGCTCACATAGTATGCCTCCAAGAAATACACTTCACCAAAGATTCTACTCCAAAATATATTTCTCCTTTTTATCAACAAATTTACACGGCTTCTGCCTGTACCAAACAAAGGGGTACTCTAATTGCATTTCACCGATCCACACCATTCACCTTATCATCAGAAATTAAAGACCCAGAAGGTAGATACCTGATACTCATGGGTTATATAATGGATACAGCAATCACGGTGATTTCCTACTACGCTCCTAACAAACAACCTACACCATTCCTCTCACATATATTACAAGTGATTAATACACACAAAATAGGAACAGTGATAATGTGCGGGGATTCGAACCAGGTCCTCCTCCCATTTCTAGATAAATCACCTTTTACACCATCTAAAATAACCTCTAGATTACCTTTTCCTCAACTTCTTTCCAAATACAATCTGGTAGAATCGTGGAGAGAAAGTAACCCAATGAAAAAGAAATTCACTTATTTCTCGCACCCTCATCAAACCTTCACCAGAATAGATCATATTTTTCTAACAATAGGAATGATACCAGAAATTATTGCATCAGATATAATTCCGATTCCGTGGTCTGGCCATAATGCAGTATACACTACTATAGCCTCAGCCATACCAAAAGCGCATAACCCAACGTGGTACTTACCGGACATAATGCTCAAACACCCACTACATCAGATGGCCATTGAACAAGCTTTAACCACTTGCCGACCGCCTACCGCATATATACTGCGGCAGAATGGCACGGGCAGGCAAAATCACGTACCCGTACGTGATCTGCCTCCCGCGGGCGGGGGGTCCGATCGGACCCCCCCCCGGTGCCATCGGCGGTCGGCATTTGACTGGGAGCGTCGGGAGGCGAGGGGGAGACCATCCGATCGTGGCCCCCCCCTCGCGATCGCTCCCAGCCAATGGGAATCCTCCTCTGCCTGTGTGTCGTTTCACACAGGCAGAGGATGTGATGTCATCTCTCCTCGGTCTGGCAGTTTCCGTTCCAGCGCCGAGGAGAGAAGACAAGTGAGTGCACACAACACACACACACACAGTAGAACATGCCAGGCATACCTTACACCCCGATCCCCCCCCCGATCGCCCCCCGATCCCCCCCCAATCACCCCCCCCCTGTCACAAACTGACATTAGCAGTATTTTTTTTTTTTTTTTTTCTGATTACTGCATAGTGTCAGTTTGTGACAGTTAGTGTTAGGGCAGTGAGTATTACCCCCCTTTAGGTCTAGGATACCCCCCTAACCCCCCCTAATAAAGTTTTAACCCCTTGATCACCCCCCCTCACCAGTGTCGCTAAGCGATCATTTTTCTGATCGCTGTATTAGTGTCGCTGGTGACGGTAGTTAGGGACGTAAATATTTAGGTTCGCCGTCAGCATTTTATAGCGACAGGGACCCCCATATACTATCTAATAAATGTTTTAACCCCTTGATTGCCCCCTAGTTAACCCTTTCACCACTGATCACCGTATAACTGTTACGGGTGACGCTGGTTAGTTTGTTTATTTTTTATAGTGTCAGGGCACCTGCCGTTTATTACCGAATAAAGGTTTAGCCCCCTGATCGCCCGGCGGTGATATGCGTCGCCCCAGGCAGCGTCAGATTAGCGCCAGTACCGCGAACACCCACGCACGCAGCATATGCCTCCCTTAGTGGTATAGTATCTGATCGGATCAATATCTGATCCGATCAAATCTATACTAGCGTCCCCAGCAGTTTAGGGTTCCCGAAAACGCAGTGTTAGCGGGATCAGCCCAGATACCTGCTAGCACCTGCGTTTTGCCCCTCCGCCCAGCCTAGCCCAGCCCACCCAAGTGCAGTATCGATCGATCACTGTCACTTACAAAACACTAAACGCATAACTGCAGCGTTCGCAGAGTCAGGCCTGATCCCTGCGATCGCTAACAGTTTTTTTGGTAGCGTTTTGGTGAACTGGCAAGCACCAGCCCCAGGCAGCGTCAGGTTAGCGCCAGTACCGCTAACACCCACGCACGCACCGTACACCTCCCTTAGTGGTATAGTATCTGATCGGATCAATATCTGATCCGATCAGATCTATACTAGCGTCCCCAGCAGTTTAGGGTTCCCAAAAACGCAGTGTTAGCGGGATCAGCCCAGATACCCGCTAGCACCTGCGTTTTGCCCCTCCGCCCGGCCCAGCCCACCCAAGTGCAGTATCGATCGATCACTGTCACTTACAAAACACTAAACGCATAACTGCAGCGTTCGCAGAGTCAGGCCTGATCCCTGCGATCGCTAACAGTTTTTTTGGTAGCGTTTTGGTGAACTGGCAAGCACCAGCCCCAGGCAGCGTCAGATTAGCGCCAGTACCGCTAACACCCACGCACGCAGCATACGCCTCCCTTAGTGGTATAGTATCTGATCGGATCAATATCTGATCCGATCAGATCTATACTAGTGTCCCCAGCAGTTTAGGGTTCCCAAAATCGCAGTGTTAGCGGGATCAGCCCAGATACCTGCTAGCACCTGCGTTTTGCCCCTCAGCCCGGCCCAGCCCGGCCCACCCAAGTGCAGTATCGATCGATCACTGACACTTACAAAACACTAAACGCATAACTGCAGTGTTCGCAGAGTCAGGCCTGATCCCTGCGATCGCTAACAGTTTTTTTTGTAGCGTTTTGGTGAACTGGCAAGCGCCAGCGGCCTAGTACACCCCGGTCGTAGTCAAACCAGCACTGCAGTAACACTTGGTGACGTGGCGAGTCCCATAAGTGCAGTTCAAGCTGGTGAGGTGGCAAGCACAAGTAGTGTCCCGCTGCCACCAAAAAGACAAACACAGGCCCGTCGTGCCCATAATGCCCTTCCTGCTGCATTCGCCAATCCTAATTGGGAACCCACCGCTTCTGCAGCGCCCGTACTTCCCCCATTCACATCCCCAACCAAATGCAGTCGGCTGCATGAGAGGCATTTTCTTTATGTCCTCCCGAGTACCCCTACCCAACGAACCCCCCAAAAAAGATGTTGTGTCTGCAGCAAGCGCGGATATAGGCGTGACACCCGCTATTATTGTCCCTCCTGTCCTGACAATCCTGGTCTTTGCATTGGTGAATGTTTTGAACGCTACCATACACTAGTTGAGTATTAGCGTAGGGTACAGCATTGCACAGACTAGGCACACTTTCACAGGGTCTCCCGAGATGCCATCGCATTTTGAGAGACCCGAACCTGGAACCGGTTACAGTTATAAAAGTTAGTTACAAAAAAAAGTGTAAAAAAAAAAAACACAAACAAAAATATAAAATAAAAATAGTTGTCGTTTTATTGTTCTCTCTCTCTCTATTCTCTCTCTATTGTTCTGCTCTTTTTTACTGTATTCTATTCTGCAATGTTTTATTGTTATTATGTTTTATCATGTTTGCTTTTCAGGTATGCAATTTTTTATACCTTACCGTTTACTGTGCTTTATTGTTAACCATTTTTTTGTCTTCAGGTATGCCATTCACGACTTTGAGTGGTTATACCAGAATGATGCCTGCAGGTTTAGGTATCATCTTGGTATCATTCTTTTCAGCCAGCGGTCGGCTTTCATGTAAAAGCAATCCTAGTGGCTAATTAGCCTCTAGACTGCTTTTACAAGCAGTGGGAGGGAATGCCCCCCCCCCCAACATCTTCCGTGTTTTTCTCTGGCTCTCCTGTCTCAACAGGGAACCTGAAAATGCAGCCGGTGATTCAGCCAGCTGACCATAGAGCTGATCAGAGACCAGAGTGGCTCCAAACATCTCTATGACCTAAGAAACCGGAAGCTACGAGCATTTTATGACGTAGATTTCGCCGGATGTAAACAGCGCCATTGGGAAATTGGGAAAGCATTTTATCACACCGATCTTGGTGTGATCAGATGCTTTTAGGGCAGAGGAGAAATCTAGGGTCTAATAGACCCTAATTTTTGCAAAAAAGAGTACCTGTCACTACCTATTGCTATCATAGGGGATATTTACATTCCCTGAGATAACAATAAAAATGATTTAAAAAAAAAAAATGAAAGGAACAGTTTAAAAATAAGATAAAAAAATAATAATAATAAAGAAAAAAAAAAAAAAAAAGCACCCCTGTCCCCCCTGCTCTCGCGCTAAGGTGAACGCAAGCGTCGGTCTGGCGTCAAATGTAAACAGCAATTGCACCATGCATGTGAGGTATCGCCGCGAAGGTCAGATCGAGGGCAGTAAGTTTAGCAGTAGACCTCCTCTGTAAATCTAAAGTGGTAACCTGTAAAGGCTTTTAAAGGCTTTTAAAAATGTATTTAGTTTGTCGCCACTGCACGTTTGTGCGCAATTTTAAAGCATGTCATGTTTGGTATCCATGTACTCGGCCTAAGATCATCTTTTTTATCTCATCAAACATTTGGGCAATATAGTGTGTTTTAGTGCATTAAAATGTAAAAAAGTGTGTTTTTTCCCCAAAAAATGCGTTTGAAAAATCGCTGCGCAAATACTGTGTGAAAAAAAAAAATGAAACACCCACCATTTTAATCTGTAGGGCATTTGCTTTAAAAAAAATATATAATGTTTGGGGGTTCAAAGTAATTTTCTTGCAAAAAAAAAATATTTTTTTATGTAAACAATAAGTGTCAGAAAGGGCTTTGTCTTCAAGTGGTTAGAAGAGTGGGTGATGTGTGACATAAGCTTCTAGATGTTGTGCATAAAATGCCAGGACAGTTCAAACCCCCCCCAAATGACCCCATTTTGGAAAGTAGACACCCCAAGCTATTTGCTGAGAGTCATGTTGAGTCCATGGAATAATTTATATTGTGACACAAGTTGCGGGAAAGAGACAATTTTTTATTTTTTTTATTTTTTTTTGCGCAAAGTTGTCACTAAATGATATATTGCTCAAACATGCCATGGGAATATGTGAAATTACACCCCAAAATACATTCTGTTGCTTCTCCTGAGTACAGGGATACCACATGTGTGGGACTTTTTGGGAGCCTAGCCGCGTACGGGACCCCGAAAACCAAGCACCGCCTTCAGGCTTTCTAAGGCCGTAAATTTTTGATTTCACTCTTCACTGCCTATCACAGTTTCGGAGGCCATGGAATGCCCAGGTGGCACAAAACCCCCCCAAATGACCCCATTTTGGAAAGTAGACACCCCAAGCTATTTGATGAGAGGTATAGTGAGTATTTTGCAGACCTCACTTTTTGTCACAAAGTTTTGAAAATTGAAAAAAGAAAAAAAAAAATTTTTTTTCTCGTCTTTCTTTATTTTCAAAAACAAATGAGAGCTGCAAAATACTCACCATGCCTCTCAGCAAATAGCTTGGGGTGTCTACTTTCCAAAATGGGGTCATTTGGGGGGGGTTTGTGCCACCTGGGCATTCCATGGCCTCCGAAACTGTGATAGGCAGTGAGGAGTAAAATCAAAAATGTACGCCCTTAGAAATCCTGAAGGCGGTGCTTGGTTTTCGGGGTCTCGTACGCGGCTAGGCTCCTAAAAAGTCCCACACATGTGGTATCCCCGTACTCAGGAGAAGCAGCTAAATGTATTTTGGGGTGCAATTCCACATATGCCCATGGCCTGTGTGAGCAATATATCATTTAGTGACAACTTTGTGCAAAAAAAAAAAAAAAAAAAAAAATTTGTCACTTTCCCGCAACTTGTGTCAAAATATAAAACATTCCATGGACTCAACATGCCTCAAAGCAAATAGCTTGGGGTGTCTACTTTCCAAAATGGGGTCATTTGGGGGGGTTTTATGTCATCTGGGCATTTTATGGCCTTCAAAACTGTGATAGGTAGTGAGGAGTAAAATCAAAAATGTACGCCCTTAGAAATCCTGAAGGCGGTGCTTGGTTTTCGGGGCCCCGTACGCGGCTAGGCTCCCAAAAAGTCCCACACATGTGGTATCCCCGTACTCAGGAGAAGCAGCTAAATGTATTTTGGGGTGCAATTCCACATATGCCCATGGCCTGTGTGAGCAATATATCATTTAGTGACAACTTTTTGTAATTTTTTTTTTTTTTTTTGTCATTATTCAATCACTTGGGACAAAAAAAATGAATATTCAATGGGCTCAACATGCCTCTCAGCAAATTCTTTGGGGTGTCTACTTTCCAAAATGGGGTCATTTGTGGGGGTTTTGTACTGCCCTGCCATTTTAGCACCTCAAGAAACGACATAGGCAGTCATAAATTAAAGGCTGTGTAAATTCCAGAAAATGTACCCTAGTTTGTAGACGCTATAACTTTTGCGCAAACCAATAAATATACACTTATTGACATTTTTTTTACCAAAGACATGTGGCCGAATACATTTTGGCCTAAATGTATGACTAAAATTGAGTTTATTGGATTTTTTTTAGAACAAAAAGTAGAAAATATCATTTTTTTTCAAAATTTTCGGTCTTTTTCCGCGTATAGCGCAAAAAATAAAAACGGCAGAGGTGATCAAATACCATCAAAAGAAAGCTCTATTTGTGGGAAGAAAAGGACGCAAATTTCGTTTGGGTACAGCATTGCATGACCGCGCAATTAGCAGTTAAAGCGACGCAGTGCCGAATTGTAAAAAGTGCTCTGGTCAGGAAGGGGGTAAAACCTTCCGGGGCTGAAGTGGTTAAAGGAATACATAACAATTAATAATACAACAGACATTTCCCCAATAACACTGTGGGAAGCTCATAAGCCTGTCTTGCGTGGTACAATACAAAGACAAATGGCACTATTTAAACGGGAACGCAAAAATCTAGCAAAAAAACTAGAACTCAATTTTAATGCAGCCTACATATCATTCCAAGATAATCCATCTTAGAGTACAAAATCTCATCTGGAAAAATCTAGATTGGAATACGATCTATTTCTCACTGAGTCAGTTGATAAATCCCTCAAACGCTCCAAACACAATTTCTACATGAATACAAACAAACCAGGCACATATTTGGCACGGGCATTAAATTCAACTAACAAATCTTTCAAACCAATACGTTTGAAATTATCAAAAAATGTTTATACTTGTAATCCAGTTAAAATAGTCCATAAATTTCACTCACACCTCGCAACTTTATATAAGACAAACAATGAATTTAATCCTACAGAGGCTGAATCCTTCTTCTCAAAAATAACCTTACCTGAGTTGTCTCAGAATCAAAAAAGCAGCTTGGATGAGCCTATAACTATAGATGAAGTTGCTAACGCCATAAAAGACCTAAAACTTAACAAAAGACCAGGCCCAGACGGCTACTCGGCTTTATACTATAAAACATTCTCAGAAATACTCTCTCCCATTCTCACTAAAAATTTTAACAAACTTCTAGAAGGACATTCTTTTCGGCAAGAAACATTAATGGCAATTGTTTGTATGATCCCAAAACCCCTTTCTGATGATACTTCCTTTGTGAATTATCGGACTATCTCTCTGTTAAACCTCGATATTAAATTATTAGCAAAAATAATAGCAAAACGCCTCAATAGCATTATAGGAAAATTAATACATAGAGATCAAGTAGGCTTCATGCCAAATAGACAGGCAGGCGATAATATACGCAGGGCAGTGTTATTGGCACATATTGCTAAAAAACGGAAAATCCCTTTATGTTTTCTATCTCTCGATATTAAGAGGGCATTTGATACAGTATCCTGGCAATATATGCAATATTCATTACAAAAATGGGGTTTTGGACCCCACTTTTTAACATGGATCAAAGAATTATATAATAAACCCAAATCCTATATAAAATATGCTGGATACAAATCTGATGCCTTTAATATCGAAAGAGGTACCCGACAGGGTTGCCCATTATCTCCCTTATTATTTGCCCTTATACTCGAACCCATGGCCCAATACATCAGAACAAACCAAACTATAACTGGCATTGAAGTAGGAGGTATTACACACAAATTATGTATATTTGCAGACGATATATTACTTTTTCTATCATCACCACAGGTCTCTGGTCCTAACTTAATACCAGCTCTTGATGGATTTGCAGCCCTATCCGGCCTTATGATTAAGCCTAAGAAATGCCTAGTGCTTAATATTTCGCTCACAAACATGGAATTGATCCCGGCTAGGGCTGCACTCCCATTCACATGGGCAGAAAAATCAATCCCATATCTTGGAATTCATTTAACAGCATCTCATTCTGACTTATTCTCAACCAATTATCCTCCTGTATTAAGACAGATCACAAATCTAATAAAACAATGGTCGCAACTTCCTTTATCCTGGATAGGGAAGATTAATGCAATCAAAATGACTATTCTACCCAAATTGCTTTATCTATTCAGAGTCCTCCCTATTCCAATTCCTTCCTATTTTTTGAGAATAGTACAAAAAAGAGCAACTTCGTTTATATGGGGCTCTTCTAAACCACGTATACCTATACACACACTACATCTTCCCAAAAATAAAGGAGGCCTGGGATACCCTAATTTTACTAACTACTACAGAGCAGCACATTTGGCCAGTCTGTCCAAATACCATGCAAAACAGAAAATCCCATTATGGGTATTTATAGAGGCTTCAGAAAATGACCCTCTATTAATATCAAACTTGTTATGGCTTGATCCTAAAGACCGCTTTAAAATTCATAATCCCATAACTAAACACTTCTTATCTCTCTGGGATAAACTAAAAACCAAATATCAGTTACAATCTCCACACAATCCTCTCCTTTCTTTTATCAGAAATCCGGCCTTTTATCCGGCATGGATCTACCCAAATTCTTTTAAAGCTTGGACAACATCAGGCATTCAGACATTAAATGACTTCATAGCATCTAAATCATTCCTTTCATTCCCATCGCTTAGAGAAAAATATGATCTACCAAACTCTGAGATATTTAGATATCTCCAAATTAAAAATTTCTATACACCATTCCTAAAGGAGGATACACCATTATCCCAATTATCCATTTTTGAATCAATCTGTACAAAAGATCCATTTGCTAAAGGTACAATTTCATCACTGTATAATCAATTTTATGGAGTAGTAAATCTTAAAAGACCCTCTTACATTCAGAGGTGGGAGGAGGACCTGGGACGAACTTTAGAAGACACGGACTGGTCTAACATATGGCTCACATCTAAGTCATCTTCACCCAACATCTTAGCACTGGAGACAAATTATAAAGTCCTAACTCGCTGGTACCTTGTACCCGCAAGAGTGGCAAAATATTCACCTAATACCTCAGCTCTTTGTTTTCGAGGATGCCCAGAAATAGGCACACATTTACACATATGGTGGACGTGCCCAGTAATCCAAACCTTCTGGAAGGAAGTCTTCGTGATTGCATCTAAAATATTTAAAAAAATAATACAACCAGATCCATATATAACTTTACTTAATCTAAAACCGGAATGGTTAACACTCTCTCAATTTAAACTTATGATCCAACTAATAACGGCTGCAAAACAAACAGTGGCCAAGGCATGGAAATCTCCTACATTGGTATTAGCAGAAACAATTCACAGAATGAATAATACAATGTCCCATGCTAAGATGGTAGCCATCGATCAAAATCAAATTCCAAAATTTGAAAAACTTTGGCATCCTTGGATAAAACAACAGTTCCTGTCAAATTTCAATGACTCTGTCCTGTTGCCATGGTAACAGATTAAATGACTTACAGAGATACCCATTCTAAGGCTTCAAAGAGAACTAAAAAGAATAATAAACTGACGAGCGGGACAACCTTGTGGACCATACCTCTGCCTTTCTAGACTTTTTCTTCTTTCTCTTTCCTTTTCTCAACCTTACGATTAAAGCTCATTATCAGAATTTATTTGACCTATATACACTCTACCTGTAAACAATATGTATAGTAGGTATAAATCATTTAAATACCTACAAAAGTAACTAAGGAAATGATATATATCTTTAATTTAGGTTTACGTGAACCCAATGTTTAATATTTGAAATTTCATGATATTTACCTATATAAACCCTACTGTAAAACAATGAGCTTACTTTATAGATCCTTGTAAACTTACTTTATGTATCTTTATAATATTGTATACTCAATAAACTTCTTTTGACAAGGAAAAATAAATTATGAAGATGGAGTCAACAAAAAAAAGATTTTAATTTCAGATGACTACACATTGACAATTAAGCAATTAACAGATGAAGATATGGGTACTTACTACTGTGCTAGTTGGGAATTCTATACACACAGTGTTATAAGAACAATAAGGCACTTGTGCAAAAAAGAGACCATCAGATATACATTATATCCCAAAATATCTGGGAGAACACACTAGAGAAGAATGGCATATTGCTTTTGTGAATTTAGGTTAATTGTGCTGTAACTTTAATTACTGAAAAATCCAAATATCTCGTAAAACATTTCATTAGGAAGTAATATTGTGAAAGTGTCTTCCTTCCAAATGCCATGCTATAGTGACACACTGCTCATACAAGGCTGACCCCTAAAGGCCCAGTCTCACAATTATAGGACACAAGGGCAAGGATCTGACTGTTTATGGCTACTACTTAGGGGTGAAAATGGTTATCACTATTGTCCCAACTTGCTGGAAAATTCCTGGGACCCTGAAGGAAAGAGGAAAGCAAGTTGAACCATGTTTAGGCCAATTCAATCCATCAGAGAATCAGGCAAGTCCAGTAGTGGGCCAATGTGTAATCAGCAAAAGGTTGATATGTCCCCATCCATCCGTTTCAGAGAGACATTTTTCACCTATAAGCTACCTAAAGCCAATAATGTAAATTAACTTTTATTTCAAGGCAACAATGTAGTAGTTGCATAGAGCCTAATGGATGGAACCAGATAGGGGCTTTGGCAACCACTTATGACAATTTAATGTAAATTAGGAAAACAGGCCATTAATTTAGGGGCTGCTTCATAGTGCTTAAAATTTGGAAAATATGAATTTTGCCAAGATCCCCATTGAAATCTCTGGGGGAGTAATTTTCATATTTAATTCTGGACAGTTGTAGAGCTAATATGTAAACTATAGATAAACATAAGGCATGGGGAACATGTACTAATGCCAAAAAAATACCATAAAGCAAGAAGATCTCCTTCTCGGTATTTAACACACAGAAATGCGACAGCATGCTGAGTACAAAGGATTGCTCTAACCACTGTTTAGCTACAAGTGTCTGCTGTGCACCGTAACTGAAAAAAGGCCCTGACAACACAAAATAAAATATACCACCCAAAAACCATTAGCACTAAACAGTTGCCCCCCCTCCCCCCCCAAAAAAAAACACCCATTTTATATTTTTTTTCTTTTAACCCTAGCATTAAATAGAATAAAATAGGAAAACTTTAAATCCAAAAAAGAGCCTAATAAATCACAAAGGAAACAAAAAAGCTTGTGGGGGTGGGGGCAGCAGCTAGTGGGCAAATACACTTGTTGCTTATGCACTAGTAATAATAAGGGGGGATGTACAGGCAAAAAGTTTGAGCGAACATGCAAACCCTATTAAAGTCTATGGGACATGAACATGAAAAATCAAAAGTGCTCATTTTAAAGGCTTATATGCAAGTTATTGACATAAAAATTGTACAGAGTACTGCCCTAGGGGACATGTATCAATGTAAAAAGAAGGTTTTTAAAACTACCATTTGTTCAGGAGCAGTGATTTTAATAATGCTTATGGTCAAACAATAGAGATGAAATATTCCTTTAAATATCATGCAGGGGGTCCCCTTAGTCTGCCTGTAAAGTGGCGCATCTGTGCAATGTGTAGAACAGTGATGCAGCAAAATGACATTTCTAAAGGAAAAAAAATTTAAACTTGCTCACCGCTGTAATGTATATGGGGACAAGGGCCTCTTCCCCCAACCCTGGCCCGGTGGTTGTGGGGGTCTGTGGGTGGGGGGCTTATTGGAGTCTGGGGGCCCCCTTTAACAAGGGGCCCCCAGATCCTGCCCCCCCATGTGAATGGATATGGTCAAATAGTAAAAACCACAATATACAGTTTTTGACAATTCCCTTATTAAAAAAGAAAAAAAAAGTGTCCCGCAAGGTACATCCATCGTCAATCACGTCGCCCGACGGACCTGAAAAATAAAAAGGTAAAAATGAAAAAACTCTGCCTCCGTGGGAGGCCTCCCGGCGACTGATTTCTTTTGGCTGTGACAGCTGTTATATAGGCAAGAGCGGGGCCACCCCCTGACGTAACCGGATGAACCCGCCACCTCTGACGTCACATGATGTCACATGATGTCTGTCACGTACCAGACAGGAGGCTGAGGTGATGAGAGGGCTCCTCTTGCAGCTGAGTGCAGAGCACCTCTGGAGTTGTTGACAGAGGATGCTATGCCCAGATATGCATGGGTTGCCTGCAGATGAAGTTGTCTGATGGTTCCAGATGCAGGACACCCTAGAGCAGAGAAGGTGGCCACAGTCAATGACTCTCTGGAGATACTGGCGGCTCTTGACAGATGGGTAAGCAGAAGCAACATCAGAAGCCAGGCCGAGGGTCATACACCGAAAGACAGAAGCAGAGACAGGAAGCATAGTGGAGATCAAGCCGGGGTCAAACACAGGATGTCAAACTGGAACAGGTAGAAGCAGGTCCATGAAGCAAGCCAGGTTCAGAGCCAGGAGAGAAGCCAGAGAAGGTCAGGGGTAAGCTGGGTCGGTAACAGGTAATCAAACAGCAGCACAAGGCACAAGAACACAGAAACACAGGATACAAGGCTGACGTTAATCCAGCAATTTGTGAGAGACACTGGTGTCCTTATATAGGCCAGCAAACACTGGTAATTAGCATGTTTTGTGTACGCACGTTCGCTGTCGCGAACGTACATTTGCAGTTTAATGCCGATTGCCAATGTGCATGCATGAATTAGCGTGGCCATATTGGATATTGACATATCTGCCAGTTCTTCTTTGGATTCTTCCCTGACAGTCCCCCCCCCCCCCCCCCGAGGGGCAGCCTCTGGATGCCCAGGCATGCTCGTTTTTCTGGGAATCTGTTGAAGAACTCTTGAAGAAGTTTAGGAGCGTGCAAGTTATTTGCTTGTTCCCATGAGTTCTCCTTTCCATTTTATGAGGTATTGCACTTGTCTCCCCCTCTTTCAACCATCCACAATGGCCTCCACTTCAAACTCTGTGTCTCCCCCTACAGTAACTAGTGGTGAAGGTGGCTCTTCTCTTTCAGGAAATGAGCTAAACACTGCTGGTTTGAGTAAGGAGATGTGGAAGACTGGATGGATTTTATACGAGTTTAGTAAGTTCAGTTCAAATGCTACAGGGTTGATTTCTCTCTTAATCGCAAAAGGTCCAATAAACCTTGGGCCCACTTTCCGAGGGGGGCATGTGAGTTTGAGATTTGTTGTGGAAAGCCAAACCTTGTCCCCAACCTTCAGTACTGGATTACCTCTTCTCCTTTTGTCAAAATGTATTTTGTAATCCTCCTGAGCTTTCTGCATGGCCTCCTGAAGTGTTTGTTAGTTGGTTTGAATAAAGGTCAGCCTATCCTGGACTGCAGGTACTGAAGCTTCTGGGATAACATCTGGCAGAAAGGAGGGGTGGAAACTGTAGTTTGCCCAGAATGGTGATTAGTTAGTAGATGCATGGCCTGAATTGTTATAAGCAAATTCGGCACATGGGAGGATGGATGCCGAATTGTCTTGGGTGAATGAAGAGAAACATCTCAGGTACTGCCCAAAAGTCTGATTAGTTCTTTCTGTCTGTCCATTACTTTGTGGGTGGTATGCAGAGGACAGACAAACTTAAATTTTCAGGGCTTTGCACAGGACTTTGCAGAATCTGGAAGTAAATTGCACCCCTCTGTCGGAGACAATGCTGCTGAGTAATCCATGCAACCGCACAATTTCTTTGATGAATAGATATGCCGTATCTGAGGCTGAGGAAGTGCTTATCATGGGTAAAAAGTGGGCCATCTTGGACAATCTGTCATCATCTACCAGGATGGTGGTGAAACCATCTGAGGGGGGTAAGTCCACAATAAAATCCATTGACAGCATTTTCCATGGTTGTTCTGGAATGGGGGGGGGTCTCAGCAGGCCCCAGGCTTTGGTATTACTCCCTTTATTGCGAAGACATGTCACACAAGAGTTTACATAGTTTTTACAATCTTGTTGTAGGTTGGGCCACCAAAAGGATCTTTGAATGAGTTCACACGTTTTCCGAACTCCAAAGTGATCTGCAAGCAGATGATCATGACAGGCCTTCAGAACTTGAGTTCTCACTTCCTGAGGGATAAAAATGTTGTCCTCATGCTACAAGAGTCCTTTGTGTTTCTTCAATGAGAGGGTTTCGGAATCAGGGCACAAAGCAGAAGCTTGCTTGATTGATTTACCTAGATCAGGTTGGATCAGTAAAAAGTTATGTGATGACAGAATAGTACTGGGAGTAGCCATTTCGGGAGTCTCTGGGAACATGTGAGACAGGGCATGGAAACTGAATCTTGAAAAGAATAAAGCCCATTGTGCCTGTCGTGGTCTTAATCGTTTGCAGTTCTGAGATATTCAAGATTCTTATGATCTGTAAATATCAGCATGGGATGAGCAGCACCTTCTAGTGGGTATTGCCACTCTTCCAGGGCTGATTTAATGGCCAGCAGTTCCTGGTCACCCACATCATAGTTCCTCTCTGGCTGACTCATTTTCCTGGAGAAGAAAAGCAGAGGTTAGGGTCCCTGGCGTTGTGATAGAATGGCTCCTGTGGCAACTTCTGAGGCATCAACTTCGAGGACAAAGGGCAAAGCTGGATCTGGGTGTTGTAATACTTAAGTGGATGTAAACAAAGTATTTAATTTAGCAAACGCCAACTGGGCTTCCTGGGACCATTGAAACCAGACATGCTGATGGATCAGCTGGGTGATAGGAGAGATGATGGTGGAAAAAGTTTTGACAAATCTTCTATAAAAATTGGCAAAGCCCACAAACCTCTGGATGCCTTTTTTATCAGTGGGAGCAGGCCAATTAATGATGGCAATCACCTTTTGTGGATCCATGGAAATCACATCTGTGGATAAGATTAGCCCCAAGAATTGGATTGATAGTTTCTCGAATTTGCATTTCTCTGCCTTTGCAAATAGTCTGTGCTGCCTAATGCCTCGTACACACGGTCAGACTTTCCGACATAAAATGTGCGATCAGAGCTTGTTGTCGGAAATTCCGACCGTGTGTAGGCTCCATCAGACAGTTTCCATCGGAATTTCTGTCACACAAAATTTGAGATCTAGTTCTCAAATTTTCCGACAACAAAATCTGTTTGCGCAAATTCCGATCGTGTGTACACAATTCCAACGTACAAAGTGCCACTCATGCTCGGAATCAAGCAGAAGAGCCGCACTGGCTATTGAACTTCATTTTTCTCGGCTCGTCATATGTGTTGTACGTCACTGCGTTCTTGACGTTCGGAAATTCCGACAACATTGTGTGACCGTGTGTATGCAAGACAAGTTTGAGCCAACATCCATTGGAAAAAATCCATGGATTTTGTCATCGGAATGTCCGATCAATATCCGATCGTGTTTACGGGGCATTAGTCTGGACAAAACTTTCTTTATGTGTCCTGTGAAGATCCAGGTTGGCAGAGAAAATGAGAATATCATCTAGGTACACTATCACAAAGTGATCCAAAAACTCTCAGAAGATGTTATTCATGAAGTGTTGAAAGGTGGCTGGGGCGTTGCATAACCCGAATGGCATGACAGGGTATTCAAAGTGCCCCAAATGGGTCCTAAATGCTGTCTTCCATTCATCTCCTTCGCAGATGCAAACTAAATTGTAGGCACCATGTAGGGCAAGCTTTGTAAAGACTCGAGCAGACTGGAATCTTTGAAAAAGTTCAGGAACGAGAGGGATCGGGTAACAATTCTTGATCGTGATCTTGTTGAGCTCCGATAATCCACACAAGGTCTAAGTGATTGACCCTTTTTCTGGACAAAGAAAATACCAGCATCAGCAGGTGAAGAAGATGGGCGAATTAATCCTTTCTGGAGACTCTAATTGATGTAAAGTCGTAAGGCTTCAAGTTCATTTTCAGATAACGGAAAAATCTGTCCAAAAGGGACCTCTGCACTTGGAAGTAGGTGCAGAGAAGATAGGGCAGTCATATGGCTGATGAGGCGGTAGCACATCGGCCTTCTACTTGTCCAATACGTCCAAGTACTCATGGTAGGTTGGTGGCACTGTTTGGCTTGTACTGGTTACAGGCTGAACTGTCAAACAACTTGAAGGGTTACTGGATTCTGGGGCAAAACAGTGCTGCAAGCAGTATTCAGATTGGAAGGATATCCTCCCCGAGGAATGTGAAACAAAATGTAGTGCTAAAGTGATAATAAAAAGTGCAATATGTCATATAGTAAAGAAAAAACATATAATAGCGCAATATGTCATACAGTAATATAAAACATATATTGATAATAAATATGAAGTGCTGAAAACAAAAATATAAGTTCCAATGGCCAAAACCAGTGATAGGTCACTGTATAGGTCCAGGCCTAGTTATTGGCTCTACTCCAGTCTCAGAGATCAGTTTCGTTAGACAGCTGTTGCCAGTATTCAGCTCTGCACTGCGTTACATGTAACCACAACAGCTGCTACAACCCAGCATGTGACAGAGACCCCATGACCTGTTACTGGCCAGTTCTCTGTTACAGCTCAACGCTGCCCATGCCTGCAAGGCAGAACAAACCCAATATTTGGCCAATCTCTAAATTATCACAGACTGTCCTTTGAATGAGAGTGTCCTGCATTCACTGCCTGCACCTTGATTGACCGTCATCTGAGTTCCAGTTTTACCCTTTTCCCTGGGAGTTCCAGGGTTCACCATCTGAGTTCCATGTTCTGGCATTCTCAGCATGATTGACTCACTGGCATGTGAGTCCACTACATTCGGTAAGAGTATTTACCCCTCACCCAGTGATAGTGACCTATCACTGGTTTGGCCATTGGAACCTATATTTTTGTTTTCAGCACTTCATATTTATTCTCATTATATGTTTTATATCACTGTAATGACATATTGCACTATTATATGTTTACATCACTATATGACATATTGCACTTTTTATTATCACTTTAGCGCTACATTTTGTTTCACATTCCTTTTAAATTTTGTCAATTTCTTGTTAGCTGCTTTTATTAACATTTGGGTTAGCGCAGTAATTTCTCTTACTTCACAATTCTCCCCAAGAGCCAGTCGATCTGACGGTTATGCGCCCGAAGCCACGGGATCCCAAGAATGATGGGGAACATAGGGGAACATAGTATGTCAAAACAGAGGAATTCTTGGTGACCAGAGTTTGTCAGGTTTAAAATAGGGATAGTCTCTTGTGTCACAGTTACTGATCTGGGATTGGTCCCATCAGCCAGATGGACTTCAAGTCTCTGATTCTTTTTTTTGAGCAGAATTTGTAGTTTTCTTGCCAGGGTAATATCTAGGAAGCAGCTGCATGCCCCGGAGTCATCGACTGCTTTGAACTGGATTATTCCTTCCGCCACCTGCAACGAGATGGGTAAAACTAGGTGAGCTGGAGAAGATCTGGAAACTTGGAGGGAGGAACATACTGGGTCTCACAGGACAGTTATATAGGAAGTGTTCAGTACCTCCACAATAGAGGCAGAGGTTAGCCTGACGCATCTTTTCATCCAGAGATAAAGCGCTATGTACCAGTCCAATCTGCATTGGTTCTCCTTCAGTAGCAGGAGCAGGTGGGGAAATAGGCATAGGTGTAGGTGCAGATGGAATCATCCAAGTGGGTCTGTAGCAATTAGACTTTTCTGATCGTCACTCCCGCAGGCAGCATTCAAGTGGAATGGCTAGTTTGATGAGGCCTTCAAGGGTAGTGGGAGCCTCAACTCTGGCTAATTCGTTCTTAAGGGCTTCAAACAGATGGAGCCAAAACTGGTATTTAGGGCGGCCTCATTCCATCCGGTATCTGCGGACCATTTACGGAAATCAACGGTATAATCCTCAACTGAGCATCGCCCTTGTTGCAGGGTATAAAGGGCAGTCTCTGCAGTTGCCACACGTTGAGGTTCATCATAGAGTTGTCCCATGGCATCAAGGAATGTGGAGACAGAGTTGATCACAGCACTTTTCTGCTCTAGCAGGTGGTGGGCCCATGACTGGGGTTCATCTGAGAGGAGGGAGATGATAAACCCTACTTTCACGGTTTCCAGAGAAAAAGTCCTTGGATGAAGTGCAAAATATAGAAAGCAAGCATTCTGGAATGCCCTGAACTTTTGTCAGTCCCCCGAGAAGCGTTCGGGGACTGGTACATTGGGTTCTGGAGGTGGCATCACCACAGTGGGAGCAGAGGCAGAATGTTCTTGGGAAGGAACAGCTGAAGCAAAGGTTGCAGCAGGTGGATTCTGGTGAACAGGTGCAGATGACACAGCAAGGTTCTGTAGGTGACCTTCCAGCTGAAAGTAACTTTCTTGCAAGTTTTTCATCGCTTGGGTAAGGGCCGTAACTTGCTGACATAGGGTCTCTAACGGGGAAGCACCTCTTTCAGCCTCAGACATTATGACTGGATTATACTGTCATGTACCAGACTGGAGGCTGAGGTGACGAAAGGGCTCCCCCTGTGGCTGAGTGCAGAGTTTGTGACAGAGGATGCTATGCCCAGAGATGCATGGGTTGCCTGCAGATGAAGTAGTCAGATGGTTCCAGATGTGGGATACCCTGCAGCAGAAAAGGTGGCCACAGCCAATGATTCTCTGGAGATACTGGTAGATCTTGACAGATGGGCAAGCAGAAGCAACATCAGAAGCCAGGCCGAGGGTCATAAACCGGAAAACAGTCAGGAGCAGAGGCAAAAAGCGTAGTCGAGATCAAGCCATTGTCAAACATAGGATATCAAACAGGCAGAACAGGCAGAAGCAGGTGCATGAAGCAAGCCGGGTTCAGAGCCAGGAGAGAAGCCAGAGAAGGTCAAGGGTAAGCTAGGTCGGTAACAGGTAATCAAACAGGAGCACAAGGCACAGGAACACAGGATACAGGGCTGACGATAATCCAGCAATTTGTGAGAGCCACTGGTGTCCTTATATAGGCCAACAAACACTGGTAATTAGTACATTTTCCGTACGCTCATTCACCGCTGCGTGCCAATCGCTAATGCGCATGCGGGAATTAGCACAGCCATATTGGATATTGGCATAAATGCTAGTTCTTCTCTGGATTCTTCCCTGACAATGTCAGAAGGGGGCAAGGTCACTCGGTTACGTCACCGGGTGGCCCCACCCTTGCCTATATAACAGCTGTCACAGCCAAGAGACAGCAGTGGCCGAGAGGTCTCCCATTGAGGCAGAGCTTTTTATTTATTTATTTTATATTTTTCGGGCAGTGTGATTGCAGATGGATATACATTGCAGGACACTTTTTAAAAAAAATAAAGGAAT
Source organism: Lithobates clamitans (assembly GCA_037952925.1). NCBI lineage: Eukaryota > Metazoa > Chordata > Amphibia > Anura > Ranidae > Lithobates > Lithobates clamitans. The sequence continues at coordinate 1,167,502 of JBBGZY010001579.1, read as the reverse complement.
TGTCAAAAACTGTCTATTGGGATTTTTTACTTGTTGACACTTATTACCCCATACCCATTCACATGGGGGGGGGCAGGATCTGGGGGCCCCCTTGTTAAAGAGAGCTTCAAGATTCCGATAAGCCCCCCACCTGCAGACCCCCACAACCACTGGGCCAGAGTTGTGGGGAAGAGGGCCATGTCCCCATCAACGTGGGAACAAGATGCTTTGGGGGGGACCCCAAAGCACCCTCACCATGTTGAGGGCAAGTGGCCTGGTATGGTTCAGGATCTGGGGGCCCCCTTCCCTGGCCTGCCAGGCTGCTTTCTCAGATAAGGGTCTGGTATGGATATTGGGGGGGACCCCACACGTCAATTTTTTTTTTACGTTTTGTCGTGGAGTTCCTCTTTAAAATCTATGTCAGACCCAAAGGGTCTGGTATGGATTTTGGGGGGGACCAAAATTTTTTTCTTAATTCTGTCATAGGGTTCCCCTTAACCACATCAATGCACTGTATTATATACTCTGCACTGTATATATATATATATATATATATATATATATATTAAACTGCCTGCACGCCACTAACTAACCTGCCCAATCTAGATCAACTTCTCAATCTTCACTGTCACACTACATACGGCCGCTGTGTAAGCAGCCTTATATAGTGTAAGGCATGGACTTAGCCCCCTAAACCATGGTTGGCCAAAGGCACCCTGCCTTTGGCCAGTCACGGCTCTCACAGCAGATCACGCTGTGATTGGCCAAAGCATGCAGGTCAGATGCATGCTTTGGGCAATCAGCAGTCGTCAATGCATTGCGATCTCGCAGTGCATTATGGGGCTCTCCGCAGTGCTCGAATTTGCCGCGAACGCCCCATATGTTCGGTTCATTTGTGAACAAACACCCGACGTTCGAGTCAAACTTACATTCGATTCGAACATCGGGACCATGCCTAGTACCAATAGATGTTTAACCCACCCCTGCAATTCACAGTAGAACACAGTATCTCTCTGTAAACAGAATTGACAGCTCTCCCTACTTGCTCCAACAGACATTCATATGGCTGTTGTAAGCCAAGCTTTCTTATAATGAGGAAACTGGGTTATTCATTCCTTCAGACTCAGCTGACAAGGAGCTGGGCAATATTATGGATTTGGATTGGGTTTTTTACCAAAGGTTCAGTTTCCACCTTGGAACTGCACAGCTGCTGCCAGAACCCGAGTATATATACCACAATCTACATCAGTCCTATAAAGAGATCATACTCCATTTAGGGACAGGTTAGCATAAGTAGTATTAGTATAGGCAGTGGGGGTTGGGGGTAGGGGCAGGGGGTTAACAAAACATTAGTGTACTGTATTGAAAGTGTACTTGTCCAAGACAAAATATGAATGTGGGACATTGTAATTCCTGTTGTATACTATAAGGAGTCATTGAGGAATTTTATAATAACAATATATAATGTTCAATGTGTTTTTATTATTATTAAGTTTTGCAGTACAAAATAATAAAATGTAAACAGCTTTGTAAACCTTGTAAGGCACAATTTAAATATGAAGTCTTGGTTGAGAAAAAAGGGGTACTAGGATAACTCTTCACCTTTCAAAGGTGGTGAGTAGGGGACCATCAATGATAGAAAGACTGCAGCAATATTATGTGAAAACTGTAACAAATGTTAGTCTTTAAGGTTACACTTCTTTTCAAGCATATAAAATCGAGACACAAGGTAGCTCATTAAGGACTATGATTAACTTCTGTATAAATGCTTATTATGTTTACATAAGATGGAGACAAATAAACAGGAGAAAGGAGAGTAAAAGAAAGGAGTGCCAGATAAACCATGAGTCTGAAAGCTCTATGGAGGTTGGAGTGGGGGGGAGAGGAACAGTTGTGTGGAAAGGATGGAGATTTTACCCAGCTCTCTGATGCAATTCTTCATGTCAGAGGTTTTAAGCTATAAGCTTAAATGTTCCGTGATTAAGCTGTGAGGAAGTTATCTACGAAGACCAAATCTTAAAAAATGTATAATGTTTATTCGCAGAGATGGGCATCAATTTTTCATTAATCATTGTATCGTTAGGAGGGTTTTGACCTCTATGAAATTTAATGAAGGTGATTTCCATGAGTGGGCTATAGTTTGTTTGGTGGCACTACATATTAATCCATTATTTTTTGTTGTTTTATGATGAATATCTTGAATAGGTTTATTTAATAAGGTGTCAGGGCCTGGATCACCTGTTGGTGGCACTGTGGTCCCCAGACCGGAAGGTTGTAGTTGTAGGTGTCCACCAGCGGGTGCCTCCCAGCAGGTGGCAGATCCCAGTAATCAGTCTTCACCTGATGCTGGCCGCTGGGAGGGTATTTAGTCTCTCCTCTACTAGTTCCTCTTGCTTCAGTGTTTTGCCTGCTAGCCAGATAAGTTCTTGCTGATTTATCCTGAGCAGTGGCGGCTGGTGCTCAAAATTTTTTTGGGGGGCACAAACAAACTGAAAAATTCTGAAAAAAAATCTTCAATTGCTGCCTCACTGTGCCATCAGTTGCAGCCACTGTGCCCATAAAATGCAGCCACTGTGCCCATCATATGCAGCCACTGTGCCCATCATATGCAGCCACTGTGCCCCATTAAATGCAACCACTGTGCCAGCAATTGCAGCCTCTGTGCCCATAATATGCAGCCTATGTGCCCATCATATAGCCTCTGTGCCCATCATATAGCCTCTGTGCCCATCATATGCAGCCTTTGCCCATCATATGCAGCCTCTGTGCCCATTTTATGCAGTCTGTGCCCATCATATGCAGCTTTTGTGCCCATCATATGCAGCATGTGCCCATCATATGCAGCCTGTGACTGTCATATGCAGCATGTGCCCATCTTATGCAGCCTGTGCCCATCATATGCAGCTTCTGTGCTCATCATATGCAGCCTGTGGCCATCATATGCAGCTTATGTGCCCATCACCATCTTATGTGCCCATCATATGCAGCCTCTGTGCCCATCTTATGCAGCATCTGTGCCCATAATATGCAGTCTATGCCCATCATATGCAGCTTCTGTGCCCATCATATGCAGCTTCTGTGCCCGTAATATGCCGTCTGTGCCCATAATATACAGCCTCTGTGCCCATAATATGCCGCCTGTGCCCATCATATGCAGCCTGTGCCCATCATATGCAGTTTCTGTGCCCATTTTATGCAGCCTCTGTGGCCATCTTATGCAGCTTCTCTGCCCACGTTATGCAGCCTGTGCCCATCCAATGCAGCCTGTGCCCATCTAATTCAGCCTGTGCCCATCATATGCAGCTTCTGTGCCCATCATATGCAGCCTGTGGCCATCATATGCAGCTTATGTGCCCATCACCATCTTATGTGCCCATCAAATGCAGCCTCTGTGCCCATCTTATGCAGCCTCTGTGCCCATCTTATGCAGCATCTGTGCCCATAATATGCAGTCTATGCCCATCATATGCAGCTTCTGTGCCCATCATATGCAGCTTCTGTGCCCGTAATATGCCGCCTGTGCCCATAATATACAGCCTCTGTGCCCATAATATGCCGCCTGTGCCCATCATATGCAGCCTGTGCCCATCATATGCAGTTTCTGTGCCCATCTTATGCAGCCTCTGTGGCCATCTTATGCAGCCTCTCTGCCCACGTTATGCAGCCTGTGCCCATCCAATGCAGCCTGTGCCCATCCAATTCAGCCTGTACCCATAATATGCAGCTTCTGTGCCCATCTTATGCAGCCTCTGTGCCCATCTTATGCAGCCCTGTGCCCATCTTATACAGCCTGTGCCCATCATATTTAGCCTGTGCCCATCATATACAGCCTGTACCCATATTATGCAGCCTGTGCCCATCATATGCAGCCTCTGTGCCCATCGTATGCAGCCTCTGTGCCCATCGTATGCAGCCTGTGCCCATAATATGCAGCCTATGCCTATCATATGCAGCTTCTGTGCCCATCTTATGCAGCCTGTGCCCATCATATGCAGCCTCTGTGCCCAATGTATGCAGCCTGTGCCCATCATATGCAGCCTGTTCCCATAATATGCAACTTCTGTGTCCATCTTATGCAGCCTCTGACCATCATTTCTAGCTTCTGTGCCCACCATATACAGCCACTGTGCCCCCTCCCCCCGCCTTCTGACCGGCACACATTTACCCCATCCTATTTACAATGATAAAGTCAGCATCCCGGCTTATGAAATAATCCTCACAGAAAACCTTCAGGTATCAATACTACCCAAAGTGGCCTCAGCACCTAGTATTGGATTCGCTATACTCCAGACTCGCAAACAGGATTAGGACACGTGGTGGGGAACATGGAATAAAAGGATACTCCACATAGTATAATAATGTAAGGTAAAACTAATTTATTAATTAAGAATACACTCACATGGGTACATAAAAGCATTCAAAATGCCAAAGAATCTGACTTCCTCCAGAAACCAAAATGTCCAGCAATCGACTGCACATGCATGGTAACATGTGTGCGTGGGTGGAGCAGTACCCAGTCGATATTTTTATGAGCATTTAGACAAAGTCTAATCAAATCAACTTTCCTTGAAGTGCTGCACTCAATAGTTCTTCCCACCAATTCCCATGTAACTACAGGATGCAGTGTCTCCCTGTCATACCTCCACCCGCCTGTGCTTCCTATAGCCCTCACCTAGCTTCCTGCAGTGCACCACAATACCCTAGAAATTGCCACAAGCCCCCCTGTAATGCCCCTCAGCTCCAGGGGCGGGCTGGGTGCAGGGATGCAATTGCCCCCTGGGCCGCTCTGATATGCTGTGCAAAGGCTGCTGTGTCGTCAGCTCAAAACTGCACATGCACAGTTCTTGAGCTGGCCGAGTCTAGTACTGTGAGCCAGAGATGTCTTCTTGTCAGGCCTGACAGTCTGTGTTACAGAGCACAGCACAGCCCCGCCCAGCCCCTCCCTCCTCCACACGAATGGCTGGCAGAGGCTGGACCTGCTTTCTTTTTCCCCGCCCACACTCCAGGCAGCCCCGCCCACACTCCGGGCAGCCCGTATGTTGTCTGTGAAGAGGATGTGTGGGCGGGAAAGTTAAATCTGAGCAGTCGGCTGGAATCCAGTGAGTCTCCTCAGGCTGGGATCGTCCAAGTAAGTGAGCTCCTCCCTCCCTCTCTCTGCAGCCAAAAGGTTTTTTTTTCTAGCAGCCTGTAACAGTACCTCGCCCTCCTAGGTGTGATGATTTGGGCTCACACTGGCATGCTGCAATTTGGATGCAGTGCTGGCAGTCTTCCTGCATGTTGCCCCTGGTCCCATAGAGGTTGCACATTTACTGCATGTTCTGAAAGTGCACAAAACGTCCTGCATGCTGCATCTTTGGTGCACTTTCAGAAAATGCAGCAAAAATGTGCAACCTAAAAGAAGTCTGAGAGGCTGCGGCTAAGGAAACCCACCAGTACACCCGCACTGCAGCCAAACCGCAGCACAACAGTGTGAGCCCAAATGCTTGTATTCACTTGCAGCAGGCACTGCCACTCCTCTGAAAAGCGATCCATGCTCAGCTCACTTTTCAAAGGCATTTGACAGGCAGTGATGAGTTGATATTACATTTGATCCCTGCCTGTTTTAACCCCCTAAATGCCAATCCCTGCAGGTAATGGCACAGTTAACTTTGAACTCCACCTTATTTGCATTACTCTCTGTAGGTATTAGATGGGCTCTCACCTTATTGTTTGCACATCTAATACCTAAGGGTACTTTCACACTGGGGTGGTGTGGGCGGTAGTGGTAATGCGCTGCTCGTTTTAGTGGCGCTTTACCATTGTTTTAGTTTCAACCTCCACTAGTGGCCGAAGAAAGGGTTAAAACCACCCGTGTTGCATTAATTTCAATGGGCGGGACACCTCTCCCAAACCGCCCCAATAATGCTGCTTGCAGGACTTTTCAGAATGTCCCGCAAGCGCACTGCCCCAGTGTGAGAGCACTCGGTATCTCACACTGGGATGGCATGAGAGGCAGTTTACAGGCGCTATTTTTAGCACTAAAACACCTGTAAAGCGCCTTCAGTGTGAAAGTTCCCTAAAGAGAGTTCTGGAAATAAGGTGGAGTTCAAAGTGAATTTCTACACCTAAGTGGAGCACCCCTTTCAGAAGATTTGAGGATATTATTAAACCCAGAGACTGGTGGACTTGGACTTAGGCCACCATAGACAGATTGAAATTCTGCCAGTTCAGCAGAAATTTCAATCTATCTATGTGCAGACTGGTTGTACAGAATTCGATCTATCAACTGACTTCAGTACAACCAGCGTGTCTTTATTTATTTTTTTGGCGATCACTGCTGGCTGCTATAGCTCCGGGCAGTGATCACTGTATTCTGATGGCTTGAAAACTTTCACCTCAGAACACACACCGACACACGGCTCTTACGGAAGCTTGGTAAATCGAGTGCCAGGCTTCCCTAGCATTACACATGTGGGGCTGTGACCAAGTCTGGGCACAGGCTCCTGGAAATACAGAAGGCTGGCCAGTAAGAGGAGAGCTGGGATATGACATTACTTACTTCATATCCCTGCCACTCCTAAACCTGCTCCACTGCAGCACCAGGCCCACCATGCCCTCAATCTGGCCGGTGCTCCGGCGTGCGCCTGCATGTGCTTCTCTCACTGCACGCTCTCTCTCTCTGTGCAGGCAGTGTGAAGCGCTCTCTCTCTCTGTGCAGGCAGTGTGAAGCGCTCTCTCTCTCTGTGCAGGCAGTGTGAAGCGCTCTCTCTCTCTGTGCAGGCAGTGTGAAGCGCTCTCTCTCTCTGTGCAGGCAGTGTGAAGCGCTCTCTCTCTCTATGGGGCAATGTGGAGCAGTCTCCCGCCCTCCCTCTGTACAGGGAATGTGGTGTAGATGGATGGTGAGCTGGTTCGGTGGTATAATGGGCCACTTGACTGGACTTGCCCCCCAGGCCTAAGGCTGCCAGCCCTCTCCTGCTCAGCTATATTAAGTGCCCCACAGTTCCCTCTATATACCCCAGCCCTTTAGTGCCCCCAGCCCCCTGTACTGCCCCTCAGCCAACAAGCTATGCCAAAAGGTGGCAACCACCCCAATTTAAAATGAGCCATTGCAGTAAGGTGCACATAGAAGGGCAATTTACATCACAAACAAAAAAATATTTCCCGGCACACTTACCAGCTAGCCTGCAAACAAACCAAATTGACCCTGTCTAGCAATTCACATTAAAAACAGAGGGTTTTGTTACACCCATATGTAAATATTACATGGAAGCCACAGTGCCAACGTCAAGGCCCCTCTGTATACTGAGGTACTAACTGTATAACTTGGAGAGTTTCCAAGTTAAAGCATTTATAGCAGTGGAGAAATTAAGGGCAGGCTTGCCTGGAGAAAGTCCATTGCTCTTAAAGGGCTCAGGGACACATTGGATGCCCAGCAATAGCACAATGGCAGCTGAAGGCATCCAATGTGCCCCCATAACAAATCAGCAAGCAAGCTATACAAAAAAGATGGCAACCACCCTAATTTATAACTTCCTTTGCAGTAAGGTGTACAATGGAAAAGCAATGTACATCAAAAACAAACAAAAATTTCCCATAACACTTACCAGCTATTCTGCAAATAAACCAAATTGAGCCTAACAATTCATGTTAACCACTTCAATACCGGACACTTTCACCCCCCTTTCTGCCCAGGCCATATTTTAAGCTTTCAGCACTTTCACATTTTCAATGACAATTGTGCAGTTATTCAACACTGTACCCATATAACATGTTTTTCACACAAATAGAAAGATTCTTTTGGTGGTATTTAATCACCACTGGGTTTTTTTTATTTTTCAGTAAATAAACGAAAAAAGGCAGAAAATGAAAATAAAAATAATTTTTTTTTCGTCTGTTATAAATTTGTGCAAATAAATTATCTTCATAAATTTAGGCCAAAACGTATTCTGATACATGTCTTTGGTGAAAATAACCCAAATCAGTGTATATTATTTAGACTGTAGGAAAGTGATATAGTCTACAAACTATGGTATATATCTGAGAATTTATCAATTCAGATGTATTGACAGCCTACTGTATATCATTTTTTGAGGTCCGAAAAAGCCAGAGCAATACAAATATCTCCCAAATGACCCTTTTTTGGAAAGTAGACAGACCAAGATATTTAGTACGAGGCATGGCACATTTTATGAAGTTGTAATTATTTGTCACAATTTTTTGAAAAATAACTTCTTTTCACATTTTTTTTTATACTGTCACCAATGCAGTGCAGCGTCATCATATAACTGGTGTGGGAGTCAGCAGGGACATGGACTGGTGACAGCATGTAAAAAAAAAAAATATATTTTTTTACATACTGTGACCAGGGCAATCCAGTGTTACCATAGTAACACTAATGTTCTGGGGAGGTGATCAGGATTTTTTATTTTTTGTACACACTGTGCATTTCACTGCTATAAGGAGGCATTTTTATTGAATGATATAGATTCTTTCAGGGTGTATTGTTGTAATTAGCTGTGATTGGCCACAGCTAATCACATGGTACAGCTAGGCTGTGATTGGCCCTGTCTGTACAATGTAATCACTTTAACTAATCACAGGTATAAACAGGATAGTACACAATGAATGGCATGAATCAAAGCTGTTAATTGTTTACAATTTTATGAGATGTGCCGTGATTGATCACAGTGATCACATGGTACCGGCAGTGGGCTGGTACACTGATCTGTCATCCACTGTGTCTGGTAGACTCAGAGGGTAAGACAACGAGGATGTTTCACCGCTCAGGTGGACACAGACCCAGGTGTGAGATTGATGTGAGATTTCCAGAGTAGAAGAGTTCCAGGTGCTGGCTGAATGCTAAGTGGAACAGGCTTGAAATGAGAAGATCTGGATGCTGCACACCGGATGTAGTAGAAAACTTGACTTTATTAGAAAGATGGGATCATCAAAAATACAAGACCATCATGCAGAAAGTACAGGATTTACTGACGCGTTTCGCACTCGGAGCTGAGTGCTTACTCATAGCTGAGCTATGAGTAAGCACTCAGCTCCGAGTGCGAAATGTGTCAGCTAATCCTGTACTTTCTGCATGATGGTCTTGTATTTTTGATGATCCCATCTTTCTAATAAAGTCAAGTTTTCTACTACATCCGGTGTGCGGCATCCAGATCTTTTTATTTCAAGCCTAGACACAGAGGGTGACAGATTGTGCTGGAGCCCATTGGGCCCGCAAGAGGTGCGTTTTGGGGAGGATGACATATGATGTCCACACAGAACAAATGGGCTCCTGATCGGGCATCATTTTACAATGGCCCGGGTGGGAAGCAGTTAAACACAGAGTGTTTTGTTGGCCCTTAGCTCCCCTTTTCCATTGCCATCTTTTATATCGTCACTTTATCATATACAGTATTCATAGCTCCCAACTGTCCCTGATTTCAAGGGACTCTCCCTGATTTGGAGCAAAGTCCCTCTTTCCTCTTCATTTGTCCCTTATTTTGCTCTGATCTAAATTGTTTATATAAAATGCACTTTTTATCTTTCAAAAAGTGTTTCCCAGTGCTGAACCTTTCATCCAATTTCTAAATTGCTGCATTTGTAAATTTCAAAAGCCAAAAGGAATAGTAGTGGTAAAAAAAAAAGCACTTGTGGGTTTCACTTTCAATTTTTCTTGTATAATTCTCTGTTAAGTGGGCATGGCAGGGGTGTGTTTCCTATGCCTGCATACTTTGGCTAATAGGTGTGCCTCATTACCATTTTAAAAAGTTGGGCGGTGTGAGTATGTGTAATAAACTTGGAAAGTTTTTTTTGTATGAATCTTTTTGGTGCCAGTTCTGGCTAATAAATGAAGGTATTATATGTAAGGTACCAAGCTCATATTGGAACATAAATATTGTGTATTTAGGAAGATTTTTATCTGCCAACATGTTGAAACATTATGAGGGTAGATTTAACTCCTAGTTATGACAGGCCTCATGAGAAACCAGAACAGTTCTACACCTGGATTATACTTTGGAGAACTGTTAACTCCCTGTGTTGAGAGTATTATCATTTAGAATGGTCCCATTGTCTACTTTGATTAACCACTGGAGCTCTGGAAGGTTTGGCCCCCTTCATGACCAGAGCATTTTTTGCCATTCAGCACTACGCTGCTTTAACTGGCAATTGATTGGTCTTGCAACACTGTACGCAAATTAAATTTATATCATTTTTTCACACAAATAGAGTTTTCTTCTGGTGGTAAAATTGATACCCACTGGGTTTTTTTTAATTATATAAATGAAAAAAAGCTTAATAGTAAGGGGTAAATTCAGTTGTTTTTGGGTCTGCTGTAGCCAGTGGAACATAGTGGGTAGAGAGGGTAGAGTCCGAGCTGGCCTTGGATACAACCTCAGTCATTCCCTGGTTGGGAGAGTGAGCAACGGGGGGGGGGAGGGGGCAGAGAGTAGCAGGGTCCTTTGCCCGTGTTGGAGAGTGACCCAGCCTGGAAGTGCTGTTAAACTTTCCAAGGCCTAGAGAAGCTTTAAGAAGCCCTGGACGGTTTTAGCTCACTAAGGCACTGAAAGATCACCCCAAAGTGTCAGGAACACCCGGGTAATGTCCAAAGAGGATCTTTCTGGGATACTTTTGTGCCAGTGTTAGCTGAAGCTGGAAGAATGCCTTCAGTTTGCTTGTGACACAGTGAGTAGGCCTAAGAGAAATCTTGGGAGAGAGCCTGTTGCCTTTGCACCCCTTTTTGCTAGGGGGACTGTTCCAGACCTGCTTGCCAGGGCTGTGTCAATAGTGGAAAGGAAACCCCCTGTGCTGAGTTATTGCTACTTTCTGTGCAGAAGACTCTGCTTTATTTCAGTCATTGCAAGAGTGTCCTCCTTCGAGTTATTAGTTCTGGGTATCCCAAAGCTTTTCCCAATCCCTAACCTAGTTCTACGAAACAAATAAATACCACAAAAAGACACTATCTGCCTGATTAATGTGTGAGGACTGAGTGGCACTTAATGCACCTGGCTCAAAATACCCCAAGTCTTGCTGTTTGCACCATCAAAGGATCAGAACCTTAACAGCGTTTCACGTACCTGGTGATGGAGCCTGACATGGAGAGGAAGGTGATCTCTTACACCTCTGTCTTGGTACTCCTGATAAGGTAACAGGAGGTGAAAGAGCCTGGAGTTGGACGAATTCCTGGCATTTCTGGTGATGGCGGTTGCAGATGAGAGGTCTGTGTGCACTCGGATGCAGGGCAGCAGGTGCAGTAGGCTGGAAGACAGTCAGCAGGCACTTGGCGGCTGGCAGGTTATGGGCAGCAAGCACTCGGCAGACCAGGTGGCAGACAGCAGGCACTTGGCCTAAATCGCTGTGCAAATACTGTTTGAAGAAAAAAATGAAACACCCACCATTTTAAAGCCTTTGCTTTAAACAAAAATAATATTTGGGGGTTGAAAAGTAATTTTCTTGCAAAAAAAATATTTTTTTCATGTAAACAAAAAGTGTCAAAAAGTGGTTAGAAGAATTGGTGATGTGTGACATAAGCTTCTAAATGTTGTGCATAAAATGCCAGGACAGTTCAAACCCCCCCAAATGACCCCATTTTGGAAAGTAGACACCCCAAGCTATTTGCTGAGAGGCATGTCGAGTCCATGGAATATTTTATATTGTGACACAAGTTGCGGGTAAGAGACAAATTTTTTTTTTTTTTTTTTTGCACAAAGTTGTCACTAAATGTTATATTGCTCAAACATGCCATGGGGATTTGTGAAATTACACCCCAAAATAAATTCTGTTGCTTCTCCTGAGTACGGGGATACCACATGTGTGGGACTTTTTGGGAGCCTAGCCGCGCACGGGACCCCGAAAACCAAGCACCGCCTTCAGGCTTTCTAAGGCCGTAAATTTTTGATTTCACTCTTCACTGCCTATCACAGTTTCGGAGGCCATGTAATGCCCAGGTGGCACAAAACCCCCCCAAATGACCCAATTTTGGAAAGTAGATACCCCAAGCTATTTGCTGAGAGGTATAGTGAGTATTTTGCAGACCTCACTTTTTGTCACAAGGTTTTGAAAATTGAAAAAAGAAAAAAAAAAAATGTTTCTGGTCTTTCTTCATTTTCAAAAACAAATGAGAGCTGCAAAATACTCACCATGCCTCTCAGCAAATAGCTTGGGGTGTCTACTTTCCAAAATGGGGTCATTTGGGGGGGGGTTGTGCCATCTTGGCATTTTATGGCCTTCAAAACTGTGATAGGTAGTGAGGAGTGAAATCAAAAATGTATGCTCTTAGAAATCCTGAAGGTGGTGCTGGGTTTTCGGGGCCCCGTACGCGGCTAGGCTCCCAAAAAGTGCCACACATGTGGTATCCCTGTACTCAGGAGAAGCAGCTGAATGTATTTTGGGGTGCAATTCCACATAGCCCATGGCCTATGTGAGCAATATATCATTTAGTGACAACTTTTTGTAAATTTTTTTTTTTTTTGTCATTATTCAATCACTTGGGACAAAAAAAATAAATATTCAATGGGCTCAACATGCCTCTCAGCAATTTCCTTGGGGTGTCTACTTTCCAAAATGGGGTCATTTGGGGGGGGGGGTTGTACTGCCCTGCCATTTTAGCACCTCAAGAAATGACATAGGCAGTCATAAACTAAAAGCTGTGTAAATTCCAGAAAATGTACCCTAGTTTGTAGACGCTATAACTTTTGCGCAAACCAATAAATATACGCTTATTGACATTTTTTTTACCAAAGACATGTGGCCGAATACATTTTGGCCTAAATGTATGACTAAAATTTAGTTTATTGGATTTTTTTTATAACAAAAAGTAGAAAATATCATTTTTTTTCAAAATTTTCAGCCTTTTTCCGTTTATAGCGCAAAAAATAAAAATGGTAGAGGTGATCAAATACCATCAAAAGAAAGCTCTATTTGTGGGAAGAAAAGGATGCAAATTTTGTTTGGGTAGAGCATTGCATGACCGCGCAATTAGCAGTTAAAGCGACGCAGTGCCGAATTGTAAAAAGTGCTCTGGTCAGGAAGGGGGTAAATCCTTCCGGGGCTGAAGTGGTTAACCCACATACATGGGAAAAGATCCCATAGGGGAAAACAGTGTCAGCAATGCTTAGAACATCCCTATGACAGAGCAATAGAGCCTAGGTATATAAAGCCAACAATTGCAGCCCATCACATAAAAAGCGTTATAACACATAGACGCATACTGGCATATCTCTTGTCCTTGCCTAGAGCATCAAATAACCAAATTGTTGATGGATGGATAATTAAGAAAAAATACCATCCCATATAAATGTGACAAGGCAGTAACAAAAAGAACGCATGTCCAATGGATATAGCAAATACCAATAAAAAATATACTTAACCCAATCATAACTATGTATTGTTCCACATACAGTTTTCATTATTGTCCATAATGTATACATACACATATATCACGTTACATATTTGTATATTGAGTCTGATTGTTTTGCCAATGTAGAAAGCCCCACATTGGCACAAGATTATGTAGATTATCCCCTTGGTCAGGCAGGAGATACGATGACGAATTTTATGGACTCGGCCATCAGGAAGTGTAACTAATGGTCCCTCCGTAAGTAAATGGCAATAATCGTATGATCCACATCTGAAAATATCTGTCCTGCTGGTGTTTGGAAGATCTGTCATACTGACGATCCCTAATGGATCCCGCACGTTTAAAGGTGATCTCCGGATGATCAAACAAATATTTACACAGTGTTGGATTCCCAAGAAGTAAGTGCCAATGTCTTTGCATAATTTCACGTATGTGTGTATGCTGATCCGAAAAAGTAGTTATGAACCTCACCACATCTGTACTCTTTGGTTCAGGTCTGGAAAACAGGATCGCATCCCTGAATTTACCTAAGGCCTTTTTAAAAGCCTTTTTGAGGCAGGTTTTACTGTAACCTCTGACTATTAGTATGTTATAGAGGAGATCGGCCTCATATTTAAAAGATTCCTCACTCGAGCAGTTCCTCCTCAAACGCAGATACTGACTAAATGGGATACTTTGCACTAGTGAGTGTGGATGTGCACTAGTAGCGTTCAAATTTGTGTTTCCCGCCGTCAATTTTTGATATAAGGAAGTGTTGATGAAACCATTCGAGTGAAGACTAATGGTAATATCCAGGAATGCGATGCTGCTCTCACTACATTCCATAGTGAACTTCAGGTTGTATTGGTTCTCACCCAATACTGACATGAAGTGCTGTAGAGTTTCCCTTGATCCTGCCCACAACATATACACATCATCGATATATCTCCCCCAACATAGTACATTGGAAAAAAGATTTGTATCTCTGTCATCCGAGAAAAGGTCCCGCTCCCACCCCCCCAGGTACAGGTTGGCTTAATATGGCGCACAACATGTGCCCATAAGCAAACCCTGCACCTGGAGGAAGTGGGAGCCATCAAAAGAAAAAACATTTTTGTCAAAATATGTGAGAGTAGTTGTAGAACAAACTTATTACGTTTGTCAGATGTATGACCACTTTCTCTATGAAAGCGGGTTATAACCTCCAAACCCTACTGATGGGGAATAGATGAGTAGAAAGCTTCTATGTCAATTGCAACTAATAGGCAACCTTATGGGACACATAGGTCATCCAAATTTTTAGGGGATCCAAGGTGTCCTTGATATAAGATGGTAGTGTAACCACATATGGGCGTAAATATTCATCCACAAACCTACTAGCTCTCTCGTTCTATTCTACTCTCTATTGGTTTATTCTTTTTGGAAATTGAAAAGCTATTCGAATTGGGAAACTTTTCAAATACGAAAACTTTTCAAATTCGAAAACTATTCAAAATTGATTCGATAACTTTTTAAATCGATTCTAAAATGAATAAACGAAACTAATTCAGAAAATGAATTAAACTAATTTAACTAAACAAATTTATGTAAATAACGAATCAAAACAAAACAAATTTTTTCGTTCTGCACATGTCTAATTAATACAAGCTGTATTTGCCTAATCTTGTAGTGAGATAGATATGCACTTCTGGTAATTGTGTTTTGCTGTATTAGTAGTAGTGGTCCCCTTGGATCAAAGATTTTTCTACACTTGGAAGTATATTATTGGTGATGGGATTGTTTTTAGTTTTTTAGTGTTTTAGGATTACTCCATTTGAACTTATTTTATTTGAAATTAGTTTTGGTTAAAAACATATTTTCATGTATTTCTTGGAGGACTTTATTTGATCACGATATTTATTGAATGATTTATTGTGCATTAAATTTTACACCGATGAATATTATATATTATTTGATCAGCGCTGTAATTATTATTTTGTATATCACATATGGGAATATGCTCACCCTATTTGGACCTCTAAACAATAGAAGGTAAGATACTGCTAATCTGAATATATGTCACAATGGATATCTTCCTTCCACTCACAGCATTTTCATCTCCAATTTATCCCGCAATCCAGGACAACAAAAAGAGTACACTCTAAAAAGACACCTTTGATATCGTGTACAAAAAACTTTTCATTGTGTTTAACCAGCATGCCTTCCCTCACACATAAGTAGTGTACCCTAGAGCATGGACCTCTAAAACAATAGGTCTACTGCCACTTTGAATATCTCCAGGGATGCACCCCTTAGGTTCAAAGTATCTCCATATCCTGTGTATCCAACAATGGCCAAAGACCTCAACAATCAAGCAAAAGAAATCCTCATAGTTCTTTCCATTTCACACATTTTATTAAAATGTAAAGGATTAAAATGTTCTCACAGATAGGGTTGTCTGTGTAATTTTGAGACTTTTGTGACCACGATGAATCCGATTTTTTATGATCCCAACCGCTGATCTACTGCCAACCCAAAGTTGCATAGTTTGCAGCAGGGAAGACACTCTGTTGCTAACTAGCTGAATTCTGACATTGAATTGCAGACATCACTTTGAACCCAGCAGCGCAGGAGAGTCAGTTCCATCAAAGGCTCTCTAATCAGGTAAAAGAGGAGCTTGTCAGAGTAAAGACCCCTATTGATCCTATTGATCCTATCGATCTTGAGGCTTTCATCCAATATGTATCCGAATTGATCAGAGACTTACAGAAAGGAGAGACTGGGTATTTTTTGGAAGTAATGGTGGAATGCGTTTCTCTGCTAGTCAGTTTGTTCCGAAGGATTCAAGAGTTTCTCCAGATTCTAACACTCTTGAACCTATGCAAGCTGATGCTATTAGGAGATCCATTTCTACTCAGGACAGAAGACATTCAGAGAACTTATGTACAGAAAAAAGGGGAATGTGGGATTTTAAATGAGGCAATTGACTTGTGGAGGTAGAGTATATAGTAATCATTTTTTATTTGTAACAATAGTAAAAAAGTATTTTCATATGTATACATGCACAATGGCATAAACATAATAGATACATATACATTAGCTAGGCAGCACATAAAAGATAGTAAATGTTAATAAATATAATACAAGGTGTTTCATATTAGCAGGCATTAGTACATCATATGCAAAAGAGCTGCTATAAGATAGGTAAACATACACATTGATAATTGCATAATACTCAGTGGATCTTAGATGTATAAAAAGTATATATGGGTCAGTGAATAAGTAATGCGCCGGACTTGTATGAGCATCCTATGGAAACTCGACGCGTTTCATGGCTATATGCCATTCATCAGGAGTTGGGTACAGAAGTAAACTGTAAATATAAATACATATGTAATATTAGTAAATAAGTTCTACCCCTTTAAAGGGAGAAAAGACCTCATGGGGAGAAAGAGAACTTATGTTTCTATTGTGGGGACTCTGGGCATTAGGCAGTTAATTGCCCCAACAAAGTTAAAAGAACCATTGCTGCAACTGATGTTATAGCGCCTGAACAAATAAACTCCATTACCCAGTCTATCCCATCATTGATCTATATAGAAAATAAAGTTGATTCTCTCTGTCATTTTTTAGTCCCTATCACCGAGGGCCGTAAAATTCCTAGCCCTGTAATGCTGGACACCAGGGCCAGGGGGAATTTTATGGACATGGAATTCGCGAAAAGCAATGATACTCAAACAAGAAATAAATCTGCCCTTATTGATATGGAGATGGTTGATGGTTCACCTTTATTGTCATGACCTGTTACCCATGAAATGATCCCTCTGGTACTCCAATTTGAGGCTGAGCACTGTGACACTATCAGCTTTTAGCTTATTATGCTACCAAAATTTCCTGCCATCCTAGGCATTCCTTGGCTTCCTACCCATAATCCTTCTGTCAACTGGGGAGCATGGACTATACATTTTAGATACCCCCCATTGCAAGGAACATTGTAGAGAACCTTGCCGAACAAGTTCTCCACCGACCAAGGAATCACAAGTTAATGTATTAACTATCCAGTCATGTGACAATCTGCCTCCATAATACAATGAGTTCTGGGATGTCTGTGATAAAAAGAACATGAATCAATTACCTCCTCATCATCCATATGATTGTCCTATTGAACTGATCCCAAGAGCAGAAATACCTTTTGGCCACCTTTTCAGTTTGTCTGAAACCGAATTAAAGATGCTCAGGGAATGGCTTGATGAGAATTTAGAGAAGAGCATTATTAGACCCTCAACATCTCCTGCAAGGGAAGCCCTATTCTTTGTTGAAAAAAAGGACTTGACCTTGCGCCCATGCATTGATTTGAATAAAATCACTATTAAAAGCCAATATCCACTACCCTTAATTTCTGAATTGTTCGAAAGACTCTGTTCTGTCAAGTCTTTACAAAATTAGACTTACAGGAGCATATAACCTTGTCTGCATTCGTCAAGGAATCGAATGGAAAACCGCCTTTAGAACCAAATATCGGCATTTCAAATCCTTGGTTGTGCCTTCTGGCCTTTGCAGTGCTCCCTCAACTTTTCAACATTTCATCAATTATATTTGTCATTATATAAGGTCTTTAACCACTTCAGCCCCGAAAATGTGGCTGCTCAATGACCAGGCCATTTTTTGTGATAGGCACTGTGTCGCTTTAACTGAAAATTGCGCGGTTGTGCGACACTATACCCAAACAAAATTGACGTTGTTTTTTTCCCACAAATAGAGCTTTCTTTTGGTGGTATTTGATCATCTCTGCGGTTTTTATTTTTTGCGCTATAAACAAAAAAAGAGCGACAATTTTGAAAAAAACACAATATTTTGTACTTTTTGCTATAATAAATATCCCAAATTTTTTTTAAAAAAAGCAAAGTTTTTCCACAGTTTAAAATGATATGTATTCTTCTACATATTTTTGGTAATAAAAATCACAATAAGCGTATATTGATTGGTTTGCGCAAAAGTTATAGCATCTACAAAATAGGGGAAAGATTTATGGCATTTTTATTATTTTTTTTTTACTAGTAATGGCAGTGATTAGTGATTTTTATCAGCACTGTGACATTATGGCAGACAGATCGGACACTTTTGACACATTTTTGGGACCATTGACAATTATACAGCGATCAGTGCTATAAAAATGCACTGCTTACTGTGTAAATGTCACTGGCAGGGAAGGGGTTAACACTAGGTGGTGATCAAGGGGTTAACTGTGTTCCCTCATGTGTGTTCTAACTGTAGGGGGATGGAACTGACTAGAGGAGATGACAGGTCGTTGTTCCTAGCTAGTAGGAAGACACAATCTGTCTCTCCTCTCCTCACAGAACAGAGATGTGTGTGTGTTCACACACACACATCCCTGTTCTGGCTCTCGTGCCCGCAAATGCACATGGCCGGTGGTCATCGCGGCAGTGCAGCGGGGGTGCCTGCTATCTCAGCTTAAAGGGCCGACATACAGCTATGACGGTTCACGGGAACGTGCTGACCTGCCGCCGTATAATGACGGCGGCTGGTCAGCAAGCGGTTAAGGCAAACCGAGTTTCGTTACAAGAATATTGCTTTTTTGACAGAAATGTAACCTTTAACTAAAATAAATAAATAGAAACTCTTTGTGTGATGATGCCACCATGCAGTGCACATTTACATGAACTTGTCTGCTTTAGGAAAATATATAATGCTTGGGTGGGGGGGTGGGGATGGGGGGGTTTATGTAATCTTCAGGCCTAAATAAATTTTTTAAGCATGGGTGCAAAAACAGCTCTGGGAGCAAAAAGGGTTAATCCTGCACAGATAAGACAGTGTGCTGCTCTCCCGTAGTGGACAAGCTGTGAAGTCTATTGACAAGGAACAGGTCACCTTCAGGGGGCCTCTATATATCAGTGTGAAGTGTGAGTGTGTGGCAGTGTGTGTGAGGGTTAACTACACAGCCAAGCCCCCGCCATCCTAATAAAACATCCCCCTTCAGGTTGCAGATAACAGACATTGATAGTCTTCTGTGGAGAGCCTCCTATCTACAAATGCCGGGCTCCATCCAGAGGAAGCAGGAGCTCTGTGGAAACTGGAACTTCTAAGGGTAAACGTCCTTGCCTTACATTTTGGTTTAGGTTTCATTTGTTAACGAAAAAGGAATTGATTTTGGTCATAGTTTTCGTCAGTGGACAAAAATGTGGTGTACTTTTCATTTAGTTTTCATCACTGCAAAAATAAGGGTTGCACCGGAACCAGTATCAGTATCTGTGCAGATACTAGGCATTTATACAAGTATCGGTGTAAAACCAGTACCTTCTGGCTCAGTTGTCAGCAGGATAATCCTGCTGACAACTGAAATGTACTCAAAAGAATGCAGCAATTATCGGTTGTTAAGGAGCGGGGCCGCTGCATCCTTGACAACTGATGACTCATTCATCTGTCAGTGGGGTTCCTGCTTACAGATGAATGTAAACACAACAAGGGGCAGCTGCCACTAGCTATTAGTGTGTGTGGTGGAGCCGAACCTGTGGAGTCGGCCATGCATGGAGGGAGGAACAGCCTGGATGTACCACCGCAGGGGAGTATCTTTATGCAGGAATGCTTCCTTCCTCAGCCTTTCCACTGCCCAGCCCTCCAGGTGAAGATTTGACTTGGACCTGGGAGGTAGGTTTGCAGCTGGCCATGCCTTCTCTCTCAGCGCTCAGAGCTCTTCTCCCCCTCAATCGTCTCTGCTGTGTGTGCAGACAGCCTAAACACTTTTTAGCTAAAGCCTAAAGCCTGTACACAGGAGCTGTTATTACTCCCTGTACTGCCTGCCGGGAGAGGAACCCGCTGCTGACAGCTCTTTGACTAATTATGATCCCAGTGTTAACCCCCTGTGCTGCCTGCAAGGGAAAGAAGCCCCCTGATTGGCTAATCAGTCTAATCCTTTACTGCCTATGAACTATACACAGAGCTCCATGGTTTAATCTTGTGCTGCCCTGGTAATATATATATATATATATATTTATGGTTGAAGCTCTATGGCCGATACGAATATGAACAACATTGATTTATCATAAGACTTACAACATGAAATGGACCTGAAGTGTGCCTTGGTCTGATGGCCGGCATACCAAAATAAGGGGGCATACCCAAGATTAGAAATTAATATTTTGTGAAAGAGAAATGATTTGAGAAATGCCCTAAAAAAGGGGATGGGAGGGTGGGTATTGCGCACAGGAAACCGACAAAGACCACAGGCGAGCGGGCTGGTTAAATACCTCCCGGGCTCCTCCCATAAATTCAGGCCACCATACTGGCCTTCTTATTTATGGTTGAAGCTCTATGGCCGATACCGATATGAACAACATAGACTTATCATAAGACTTACAACATGAAATGGACCTGAAGTGTGCCTTGGTCTGATGGCCGGCATATCAAAATAAGGAGGCAAAAACATTCAGGTAGGGGTTAAGTTTTATTGGTTTTAGTCTTATTCATTGAGCAAGTTTGGTAAATGCTTGTGACATTTCCACCTGAGGATTAGGGATGTACTGGGCGAAGCAGGCGGACTTCCACCTGCCTAGTCTCTTAATAACGTGATCTGGGTCCTCATGCCGAAATGCTGTCGATACGAAAAGAGTGACCGGAGTACTGACTGGGGTTGAGGTGTAGGTTGCGGAGAAGAATCCTCATGTGTTCCATAAACTGGCTGTCACTCAAAGGTTTGACCGGAAAGGGTAGAAGGGGACTAGAACCTGACTGTTCAGGCAGGAGTGACAGTACACCAGCTATTGTTAGTTTTTTAGAGGTGGATATCTACTCCGGGGCCTGACTGCTGGGTTTTGAATACCGCAAGATGGAGGACGAAATGGTCTTGGTAGCGAACCAAGTGACGTCTATGCAGGACTTGGCCTGCGGGGTTATTGTAGGTGAACTCACCAGGCCGCAGGAACCTGTAGTAGGCCAGATAGATAGCTGCTTGTATGACTAAGCTGGGGAGAAGACCAAACAGAGAACTGACAAGGATATTGGACATGTCTTTGAAGATGGTACTTGTTATAGGTAGGCGTTTGGCCTTGATTATCGGCTGTTGGTTCTGTATGCTGCGTAGGCTGGCTCGGATCGCATGGCTTGCGAACAAGGACTTTGTAGAGCCAGAAAGTCTTGGATGCCAGCTAAGTATAGCCGGATAGTATTGTTGGACGGGCCACGTCGCTATGGCAATATGAGATAAAGGCCAGTATGTGCTTGGCGTCTGTAGTAGTTCCCGCTAAGCAGGTTGCTAAGAATTTGTGTAAAGCGCTCCAAGCTATTTGGTATACTTCAAGCATGTTACGGGACAGAGACTGGTTGATGAGCTGGGTCGCTCCGTGGAGAGGGCTTTTCTAGTCCAGAGTCAGCTGAGACCGGCTGATACAGGGTCGGCTCCGGGAACCTGCCGAAAGAAGGAGGTGAAATTAAATCGTGACAGTGCGTCTGCGGCAAGGTTGCATTTGCCTGGAATGAATGTACAGTGGATGTTGAATTGGTGCTGTAGGGAAAGTTGTACCAGCCTGCGTAGGAAGGACATAGCCAAGAGTGACTTGGACCTGCCTTTAGTAATGATATCTGCCGTGGCCTGGTTGTCGGTGGTGAAGGCCACAGTTTGCCCTGTCCAGATATGACCCTAGAGCTGGGCGGCTGCCATGATCAGGTAAAGCTCGAAGAGAGAGGAAGTCAGGGTAAACCCGAAGATTGAAAGTATCTCTGGAGGCCAGGGTCCTGCAAACCAATGGTGGCCAAAAATTACAGCGAAGCCTGTGGAGGCTGCAACATCTTTTACTATCTGTAGTGATTGGAGTGATATTTAAGGTATAAACATGGATATACCATTCCAGGTGGAAATTAACTCCTCCCACATTGATAAGTCTGCTACTGCTGCAGTGTCCAAATTGAGGATCTGATCGGGGTCCTGTGCCTGTGAGAGGTAGACTAGGAGGCGTGACAAAAGGACCGACCCTGGGGAATGATTCGCATGGCGAAATTGAGCATGCCCAACAGGGACTGGAGCTGCTGTTAGTACACCCTCTTGTGTGGGTGAATTCTTGTAGGACTGACCTAATGCGGTTTTAAATTGTCAAGGGGTATGCTGGCCTGCATGGAGAAAGTATCTAGATTAGCTGGAGGAAGGTGATGGAGTGTGCTGGTCCGTCAACCTTATGTTCAGCGATGGGGACATTGGGATCCCCAAAGAAGACTCTCAATTTGTTGAGGTCTCCTGGGGGCATACCGTGCTGTTCGATTAACAAGAAGTCATCCAGGTAATGGATGACCTCCTGGCACTGAGCCTTATGTATAAGTATCCAGGTGAGGGTCTGTACAAAAGTGTTGAAGAGCCAGGGGCTACTTTTAGAGCCAAAGGTCAGCTTGGTAGAAAAGTAGTACACCTCTCTCCACTTAATGCTGTGCCAACACCAGAGGGACGGGTGGATAGGCAATAGTTTAAAGGCGTCTGAGATGTCGGCCTTGGAGAGCCAGGCACCTGTGCCTGCTTTGATAATGGCCTGAATTGCCATATCTACGGAGGCATACTTCAGGGAGAACTCCTCAGAGGGAATTAGGGAATTGAGGCTGGGATCGTGAGAAGAATGAGGCGCAGACAGGTCATACACCAAGCGAGCTTTATTCGAGAACTTGCCCTTGACAAGCCCAATAGGGCTAACTCTCCAAGTGATGAAAGGGGGCTGTGTGAAGGGACCTATGATTAAGTCTCGCTCCAGTTCGACCTGTAATAGCTGGTCTATGGCCTGCTCGTCGGTGGCCACTGAGCGGAGGTTCCGACATTCATAGGTTGTGTGGGGCAGAGAGATGAGGGCGGTATGGAACCCTGCTGTAAATCCTTGGATGAGGAAGGTGGCCAGGGAAGGAGTGGGGTGTGAGGTGAGATAGAGCCCCAGCCATAGGACATTAGGCCTAGTCATGCCTTCTTCTGCTGCTTGACCTCACATAAATTTCTAGGATGCGCTCTCTGGCATATGATACAAATATGGAGCAGGCGGCATTGGCTAAAATTACATGAGCCATAGTTGTTACAGATAGCTGCTCCTACTACGGTCCGAACAGAATGTCCAAACTTGTCCACTTGGGGCATCTGTACTGGGGCCAATGGGCCTTGAACTGCACCAGAGGTGGAGGGGAACTCGAACGGGTGAGTAACTGCTGCGTTAGCGCACCAGGCAACGGTGTGGGTGGAGGATTGGCAAATAGCGCACAATGGTTGAGCACAAGCCAGCAAAGTGACGGCAGAACAATTCAGTGTCCATAAGGCTCCAATCCGTGCCTGTCTGAAATTGTGCCAGCCTGGCTGCTGCTTTGGCGGAGAAGGAACGATGGTAATCGTAGAATGAGAAACCTCCGTATTTGTAGCCCAAGTCCACCACGGTGTGGAAATATAAATCCAGCTCTTCCATTCTGCTGGGGGAGGCTGAGCATAAGACATCCCTTACTATGCCGAAAGCCAGCGCAAACTCTGGGACGGTCAACTTTCGGTTGAGCCTAGGATCTTTGGCCTTGAGGACCACTGACACGTACCCCCAGGTATAGGCTTTGTTCTCTGCCAGGTCGTGCTCTGAAATGAGGAGGGAGGAGAGGTTGACGTCCTTGCCATCGAGGATGTCCTTCCTAATGCTGGCTGGAACCAAATGTGCTGGGCAGATAGTAGGACTTGTCCCTGTAGTACCTGCAGGAAGGGGTGTCAGAACCTGCACTGTGGCTAGGTCAGGGATGGTCGTGGCCGAGCGAGCCTCCAAGAGTGCTACTCTGGCTTGGACATCCATGACTGTAGTTGACAAAGATGACACCATGGTGTGAAGTTGGGATATGGCAGCAGAATTTGTTTGGAGGGAAGCCTGTTGGGTTCTGGGCCCAGCTGTGGCTGGCGGGGGGGAAGAGGAGCTTGAAAAGCTCTGCCTTCCTGGCTGTAGCAGGGAAAGGCACACCCCTGCGCTTCAGTTCCGCCGTTAATTTGGGGACGGTCCATCCCCTGAGGGACTGCACGCTGCCACTTTCTGACATTGGGGAAGATGACAGAGGGGCGGTGAAGTCTTCGCTGCCAGCTTGAGACATGGCTCTAGGTGGCTTGTGCCCTGGAAGTGATGTCCTGTCTTTGAGGTCGCAAGATGGTCGACCAGAACCTATTGAGGGTGACATAAAGTCTAGATTGTTTTTTTTTTCTTTATCAGCATACGTACCCAACTCCTGTCTTTTTTAAAGGGGTGTGTGTGTTTTTTTTTTTATCTGGCGGAATACCGTCCAACCTGGTGCAGGGTGGACCTACTGAACTTGACTGACCTGGAGAGAGAAATGACATATGACAACTGGTGAGGGGTTTGACTATCTGAGTTGAAAAGTTGACTTAAGTGACTGACTTGTGTAACTTTGCAGTGCGTTTATGCGACTTTGTTGATTTGGAGTAGTTTTGAGTGAAATGTTTTTGCCTGGATGTAGGCACGAGTCGGTGCCGTGACTGCGACAAGCAAATAATCAAACTATGGAGCATGAATATGAAATTAAATGAAATGAGTGAAATGTTTATGCCTATATGTAGGCACGAAACGGTGCCGCAACTGGGACAAGCAACGAATCGAACTGTGGAGTAAATAAAATGAATTGAACTGAGACCAATCCAACTGGGGCACGCCGAGATGAATCAATGCATCGCGGATGCCACTGGATTTGAATTGGAGCGCGGTACGTGACAGTGAAAAGAATGAAATGTTTTGCCATGACAGAGGCACGAATCGGTCGTGCCGCAACTGCGACTGACAACGAACTGGACTCCGGAGCATGTACTGAAATGAGGCCAAAAACATCTGGGGCATGCCGGGACTAATCGGAGCATCATGGATGCGACTGTATTCTAATCGGAACATTATACGTGAGTGTGAAATGATAGCCATGACAGAGACTCGAATCGGTGAGCTGAATTTCGACTAACAACGAAAGCGGGCTCTGGAGCATGTACTGAAATGAGGCCAAAAATCAACTGGGGCATGCCAGGACGAATCGGTGCATGAGCATGGGACTGGATTTGACCCGGAACGTGATGCGTGACAGTGAAATGATTGCCGTGACAGAGGCATGAGTCGGTGAGCCATACAACTGCGACTAACAACGAACCAGACTCTGGAGCATGTACCAAAATGAGGCCGAAAAACAACTGGGGCACACCGGGACGAATCGGTGCATCGCGGATGCCATTAGATTCGAATCGGAGCGCGGTAAGTGACAGAGAAATGAATTCAATGATTGAAGTGGTTGAAATGATTTAGCTAGGACTGAGACACGAGTCGGTGTGCCGCGATTTGCGACTGGCAATGACCTATCTGTGGAGCATGGTACAGTGATGAAAAAACATCTGTGATATTTTTAAACGAAGCGGTGCGATACTGTTGTTACAGGGTTTGACTCGGAGTGAGATACGTAAAATGTAGAAATGTTTGTTATGATAGCGGTGCGAGTGAATGGCTAACGATACGGCTACGTGTAGGGTTTTAACGAATGACTCGTAAGTTTTGATATCGAGGTCTGGTGACAAGATGGCAATGACTGGCAATGACCTATCTGTGGAGCATGGTACAGTGATGAAAAAACATCTGTGATATTTTTAAACGAAGCGGTGCGATACTGTTGTTACAGGGTTTGACTCGGAGTGAGATACGTAAAATGTAGAAATGTTTGTTATGATAGCGGTGCGAGTGAATGGCTAACGATACGGCTACGTGTAGGGTTTTAACGAATGACTCGTAAGTTTCGATATCGAGGTCTGGTGACAAGATATCTAACAGAAATGCATGAAATGAAAGGTCAAATGAAAAACCCTACCTGCGACAGCCCAGCCAGACACGTTGTACAAAACCACAATAGTAATGAAAGCCTCGAGAACTTCGAAGGCGGAACTCACGGACGCTAATGAATGTCGATTAGTTGGCCTAGTGACATAGTATCGCGCACAGGAAACCGTCAAAGACCACAGGCGAGCGGGCTGGTTAAACACCCCCCGGGCTCCTCCCATAAATTCAGGCCACCATACTGGCCTTCTTACATACATATATATATATGTAAGAAGGCCAGTATGGTGGCCTGAATTTATGGGAGGAGCCCGGGGGGTATTTAACCAGCCCGCTCGCCTGTGGTCTCTGTTGGTTTTTCTGTGCGCAGTATGTTACGTCACTAGGCCGACTCTTCCAACTCATTGCGCGTTCGAAATTCCAGCGGCATTTGGTTCCCGTTCGCAGTTTCCGAGAGGCTTCCATTCCCATTCGTAGTTTTCATACAAACGTGTCTGGCTCGGCTGTCGCAGGTAGGACTTCATTGACATTTCTTCATTTCATGTATCACCATTTGCTAGATACCGTGTGTCGCTCAATCCCCGATACGGAACTTACGAGTCATTCGTTAAAGAAACCCTGCACGTAGCTGTAGAACCCAGCCACCGATTCGTGCCTCTGTCACTTTTTATTCATTTTTACGTACCTCACTCTGATTCGAATCCAGTTGTGTCCGCTTCGCACCTGTTTGTTCAGCCGTGTCTCAGTTGTTTTTGTCTCATGTTTTATACCATGCTCCACAGTCCGGTTCGTTATCAGTCCCAATTACGGCACACAGATTCGTGCCTCTGTCATGGCTTATCATTTCAATCATTTCACTCATTTCACTCATTTCACCTTCATGTACCGCGCTCCGATTCGAATCTAGTCGCATCCGTGATGCACCGATTCATCCCAGTGTGCCCCAGTTATTTGGCCTCATTTCAGTACATGTTCCAGAGTCCGGTCGTTGTCAGTCGCAGTTTGCGGCTCACCGATTCGAGCCTCTGTCATGGCAAATCATTTCACTGTCACGTATCACGTTCAGATTCAAATCCAGTCGTATCTGTGATGCACCGATTTGTTCCGGCATGCCCCAGTTATTTTTTTCGGCCTCATTTCAGTACATGCACCAGAGTCCAGTTCGTTGTCAGTCGCAGTTTACGGCTCACCAATTCATGCCTCTGTCATTAGAAATCATTTCACTGTCATGTATCACGTTCCGATTCGAATCCAGTCGCATCCGTGATGCACCGATTCGTTCCGGAGTGCCCCAGGTATTTTCGGCCACATTTCAGTACATGCTCCAGAGTCCGGTTGGTTGTCAGTCGCAGTTGCGTCATGACTGATTCGTGCCTCTGTCATGGCACGTGCCTCTACCATGACAAATCATTTCATTCATTTCATCTTTTCGCTCATTTCATTGTCACGTACCGCGCCCCAATTCTAATCCAGTAGTATCCGAGATGCACCGATTCGTCCCGGTGCACCCCAGTTGTCTTGGCCTCATTTCATTCTGTGCTCCACAGTCTGACTCGTTGTTTTTCGCAGTCGAGTAAAAAAAAAAAGAAAGCGTTTCGGCCTCATCCAGCACCTGCACCAGAGCTTGGTTCGCTGTCAGCCGCAGTTGCGGCACGACCGATTCGTGCCTCTGGCATGGCGAAACATTCTCATTCATTTCACTCTAAGGCAAACATTTCATTCATTTCGTTGTCACATGCCACGCCCCGATTCAAGTCCAGGGCATCCGTCAGGCATTGATTCATCCCGGCAAGCCCCAGTTGGCTTGGCCTCATTGGGGCAGTCATGGCACACCGATTTGTGCCTCTATCATGGCATAAACATTTCACTCATTTTATTTAATTTCATGCACCTGTCGCTTAAACACGTTACAAGTCACTTCAAGTCAGGTAGTTAAAACCTTCGCCTCACTACTATTCCCCCTTATAGTCGTACAATCCGAATTATGTTGGTTTCATTTCATACACTTTACAAACCGATTCATATCAGGATTCATTGTATACAACTTACGAATGATTCATATCAGTTTAATTTCATACACGCTACAGTTCGATTCAAATCTAGTCGCGTCGGTGGCACAGTGATTCATGTCGGATCCATATTCATACTCTCCATAGTCCGATTTTATATTGGATTCATTTTCATACACTCTACAATCGATTCATATCAGATTCATTTCATACAACCGATTCGTATCAGGATTCATTTCATACACTTTTCAACCGATTCATATCGGATTAAATTTCATACACATTCAAGCACAACTTCTTGCAATCATTGCAAGCACACATCGAATCACAACTTCTTGCAATCGTTGCAAGCACGCATCCAAGCATAAACTTCTTGCATTCGTTGCAAGCACACATCCAAACATAACTTCTTGCAATCGTTGCAAGCACACATCCAAGCACAACTTCTTGCAATTGTTGCAAGTACACATCTAAACATAACTTCTTGCAATTGTTGCAAGCACACCCAAGCACATTTTCTTGCAATCATTGCAAACACGCATCCAATCATAAACTTCTTGCAAACATTACAGGCATGCATTCAAGCATAACTTCTTGCAATTGTTGCAAGTGTGCATCCAATTACAACTTCTGCAATCGTTGCAAGCACACATCCAAGCATAACTCTTGTAGTCTTTGCAAGCACATGCAGTAATACAAACTTCTCACAGTCGCTACAAACACATCTCCAGTGGCATAAACTCCCTTGCAGTCGTTGCAAGCACACATCTAAGCATAACTTCTTGCAATCGTTGCAAGCACGCATCCAAACATAAGTTCTTGCAATCATTGCAAACACGCATCCAAGCATAACTCTTTGCAGTCCTTGCAAGCACATGCAGTAATACAGACTTAACATACAGATCTCCATTGACACAAACCTCTTGCAATCGTTGCAAGCACGTATTTAAGCACAACTCTTGCAATCATTGCAAGGCTCGCATCTTAGCATGACTTCTTGCAATCATTGCAAACACATTCCCAGTGGCACACAATCAGCCACACATCATTCTTCAGTGGCAATTAATCGACCACTTGTCTCCAGTGACATCTTCATACGAGCCACTCACCATTTTCTGTATCATTTCTCGCTTAGGTCAGTTGAATTCAGGTTCCATCCCGCACCAGGTATCATATTGCCACACGCAGCTGGCTCCTTCTCATAACACTATCAGGCTATACCTAGCCAGCATCCAGCATTTCCTGTCCTTATAGGATCCCAGAGAGCCGTCTGTGTTTACGGCCCATACAGTAAGATCCCTTCTACGTGGCATCCAGAAGCATCAGCCCATAGCTAACGGCAAACACTTGCCCATCACAACTGCCATCTTTAGGGACATGTCAAAAATCCGCACACATTCCCCAGTCTAGTCATCCAAGCAGCCATCTACCTGGCCCTCTACAGTTTTCTACGGCCTAACAAATTCACTTTCAGTGGCACTGGCAGTCAGGTACCATGTAGACACCACTTGACTCGCTGATAAAACCATTACGTCCTTCAGCTTGCGGTCTCCAAAAACTCAACAATCCGGAACCGAGGTCTACAACAACCTCTTTCGAACTAACAACTCCATGCAGGCCAGCCTCCCCCTTGACAAGCTGACCTGCATCAGGCCAGTTCCCCAAGACTTCACACATACACGGGAGTGTACTAAAAAGCAGCTCCAGTCTTTCTTGGAAATGCTCAATTTTGCAATACGGGTCATTCCCCAAGGTCGATCATCTGTGTCATGCTTCCTGGTCTTCCTCTCCCAGACACAGGACTCCTTTCAGATCCTTAATTTAGATGCTGCAGCAGTAGCGGACCTATCAATTTCGGTAGGTTCCGTACTACGTGGATTGGTATATCAATGTTTATACCATCTATGTCGCCCCTATCACCCCAGGTAGTGACAGATGCCGCAGCCTCCACAGGCTTCGCTGCAATTTTTGGCCACCATTGGTGTACAGGAACATGGCCTCCAGAGATACTCCTAAACCCCGCGTTTACCCGGACTTCCTCCCTCTTCCAGCTATACCCGGTCATGACAGCCACTCAACTCTAGGGTCATATCTGGACAGGACAGGCCATGGCTTTCTCCACCGGAAACGGTTAAGAGGCCGAGCTTGCTGTGGAAGCCAGATCCGCATCGCTCTGTTATGTCCTTCCGCACCAGTTTAATGTCCACTGTACGTTCATTCCAGGCTGCCATCTTCCGGGACATGTCTACTGTCTTTACTAGTTCACCATTTGGCCTTCTCCCCAGTCTGCTCATACAAGCAGCCTTGTACTTAGCCTACTACGGGTTCTGGCAGCCCAGCGAGTTCACCCGCAGCAATCCCACAGGCCAAGTTCTGTGTAGTTGGCTCGCTACCAACACAATTTCATCCTCCACCTTGCAGTGTCCAAAACCCAGCAATCAGGCTCCCGGATAGACATCCATCTCTATAAAATAAACAATGTCCGGTGTCCAGTAACCTTCCTCGACCGCCTACTGTCATTCCTACAGGAACACTCAAACTCTAGTCTCCTAATACCTTTTCCGGCAAAACCTTGAGTGCCTGCCAGTTAATCAAACACCTGGGGGTTCTTCTACGCAGCCTACACCTTGACCCCAGTCAGTACTCTGGTCACTCTCTAGTATTGGGGCAGCCTTGGCAGCATCTCGGCATGGGTCTCAGATCACGTCATTAAGAGACTTAGCAACTCTGCCTACCTCACCCGGTACATCCCCAATCCTCAGGTGGAAATGGCTCAAGCATTCACTAAACTTGCTCAATAAATAAAGCTAAAACTAATAAAACTACACCCCTACCTGGATGTTTTTGCCCCCTTATTTTGGTATACCGACCATCAGACCAGGGCACACTTCAGGTCCATTTCATGTTGTAAGTCTTATGGTAAGTCTATTTGCTCATATCCATATCGGCCATAGGGCTTCAACCATAAGTAGGAAGGCCAGTATGGTGGCCTGAATTTATGGGAGGAGCCTGGGGGGTATTTAACCAGCACGCTTGCCTGTGGTCTTGTCGTTTTCCTGTGCGTGGTACCCACCCTCCCATTCCTTTTTCGGGGCATTTCTCAAATTCATTTCTCTTCACAAAATATTCATTTCTAATCTAGGGTATGCCCCCTTATTTTGGTATACCGACCATCAGACCAGGGCAAACTTCAGGTCCATTTCATGCTGTAAGTCTTATGGTAAGTCTATTTGTTCATATCCGTATTGGCCATAGGGCTTCGACCATAAATATATATACATATGAAGGTTGACAGGCTGTAGTGACCACTTTGGTGGGCATCTCCTTGTGCTGTGTGAGCTGATGAATGGGAGTCTGCTATGCTGTGATTTGTAGTGCCATATAAAATCTCTATTTCTCTCCCTCTCTCTCTATCTTTGCCTCTTTTTCTCTATTGTTGCCCCCCTCTCTCCCCCACACCCTTTCCCCCCTTTCTCTCTCTCTCCCTCTCCCACTCTCATCCTGACTTCTGCACTCAATACCCTATATTTTATGTTACTTACTTCTGCACTCAAACATGTTGTATGGACTCCAGGAGGAGGGAATGGGACTTGAGGAGGATGTAGGATGACAGCATGGCCCTCATAGATGTGGGGCCAACAGTGCTAAGTGTTGGGACTGCTGTGTTTCTTCATCACTCAGTCTCACCCAGATGGTAATATTACAGAGCACACTGATAGATTCTGGAGACCCCCCCCTCCCTGCTCCTCCTCATCTTGATCGCTCTAAATGCCAGAAATAGGTATCGGTAATTGGTATCGGTGAGTACTTAAAAAAAGTATCAGTACTCGTACTCCTTGATAAAAAAGTGGTATCGGTGCATCCCTAGTAAAGATGTTTTTGTTGACAAAGTTAACACTGGTGACCACCCTTTGCCTTCAAAACAGCATAAATTCTTCTAGGTACACTTGCACACAGTTTTTTAAGGAACTTGACAGATAGGTTGTTCCAAACATCTTGGAAAACTAACCACAGATTTTCTGTGGATGTAGGCTGCCTCAAATTCCTCTGTTTCTTCATGTAATCACAGACAGACTCGATGCTGTTGAGATCAGGGCTCTGTGGGGGCCATACCATCACTTCCAGGACTCCTAGCTGAGTCTGAAAAATGGCAGGAGGTGCTCTGGACTAATGAGTCAAAATTTTAAATACTGTATGTGGCTGTAGCAGAAGGCAGTTTGTTTGCCGAAGGGCTGGAGATCAGTACAATAATTAGGGTCAGCAGGCAACAGTGAAGCATGGTGGAGGTTCACCAGTTTGGGGCTGGAGTTCTGCAAATGGAGTTGGAAATTTGGTGAGGATCAATGGTGTCCTCATTGCTGAGAAATACTTGCAGATACTTATCCAGCATGCCATATCATCAGCAAGGTGTGTGATTGGCCCCAGATGTATTCTGCAGCAGAACAACCACCCCCAGACATACAGCCAAGGTCATTAAGAACTATCTTCAGTGTAAAGAAGAACAAGGAGTCCTAGAAGTGATGGTTTGGCCTCCACAGAGCCCTGATCTCAACATCATTTAGTCTGTTTGGGATGAAGTAAATTGTTCACACTTTTTTAACTTTGGCCGGGGCCTCCCAGGCTGTATGTTACAGGAAAAACAGCCTCTTGATGACTGGGCGCATGGCGGGAGGTAAGCCGCGACTGCGGTCTGGGGATGTCTCCTTGCCGGTCTGTGGCTGTCTCTTTCCTGGTCTGGTGGTGTCTCTTTCCTGGTCTGGCGATGTCTTCTTGCTGGTCTGTGGCTGTCTCTTTCCTGGTCTGGGGATGTCTCCTTGCTGGTCAGGGGCTGTCTCTTTGCAGGTCTGTGGCTGTCTCTTTGCTGGACTTGGGCTGTCTCTTTGCTAATCTGGGACTGTCTGTTTGTTGATCTGGGGCTGTCTGTTTTCTGATCTGGAGCTGTCTATTTGCTGGACTGGGGATGTTTCTTTGCTATAAGGGAATGTCTATTTGCTGGACTGGGCAGTCTCTTTGCTGGATCGGGGATGACTCTTTGCTGGATTGGAGATGTCTCTTTGCTGGACTGGGGATGTCGCTCTACTGGAGCTGGATTGGGGATGTCTCTTTGTTATATGGGGATGTCTCTTTACTGGACTGGGATGTCTCTTGTGATGTATATCCCATTACCAACCACCCCCATGAATGCCCCCACTCCAGTTTAAAATGCCTGGGCCTATTTTTGTCCCATTCCGGGCCTGCCATCCACCCTTCTTTATTTACACATTGTCCCTTACGGTGGCCCCCCAGTTTCTCCACTGTGACTGCACTCTGGCGGCTGCTCTATGATGGACGGGCGGCGGACATGGGTGCCCTGTGATTGGCTGAAATTGTCACGTGCGGCCGTGGGGCAAATCTAGTCTGTGGGTGAAGATCATGGTCGGTGAATGCACAGCGCCACTTGTTTCCGAGTCCCACCTCGCTGGCCACCTCTCCACTGGCACGCTATGTCTCTCAGTGTAGTGGTTAGGTAGCTCAGTCTAGGTATCAGGTAGGTCAGTGTAGGTGTCAGTGTACTTGTCAGGTAGGTCAGTGTAGGAACCAGTTAGCTACGTGTAGTGGTCAGGTAGGTCAGTATGGGGGTCAGGTAGGTCAGTGTAGGGGTCAGGTAGATTAGTATAGGTGTCAGGTAGGTCAGTGTAGTGGTCAGGTAGGTCAGTGTGGGTGTCAGTGTAGTGGTCAGGTAGGTCAGTGTAGGTGTTTGTGTAGGGGTCGGGTAGGTCAGTGTAGTGGTCAGGTAGGTAAGTGTAGTAATCAGGTAGCTCAGGCTAGGTGTCAGGTAGGTCAGTGTAGGAATCAGGTGGGTTAGTGTAGTGATCAGGTAGGTCGGTGTAGGAACCAGGTAGGTCAGTGTAGGGGTCAGGTAGGTCAGTGTAGGGGCAGGTAGGTCAGTGTAGGAATCAGGTAGCTCAGTGTAGGTGTCAGGTAGGTCAGTGCAGTGATCAAGTAAGTCAGTGTAGGGGGCAGGTAGGTCAATGTAGGGGTCTGATAGCTCAGTGTAGGAGTCAGGTAGGTCAGTGTAGTGGTCAGGTAGGTCTGTGTAGTGGTCAGGTAGGTCTGTGTAGTGGTTAGGTAGGTCAGTGTAGGTGTCAGTGTAGTGGTCAGGTAGGTCAGTGTAGGAACCAGGTAGGTCAGTGTAGTGGTCAGGTAGGTCAGTTAGGTCAGTGTAGGTATCAGGTAGAGCAGTGTAGTGGTTGGGTAGGTCAATGTAGTGGTCAGGTAGGTCAGTACTACTGCACTAGTGGATAGGGACTACTACAGGTCCAAGGGTTAGGGGGCTATACCACTAGGTTTTTTTTTTTATTGGAATACTGAGAAGATCTAGATTTGGGACTTGGTTATAGGATTGGACACTTATATTTACAGTATATTGATGCACCTTTCACGATTTTTTGATTCAGATTGGTCTTACATTGAAATTGGATCGTGTATGGGACTTTTTTCACTAGATTTGATATTTATAGTATATTTTTGCACCTATATATATTTTATAAGATATTTTTGATTTATCTATGATTTTTGATTATTTGAACACTTCTATTATATGTGAGTGATTCCCTATTCTATATGATTTTATATACCTATATGTAATTAGTGTGATGAGTGCACTGTTCAGTGGTAGCAGCTCTATATTTCTTTATATATATTTGTGATTTATTTATTTTATGATAGCATGGGTATTTTTTTTTTTTTACATTTTTTAGACTTACTGGCTAGATCACCAGATGAAAATAGAAGAAAGAAAGCCTAAAAAAGAAACAAATGCAGCCATCACATCTAAGAATTGGTAAGCTGCAATATAATAAATGTTTGCTGCATTTCCAACAGTGGCAGCGTGTCCATAAGGGCACACGGGCGCCGACCCCTCTCTCCAGCCACCCCTACTATGACCAATGAATAGATTCATACATTGCATGAATCTATTCACGGCCGCTGCTGCCACCCCCTATTCAGGCGCCCGGCCCCTTTTCGGACACCGGGCACCTGAATTACAGCGGCAGGGGGTGTTTTTGAAGCACCTGATTAGAGCCATAGGCTCTAATTGGCTTCAAAAAAGGTGACCCACCCAGGTGTGTTAGAACAGCAAATGAATATTTGCTGTCCTAACACTGAACCGCCTCTCTGCCAATCAGGTCCTCGGGTCTG
Source organism: Lithobates clamitans (assembly GCA_037952925.1). NCBI lineage: Eukaryota > Metazoa > Chordata > Amphibia > Anura > Ranidae > Lithobates > Lithobates clamitans. The sequence goes on along the minus strand of JBBGZY010001579.1, from coordinate 1,132,226 downwards.
TTACCCATCACCTGATTGGCTGAAGCATCAGGCGCTGTGATTGGATGCCTGACGGGAGAGGACGGGAGGAGACTAATGGAGGACACCACTCAGAGGACACCGCTCACCGCCGCCACCGGCTGCCCCACCGAGACAGGGTAAGTGCTGGGCAGACAGCGAGCGGGCGGGGGGGTCACAGTGGCAGCATTGGATGGCACAGTGGCAGCATTCAATGGGCAGAGTGGCAGCATTTGATGGCACGGTGGCTGCGTTTGATGGGCACAGTGGCAGCATTTTTGTTGGGCACAGTGGCAGCGTTTATTGGGCACAGTGGCAGCGTTTGATGATGGCACAGTGGTAGCGTTTGATGCCACAGTGGCAGCATTTGATGGGCACAGTGGCTGCATTTGATGGGCACAGTGGCAGCGTTTGATGGCACAGTGGCTGCGTTTGATGGGCACAGTGGCAGCGTTTGATGGCACATTGGCTGCATTTGATGGGCACAGTGGCAGCGTTTGATGGCACAGTGGCTGCGTTTGATGGGCACAGTGGCAGCATTTGATGGCACAGTGGCAGCGTTTGATGGCACAATGGCAGCATTTGATGGCACAGTGGCAGCGTTTGAAGGGACAGTGGCAGCGTTTGATGGTCACAGTGGCAGCGTTTGATGGCACAGTGGCTGCATTTGATGGGTACAGTGGCTGTGTTTGATGGGCACAGTGGTAGAATTTGATGGGCACAGTGGCAGCATTTTATGTCACAGTGGCAGCGTTTGATGGGCACAGTGGCAGAATTTGATGGGCACAGTGGCAGCATTTGATGTCACAGTGGCAGCGTTTGATGGGCACAGTGGCAGCGTTTGATGGCACAGTGGCAGTCTTTGATGGGCACAGTGGCTAAAATTGATGGGCACAGTGGCTGCAATTGATGGGCACAGTGGCGACATTTGATGGGCACAGTGGCTGCGTTTGATGGCACAGTGGCTGCGTTTGATGGCACACTGGCTGCGTTTGATGGGCACAGTGGCTGCGTTTGATCGGGGCACAGTTGCTGTAATTGATTTTTTTTTTAATTTTTCAGTTTGTTTGCGCCCCCCAAAAAAATGTTGAGCACCAGCCGCCACTGATCTCCAATGTAACACTGAAAATCAGAGATATGTAAACCAGATGTGGTGTTATTAGGAGATGGATTACTGTACCTCCTCCCTAACTTTCTCTGGATTTGGTGCCAGCTATTTACTTCCTGCCCCTGGCAACATATGGGCACTTTAAAGTGGAGTTGGGCTTTAATATTCAACAGTGTAACTGAGTCTACTTTAATTTTTTTCCTGTAAGTGGCTTTATTTTGGCATATTCACATAAATGTAGATAGTACACTAAATAGAGAGATGAAAAACTTATTTTAAGGTGTACAGTATAAGTTTACATTTTGTTGTATTTCCTTTGCACCTTGACAATTACACTAAGGCAGTTCATGCTAATTGAAGGGTGACATTTTAAAACAGGATGTGGTATTATGTTACTGCTTGTAAAATACATTAGAAGTCTAATAATGTTTACAGTCCGTATAAATCATCCTTCTGACAGGACACAGCAATGCTGTATTTGTGTTTTTTAACCCTTCCTTTCATGGCATCAAGTATGTATTGAATTATTTCTCCTTTAGTATTATCCTGCTTTTTCTAATTTAATAATTAATAATTGTAAATAAATTTACAGCTACAATAATATGGAAATGTGCAGCTGTCAACTGTATAACAAAATATAGAATTATTATGAAAAGAGGAGGTGGTTAAAAGCCACTGAGATATATTTTACTTAGATTTGTATTGATCATTCTTTATTCCTTGTGTTTTCATTTGTTCAGTTACACAGGCAGCTGTGACAATAGAACAAAGTCAAATTTCTGTTACTGTGCCTGGAGATGGAAGGTCAACAGTTGATATTACATGCCGTATCCTGGATCACAGCTATTTGAATATTCACTGGTATGTGCAGAAGAGGAATGAAGAGTTAAAAAGAATTCTGTTTGTGAGAAAATATAATGACCCTGTTTATGATACTGGAGCTACTCAGGATAAATTTATGACTGTGTGGAATTCAGAGAAGCTGACCCTGGCCATCAAAAAGTTATCAGATGAAGATGCTGGGATCTACTACTGTGCACACTGGTATTATTATGATTATAGTCACATTGATACAAAACAACACAAAGAACATACAAAAAAAAGCAGTCCAATTACCAGATGTATAACAGACCACATCAACGTACAAATAACACTGCATAAAAACACATGCACCTGCTAAGTGTCTCAGATAAATTTTTTGCAATATTTATTAAACTTTAGAGTAACTCTATAGGATCATACAAAATATGCAAAAATCAGTTTGTCCAAAGTATGTCTGTGGATTCTTTTTTCTTCTGAAGAAAAGGCAGTTATTGCCTTGCCTGAAAATTTTCGAGTAACATCCAAATAAAGGGCCCACATTATTTTTTGTGGTGCAATAGCTAGTTAAAGTATTTGTTTTAAAAGGGACTATATAGAAACCCTTTTTAAATATCAGCAAAGGAAAAATTATTATAATGCACTTAAAATTGTCTTCAATACTATTTATCCATTAAAAATCAAATGTCCATAAAAACTTACTTTGTATCTCTTACAAGAGAAAGTTGATTTTAAAGAAGAACTCCTGGATAGTGATACATTTTGCACATTAGCACTGTTTAATTAGTTAAGCAAAACTGCTAATGTGGATCAAAAAGTTGCAAAAGGCACCAATACAGGATGGAACTGTGGGAGCCTAAGGTAGTGTAGTGCCACGTCCTAAATTTAAATTGAATAAAAAAATAAGTAGAAATAATGGACTTTTAAGGCACCAATCATAGAAAAATAAACAATAATATTTTATTTAAAAATCTAAAAAAGGAGAAGTAATCAAGCGTAGACTATTGATACCTCTCCCACAGCGCTCATGGAATCTTACAAAAATATTTCAACACAATATGAGCAGCCACTAGAATAATAAATCAATATACCAAAAAATTGTTACAGAAGATACTATAACATTAGTAGCGCTAATCAGTCACACTATAGGTGATAATTGTGATAATAAAGTCCAATTATGGATGTGTTGTGAATCAAAGAATGTCCATCAAGCCAAGTTCATGCAGGGTTACTTCCAGCTGAATACCGTCACCACACCGCGTGTGCAATACTCCCCCAAGGTAATGAACTTACCGGACAACAATGGATGTTAAACTTTGTATTTTTAAATCAGCAGGCACTGCATCTCTCCATCTAAGGTATTGCTCACCACAAGTGTGGAATCTAAAGGGTTAATTGTCTGCATTGTGTATAAAGGCTGTGTGATCCTGTCTCTCTGATCCTCCTCTTCTTTAACTGACTCCAATCCATCTACTGATAGAACAGAGCATTAGGAGTCAGGCTGCACATGTTCAATTTGGCGTATGTTACTAGAAAGTTTTTTTGTTTTTTTTCCCTTGGGAGAGGACAGGTGATCAGCACAGGGCCTGTGCTGATCACCTGTCCTCTCCCAAGTAAAAAACTTGGCTTGATGGACATTTTTTGAATCACAACACATCCATAATTGGACTTTATTATCACAATTATCACCTATAGTGTGACTAATTAGCGCTACTAATGTTATAGTATCTTCTGTAACACTTTTTTGGTTTAATAATATTTTATTAACAATTAATACATTACAATAAAAAAAACATTTAAAATACTGCAAACTAATTGCAATATCAACTAAACCTCTCCAATGTGGACTATAGATGTCAAGGATCATGTCATGCAGGACATGTATGAGATAATAACATTTACTGTAAGCTCATAGGCTCTACATCTTTCGCGAAACATGTAGAGCCTATGAGCATACAGTAATTGTTAACCAAAGGTGGTTCAAAAAAATACTGACAAAAGGGGTGGTCTTTTTTTCAACTCAGTGATTCTGAAATATTTTTTTCTGACATAATGGTTATACCTTTTACTTGGATGTTATAAGTTGCACTAGTAATTAAAGCTGAAAAAAAAAACAAAAACTGTGTCTGTCTTCATTTAAGGCTGCAAAGCAGCAAAATGTGATTATTCTAAATACCCACTGTAAGTAATGCTCTTTAACCTCTTGACGTCCGGGCCATAGCCGAATGACGGCTACAGCGCGGACCTCAATTTCCAGGAGGCCGTCATGTGACAGCCTCCCCTTTCCTCGCTCCCCATGCATGCTCACGAGCGTGCATCAGGGAAATTCTGTGCTGGCCGTGTCCCTTGGACACAGCCAATCACTGATCGCTGTAAATGGCCAATCACAGCGGCCATTTACAGCGCAATCGGCGTGGCCAATGAGAGATGATCTCATATGTAAAAATTTCATCTCTCATTGCCGGCAATGAGAGATGATCTCTCATTGCCGGCTCTCTCTCCTCACACAGAGACCGCGTGAGGATAGAGAGGATCTGACAGTGATCTGTGAGTGTAGAAACACAAATTACAGTGCCAACAGTGCCCAAACAGCAGGGCCGGACTGGGAATAAAAACCAGCCCTGGAAATAATTTCATACCAGCCCCATAGTATTTTTATACCAGCCCAACCGCAAAACGTCGTTATTTTCTTGTTCACAAAAGGGAAAACCATGCATTTTAAAGCACATTTGAAGAGTGTATTATATATAGATAAGAGAGACATGGCTTTTACAAACAGCAGCAATTTTTTTCTGGCAAAAATCATGCCATTTACTGGCACATTTTTTATTGACACTCCAAAAAAAAGTGCCGTATCAATATTTAAGCTATAAACTGCTATTAGCAATGTGTTAAGTTAAACAAAAGTCAAAAAACATATTTCTCCATTTACATGAAAGTCAGATTAATATAACCCAACACAGAGTTCCCCCATATATCAGGAGGATTCCCCTTTACAGTGCAAGGGAACTCTGACATAAAGGGGAACATTGCAGATCATGATCTAAGCGGGAACTCTGATATAAAAGGGGGGCACTGGTGAGCAGAGACCCCACTTATATCAGAGTCCACTGCATTTCCCTTTACATCAGAGTTCTCACTTACATCAGGGTCTGCAGCATTGCCCTTTACATCAGAGTTCCCCCTTGCACTGTAAGGTGGAATCCTGCAGACTATGATGTAAAGGGGAACTCTGGGAATGTGGGGAGGACTCTGGTGACCAGAGACTACCTTCCGCAGAAAGAAAACACTAAAGTAAGGGGGTTTACTGATATAAGGGGTAAACCTTTATATCAGTGCCCCCTTACAATATTGTATTGACCCCCCCCCTCTCAGGCTGGCCTGGTGACGCTGTCACTGACCTCCTCTCAGGTGCACCATACAGGGCTCAGTCAGTCGGCTCCAGCTCGGTGGCTCTGGTTTTATCCCATAGTTTCCTCTCCACAGTCCATACATGTCTGACTTCTCCCATGACCCCCATCCCTGAGGCACTCCCACTCTTGACTCCACTCCAGACGTGATATAAGACAAGAGATGGTCAGAGGCTGCGGATGGTACAGGGGAGGTCAGAGGCTGCGGATGGTACAGGGGAGGTCAGAGGCTGCGGATGGTACAGGGGAGGTCAGAGGCTGCGGATGGTACAGGGGAGGTCAGAGGCTGCGGATGGTACAGGGGAGGTCAGAGGCTGCGGATGGTACAGGGGAGGTCAGAGGCTGCGGATGGTACAGGGGAGGTCAGAGGCTGCGGATTGTACATGGGAGGTCAGAGGCTGCGGATGGTACAGGTGAGGACAGAGGATGCGGATGGTACAGGGGAGGTCAGAGGCTGCGGAGGGGACGACAGGAGGGGTCAGAGGCTGCGGAGGGGACGACAGGAGAGGTCAGAGGCTGCGGAGGGGACAACAGGAGAGGTCAGAGGCTGCGGAGGGGACAACAGGAGAGGTCAGAGGCTGCGGAGGGGACGACAGGAGAGTTCAGAGGCTGCGGAGGGGATGACAGGAGGGGTCAGAGGCTGCAGGGGGGACAACAGGAGATCAGAGGCTGCGGAGGGGATGACAGGAGAGGTCAGAAGCTGCGGAAGGGACGACAGGAGAGGTCAGAGGCTGCGGGGGGATGACAGGAGGTCAGAGGCTGCGGGGGGATGACAGGAGGTCAGAGGCTGCGGGGGGATGACAGGAGGTCAGAGGCTGCGGGGGGATGACAGGAGGTCAGAGGCTGTGGGGGGATGACAAGAGGTCAGAGGCTGCGGGGGGGATGGCAGGAGGTCAGAGGCTGCGGGGGGATGACAGGAGGTCAGAGGCTGCAGGGGGATGACAGGAGGTCAGAGGCTGCAGAGGGGAGGGGGGATGACAGGAGGTCAGAGGCTGCGGGGGGGATGACAGGAGGTCAGAGGCTGCAGGGGGATGACAGGAGGTCAGAGGCTGCAGGGGGATGACAGGAGGTCAGAGGCTGCAGGGGGGGACAGGAGGTCAGAGGCTGCAGGGGGATGACAGGAGGTCAGAGGCTGCAGGGGGGGACAGGAGGTCAGAGGCTGCAGAGGGGAGGGGGGCGGACAGGAGGCCAGAGGCTGCAGGGGGGGACAGGAGGTCAGAGGCTTCAGGGGGATGACAGGAGGTCAGAGGCTGTGGAGGGGAAGACAGGAGGTCAGAGGCTGCGGAGGGGAGGGGGGCAGACAGGAGGTCAGAGGCTGCAGGGGGGGGACAGGAGGTCAGAGGCTGCAGAGGGGATGACAGGAGGTCAGTGGCTGCTTGGGGGAAGGAGGTCAGAGGCTGCGGGGGGATGACAGGAGGTCAGAGGCTGCAGGGGGGGACAGGAAGTCAGAGGCTGCAGGGGGGGACAGGAGGTCAGAGGCTGCAGGGGGGGTACAGGAGTTCAGAGGCTGCAGGGGGGGGCAGGAGGTCAGAGGCTGCAGGGGGGGACAGGAGGTCAGAGGCTGCAGGGGGGTGACAGAAGGTCAGAGGCTGCGGAGGGGGGATGACAGGAGGTCAGAGGCTGCAGGGGAGATGCAGGACGTCAGAGGCTGCAGGGGAGATGCAGGAGGTCAGAGGCTGCAGGGGGGGGCAGGAGGTCAGAGGCTGCAGGGGGGGCAGGAGGTCAGAGGCTGCATGGGGGGCAGGAGGTCAGAGGCTGCAGGGGGGGCAGGAGGTCAGAGGCTGCAGGGGGGCAGGAGGTCAGAGGCTGCAGGGGGGGCAGGAGGTCAGAGGCTGCAGGGGGGCAGGAGGTAAGAGGCTGCAGGGGGGGCAGGAGGTCAGAGGCTGCAGGGGGGGCAGGAGGTCAGAGGCTGCAGGGGGGGCAGGAGGTCAGAGGCTGCAGGGGGGGACAGGAGGTCAGAGGCTGCAGGTGGGGGGCAGGAGGTCAGAGGCTGCAGGTGGGGGGCAGGAGGTAAGAGGCTGCAGGTGGGGGGCAGGAGGTCAGAGGCTGCAGGTGGGGGGCAGGAGGTCAGAGGCTGCAGGTGGGGGGCAGGAGGTCAGAGGCTGCAGGTGGGGGGCAGGAGGTCAGAGGCTGCAGGTGGGGGGCAGGAGGTCAGAGGCTGCAGGGGGGGCAGGAGGTCAGAGGCTGCAGGGGGGGCAGGAGGTCAGAGGCTGCAGGGGGGGCAGGAGGTCAGAGGCTGCAGGGGGGGCAGGAGGTCAGAGGCTGCAGGGGGGGCAGGAGGTCAGAGGCTGCAGGGGGGGCAGGAGGTCAGAGGCTGTAGGGGGGACAGGAGGTCAGAGGCTGCAGGGGGGTAGGAGGAAGAGGCCACCAGACGAGTACTCACTGCGGTACTTTTAAAAATGGCGCTGCTCGGTCACTGCGCATGAGCCTGCATTTCCGAGAATTGCCGAGTGTGTACGGACTTTCCCGAGCACGGCTAGCTCGGGAAAGCCCGTACACACTTCCGAGAATAGCGCTAGCGCATGTGCAGTTGCATGTCAGCCTGGTGGCCCCGCAGCCATATTTCTTTCAGGCGCCGCTGCCCTCACAGCGGCCCCAGGGGCAGCCAGACAGCCTGCCCACCGGGGGATTTCCAGGTATCCCGGTAGGCCAGTCCGGCCCTGACACACAGTGCCGCATCAGTACAGTGCCCACCTGTGCCAATCAGTGCCCATCTGTGCCCACCTGTGCCAATCTGCCATTGGTGATCATTGTCCATCTGTGCACATCTTCACAATCAGTGCACAACTGTGCCACCTCATCAGTGCACATCTGTGCAATCAATCACTGCACATCTGTGCCGCCTTATCAGTGCCCATCTGTGCCGCCTCATCAGTGCCCATTTGTGCTGTCCCATCTGTGCCACTTCATCAGTGCCCATCTGTGCCACCTCATCAGTGCCCATCTGTTCTGCCTCATCAGTGCCCATCTGTTCTGCCTCATCAGTGCCCACCTGTGCCACTTCATCAGTGCCCACCTGTGCCACCTCATCAGTGCCCACCTGTGCCACCTCATCAGTGCTCATCTGTGCCAATCAGTGCCCATCTGTGCCACCTCATCAGTGCACATCTGTGCAATAATTCAGTGCACATCTGTGCCGCCTCATCAGTGCCCATCTGTGCCGCCTCATCAGTGCCCATCTGTGCCGCCTCATCAGTGCACATCTGTGCCACCTCATTAGTGCACATCTGTGCAATCAGTCAGTGCACATCTGTGAACTCAATCAGTTCCCATCTGTGCCACCTCATCAGTGCCCATCTGTGCCACCTCATCAGTGCCGCCTCATCAGTACACATCTGTGTTGCCTCATCAGTGCACATCTGTGTTGCCTCATCAGTGCACATCTGTGTTGCCTCATCAGTGCACATCTGTTCCACCTCATCAGTGCCCCTCTGTGCCACCTCAGTGCCCATCTGTGCTCATCAGTGCTGCCTCATCAGTGCCCATCAGTGCAGGCTTAGCACATACTTGTGTAATCGCATCACCACCAGCAACCATGTCCAAAAAGATGCTTTTCCGCAGAGGAGGCGTACCAAATACTTTCCCAGGCCGACGAGAGCAACGGGGAGCTCTCTTTTTCAGATTCCCTTTCAAACTCCGATTCTGAGTCGGATGTAACTTATAAGCCAGTCCTCAGTAGTGGAACACTGAGTGACTTAGAGGAGGAAGATATTCTGCCCGCCAAACTAAGGCGTTCTGGTGAGGAGGCAGTGGCATCCACCAGCACCGCAGTGCAATCCACCAGCACCGCAGTGCCATCCACCAGCACTGCAGTACCACGGCAAGAAAGGCCAAGGACCCATGCCAGCCTTCCCTATGCCCTTCAGAACCCCTTGTGGCTTCCTCCTAATTCAGGAGAAGCCAACATTCCCCCTTTCCCTGCCCAGCCAGGAGTCCAGGTGGACACAGAGAATTTTTCTCTATCAACAATTGTGGCCCAGTGCAACCTCTATGCACAGCAATTTATTTTAAATAATCCAACGTCCTATTATGCCTGTCCATAGTCCATGAGTGGAGAGACCTAACGGTGGAGGAGTTGAAGGTTTTTTTAGGCCTCACATTTTGTATGGGACTCACCAAAAAAAACACTTTGAATTCCTATTGGTCAATCCACCCCATCTACCACATGCCAATCTTCTCCAAGGTAATGCCCAGAACCATATACCTCATGATAATGAGGTTCCTCCATTTCAATGATAATACCCAGTGCTCTCCCCGAAATGACCCAAATTATGGCAGGCTTTTCAAAATTCAGCCACTTCTAAATAATTTTTCTGAAATATTCCCCCAGCCGTTTGCCCCAGACCAACACATATGTGTAGAGTCCCTTGTTAAATTTAGCGGCAGGCTTAAAATCAAACAATTTATTCCCAGCAAAAGGGCCCGCTATGGGGTTGTGGCTGTGTTTGATGGGCACAGTGGCAGCGTTTGATGGGCACAGTGGCAGCATTTGATCGCACAGTGGCAGCTTTGATGGCACAGTGGCAGCGTTTGATGGCACAGTGGCAGCGTTTGTTGGGCACAGTCGCAGCGCTTGATGGCACAGTGGCAGCATTTGATGGGCACAGTGGCTGCGTTTGATGGGCACAGTGGCTGCGTTTGATGGGCACAGTGGCTGCGTTTGATGGCACAGTGGCTGCGTTTGATGGGCACAGTGGCAGCGTGTGATGGCACAGTGGCTGTGTTTGATGGGCAGAGTGGCAACGTTTGATGGGCACAGTGGCAGCATTTGATGGCACAGTGGCAGCTTTGATGACACAGTGGCAGCATTTGGTGGCACAGTGGCAGCTTTGATGACACAGTGGCAGCATTTGGTGGCACAGTGGGAGCGTTTGATGGACACAGTGGCAGCGCTTAATGACACAGTGGCAGCATTTGATGGGCACAGTGTCTGTGTTTGATGGGCACAGTGGCTGCATTTGATGGGCACAGTGGCAACGTTTGATGGGCACAGTGGCAGCGTTTGATGGCACAGTGGCAGCATTTGGTGGCACAGTGGCAGCGTTTGATGGAACAATGGCAGCCATTGATGGGCACAGTGGCTGCAATTGATGGGCATAGTGGCTGCAATTGATATTCACAGTGGGGGTATTTGATGGGCACAGTGGCTGCGTTTGATGGCACAGTGGCTGCGTTTGTGCCCCCCCAAAAAATTTTGAGCACCAGCCGCCACTGATCCCCAATGTAACACTGAAAATCAGAGATATGTAAACCAGATGTGGTGTAATTAGGAGAAGGATTACTGTACCTCCTCCTGATCTTTCTCTGGATTTGGTGCCAGCTATCTGCTTCCTGCCCCTGGCAACATATAGGCACTTTAAAGTGGAGTTGGGCTTTACTATTCAACAGTATAACTGAGGCTACTTTTATTTTTTCCCTGTAAGTGGCTTTATTTTGGCATATTCAAATAAATGTCGATAGTACGCTAAATAGAGAGATGAAAAACTTATTTTAAGGTGTACAGTATAAGTTTACATTTTGTTGTATTTCCTTTGCACCTTGACAATTACAATAAGGCAGTTCATGCTAATTGAAGGGTGACATTTTAAAACAGGATGTGGTATTATGTTACTGCTTGTAAAATACATTAGAAGTCTAATAATGTCTACAGTCCGTATAAATCATCCTTCTGACAGGATACAGCAATGCTGTATTTGTGTTTTTTAACCCTTACTTTCATGGCATCACGTATGTATTGAATTATTTCTCCTTTAGTCTTATCCTGCTTTTCTAATTTGATAATTAATAATTGTAAATAAATTTACAGCTACAATAATATGGAAATGTGCAGCTGTCAACTGTATAACAAAATATAGAATTATTATGAAAAGAGGAGGTGGTTAAAAAGCCACTGAGATATATTTTACTTAGATTTGTATTGATCCTTCTTTATTCCTTGTGTTTTCATTTGTTCAGTTACACAGGCAGCTGTGACAATAGAACAAAGTCAAATTTCTGTTACTGTGCCTGGAGATGGAAGGTCAACAGTTGATATTACATGCCGTATCCTGAGATACAGCTTCTTCAATATTCACTGGTATGTGCAGAAGAGGAATGGAGAGTTAAAAAGAATTCTGTTTATGTCAGAATATGATGATGACACTGTTTATGATACTGGAGCTACTCAGGATAAATTTTTGACTGCGAGGAATTCAAATAAGCTGACCATCAAAAAGTTATCAGATGAAGATGCCGGGATCTACTACTGTGCACACTGGTATTATTATCATTATTATTATATTCACATTGATACAAAATAACACAAAGAACATACAAAAAAAAGCAGTCAGATTACCAGATGTATAACAGACCACATCAATGTACAAATAACACTGCATAAAAACACATGCACCTGCTGAGTGTCTCAGATACATTTTCTGCAATATTTATTAAACTTTAGAGTAACTCTATAGGATCATTCAAAATATGCAAAAAACAGTTTGTATAAAGTATGTCTGTGGATTCTTTTTTTCTTCAGGCAGTTGCCTTGCCTGAAAATTTTCTAGTAACATCCAAATAAAGGGCCCACATTATTTTTTGTGGTGCAATAGCTAGAAGTATTTGTTTTTAAAGGGACTATATTGAAACCCTTTTTAAATATCAGCAAAGGGAAAATTATTATAATGCACTTAAAATTGTCTTCAATTTTATTTATCCATTAAAAATCAAATGTCCATAAAAAACTTACTTAGTATCTCTTACAAGAGAAAGTTGATTTTAAAGAAGAACTCCTGGATAGTGATACATTTTGCACATTAGCCCTGTTTAGTTAGTTAGGCAAAACTGCTACTGTGGATCAAAAAGTTGCAAAAGGCACCAATACAGGATGGAACTGTGGGAGCCTAAGGTAGCGCAGTGCCACGTTTTAAATTTAAATTGAATAAAAAAGTAAGTAGAAAAAATGGACTTTCCAGGCACCAATCATAGAAAAATAAACAATATTATTTTATTTAAAAATCTAAAAAATGAGAAATATTCAAGCGTAAACTATTGATACCTCTCCCGCAGCGCTCATGGAATGTTACAAAAATATTTCAGCACAATATGAGCAGCCACTATAATCGTAAATCAATAAAACCAAAAAATTGTTACAGAAGACACTATAACATTAGTAGCGCTAATCAGTCACACTATAGGTGATAATTGTGATAATAAAGTCCAATTATGGATGTGTTGTGAATCGAAGAATGTCCATCAAGCCAAGTTCATGCGGGGTTACTTCCAGCTGAATACCGTCACCACACCGCGTGTGCAATACTCCCCCAAGGTAATGAACTTACCGGACAACAATGGATGTTAAACTTTGTATTTTTAAATCACTGTCAGCAGGCACTGCATCTCTCCATCTAAGGTATTGCTCACCACAAGTGTGGAATCTAAAGGGTTAATTGTCTGCATTGTGTATAAAGGCTGTGTGATCCTGTCTTTCTGATCCTCCTCTTCTTTAACTGACTCCAATTTATCTACTGATAGAACGGAGCATTAGGAGTCAGGCTGCACATGCTCAATTTGGTGTATATTACTAGAGAGTTTTGTTTTTTCCCTTGGAAAAGGACATGTGATCAGCACAGGGCCTGTGCTGATCACATGTCCTCTCCCAAGGAAAAAAACTTGGCTTGATGGACATTCTTTGACAGGGCCGATCCTAGGGTCACAGGCGCCTGGGTGCAGAAATATTTCTGGCACCCCCACATGGGCGTGGTCATCTTACTGACTCCTCCCCTTTACGAATGTTTCAATGGCAACAACTCCACCTCTCCATCTGTAAGCCCCACCACTTTGCTTTGACAACAACTTAGTTAACGGCTTTGACAAGTCAAAATAAATGTTTTATTTATTGAAAATTCTGTGTCAAGTGCATGTAAATCAAATAGTGTAGCAAAAAAAAATTGGAATATAAATATGAACTGAACAATATTAAACTTTTGAACAGAATATGAGGTAGCAGAAAATCTATAACCACAGATGCAAAATATGCAAGATAGATTGATTCTGTACTTTTTTACATTTTTAATAAATACAATCACTAAAGTGCAAATAACAGATTTGCATAATGCATACAATCACAAAACAAAATCTCATGGTTACTGTGAATTTGTGTGAATGCAGCAATGCAGTGCATGTTATCTCAGCTTTCAGAGCTTGGATTCATTGAGCCTGGGTTCACTCACACATATGCAAACACAGACTTTGCATGTGATTCACACCGCATTGATGGTGCGGATCACATGTGATTTCTGTGCAATGCGAATTCAGCCATACAGTTGTACAGTTGTATGGCTGAACTTGCATTGGATTCGCAAAACAAAGAACAAAGGTGCAGGGACTTTATTTTTCCCACACTAAAATTGGATCGCATGGATCGAATTCAAAGTTCGCACTGCGATCTGTGAACTGATCTAGGGGTGTCATTAACATTGTATTGACACTGGCAGCGGTTTGCAGAGGGCAGTGTGAACTGCCCTCTGGGGGAGAGATGCGATGAGGGAACTGGCACTACAATTGCGCTGGTTCCTGCATTGCTTTAGAGTGAACCTGGGCTAAATGAGTTTACCAAAAATGTAAATATTGTAGAATATATAGCCTCATGCTACATAACTAAACTCCATTTCATGCTGAATAAACTAAATTATTAATGTATCTTAAATAGAAAACTATCTTTAGATCGATTTTTACTCCAATAGCATTTTATGAAAATAAACTTGATAAAAATCAAAAAAATCGATTTAAATAAAAAATAATCTTTTTTTTTTTTTTTAAATCATTGATTTATATCCACCCTGATGCAATGCCAAGCAGCGGTTTCCAAATTGAGCAAAATCCTTTTTTGTATTAAGCTAGATCATAGTGTATTTGTGTCCTGCATACTGCAGCTGTGAGAACAGGTGAGTGAATGGTCTCACATCCGCTGCGTGCCCCGTTTCACTATTACTGACGGCCACACTGTCCATATAAAATTATATATACATGGTACTCAGGGTTGCCACCCCCTAAGACTTTTTTAAAACCTAGAAAATGCACTGACAAGATGCAATTTTTACTTACAACGTGAGATTTGACTGAAACTATTCAAAACTATTGACATTTAAACCATATGTAAACTGTTTACAGTAAACATCAGCAATACCTATACAGTAATAAATAATCTGCCTGGCTTTACAATTGAAAAGTCAGATTAATAAAAAGCGGAGTGTGACTAAAATGATTAAAAACCTAGGAAAAATTCTGGATAGGGAAGGAAAACACATTAAAGCTTCATATAGCACACTTCCTATAGCACACTGTGAAAAAGTGTTATTATGGTCAGAACTTGGGTCTAGTCACTTTATGCACTGTACTCCTGTGCCACAGTCTATTTACCCACAAAATAAAAATAAAAAACTGCGCTTGGAAAATAAGGTAAAAGCTGCGGTTATAAGTGAGGTACACCAATAGTTCATATGTTATTTACCACACAAAATTCTCCTAATTACTGTGCCACAATTGACAGCCTCACAGCCACACATACACCTAGGGCTAGAGAATCATTTTTTAAAACATTTTAATTTTCAATAACATTTGCACAAAAAATGATATCACTTTGTCTGAGCCTACCTTACAGAAGAACTTTGTTAAAGCAGGGTTCCACCCAAATTTTGAACAATATCTGTATGTATTCTCTTCCTTGCCTAGATGCTGACATGCCGTTTAAAAAAATTTAAATCGCCATAATTACCTTTTATTTTTCTATTCTTCTTTGCACTTCCTGGTTCTCCTCCCGTGGGAGTAGGCGTGTTTCTAGCCTCTCCCAGACTCCTGGGAGCTAGTCTCAGGCTTCCCAGGATGCCACTGAGCATGTGCGGGAACGAGCGGTGAATGCTGGGAGCACAGCATTCACCACATCCAGGAAATAAATGCTTGTGGGCTTCAAATGCCCACAGTGAAGATGGAAACCGCCTGCAGTGAATAATATAAGTTATTCTTTCCGACAAAATCTGACACAGGCGGACATATTACACACAATATGTGAGTATGTAATGCTGAGAAGAAAAGTTTGTGAATTAACTCAAAAAAAAAAAAACGATAGATAGGTGGACCCCCGCTTTAAAATCAGTAACTGTTGAGAGAATGAACACTTTGGTTAGGACTATGCAACATACAACACGGATGTATTATGTGATACATGCGCGGCGCTCCCGCTGTGATTACACACAGTGGGAGCTGATCTGCGGGTACCGAAGACTTGATGTCCACCAGAAACCGCCAATCATTAGGCAGAGAGCCAGAATGGCGTTCTGCATACGTAAACAAGGCAGACCGCCATTCTGTCTGTTTGCAAGAACACAGGATCCATTTCTTCCCCTAGTAAAAGCACTTCCCACACAGTGCACAAGAAACAGCTAGGCACACAGTTAACCCTTTAATCACCCCTTTTGTTAACCCCTTCCCAGCCAGTGTCATTAGTACAGTGACAGTGCATATTTTTTGCACCGATCACTGTATTAGTCACTGGTCCCCAAAAAGATATACTGCAGTGTGGCAGCACATGCAGGCTCAGTCATGTGTATATATACATGATTGAAGCTGCTGCAGTTTAGAAGCATGCTGCGTGCCCCTCCTGTACGTTGTCCTCCAGCACGGGGGTCTACTTTGTATGCAAAGGTATTTTTCAACTGGGCAGACTACCAAGCAAAAGCAAGGAGGGATTGGTTAATGCATTCTAAATAAAGATGAAGTTTAAAAAACTGCATTTTGTAAATAACAGCAACCCCCAGGACCATAAAATTGCTATGTTTCTATAGGGTCCTGGGTTTGGTAACACTTTCAACTCCGGTGACTCCTACTCAAGGGTGCAGGTGGCTACGGAGCCCACCCATTGGCTTTGTAGCATATGTTAGAAAGGGAAAAACACTGCCACACAGGAACTTAGCCCGAGAGGTGAGTAAACATGATGACTTCAGCCTGACTCCACCCAAGCCATGGCCCCTGATGCATTTCACCATCGGGCTTCATTATGGAGATCTGGCCTGGGTGGAGTCTTCATTTGAAGCCTTTTTGTTGATTCACCTTTTGGGCGCGGTTTCTGTGTTTCTTCCTTTTTGTGTTGTGAACACTTAGGACACTTTCACACTGAGGCACTTTTCGGCCGATAGTGGGGCGCTTTTAACCCCCGCTAGCAGCCAAAAAAAGGGTTAAAAGTGCCCGCAAAGCACCGCTGACAATTTCAATGTTCTCCTCAGTGGCGGTGCGTCCATTAAGGGCGCACGGGTGCCGCTCCCTCTCTCCAGCCACCCCCGTCTGTGTATAATGGATAGATTCATGCATAGCATGAATCTATCCATGGCCACTGCAGCCCCACACTATTTAGGCACCTGGCCCCTTTTCGGACGCCGGGCTCCTGAATTACAGCGGCGGGGGGGTGTGTTTGAAGCACCTGATTAGAGCCATAGGCTCTAATAAGCTTCAAAAAAGGTGAACTGTGCGCACAAAGCAGTTCACCCAGGTGTATTAGAAAAGCAAATGAATATTCACTTTCCTAACACTGAACCGCCTCTCAGGCAATCGGATGCGTGGGTCTGTTACCTGTCACCTGATTGACTGAAAGGACAGGCACTATGATTGGACGCTGTGACAGACCTAGCCGGGAGAGAGACTTTTGGAGGGGACTGAATGCTAGCCTCTTGCCGATCGATCGTGGGCCCTGGCATTTGGGGGAACGGTGCTCTTTGTGAGCTGTGTGCCTGGGGACCCTTGAGGTGGTATTACTGTGGATTCGGGTCCTGGTCCCCCAGGACACACAGACTCTGGGGGCCCTGGATTTGCCATATTAGAATAGTGACTGATTCATACCGTTGGGACTCCTACTGTTAAATGCTAATGTCATCAATTCCAGCTACCTGTCTATTGTCTGCTAGAATGTGTATTGTAAATAAGTCTCTAGTATAGGATCTAAGAGTCATTAGATCCCCATTGTTGTTTGTGTTAATTAACTCTGCTATTGTGATAATGTTGATTGGATTTTCTGAGCTACAAGATGGCCAGTCTGGCCTAAATGTCATGTCTGAGTCATCTGTCTAAAGGGATTAGTTAATTAGCCCATGTTAATTAGGTTTCTGGTCACAGGTGTATGTTCAGAGTAATATGAGCAGGAGGTATACACCTCCTCTTTTACTGTAAAAAAAAAAAGCCTGTACTCATCAATAAAAGAGATTCCTGGTTGAACTTACATACAGCCTGCCTGGTGTTTGTTCTGAGCTACACAACTGAATTAGAACGGCACATAGCTGTAGTTCTAGTCCCGGAGCATCGGATGACCGAACCATCAGATGTTGCGATCTGCAATCTGATTCTATAGCCGTAGAGGAGTGTCGGGAGAGTGGAATCGAGTGAGCAAGAGGCTCGTTACAGACGCCTATCGGGGGAGGACACAGGAGCCACTGTCTGACATGCTCCAAGGTCCCACCTCTCACCGCTGCCACCCGCCACCACCAAGACAGGGTAAGTGCCGGGTAGATGGCAAGTGGGAGGTCATAGTGGCACAATTTGATGGGCACAGTGTCGGCATTTGATGTGGCACTATTTGATGGGTACAGTGGCAGCGTTTGGGTGGCAGGTGATATGGCAAGTGACAATCCACATCTGCTTCCAGGTGAAAGTAGCAAGCAACAATCCACATCTGGGGGGCAGGTGATGTGGCAAGTAACACGCTACATCTGGTGACAGGCGATGGTGGCAAGGGACATGCTGCATCTGGTGGCAGGAGATAGGGCAAGTGACATGCCCAGGGCTTCCACTGAGTCTGCATTGTGGTGAGTTGAACCACTTCATTATATATTAGAATGTAACAATAGAAACAATGCGCTTCAATCACCCTGACATCATATCAACCATGGTGCCATGATGATTGAAGCGCCAACACCAGCCATTGCCAGTGAAATATGGCTTACTATAAGCATGCCATTAATGCCATGCCATGCAATTAATATTTTAATTTTTTACACGAGCACTAGCAATTGGAATGGACTTTTTATGTTGTCTACTGATGGACTCTTTTATATCTCATTATATTTATGGACATTTCTTTCTACGTTTCATTATGATTTTTATCACTGAAGTAATGTATGAATCTCACAATTAAGGGAAGTTTCATTCATCGCTTGAATCATATTTTAATTTTCTTGCAGCACAGGTGATCTGGTATCACTGTCCACCAGGGTTACCCCATTTTTTATCATTGTCTTTTTGTAAATGTTATTATTCAAATGTTTATGCACTTTATTTTAACATCAGCTTTAGGTAGCGCCACATTATACTTTTTTTCTTATTTATTTGCAAAATGTAATAACAGAAACCAAGAAAAAAATGTATTTCAATATTTTTGGTATTCTTTTCATTTATTTAGCTAAAAATAAAAACTCAGTGGTGATTCAAGCTTTTTCTGTCTTGCAAAAATGATACAAATTTCATTTGGGTATAGTGTTGTATGACTAAGTAATTGTCATTCAAAATGTAACAGTGCTGAAATCTGAAAATTGGTTTGGGCTGGAAGGGGGTGAAAGTATCCGATATTGAAGTGGTTAAAGAATGATTTTAGATAGAGTAGAAGAGTAGAGATGTGGTAAACTACTGAACATGTTTATTTTTGGAGAAATTCTCTCATGACATGGACATTGGAAGTCGTTTTCTCCCCATGTTTGATATTGTGACTGAATATGGTAAAAGACAATGAAAGAGATGTCAGTTAAGGGTGGAGAATTACATTTGTTAAGGAGCAGTCAAGTTAATAATTGCTTCATTGGGTTCATAGCATTTCATCTTTAGCATCCATCTCTTTTATTTGAACACCACCTAATTTAGCCAAATATAATTTTTTGGATAGGGATTCAAATATATCATTTTCATTATCAGAAGTATGTAGTAAACAGGGTTTTCAGCAGGAACGCAGGGGAATGCAGTTCCGGCACCTCCAGCACTGAATGTATGTAATAGCATGGGGTCTATTGATGTTGGATGCTGGGGGATCTATTGTCACTGGTGGGGATCTGATTTTGTGTGAGGGTCTATTGTTGCTGATGGGGAATATGTTGTTGCTGGGGGGGGTCTTATGTTGCTGGAAGGGATCTACTGTTGAGGGAGAGGTCTATTTTTACTGGCTGCTGGAGGATCTATTGATTCTGGCTGCTGGGAGATCTGTTGTTGCTGCTGAGGGGGGGGGGGCTAATGTTGCTTGGGTGGATATTTTGTTACTGGGTGTGATATTTTGTTGTGGGTGGTTCACTGTTGCTGCACAGAATCTATTGTTGTTGGGGTAGAGTCCATTGTTGCTGGGGGAGTCTATTGTTGTGTGGAGATCTATTGCTGGGATTCTATTCCTGGCTGCTGGGGATCTATTTTACTGCTTTTCTTTTTATCATTATCATTAACATGTTCCATACAAATGATTTAGCACCACAAAATGATACTTGGTTCTGTATTCTCTAAAGGGTCAGTACTGGCAGGTGGGTAAGGGGTGGAATCAAGGGACGTTGTCAGAGGTGGGTAGGGGCAGAGACAAGGGGTGACTCAGACGGGGGGGGGGGGGGGTTCCTGCACCTATTCTCAGAGAAAAAAAGCCCTGGCAGTAAATATATGAATATTTACATGATGAAAACAAATAAATATATAGTTTCAGAAAAAATACCATATCTAGGTATTGTTAGGTATGGAGAGATCTTAATAAAGATATGGCTTCAGAAAATATAGGTATTGTTTTGTTTTTAGCAGTGTGGCACATGGTGGTGCTGTATTTGTCCCTCTAGCCTCCTAGTTGCAGGCGTTGGCACTCTGCAGTCATGAGCCACTGCACATGTAAGCTTCAAAGATTACTGGTGTATGGTGTTGTTAAACAATATTTCTGGATATGAGAGCAGTCCACTCAGGTGCCTATTCTCTTTCTTCTTGATAGGACTGGTTTGATAGAAGAAGTGGCCACCAAATTGTGTTGAGTCTTATATATTACATGTAATAAAGTAACCAGATGGGAGGGTGGGAAGCTTATTAGGACCCTACATTTACAACATTTACTTTTTTATCATTAATCATGCTGTGATTCAGCCACAATATCTGGTAATTCAGATTTGAAGTGGTGGTCTGCTTTTTTGATAATACGTTATTATATTTTATGACCACTAGTGCAGTGGTCTCCAAACTACGGCCCGGGGGCCAGATGTGGCCTTTACTTGCCGTTATCCGGCCCTTGGGGCACTTTTCCTCCCACTGATACAAGACTATGGGGGGATATTTATGAAAGGCAAATCCACTTTGCACTACAAGTGCAAACTACAAGTGCAAAGTACACTTGGAAGTGCAGTCGCTGTAGATCTGAGAGGGACATG
Organism: Lithobates clamitans; assembly: GCA_037952925.1. Classification (NCBI taxonomy): domain Eukaryota; kingdom Metazoa; phylum Chordata; class Amphibia; order Anura; family Ranidae; genus Lithobates; species Lithobates clamitans. The sequence goes on along the minus strand of JBBGZY010001579.1, from coordinate 1,111,500 downwards.
CAAGGAAAATAAAAAACAGCATTTTAGCTTGCACGAGATTGGATGATAAAATCCGCAGAGCCTCCCCTCATTTCAGATCTACCCCTTAGATTTACAGCGACTGCACTTCCAAGTGCACTTTCAGTGCAATTTCAACTGCACTTTGCACTTGTAGTTTGCACTTGTAGTGCAACATGGATTTGCCTTTCGTAAATAACCCCCCATTCCTCCTACTGACACCAACAATGGGGCATAATTCTGGCTACTGACATCAACAATGGGGCAAGATTTGTCCCATTGACACCAAGGATGGGGCACTATTCCTTAAACTGATACCAATAATGGGGTGGTATTCCTCCCACTGACACCAATGATGGGACACTATTTCTCCCACTGACACTAATGATGGGGCACGGTTCCCCCCACTGATACCAATGATGGGGCACTATTCCACCCCTGACACAAATGATGGGGCACTATTCCTTCCACTGATACCAGTGATCAGGCACTATTCCTCCCTGATACCAATGATGGGGCACTATTCCTCACACTGACACCAATGATGGGGCACTATTCCTCCCACTGACACCAATGATGGGGCACTATTACTCCCACTGATACCAATGATGGGGCACTATTCCTATCACTGACACCAATGATGGGGCACTATTTCTTCTACTGATACCAGGGATGAGGCACTATTCCTCCCTGATACCAATGATGAGGCACTATTCCTCACACTGACACCATTGATGGGGCACTATTCCTCCCACTGATATCAATGATGGGGCACTATTACTCCCACTGATACCAATGATTGGGCACTATTCCTATCACTGACACCAATGATGGGGCACTATTCCTTCTACTGATATCAATGATGGGGCACTATTCCTCCCACTGATACCAATGATGGGGCACTATTCTTCCCACTGAGACCAATGATGGGACACTATTTCTCCCACTGATACCAATGATGGGGCACTATTCTTTCCAATGATACCAATGATGGGGAACTATTTCTCCCACTGATACCAATGATGGGGCACTATTCTTCCGACTGATACCAATGATGGGGCACTATTCCTCCCATGGATAGCAATGAAGGGGTACTATTTCACCCACTGATAGCAATGATGGGGCACTATTCCTTCCACTGATACCAAAGATGCATTGTTTTCTCCCACTGCCACAAGGGCAATTTCCACTCCCAATGGCCACAGTCCGACCCCCAAAGTCTGAGGGACATTAAACTGGCCCTTTGTTTAAAATGTTTGGAGACCCCTGCACTAGTGGGCGGTAGTCCACTTGCTTTAAGACATATACATCTGTGTGTACATGTATTTATAATATCATAACTACATGAATACACACTTATTTAGTATAATTTTCATGCTGATAATTTTATACATGGAATTGAGGAGTCTTTTTTTCCACCATTAACATTTTGTACAGCTGTATCCATTACCCAGTACCCAGTGTTACCAGTGTTACCACTTTTGCGTGCCCATGGGGGAAACAGAGCGTGACCCTGATCTCGGTACTGAACTGATGCGGCTCTTTACCCATGTGATCATCTGTGTCCAATCACAGCCAATCACATGTAAACACAGAAGTGCGTTTCATCGGCTCTCTTCGCAGGGGAGACCAGTACAGATAATCAGGGCACTGATCATCAGGGCACTGATCATCAGTGCCCTGATGATCAGTGCAGCCCCAGCAGTGCCCATGAGTGATACCAATCTGTGCCCATCAGTGACACCAATCAGTGCCCATCAGTGATGCAAATTTGTGCCCATCAGTGATACCAGTCAGTGCTGCATTTCAGTGCTCATCAGTGCTGCCCATCAGTGCTCATCAGTGCCACATATTAGTGCCACCTATCAGTGACCATCAGTTGGGCATATTAGTGCCTCCTCATCAGTGCCCTTCAGTGCTGTCTCATCAGTGCCCATAAGTGCCACCTCATCAGTGCCTATCAGTGCAGCCCATCGGTGCCGCCTCATCAGCGCACATCAGCGAAGGAGAAAAATTACTTATTTACAAAATTTTCAGACAGAAACTAAGAAAACCTTTTTTTTTTTCAAAATTTTCAGGATTTTTTTCTTTTTTTAGAAAAAAAAAAAAAAATCACAGCTGTGATTAAACCACCAAAAGAAAGCTCTATGTGTGTGAAAAAAAAAATACAAAAACTTAATTTGGGTACAGCGTTGCATGACCGTGCAATTATCATTCAAAGTATGACAGCGCTGAAAGCTGAAAATTGGCCTGGCCAGGAAGGGGGGGGGGTAAAAGTGCTCAGTATTGAAGCGCTTCACTATGAGTTTGACCTTTTTTCTGCCTTTACCTCATTTGCCAAATGAATGGAGCCATAGCAGACCTGAGTAGCTGTCGGAGATATTGTGGCTGGGTTATCACAAAGGCGCATTTGATCGCTATATGTTACGGTCTTTCCATCTGTCTGGAGCCATATCAAACCTGAATTGCTGTTGTGGTTGTGGTTATATCACAGCAAAGTGCAACTGATCTCTGTTTATTAAGTTCTCTCCATCTGGTAAGGAGTGTGAGAGTACTGGTGTCATTCACTTGGAGAACACTTATCATTTGGATTGATTCACAGCTTGATATCATCAACGTTGGGGCTTTTTGCATTCTATTTCACATACAGTATATGGACTTTTTACTGATCTTTGATTGCTTTTATTCTTAATTTTTCATATTTTTGCCCTAACCTTATTAATAATACATTGCTGTTGTATCTACATTTTTATGAATAGCACCTTAAAGGGTCTGTATACCAATTTAGTGGGAAATATTCCTTCTATTGAGGGAGGTGTTCAGTTAACTAACTGAATAACTAACTGAATAAATAAATATGTTGCAAGTTCCAATAGTTAGAGAAATCAAAAGCCAAATACCCTATGTTCTCTTATATGTTAAATTCTGCATCTACACAGCTGTTACATTTAAGTAAGCTATGAATCACAGTGCATACTATGGAAAATTCTTCGGGGAAGGGACACAAGTGATCATTTCAAGTAAGTTGCACAATTTAAATTTTTTTCATTTATATTTTTCAGTTATATTTTTCTGAAATTGTGGATAGAATTTAAATTTGTTTTAAACCCTTTGATAAAGAAAGTCAGTTTGCTGTGGTATTTAATATTTTATACTTTTACATTTCAGAATGATTTATGTTTACCTTATATATAAGGGTTCTTCAAAAAAGTTTCCACACTTTTTTTTAACTCTTTTTATTAAGAATTTAAAAAACAAATTACATTACTTTTCTCCATAGTCACCTTCCTTTGCGATGCATTTTTCCCAGCGTCATACCAACTTTTTAATGCCATCAGCAAAACTCCTCCCTCACTGTTTCCAAAGAAAGTATAAAAGTGCAGAAACTTTTTTGAAGACCCCTTGTATATTAAATAATTATATATTAAATATAATATATTATAGTTGTATTGATTGATTCATGTAATCTATTTTAAATTGTCAAATCTATTTACATAAATGGCAACCACCCCAATTTATGATTAACTTTTGTAGTAAGGTGTGCATGGAAGGGTATTGCCCAGCACAAACAAACAAAAGCTTTCCTAGCACACTTACCGATTAGCCTGCAAATAAAACAAATGGTTAGCCTGCAAATAAAACTGTTTGATCATTTACATTGAAAACAGAAATTTTAGTTGCACACATTTGCAAATATATGTGGAAGGCACACTGCCTCGCCAAGGCTCCTCTGTAAAGTGTGGTCCTAACTCTCATATTGTCACTAAAACTGGAAAGTATATTTACCTTATGATATTTTTACATGTATGCCGGACTTCACCTCAGGCTGGGTTCACACTGGAGAATGCAGCGGCTCACAGCAGGAGTCCGGTACATCTCCATTTACCGTTTCAGGTCTGATTTCAGCCCCAATTTTCGGATGAATTCAGACCTGAGGCGGACCAAAAGACACACAGGGCTCCTTTGCAATTCACACCAGAGCTGCTGCGGAGATGTATGAACTGGCTCCATAGAGAGCTGGTCACAATCTCCTGCTATGCGAATTGGATGAAGCGAGGAAAGCCGCATCCAATTGGTAAAAGTGTGAACCCAGCCTCAGTCTAATATAACTGTACTTTTCATGGTTACTGGTCAATTCTTGAGAGCTAGAGTATGCTGTGAGTGCTAATATTAGCTTTTATTTTGTACCTTGTAGAAATGTTTTCTAAAAACTATTCTAATGCTTTAGTTATAGAAAAAAAAAACTATAAAAAAAAAAAAAATATATATATATATATATATATATATATATATATATATATATATATACACACACACACACACAGTGCCTTGAAAAAGTATTCATACCCCTTGGAATTTGAACACACCAGACAGGTCAGGGATAAAGTTGTTGAGAAGTTTAAAGCAGTTGAGTTATAAATATATATCCCAAGCTTTGAACATCTCACGGAGCACTGTTCAATCCATCATCAGAAAATGGAAAGCGTATGGCACAGCTGCAAACCTAGGCCAAGTCATGGTCGTCCACCTAAACTGACAGGCCAGGCAAGGAGAGCATTAATCAGAGAAGCAGCCAAGAGGCCCATGGTAACTGGGAGAATCTGTCCACAGGACATCTAATATTTTGTGCACTCCACAAATCTGGCCTTTATGGAAGAGTGGCAAGAAAAAAGCCATTGTGGAAAGAAAGCCATAAGAAGACCTGTTTGCAGTTTGCGAGAAGCCATGTGGGGGACACAGCAAACATGTGGAAGAAGGTGATCTGGTCACATGAGACCAAAATTAAACTTTTGGCCTAAAAACAAAATGCTGTGTGTGGCGGAAAACGAACACTGCATATAACCCTGAACACACCATCCCCACTGTGAAACATGGTGGTGGCAGCATCATGTTGTGGGGGTGATTTTCTTCAGCAGGGACAGGGAAGCTGGTTCAGAGTTAATGGGATGATGGATGGTGGAGGTTCACCTTCCAGCAGTTACAGAGTCCGAAGGGCATCACGAGATACTCAAAATGCCCAAATCGTGTGCGAAAGGCAGTCTTCCACTCGTCACCTTCTCGAATACGCACCAAATTAAAGGCGCCCCGAAGATCCAGTTTGGTAAATATGGTAGCGGAACCAAGTCTCTGAAAAAGTTCGGGAACTAGTGTAAGTGGATAACGGTTTCAGAGTCTGTGTCCAGGCATAGCAAAGCGGGTACACCACAGGGGGTCTGTAAGCAGTACTGGGTGCAGAAGGAAGAAACAAAGTTAATTCTTTCATTAGACCAATCGATATGGGGGTTATTGGCCCTCAGCCAATCGATATGGGGGTTATGGCCCCTCTGTTCCCGAGAATGTCTGGGAACAGAGGGGAAGCGATGGCATCCAGACGCAGTAGTTCTTGGTTGTCCTTGGAAATGGTGGTAAGCAGAGGGATGGTTTCCTGGGTGACTGCTCCGGATTTAATAGTGGAGCCATCAGCCAAGTGAACCGAGAGCTTCTGTGCCTTAGGCTGCAAGGGAATGTGATGTTCGGCAGCAAAGGTCAATTCCACAAAACAGCTGCAGGCTCCGGAGTCAATTATGGCGGTAGTATGAATAGTCCTTCCTGGCAGCTGTAAAGAGATGAGAAAAGTAAGGTGAGCGGGATTGTTAAGCGAGCTTGGAGTCAGCGAGGCAGAAGTAGTGGAGAGGGGCTTACGAGGTTTCACTGGGCAGGACCTCACGTAATGTCCAGATCCCCCGCAGTATAGGCACAGGTTCTGCTGGCGATGGCGTTGTCACTCTTCAGTGGAGAGAGAGGGACGCAGCAGGCCGAGCTGCATAGGTTCCTGAACGTCAGGAGCCGGAGTGGCCGGAGCAGGTGGGGCTGGATTGAATGAACTGGGCACCCGGGGTAACATCCATACCGGACGGGATGGATCTACCGCTCTCTCTAGTCTTCATTCTCTCAGCCGGCGATCGATCTGAATGGATAGATCAATCAGGGTTTCGAGGGTAGAAGGTACCACTACCCGCGCTAGCTCGTCCTTGAGTGGTTCGGAGAGGCCCATGCGGAATTGGTAGCGTAGGGCAGCGTCATTCCAATTCGTGTCAAATGCCCATCGTCTAAATTCAGAGACGTAATCTTCCACCTCCCTATGACCCTGTTGGAGTGCATGAAGGGCTGCTTCTGCTGAAGCCGTCTGCTGGGGATCTTCATACAGCTGGGCCATGGCACTGAAGAATGTAGTTAAGTCCGATAAACATTCGGCCTTCTGTTCCAGGAAGCGGTGGGCCCAGGATTGTGGCTCGCCTTGCAGCAAGGAAATCACAAAGCCGACTTTTGTAGCTTCCAAAGAGAAGGTGCAGGGTTGAAGGGCAAAGTAAAGTTCACATGCGTTCCGGAACGCTCTAAACTTGCTGCGTTCACCCAGGAACCGGTCTGGGGTTGGTACCCTGGGCTCAGGTGGAAGCATAACCACTGCAGGAGCAGGAGAGGATCCTTGGGAGGAAGCGGATGCTAATGACGGTCCCTGAGGGGTGGCAGAGTCCGTCAGAGTCTGTAGGCGACCCTCCAGCTGAGTGTAGCCCCGTTGTAAGTCCTTGACAGCTTGTGCCAGGCCGGCCAGGTGCTGGCAAAGTTCATCCATGGGAGAGGGTCCCTGCGCAGGCTCAGACATGGCTGTCCGTTACTGTCACGTACCTGACGGTAGAGCCTGATATACAGGTAGCGGCCTCTCTTACTCCTCTGATTCTGGCCCCCTGATAGAGCAGACAGGAGGCGCAGAAGTGCAGAGTCGCACGAGTGCCTGACGGGTCGTCTTCCTGGAACTGGGAACAGCGGCAGGGGGCACGGTGCTTGAGCAGGATTTTCCAGCTGGCGGAAGAGGCAGGTTAAGCAGACCGGGTCATACACTGGCGGGAACGTCAGGAGCAGAAGCAGAGTCAGAAGCGTAGTCAGGACACAGGCCGGGTCGGCAACGGGCTGGCAGCGTGGTAGTAGAAGAAGCAGGCAGGTGCGGAGGTCAGAACAAGCCGGGTCAGGTGCAGGCAGCAGGTAGCGGAGTCAAGGCAAGCCGGGTCGGTAAACAGGTACAGGTATCAGAAGTAAGCAGGCAGGAACACACGGGAACGCTGTAGAACGGACAGCACTGGATGCAAGCACAGACCAAGTTTAAATAGCCTCTTGGTCATGTGCACACAGGTGCACCGAAGCTATTCTGGCAGAGGCTGAGGTCACAGGTCGACTTCTCCGTCGGCCATCTTGAGTACTTGCTGGTCTTCCCTGACAGGGCTTCATAACAAAGGGGTGAATACATATGCACATGCCAATTATCAGTTTTTTATTTGTGAAAAATAGTTTTATGTATATATTTTTCTAATTTTACTTCACCAACTTAGACTATTGTGTTCTGATCCATCACATATACTTCAGATTAAAAAAACATTGATCTGACTTGTTGCTCTTTCTGACTTCCCCTCTAGTCTCTACTCCTAATATCTTCTCTTTGCTTGATAAGTTTGGTGATGTATCTGGTCTGCGAGTCAACGTAGCCAAATCTTCTGCCCTGAACATCACGGTTCCTCCTAATGTTCTATGTAGCCTTCAAAACCACTTCCCGTTTTCCTGGAACGAGGTCTCACTTCCATACCTAGGGGTCAATCTCACAGCAAATATAGCCTTACTCTATTCTTCCAACTACCCGGCCATCTTTCGTAAATTGATTTCGGACCTATCCCTTTGGGATAATCATAACTTATCTTGGCTAGGCCGTATTAACGCAGTCAAAATGACCCTCCTACCTCGCATACTTTATTTATTCAGATCCTTGCCCATCCCTATCCAAAAATCGCAAGTTCACCTACTCCAATCCAAAATCATAAAATTCATTTGGGGCTCGAGGGGAAGTCGTTGCGCACAACATATCTTATTGATATTATATTATTGAAATGCCCCCTGCTGAACGTTTTCGTTTTATGCAAATCCAACACTTCCTTCATTCCATTTGGCCAAATAAACCAGAGCCCCCTTCAGTAACTAACTATGAATCATGGTGTGCGGGTGCAATGGATCAGAGAGGGGGGATCTCCATCATATATGCTTCACTTGCCTCTGTGGTGTCCAAGCCTCCATACGCCTTATCCTGGGAAAAAGACCTTGATATCTCCTGGGATAGTGATCAATGGTTCTCATGCTTTCATCGCTCGTTTAAGGGAATCCTTAATGTTTTCCTCATGGAGGGCAGCATTAAGGTGCTCATGAGAGGGTGCAGGGTACCCTCTCTTCTTGCTAGGATATATCCTAATGCTTCCCCGCTGTACTTCTGTGGATGTAACCATATGGGGACTCTGTTCCACGTATGGTGGACCTGCCCACGAATAAGGAGCTTATGGAACAAAGTATTCTCAGTGATCCGCAAAGTAACGACTGCTCAGATTTCTCAAAACCCAGAGATAGCCCTATTGAATCTGAAAGTAGACAAGGTAGATAAATATACCCAACAACTGATCTTTTTTTTATCCTACTGGGCACCAAAATAACAATAGCCTCTTGTTGGAAAAAACACAGAGTCCCATTCACAGCGGTGAAGCATAAAATTTCCTGGATTATGGCACAAGAAAAGATAGTTAGCATTATACAAGACAAAGTTCGTAATTTTGAGTTAACATGGGAACCTTGGGCCAATTTTTGTCATATTTCCTTATGCCCTGGCATTAGCCCATCAGGGCAACAGGCACTCTGAGTGACTCCATTGATAATCCTTATCATGTGCGATTGTCTTCTTCCCCTCCTTCCTTCCCCTCCCCCTGGTCTTCCTTCCTCCCTTCTCCTTTTATTACCTCAGATTCTCTGATTGTTTTCTCTGTAAGCTGTTCAACCCTGATATTTATTTATTTATGTATTTTTCTTTTGCTTTTCTTTGGAGGGATATGGTATTACCTTAACAATCCCTCGGCTCCCCGGACCTAGGGCTTTTCTGATTGATTACCTCCCCTTAAGCTAGAGTCTATGTATCTAAGCTGGTTAGATCACTTGACTATAGTCATTAGCGGGGTAGGGCTTTTCTCACTGCTAGATTAGAACAATGATATAGGGTTCTCCTGCTTGGGAAGGACTTGACCGAGGTTGGGGATTCGGGAGGCTGGAGTGGCCCCACACCCGCAGTGTGTTCCCATATGGGGCGGGTGGCGGTCGCCTCTCCTGCTCCCTGAGCCCTTGCAAATAAACGAGTGAAGTCTTCCTTATTCACACAACCACATCACCCTCACCCTGGAAAATGTGTTATATCTGTCTCCTTCAGTCCTTTGATCCGGTAGAATACACCTCATATATCAATCTAGCTTCTGAGACATGTCTATTTTAGATTATACTCTTGATATACTTTAAATTGTAACTCAGAATTTTGCTTTATTGGGTTTTCCTTTTTACACCTTGCATTGAGAGGTTTTGCCTCAAATTCATTTATTCCTTATGTATCTTCATATCTTACTGCTTTGTAATGCCTACTACATAGGTTCTGTAAAATTTTTTGTTACTAATAATAAAAATCTATTGACAGAAAAAAAACATTGATCTAAAGGCTTTAATGTAACAAATTAGGTAAAAAACCAAGGGGGGCGAATACTTTTGCAAGGCACTGTATAGATTAAAGATTATAGGTTTCAGTGCAGTGCAGTGTTTCCCTATGCTCAACACTTTTTTACCCTCGCACATCACACTTTTCTACCCTCTAACCTGATACCAAGAATTACCAATACTATGGGGGTTATTTACGAAAGGCAAATCCACTTTGCACTACAAGTGCAAACTACAAGTGCAAAGTGCACTTGAAATTGCACTGAAAGTGCACTTGGAAGTGTAGTTGCTGTAAATCTGAGGGGTAGATCTGAAATGAGGGGAGGCTCTCCTGATTTTATCATCCAATCATGTGCAAGCTAAAATGCTGTTTTTTTATTTTCCTTGTATATCCCCCTCGGATCTACAGCGACTGTGCTTCCAAGTGCACTTTCAGTGCAATATCAAGTGCACTTTGCACTTGTAGTTTGCACTTGTAGTGCAAAGTGGATTTGCCTTTTGTAAATAACCCCCTATGTGTTATTAGGGTTTTCTAAACTTCTATTTGAACAGAAGTATTGGAATGATGCCAGTGACACACTAGCTAGTGTAGAGAATGCTGTGCATTTCATTTATGCAAGTATTCTGCAGCTACACCTGTCTGAGCGCATGCCAGCAGATTATTTTGCCACCAGCTTTTTTTAACTAAGCCAGATACATGCCAAAAAGTGTCCCATCTTGCAAGATTTAAACAAAACCTATAGCTACAGTACTGTATATGGTCTTATAAAAAGGGAGTGTGTCACCAAGACATGTCTCCAATGAGTTTAATTATATTTGGGAGAAAGGTACTTTCTAATACATAATTTAGCCTGTACACAGCCATTTTAATTAATATTTGCCTAGAACTTAGAGGCAGCCCTTTGTGATAGTGGCAAAGATGTCAGAAAGGGGTGGCGATGCCAATAAAGAATGATCCATTTGATCCAGTGCGGGAAAAAAAAAAAAATTTTCCCGATCCTCCAGGAGGCAATTGGATATTACCTAGATCAACTATCCCTGGTGTTTTTACCTATAAATGTTAGTATTCAATTATATTTTGTGCATTTAGGAATGCATCCAGTTGTTTTTTTAAATAATCTACTGAGCTGACCTTCTACTGAGCTGACCAGCACTTTCAGCGCTGTCACACTTTGAATGACAATTGTGTGGTCATGCGACACCGTACCCAAACTAAATTGTTATAATTTTGTTCACACAACTAGAGCTTTCTTTCGGTGATATTTATTTACCACTAGGTTTTTATTTTTTTTTCTAAATAAGTGAAAAAAGACTAAAAATTTTAAAAAAAAGTTTCTCTTATGAAATTTTGTAAATAATTGTTCTTCATAAATTTAGGCCAAAATGTATTCTGCTATATTTCTTTGGTGAAAAAAAACGAAATCAGTGTATATTGTTTAGTCTGTAGGAAAGTTATATAGTCCACAAACTATGGTATACACAGTATCTCACAAAAGTGAGTACACCCCTCACATTTTTGTAAATATTTTATTATATCTTTTCATGTGACAACACTGACAAAATTACACTTTGCTACAATGTAAAGTAGTGAGTGTACAGCTTGTATAACAGTGTAAATGTGCTGTCCCCTCAAAATAACTCAACACACAGCCATTAATGTCTAAATTGCTGGCAACAAAAGTGAGTATACCCCTAAGCGAAAATGTCCAAATTGGGCCCAATTAGCCATTCTCCCTCCCCGGTGTCATGTGATTCATTAGTGTTACAAGGTCTCAGGTGTGAAAAGGGTGCAGGTGTGTTAAATTTGGTGTTTTTGCTCTTACTCTCTCATACCGGTCACTGGAAGTTCAGCATGGCACCTCATTGCAAAGAACTCTCTGAGGATCTGAAAAAAAGAATTGTTTCTCTACATAAAGATGGCCTGGGCTTTAAGAAGATTGCCAAGACCCTAAAACTGAGCTGCAGCACAGTGGCCAAGACCATACAGCGGTTTAACAAGACAGATTCCCCTCAGAACAGGCCCCGCCATGGTTGACCAAAGAAGTCGAGTGCACGTGCTCAGCATCATATCCAGAGGTTGTCTGTGGGAAAAAGATGTATGAGTGCTGCCAGCATTGCTGCAGAGGTTGAAGGGGTGGGGGGTCAGCCTGTCAGTGCATAGACCATACTCCGCACACTGCATCAAATTGGTCTGCATGGCTGTCATCCCAGAAGGAAGCCTCTTCTAAAGATGGTGCACAAGAAAGCCTGCAAACAATTTGCTGAAGATAAGCAAACTAAAGACATGGATTACTGGAACCATGTCCTGTGGTCTGATGAGACCAAGATAAACTTATTTGGTTAAGATGGTGTCAAGCGTGTGTGGCGGCAACCAGGTGAGGAGTACAAAGACAAGTGTGTCTTGCCTACAGTCAAGCATGGTGGTGGGAGTGTCATGGTCTGGTGCTGCATGAGTGCTGCCGGGACTGGGGAGCTACTGTTCATTGAGGGAACCATGCATGCCAACATGTACTGTGACATACTGAAGCAGAGCATGATCCCCTCCCTTCGGAGACTGGGCCGTAGGGCAGTATTCCAACACAACGACCCCAAACACACCTCCAAGACAACCACTGCCTTGCTTAACCTCCCTGGCGGTATGGTTATGTCGGATTTTAGGTGCTGAAAGCAGTACAATTATTTTGCATGGAAATTTGGCGTTTTATATTGTAGGCCTGTAATTCTTAGGAATAACACACTTAAATCTGTCCAAACCAGAGTCTAGTAGACATCCTGGGTATGATAAAGTTTGAAACACAAAATCATAAATTATAATATAATAAATAACTATAAATAATTATAACAAATAATAATATAATAATAATAATAATAATAAATTATTGCAAAATGTTGCAGAATTGTCGCTGTAATTACTTTCAGTGTTTGATGATGTATTTCCCCACAAATCACTATCGCTCAATTCTGCAAGGGATTCTAATTTATTATCGCTGTTTTCTAGCTGGTCTAAAACCACTTTTGACGTAAAGGGACACTTTTTGGTTGCTATGGACAATCTCCAGTTTCCAGGCAGAAAGAACAGTATTTATAATATAAAACTGCATGCAGGGCACTGGACAAACCAATAGGGACAAAAGGGAGTTGAAATAAATTGATACAGTAATTATACAGATTACAGTGTACTGTATGTATTGTGTGTTTTAACTTTTTGAACTTGGCGGCGTGCTCCGTCCCCATGCGTCGCAATGCTCGCAGGGAACGGAGCTCAGCTCAGTGATAGATCTGTCGGAGGACAGCTCGCACACAGAGTGGGGAGACATTGCAGGATCCTGGGGACAAGGTAAGTAATCTCTTCCTGGATCCTGCGATGCAATCCAGAGTGTGGCTCGGGGTTACCGCTTTTGGTACTGAAAATCCACCCTGAGCCACACTCGGAAATACCGTCAGGGAGGTTAAGAAGCTTAGGGTAAAGATGATGGACTGGCCAAGCATGTCTCCAGAACTAAATCCTATTGAGCATCTATGGGGCATCCTCAAACGAAAGGTGGAGGAGCACAAGGTCTCTAACATCCACCAGCTCTGTAATGTCGTCATGGAGGAGTGGAAGAAGACTCCAGTGGCAACCCATGAAGCTCTGGTGAACTCCATTCCCAAGGGGGTTAAGGGAGTGCTGGAAAATAATGGTGACCACACAAAATATTGACGTTTGGGCCCAATTTGAAAAATTTTCACCTAGGGGTGTACTCCCTTTTATTGCCAGCGGTTTAGACATTAATGGCTGTATGTTGAGTTATTTTGAGAGGACAGCAAATTTACACTGTTATACAAGCTGTACACTCAGTAGTGGTGTGTCCATAAGGGCGCACAGGTGCCACCCCCTCTCTCCAGCCACCCCCCTCTGTGTAAAATGGAAGATTCATGCTTTGCATGAATCTCTCCATGACGCTGTAGACACCATCTATTCAGGCGTCCAGCCCCTTTTCAGTCACCGGGCGCCTGAATTACAGTGGTGGGGGGTGTTTTGGATGCACCTAATTAGAGCCATATGCTCTAATAGGCTTCAAAAAAGGTGAACTGTGAGCGCAAAGCATCTATTAATTTGCTTTGCTAACACTGAACCGCCCCTCTGCCAATCAGGAGGCATGGATCTAATACCCATCACCTGATTGGCTGAAGACACAGGTGTCCTGAATGGACACCTAACAGAATGGAAGAGAGCAGAGGAACAGAACGGGAGAGGACAGAGAGCCATGGAGGACACAGGAGCTCGCCGCCGTCACCTGCTGCATGTCCCACAGCTCGCCGCCATCACCCGCCACCAGGATGGGGTAAGTGTGTGGCGGTCAGACGACGAGCAGGGGAGGTCACAGAGGCTGCATATAATGGGCACACAGGCTTCATATGATTGGCTAAAAAGAAGCAAAAATATTCTTGCGCACAGGTGTATTGGCTAGAAAGTCCCAAGGGTTCAAGAAGGACTATGGATTTCGGCCTTGCTGCTCTCAAGGATGGGATTGTCCTAGTGTTAAATGAATGTCAAGGATAATGCACTAGGCTGGTGCGCTCTTTTTCTTCTTTTCATTCATATGATTGGCACACAGGCTACATATGATGGGTCACAGAGGCTGCATATGATGGGCACACAGGCTACTTATGTTAGGCACACAGGCTACATATGAAGGGCACAGTGCTACATATGATGGGTCACAGAGGCTACATATGGTGGGCAAACAGGCTACATATGATGGGCACACAGGTTACATATGATGGGCACAGGCGCTGCAATTGATGGTCACACAGGGTACAAATGATGGGCACACAGGCTACGTATGATGGGCAGAAGCTGCATATGATGGGCACACAGGCTGCATATGATGAGCACAGGCGCTGCAATTGTTGGGCACAGTGGCTGCAGTTGATGGTCACAGTGGCTGCATTTGATGAGCACAGTGAGTGCGTTTGATGGGCACAGTGGCTGCATTTAATTGGCTCAGTAGCTGCATTTGATGGCACAGTGCCTGCAGTTGATGGGCACAGTGAGTGCGTTTGATGGCACAGTGGCTGCATTTGATGGGCACAGTGGCTACAATTGGGACACAGTGGCTGCATTTGATGGCACAGTGGCTGCGTTTGATGGCACAGTCGCTGCAATTGATGGTACAGTGGCTGCGTTTGATGGGGCACAGTGGCTGCGTTTGATGGCACAGTGGCTGCATTTGATGGCACAGTGAGGCTGCAATTGATGTTTTTTTTTCTTCATTTTTCAGTTTGCTTGCACCCCCCCCCCCCAAATTTTTAGCACCAGCCGCCACTGTGTACACTCACTACTTTACATTGTAGCAAAGTATCATTTCTTCAGTGTTGTCACATGAAAAGATATAATAAAAAATTTACAAAAATATGAGGGGTGTACTCACTTTTGTGAGCTACTGTATATCTGAAAATTGATCAATCCTGATGTACTGATGGCCCATCTCATTTCTTGGTTCCCAAAAATGCCAGAACGGTACAAATATCCCCCAAATGGCACCTTTTTTGGAAAGTAGACAGTCCAGGGTATTTAAAAAGATGCAAGAAAAGTTTTTTGAAGCTGTAACTTTTTGAAAAATTGAGAAATAAAAAATGCAATTCACTTTTTTTGTACATACTGTCACCAGTGCATAGTTACATAGTTAGTCAGGTTGAAAAAAGACAAGTCCATCTAGTTCACCCAAAAATAAATAATAAATACAATCCCATATACACAATTCTTCACCTACAGTTAGTCTAGAGGAAGGCGAAAAACCCCAGCAAAGCATGCTCCAATTTCCTACAGCAAGGGAAAGAAATTCCTTCCTGATCCCCCGAGAGGCAATTGGATTTTCCCTAGATCAACTTTATCTATAAATGTGAGTACCCAGTTATATTGGGGGTTATTTACTAAAGGAAAATCAACTTTGTACTGCAAGTGCACTTGGAAGTAAAGTCGCTGTAGATCCAAGGGGGACATCCAAGGAAAATAAAAAACAGCATTTTAGCTTGCACATGATTGGATGATAAAATGAGCAGAGCTTCCACTAATTTCAGATCTATCCCTTAGATTTAAAGCGACTGCACTCAAAAGTGCACTTTTAGTGCACTTTCAAGTGCACTTGCAGTCCAAAGTGGAGTTGCCTTTCATAAATAACCCCCATTATGTACATTTAGGAAAGAATCCAGGCATCTACTGAGCTGACCAGAACTACCTCTGGAAGGAGTCTATTCCACATTTTCACAGCTCTTACTGTGAAGAAACCTTTCCGTATTTGGAGATGAAAACCTTTTTCCTCTAGACGTAAGAGTTCCGCCAGTGGCGTAACTAAAACCTTCAGGGCCCCGATGCAAGAAATCATGAAGGGCCCCCCTGACCCCTGGACAGCGCTTTTCCTAGGGGGTTGTCTGATAAGAGGAGGAGCCGCGAGAGCCGCCGAGGGACCCCAGAAGTCGGTGTTCAGGGCCACTCTGTGCAAAACTAACTGCACAATGAAGGTATGACATGTTTGTTATTTAAAAAAACAAAAACTTTACAATCACTTTAAGGGGATAAAACAGGTGGTCAGGAGGCAACATATTGCCTCTTTACCGGCTGTAAAATGCCTCTGAAAAGTGATCTGAGCATGGATCGCTTTTCAGAGGAACAGCATTTTGTTGCTGGTACTTTGAATGAGCAAGAAAACAAAAACCAGTCCTGATTGTACACATATAGGGTGTCAGGATTAAACGTGCATACATAAAATGTGCATACATACATCTAAACAGTGGCGGCTGGTGCTCAAAATTTTTTTGGGGGCGCAAACATTTATTGTAAAAAAATCATCAAATGCAGCCACTGTGCCATAAATTGCAGCCATTGTGCCACTTAAATGCTGCCACTGTGCCACTTAAATGCTGCCAGTGTGCCATCAAACGCTGCCAGTGTGCCCAAACGCTGCCACTGTGCCCATCAAACGCTGCCACTGTGCCACTTAAATGTTGCCACTGTGCCACTTAAATGCTGCCAGTGTGCCATCAAACGCAGCCACTGTGCCCATCAAATGCTGCCAGTGTGCCCATCAAATGCTGCCAGTGTGCCCATTAAATGCTACCAGTGTTCCATCAAATGCTGCCACTGTGCCAAACGCAGCCAGTGTGCCCATCAAACGCTGCCAGTGTGCCCATCAAACGCTGCCAGTGTGCCCATCAAACGCTGCCAGTGTGCCCATCAAATGCTGCCAGTGTGCCCATTAAATGCTGCCTGTGTGCCCTGCAATGCCCCCAGTGTGACCCCCAACCGCTCACCGGCACTTACCCTGTCTTGGTGGGGCAGCGGGTGACTGCGACGAGTGGGGTCCTCCATGCGTCTCCTGCTGTCCTCATCTCCCGTCCTCTCCCCGTGATAGGCGTCCAATAGCGGCGCCTGTCGTTTCAGCCAATCAGGTGACGGGTAACAGACCCGAGCACCTGATTGGTGGAGAGGCAGTTTAGTGTTAGGAAAGCGAATAGTCATTCGCTTTTCTAACACAGCTGAGTGGCCTGCGAGATCACCTTTTTTGATGCCTATTAGAGCCTATGGCTCTAATCCGGTGCTTCAAAAACCCCCCCCCGCCGCTGTAATTCAGGTTCCCTGCGCCCAAAAAGGGGCCGGGCGCCTAAATAGGGGGTGGCAGCGGCGGCCATAGATAGATTCATGCAATGCATGAATCTATCTATTGGTGATAGAGGGGTGGCTGGAGAGAGAGGGCGGCGCCCGTGCCCCCCCTAATGCATGGGCCATCACTGCATCTAAACACACACACACATACACATAGATAAACACACACATAATATACACACACATATACTGTATATACACACACAAACACATATACATATATAAATACACACATAAACACATATACATATATAAATACACACATAAACACATGCAAACACATACACATACATGAACACACATATAAACACATATAAGAACATACACATACAGAAAGCCTTTTTAAAAAACGGCATTGCTTTACCTTCCCTCTTCCTGCTGGGTACTGCACTGTAGGGGGAGACAAAGAGCACAGCACACACTGCTTTCACTTTAGATCAGTGTGACAAGCAGCTCCCCGCACAGTGCCGATTACAGTTCGGCCAACGATGGGGAGATCGTTCTCAGACGCTCCTCCTATCAAAATAAACAGGGGGGCCCTCAAGGGCCCCCTGCAGCATGGGGCCCAGTCGCCATGGCGACCTCAGCGACCCCTATACTTCCGCCACTGAGTTCCGCCTTGTCCTCTGTGATGACCTTAAAGTTAATAACTCAACAGCAAGTTCACCATATGGACCACTTATGTATATGTACATGTTGATCATATCCCCCCATAATCTCTTCTTCTCAAGAGATAATAAATTCAGTTCCTCTAATCTTTCCTCATAGCTGAGTTCCTCCATGCCTCTTATCACTTTGGTTGCCATTCTCTGCACTTTCTCCAGTTCCCCGATATCCTTTTTGAGAACTGGTGCCCAAAACTCAACTGTATATTCCAGATGAAGTCTTACTAATGATTTGTACAAGGACAAAATGATATCTCTCTCTCTGGAGGACTTGCTTTGGAAACCGCAGCTTGGCATTACATGCCATTATTGAGCTTATGATCTACCAAAACCCCCAGATCCTTCTCCACTATGGATTCTCCCAGTTGTACTCCCCCAAATATGTATGATGCATGCATATTCTTAGCCCCCAAGTGCATAACTTTACATTTATCAACATTAAACCTAATTTTCCACTTAGTTGCCCAATTAGGGCAGCTTGTAATTTGGAGACATCCTGTAAGAATGTTATTAAACTGCATAGCTTGGTGTCATCTGCAAAGACAGAAATTGTACTTTTAATCCCAGGCCCTATATAATTTATAAAGATATTAAAAAGTAAAGGTCCCAACACTGAACCTTGGAGTACACCACTGATAACCTTAGACCAGGGGTCTCAAAGTACTGGCCCGCGGGTCATTTGCGGCCCGTGGACTGGTTACAAATGGCCCGCAGGCAGGGCCAATCCTGGACGGGTGGCAGCGGCTGGGAGCTTTCTCTCTGAACCTCCCTCCGCTGTTGCAGTCCAGCGTGCACAACACAGAAGAGCAGAGCGGAGGGAGGATCCACCCATCGCCCACCTGTTCTGTCGAGACATGCCCCCATCGAATAGTGCCCGGGTTGAAGGCGCATGCGTCATAAGTAACATCCAAACAGCTGATTTTACCATCAGCTGTTGTGATGGCGAGACGGCGAGACGGCGCACAGAATTTTTTTTCTGTCAGATTGTGCCCCGTGCTCACGCGCACTCCTGTGGCAAGTTCATGTCCATAATGGGTGAATTTCAACACGTTGTGGTCGAATTTATGGGCAATTGGGGGTGGAATTACATGGCCAGTGCTGCAAAACTTTGTGATGGGCGGATTTCTACATTTCTTGTGGGCGGATTTATGGGTACTTTGGGACGGAATTAGATGGCCAGTGCTGCAAAAAAATAAAACTTTGTGATATTCCACCCCAAAGTACCCATAAATCCGCCCACAAGAAATGTAAAAATCCACCCATCAGAAAGCTTTATTTTTTTGCAGCACTGGGCATCTAATTCCGCCCCAAAGTGCCCATAAATCTGCCCACAGAAAATGTAGAAATCCGCCAATCACAAAGTTTTAATTGCAGCACTGGCCATGTAATTCTGCCCCCAAGTGCCCATAAATCCACCCACAACGTGTAGAAATCCGCTCATCATGGACATGAACTCACCACGGGAGCGCGGGGAAGCGCGGGCCACAATCTGCCCAAATAAAAAAAATTACCATCTCGCCGTCACAACAGCTGATGGTAAAAATCAGCTGTTGTGATGTTACGTATGGCGCATGCGCCCTTCAGCCCGGGCACTATTCGATGGGGGGCATTTCTCAACAGAACACCTGTATGAACTGCGCATGCGCCGTAAGTAATAGCACAGCAGCTGATTTTACGATCAGCTGTTGTGTCGGCGAGATGGCGCCTGCGCACAATAGCCGACTGAAGACATTTTTCAGTCAGATTGTGCCGAGGCACGTTCATGTAGGTGAGGGGCGGAATTTAACGTGAAGGGGGCGGATATTTTCGTTGATGGCCACTGCTGCAAAGATGGGGGCAGAATTTTAAATGTTTAGCTAGCTAAATAGGCCCTCCAGGAAGAATAGCAGATAAAGATTTGTTTATCAGATTTGTTTGGGCATTGTTAAAAATTCTACCCCCATCTTTGCAGCACTGGCCATCATTGAAAACATCCACGCCCTCCATGCTAAATTCCGTCCCTTACCTACATGAACGTGCCTCGGCAGCGCGAGGCACAATCTGACTGAAAAATGTCTCCAGTCGGCTATTGTGCGCAGGCGCCGTCTCACCGTCACAACAGCTGATTGTAAAATCAGCTGTTGTGCTGTTTTGTACAGTGCATGTGCAGTTCGTCCCGGGCACTATTCGATATCAGGCACTTCGACAGAACACTGGCCCCAGATCCAGGGTTCTGCTGCCACCTCAGGGCAGAAGATTGTGGCATTCTCAGGGTGCCCTGCCACTAGACCCGTGATTAAGCCAGGACCTGACAGGAGGAGAGAACTCGGGAGGCAGAAGATCAGGCCACCAGCTGACTGTCAGGAGGAGAGGTAAGTGAGCCATCACACAGAGGATGAGCAAAGTCCGTAGGTGCATGACTGGGGTTGAAATTTGTGAAGAGGGGAGATTTGTGGAGTGTGTGTGTGTGTGTGTGGGGTGGGGGGAGTATTTGTGGAGTGTAGGGGGTAATGCTGGGGTTAATATTGTGTCCGCTGACACCAGTGCTAGGGGTTAATTTGCATCTGCTGACACCAGTGCTGGGGGTTAATATTGCATCCACTGACACCAGTGCTGGAGGTTAATAGTGCGTCCGCTGACACCAATGGGGGGGTTAATATTGCGTCCGCTGACACCAGTGCTGGGGGTTAATATTGCGTCCCCTGACACCAGTGCTGGGGGTTAATATTGCGTCCGCTGACACCAGTGCTGGGGGTTAATATTGTATCCGCTGACACCAGTGCTGGGGGTTAATATTGTATCTGCTGACACCAGAGCTGGGGGTTAATAGTGCGTCCGTTGACACCAATGCTGGGGAAAAGGACAGTTTGCATGCAGACCCCATTGAATGTGAAAATTTGTCCTGTGGCCCTCAGGTAATTTGAGTTTGAGACCCCTGCCTTAGACCATTAAGAGTAAGATTTATTAACCTCTACTCTCTGAATTCGGTCTTTTATCCAGTTTTCTATCCATTTACAAATTGATCTTTCTAAGCCTGAAGACTTTACCTTACACATTAGTCATGTGTGGAGAACTGTGGCAAACACTTTTGCAAAATCCAAGTATATCACATCCACAGCCACCCCTCTGTCCAAGGTTTTACTTACCATATTTTTCGCTCCATAAGACGCACCTGACCACAAGACGCACCTAGGTTTTAGAGGAGGAAAACAAGAAAACAAATATTCTGAACCAAATGGTGTACTAAAACATTTATTAAAATATAACATAATAATTTTATACTACTACCAACACTACAATAGGTAGGTGGTGGACACACAGCAATACGACCCCCCACTATCAAATCAGCTCAGCTACACTATTCCTGGGTGGTGGTGGTGGACACAGCAACCCCCCTTCCCATATCAGCTCAGGGTGGCAGGGCAGACACAAACACCCCTTCAGCCTCTTCTCACACCAGCTCAGTTGACTGGGCGGTGGATACCATGCCAACCCACACCTCCCACTCCCTTATCACCAGCTCACCTTAGGCAGCAGAGGACACTGCCATTGCAAACCACAACCCCCTCCCCCAGTGGGAGGCTGGCTCTCAGCCTCGTACCCAGGCGGGCGGCAGCTAGGAAGGTCCGGAGGACTGTGGACACAGTTTGCAGCAGCAGCCGGGAGGAGAGTAATGACACACACAGACCTGGCCAGGCAGTTCAGCAGTGGTGGGAGGAGCAGGAAGAAAACACACTGACAGACGACCAGACTCGTGCGGCCACGGCACCGGGAATGTTCTGGCTGGAAAAAAAAATACCAAAGGGAGCAGCCAGTGTTCTTGCCACTTTCTGAATGGTGTCACCTCTGTTGGGTGTCACCCGACCTGGGTGCGGTGTGCACCAATATAGCGATGCCACTGATACCTCCCCATGTGTGGCACCGGGGGCGGACTGCTCCTTGCCCCCCTTGGTACGCCCCTGCCAGGATGCGCCTCACATCCTGTCCTCCTCTCTTCTGCCACAGAGAAGCTGAGCATTGGTATTTAACATGGCGGCGGTGGCAGCGACAGGGGGGGCTGGTCAATATTCGCTCCATTAGTCGTACAGACATTTCCCCCCATTTATTAGGGGGGGAAGTGCGTCTTATGCAGCAGAAAATACGGTACCTCCTCATAAAAAGAAATCAGGTTTGTTTGACAACTTCTGCCTTTCATGAATCCATGCTGACTGTTGCTTAAAATATTTTTTTGCAGCAAGAACTGGTCTATGTGGTCTTTTATTAACCACTTGCTTACTGGGCACTTAAACCCCCCTCCTGCCCAGACCAATTTTCAGCTTTCAGCCCTGATGCACTTTGAATGACAATTGTGTGGTCATACAACACTGTACCCAAATGAAATTTTTATAAATTTTTTCACACAAATGGAGCTTTCTTTTGGTGGTATTTAATCACAGCTGGGGTTTTTATTTTTTGCTAAACAAACAAAAAAAAGATGGGAAATTTTGAAAAAAAAAATCATGTTTCATAGTTTGTTATAAAATTTTGCAAACAGGTAGTTTTTCTCCTTCATCGATATGCGCTGATGAGGCGGCACTGGTGGACACTGATAGGCTGCACTGGTGGGCACTGATAGGCTGCACTGATGGGCACTGATAGGCACAGTTAAGGCGGTACTGATAGGCACAGATAAGGCGGCACTGATGGGGACAGATAAGGCGGTACTGATGGGCACAGCTAAAGCAGCACTGATGGCCACTGATAAGATGGCACTGATGGGCCCTGATAGGTGACACTGTTGGGCAACACTGTTGATGAGGCACTGATTGGTGACAATGACAGGTAGCACTGTGGGCACTAATGAGTGGCACTGTGGACACTGATGGGTGGCACTGGTAAGTGGTGCTGGTGGGCACTGGTAGGTGGCACTGTTGTGTACTGCTAGGTGACACTGACAGGTGGCACAGGTGGGCACAGATGAGTTGGTGGCAGCTGTCCTTGATTCGGACCGATGTCCCTCTGAGAGCCACCGGTTCAGGAGGTGAAAAAATAGCCGATTACCGGCTCTGTTTACATCACATGATCAGCTGTCACTGGCTGACAGTAAATCACATGGTAAGGGGTCGGGATCGACCCCTTACTCTGATCTGTGTTCAGCCGAGTCTCATAGGCTTGTTGATCACAGAGCGCACTGGGTGCACCCTGCAGGGGGCGCGTAGGCCGCTCGGACACAGGAGGACATCAATAGACGTACTCCCAGCAAAGTAGGTCCACGCTGTAGCTGTCATTCGGCTATAGCGTGGATCTGAAGCAGTTAAACTTTCCAGTATCTTCACGACTATAGAAGTTAAGCCAACAGGTCTATAGTTACTTGGTAAAGACTTTGATCCATTTTTAAATATGGGCACCACATTGCCCCTACACCAATCCAGTGGTACGATTGAAGTCATTAACAAGTCCCTAAAAATTAGAAACAATGGCTTTGAAATTACAGAGCTCAAATCTTTTAGGATCCGTGGGTGAATGCCATCTGGTCCAGGTGCTTTATCCACCTTTATTCTGTCTAAATATTTCTGTACCATGTCACTTTTGAGCCATTGTGGATCATTTGGGACTTTGTCAATACCACCCCCATTATGGACATGAGCTCCCCCATGCTCCTTTGTATACACAGAGCTGAAGAAAGTATTTAATAAATGTGCCTTCTCTTTGTTCCCAGTCACCCACTCTAGATTATTTTCTAAAGGACCTACATGGTCAGACCTGATCTTTTTCCTATTAATATATTTGAAGATTTTTTGGGGGTTTGTCCTACTATCTCTTGCAATCTGCCATTCGTTTTAATTTTTGCATTCTTAATTTCTTTTTACATATTCTGTTATATTTTTTGTAGCATTTAAACAATGATAGTGTTCCTTCATTTTCATATTTTTTTAAGTTATTTTATTATTATTTAAAGCCATTTTAACTTTGACCATGAGCCACATAGGTTTTATTTTCAGCCTCTTAAACATATTGCCCATGAGAAAATACTTTGCAGTGAGTTCACATACAGTCTTTTTGAAGAATTACCATTTCTGTTCTGTGTCCATTGATGCCAATATTCCCTCCCAGTCTAAGTCTTGGAGAGCAGCCGTCATCCTTGGAAAATTTGCTCTCTTAAAGTTAGGTGTTTTTATCTTTCCTGTATGTGTTTGTTGCTTACAGCTAACATTAAATAAAATCATGTTATGGTCACTGCTACCCAGATGCTCCTTATATGAATATTACTAATAAGCTCTGCATTGTTTGAGATTACCAGGTCCAGCAGAGCATCATTCCTAGTCGGGGCCTCAATAAACTGGACCATAAAATTGTCTTGTAATAGAGTTATACATTTTTACCCTTTTTTTTGTAATTGTATTTTTATTCGTTTCAATAAGAAAAAAGAAAAACAGTACAGAAGTAACCATTGCATCACATGATGCATGAAAGAAAGTATACATAGGGCTTTAAATCACACAAGCATGGGACATCAACCAGACATTCTCATCATATTAAAAACCTCAAGAAAGATTAACATAGGGCTATGACATACATTATGGGGTATATAAGTCCAAAGATGGATCACAATGAAGGATTACGGTATGGCAGTGAAAAAAAAAAAAACATATAAAGTAAAGTAAGGACCTCAACTTGTGGAACTTAAATGGTCGCAATATTTCGATTGGTCCCACAGCTCCCAAATTTTATTAAACTGGGGAACCATATCATGAGCTGTGGTGGTGAGAAACTCCATCCTTCTAACCTCTGAGATCAGTTGTAAAAATTGGAAGTGAGAAGGAGGGGCAGTGGACAACCAACATAGCGTTATTGACCTCTTGGCTGCTAGGAGAATATAGGAGATCAGACATTTGGTTGATTTGGAAACACCCGGAAAAGGGAGTCCTAATAGATAGTGTATAGGGTGTAAGGGGAGTAATAAGCTTGTTACCTCCTGAAGCATTTGCATAACCTCTAACCAGAAGGACTGTATAAGTGGACAAGTCCAAAAAATATGATAGTGTGAACCTGTCTTTACACCACATCTCCAACACGTAGCTGGGAGAGCGGGATTTATGGTGAATACGTTCCGGAGTTCTGTACCAGAATATTAAAATCTTTACCGCCATCTCTCTCTGGACCACACACTTGGAGGATTTAAACGTTGATGACCAGATTTTGTTCCATATTTGCATTGGAATAGTACGGCCCAATAACATATTCCATTTACGCATATATAAATGCGTATTTTCTACTATTTGAGTGGAGTCATGTAAAATGCGGTATATTAGAGATATTAAATGTAATTGGTGTGGACCTTCAACACACAGGTGTTCAAAAGGGGTGGGTAGAGCCAGGATGAGAGACGGAGACAATGAATGAAAAAAATGCCTAATTTGAAGATAAAAATAAAACAGATTTTGAAGAATAGAAAATTTACCCTGTAGTGTCTCAAAAGTATGAAGTTTGCGAGTAATCGGGTATCCCAGATTACGTAATTGGAATAGAGGTGTTTGCATCCAGGGCAACAAGCATCCAATGGACATACTATCAGGTAAAGCCGGGTTCCACAATATATTAGTTAGAGGTGGACACGGGGAAGAGAGAAAATATTTAACCCTGCATTTAGACCATATAGACTGAGTAAATAACATCGGTGCTAAGCACATATGCTTCAATACAGGGTCAGTAACCAGAGAGGGAGACCATACTAAAGAACACGGGTGTACAGGATATATGGCTCCCCTCTCAATCTCAGACCACCGGTTTGGAACCACCTGAGATGACCAAGAAACCACAGCCCTTAGGTGGGAGGCGTAGTGGTATTTAAAGATGTCAGGTGCTCCCAAACCTCCTCGAGTCTTTAAAGCAAATACCACTGAGCTAGAAATCCTGTGTATCTTATTGTTCCATATAAATTTCAAGAAGGCTCTATGGAGGGCCTTAAGTTTATTAATAGGTACAGCTACGCGTAGAGTTTCAAAGAGATACAATAATCGTGGTAACACAGACATTTTCAAAATGTTTATTCTACCTAGCATAGTTATAGGATAAGTAGCCCATCGGTGGAGGCTCCGGTATATGTCCTGGAATAAAGGGGGGAAATTTGTGGAATATATACTAGATGTATGAGGATGTAAGCTTGATACCCAAATAAGTAAGGGAGTTGGGACACCATTTACAGGGATATGTATTCTTTAGTTGCACTAAAGCTTCTGGTGACATATGTAGAGGAAGAGCTTCAGTTTTGGTAGTGTTAATTTTATAGCCTGATATGGACCCGAATGTATGTAGGAGGGCATGCAACGAAGTAAGTGATGTAATAGGGCTTGCTAAAGTTAAAAGAATATCATCAGCAAAGAGAGATAATTTGTCTTCTTGCTGTCTCATTATTACCCCTGCAATGTCAGGATGGCTTCTTATCACTTCCAAAGAAAATCTATTTCAGGGGAAGTGGCACTGTTCAAAAGTGATCAATTATATGTGAACCCTCTGTGCTATTAAATCTAAACAACTCTCCATAAAAGTGCAAAGTGCTTAAAGTAGATATGAAATATATAAAAAAGCGATATATGAAAGTTCATGGACAATAGATGAAATTACAGTGATAATACCCCACATCAAATGATGATATCATGTGACGTGCTAAATAATGGGGGTAACTACTGTAAATGAATAAAAAGTACCCCCATTTGAATGCAAAGAAAGCGCTTCAAGCAAGTGAATGCCAAAAAATAAGTCTGTAAAATGAATAAATAAAGAATAAAATATAAAAAATGTCAATAAATAGTATCAAAAATAAGATAGAAAAGTCCAACCAGATATACAGTACATGTGTATATGACTAAGGCGTTTCAACTGGTCAGATGACGACTGTGCAGTTGAAACGCGTTTGGTGGACCTTCCGCTAACATCGCCTCATGCTTTTACATGCTGTATCAATTTCTTCCAAATGTGGATGCCTGCCGCTGGGGATTCCTAGAAAGACTTCCGTGGAGAGGGGGAAGATTACAGCACCCACGTGAAGGGCCATCCGCCACAAGGGGACACCGCTACTGGATCTCATCCAACACGCCTATTACCCCTGCAGGGGTTAGACGCTCCGGTGAGTGTGGGCACAAGTGGGAGTAGCGGAGGAAGGCGGGGAACACTGAAGAGTCACCATTATTATTATTATTTTTGATTTTATGCATGTATCATCACTCACAGACTATTATTTTCAGTGTATAGTCATATACACATGTATATCTGGTTGGACTTTTCTATCTTATTTTTGATACTATTTATTGACATTTTTTATATTTCATTCTTTATTTATTCATTTTACACATTTATTTTTTGGCATTCACTTGCTTGAAGCGCTTTCTTTGCATTCACATGGGGGTACTTTTTATTCATTTAGTTACCCCCCATTATTTAGCACATCACATGATATCATCATTTGATGTGGGGTATTATCACTGTAATTTCATCTATTGTCCATGAACTTTCATTTTTCACTTTTTTATATATTTCATATCTACTTTAAGCACTTTGCACTTTTATGGAGAGTTGTTTAGCTTTAATAGCACAGAGGGTTCACATATAGTTGATCACTTTTGAACAGCGCCACATCACTGAGGTGATGTTCCTTGTTGGGGGGGCTGCAGTTCTTTTCTCATAAGCGCGGTAATTTGGTGTTTTTTATCTTATTGCTTCCGCCAGAGGCTCCAGACAGAGGTTGAAAAGGAGAGGGGATAAAGGACATCCCTGTCTGGTGCCGTTTGACATGGGGAAACAGGGGGATAGAAATGAGGCCATCTGCACCTGAGCGGAAGTGTGATCATACAATGCCTGTATAGCTTTAAAGAATGGACCCTCAAATCCAAATCTTGAGAGTAGGGATGAGCTGAACACCCCCCGGTTCGGTTCGCACCAGAACCTGCGAACGGACCGAAAGTTCGCACGAACGTTAGAACCCCATTGACGTCTATGGGACTCGAACGTTCGAAATCAAAAGTGCTCATTTTAAAGGCTAATTTGCATGGTATTGTCCTAAAAAGGGTTTGGGGACCCGGGTCCTACCCCAGGGGACATGTATCAATGCAAAAAAAACGGCCGTTTTTTTGGGAGCAGTGATTTTAATGATGCTTAAAGTAAAAAAAAAAAGTGAAATATTCCTTTAAATATCGTACCTGGGGGGTGTCTATAGTATGCCTGTAAAGTGACGCGTGTTTCCCGTGTTTAGAACAGTCCCTGCACCAAATGTCATTTTTAAAGGAAAAAATCTCATTTAAAACTGCTTGCGGGTTTAATGTAATGTCGGGTCCTGGCAATATGGATGAAAATCAGTGGGACAAACGGCATGGGTACCCCCCAGTCCATTACCAGGCCCTTTGGGTCTTGTATGGATATTAAGGGGAACCCCGCACCCAAATTAAAATAAGGAAAAGTGTGGGGCCACCAGGCCCTATATACTCTGAACAGCAGTATACAGGCGGTGCAAACAAGACAGGGACTGTAGGTTTGTTGTTAAGTAGAATCTCTTTGTAATTTTGAACGGGTACATTTTTAACGTGTTTAGCTCCAGCCAAAAAATCTTTTTTAAGCTTTTTGGAAAACATAGGGAAGGGTTATCACCCCTGTGACATTTGTTTTGCTGTCTTTCCTCCTCTTCAGAAGATTTCACCTCACTTTTTGTCCCAATGAAAAATGTTTTTTGAAAATTTGGGTTTTTTTGTGGAACAAGGATTGGAAAGCATCAGTGGAAAGGAGAAATGTTTTTCCCATATTAACTCTTACAGGAGAGAATTTCCCTTCCTAGGGGTAGATTTCATCTCACTTCCTGTTGTCTCCTTCCGTTTGCAAGTAGGAGTCGTTTGTAAGTTAGATGTTTGAAAGTAGGGTCCTGCCCTATATACTCAGCAGAAATTTGGGCCTTAGGTGTTGCTGTGGCCACAATACTGTAAGCCCTCACAGGGTCCTGCTGTGAAATATTAGATCAAGAATTGTAATTACATGCCCCTGTTGAACAGGAGCTGAAAAATTAGGCCTTAGGCACTGGTGCTGGTGCCACAACACTGCAACCCCTCACAGACACTCTAGTTGGAATGCAGGAACGAGCCCTGCTGCAAAGTATTGCATCAAAAATTGTAATTACACGCCCCTGTTAAACAAGGGCAGAAAAATTGGGCCTTAGGCACTGGTGCTGGTGCCACAACACTGCAACCCCTCACAGACACTCTAGTTGGAACGCAGGAACGAGCCCTGCTGCAAAGTATTGCATCAAAAATTGTAATTACACGCCCCTGTTAAACAGGGGCAGAAAAAATAGGCCTTAGGCACTGGTGCTGGTGCCACAACACTGCAACCCCTCACAGACACTCTAGTTGGAATGCAGGAACGAGCCCTGCTGCAAAGTATTACATCAAAAATTGTAATTACACGCCCCTGTTAAACAGGGGCTGAAAAATTGTGCCTTAGGCACTGGTGGTGGCGCCCAGAACCAAAAATGTTCTTACAAGCTATCAGCGTGATGATTGAGGAGGAAGAGGATAATTACTCAGGGATAGTCAGCATCAGCATAGGCAGTCTTTGAAGGGATCTGAGATTTCGAAAAAAATTATTCGGTTACATCAGCATCAGGTGCTTGGTAGCTGGTGGTGATCCAAGACTGATTCATTTTTATGAAGGTCAGTCGATCGACCGAGTCGGTGGACAGACGCACCCTGTGATCGGTTACCACGCCTCCAGCAGCACTGAATGTGCGTTCCGAAAGAACGCTGGATGCAGGACAGGCCAGTAGTTCAATTGCATACTGTGCAAGCTCTGGCCAGTGATCCATCCTCAAGACCCAGTAACCCAGAGGATTTTCGGTGGGAAAGGTGTCCAAGTCTGATCTTGCCCCTAGGTATTCCTGCACCATGTAAAACAGACGCTGGCGATGGTTGCTGGAACCGATCATACCTTGGGGCTGCGGACCAAAAAATTGTCTGAACGCATCGGTCAGATGGCCACCTTCTCCACCGCTCCTTCTTTTTTTTTTTATAAAATTCTGTTTATTGTTTTTTCTTTTTTATATCATACAACAGTGGGCTCGTCCAAGGGGAACGTGCCCGGAAGGCCAACATGACCTCATGTCTATCTAACAAAGACCAACTGTCTACCAATCATTCCCCCCCCCCCTTCCCCACCCCTTGAACCACAGCTCGACATATTATCTTACTTCCATACAGCATTTTTATGATATATACGCCCTGTTCCCCCTATGACAGAAATTGTAACCTTCAGTTTCTCTACTATCCAATTGTATTTTTAGACATTAAGTGGTTAGGACCTTCTGGCATCTATTGTCCAACACAGGATATCACTTTACTTAGCTTAAATTACGGTACATTACATTAAATTATTTCTCCATTATCCCACTGTGCTATTGGATTTAAACCACGCTTGCCACACCCTATCAATTTTTTTCTTGCATCCCCTGGCCTCATAAGTTGCTTTATAATATGGGAGCATAGCATTTACCAGACTTTTCCAGGCAGCAAAACTCGGAGCTTTAGGTTTTTTCCACTCTAAGAGAATGGCTTTTTTACCATAGAAAAGCAAGACAGTTAGCATTGTTCTCATGGCCCGTGAGGGCACAACTTCATCCACCAATCCTAGTAGACACACCTTGACATTCATTGGAATCGGTACTGATATCACTTCAGAAATACATGTCGTGACGTCAGTCCAAAATTTCTGGATGTGTGGGCAGCTCCAAAAAATGTGGTCAGCGTCAGCTGGAGAATAGGAGCATCTCCAGCATTCCGCCGACACCATGGAAAAAATCTTATTCAGTCTAGCAGGCGTATAATAGCTTCTATGAAGGAATTTAAACTGAATCAGCCTGTCTCTCGCCGATACCAGATGTTTAAATGGCTGTGTCCATAAGTCATCCCAGTCCTCTCCCTGTACCTCTGGGACTTCCCCCTCCCATTTTTCTCTGCTTCTAGCCATCGCTGTTGGTGTTACCTTAAATAGTTCTTTATAAGTATTTGAGAGAGGTTTGACCAGATCCACGTCTAATAACATAGCTTCAAGAGACGAGGGCAATGATTCCACCCTTTCCTCTCGAAACTGCATCTGATATGCATGACGAATTTGCAAAAACCTAAAAAGATAGGAGTTTGGGAGATCATGCCTTGACTGTAATTGTGGAAAGGTCAAAACTTCTCCATACATTGTAATATCCCCCAGCGTTTTTATACCTTTAATTGCCCAGATCATGGGATCCGGTAAGTTATAAAATTGTGTTAACCTTGGGTTCATCCATATGGGAGTTGATGGTGACACTCCCCCATAGCTGGGACATGCTAATTTAACTGCTGTTTCCCAGGCCTTAATAGTGGCCTTCATTGTCAAAGTCAAGTGTAATTCAGACCTGGATCCTCTATACAGAGCAAATTTGAGACTTTCATAGGATCCCAAGTGTGCCGCTTCCAGTACTGTAGCTGCGTCACCATCCTCAATCGTCAGCCACCTGTGCGCAAAGACCATCTGTCCCGCTATGTAGTATTTCTGCCAATCTGGCAACGCCAGACCTCCCTGATCTCCTGGTTCCTGCAACACCCTATACCCAATTCTCGGAGGCTTAGGGGCCCAAAGGAAGGACGATATAATACTGTCCAACTTCCGAAAATATGATTTCGGGACCCAGACAGGTGCATGCCTCAGAAAATATAGTACCACCGGGAGAAATTTCATTTTCAGTAGGCTGATACGGCCTATTAGTGATAGCGGTAGTTTTGTCCATGTCAGCACCCTCTGCTTTAACAATGTTATCAGGGGCATCAAGTTAAGGGATATGTAATCTCGAATGTTCGCTGTGATTCGTATACCAAGGTACTTAATGGAGGAGACCCACTCTAACTGCAAGTCAGGATCTGCATCTACTCTAGCCCCCGGGTCTATCGGTAGAACTGATGACTTATTCCAATTTACTTTTAGACCTGAAAACATTGCAAAGCGATTAATAATTTCCAATGCTGTTCTCAAGGATTCCCTGGGGTCCTCCAAAAAGAGCAGCATGTCATCTGCATAAAGTGCCAAGGTTTCTTTTATGGTGCCTACCCTAATGGGTTTTATTGCGCTGGCTGATCTCAGTGCAACTGCCAGAGGTTCCAGTGCAATGGCAAACAGAAAGGGGGATAGCGGGCACCCCTGTCTAGTTCCCCTACCCACTTCAAAAAAGTCCGAGGTGGAGGTTCCCAATCTGATTGCTACTTTTGGATGATTATACAGCATGGTCACCCACCTCCTAAAGTAGGGCCCAAATCCCATGATCTCCAGGACCTTAAACATAAAGGCCCAATCTACTGAGTCGAAGGTATTTTCAAAGTCTATAGATACCACTATTCTAGTACCAGGTGTCATTGAGTTCACTTGTAGATGAGTAAATAATGTCCTTAAGTTAGTGTCTGTCGACTTCCCCGGCATAAAGCCGGTTTGATCAATGTTGATGATCGAGGGGATTACCGCAGCCAACCTCATGGCCAATACTTTAGTCAGAATTTTAAGGTCTGTATTTAATAATGCTATAGGCCGATACGAGGCACAATCCTGTGGGTCCTTCCCTGGCTTCAGCAAAAGGACCATATATGCCTCCAACATGGAATCAGGCAGGGCGTCATGGTCATGACAGTAAGCTAGTAGTGTGTTAATTCTCGGGGCCAGGACCTCCACGTTTGCCTTATAGAAGTCTGCTGGAAACCCGTCTGGGCCAGGAGCTTTATTTGGGGGAAATGAAAAAATTGCCTGTTCAATTTCCTTTTTGGTAATTTTAGCCTCCAATGTATTTCTGTCCGCTTCAGTAAGTTTTGGTATCGGCAAGCCCTCAAGTAAGGAGTCTAAGTCAGTCTGATCATAATCGGGAATTGGAGAGTAGAGAGAGGAATAGAATCGGGCAAATTCTTGCATAATCTGCTCTGGTTCACTAAGTATGGACCCCCCCTGGGTTTTAATGAATGGAATATTCGTGATCTGTCTAGAGTCAGCTACCAGCATGGCCAGCAGTTTCCCGTTTTTATCTCCCTCTGCGAAGACCGTCTGTGCCCCTTTAACCATTTCTACCCGGGCCTGCCCCGTAAAATGTAGTGAAATGGACCGTCTCGCTTCCAGCAAGGCGTCGTAAGATGTTTTTGTAGAGGATCCCGCATGGGCTTCTGCAGCTTCTCTTTCTTTGTTCTCTAGAATTTCTATCTCCTCTCTATCCTGCCTACGTGTTGTTTTGATGGCTGAGATAAATTCCCCCCTGGTCACTGCCTTGAAGGCATCCCATACCACATGGGGTTCCGCCGAGTAAACATTGGAGGACCAGTATGTATTCATGGCCTCAGTTACCTGGGCGGAAACTTGCTCATTCTGTATCCAGCCGGGTGAAAGCCTCCATCCCCCTCCCCGTGTTCCCGAACCAAGTATCAGAGTAAGAGCTAAGGGACTGTGATCAGTCAGACCACCAGCCAAATACTCTATGCCTTTCACCTGTGGTAACAAGAGATTATTCCCAAAAGCAAGATCAATCCTTGCTGCAGATCTATGAGCCGTTGACACGTGTGAGTAGCATCTATCAGTTGGATGCTTCCAACGCCATAGCTCTGTGAAACCAGCTACAGATTGCCATCCATTTAGATCACTGGAGCTTCCCCTAGATGGGTTAGAGCTATCCAATGCTGCGTCAAGAACCGCATTGAAGTCACCCATAACCACCACAGGAAAGTGAGCATAGGGTGCTAGTTTAGGCAATAGGCCATATAGTACTTTAGACTGAAATGGAGGAGGTACGTAAACATTAATTATCACTATAGTTTTATGATATATATCTAGGACTACTGCTGCATAGCGACCATTTGGATCTGTGAATACCTGATGTATCGTGCAAGAGAGATTTTTGCATATCAAGATGGACACACCTCTAGCAAACGTGGAGTAGGTTGAGTGTATTGCCCTTTGAATCCATGGTTTGCGTAAAGAGAGGATTCTGCTACCATCCAGGTGGGTTTCCTGTAACAGTATTATATGTGGGCGGGTCTGTTTAATGTATTGGAATATGGAGGCCCTCTTAAGTTTGTGGTTCATGCCTCGGACATTCCAAGACATAATTTTAACCTCCGCCATCATTGTATCTACCACCGTCTGTCATCAACCGGATGTTTATCCATATATGGGGGTCACCCCAACCTATCTTATCCATCATTACTGTACAAGAAGTTAAAATAAAACAGTAATCCCTATGTCGAGCTGTGGTTACAAAACTTCCCCCTCCTGCTTTTATACCAGAAACAAAACACCCCAGTCCAGTATATAGCTTATTCCCTAAACAGAACAACAGCAGCAAAAAAAAACTTGCAGTGACCTCCCGCCGCAGCAATCGAAAGTTCGACAGCTCTTAAACTGGTCCTTTAGCACCTCCACACACTCCTACTGTAGTATTAGAGACTATTAGGGAATTTTCCACAGGGATCACATGAATTCCTAACCCACATTACATGTGAAGTATTCAGGATGTGCTGGTAGGAGAGAACAACTTATATTGAATGGAAAAAAGAAGAAAACCAAAAAAATAAAAATAAAAAAAGCAAATGAATAAGTAAAATTTTTCTCTCGACAACGTAAATCCCAGAATAGGGATTCAGACTCCCTCTTTTTAACTCTACAAGGAGTACAAAGCATGTGCGTCAACAATTTGACTGCGGTTAGCAGTACCATGCATAATGTCCACCCGCACTGTACCCCCCGAAGCATAAATCATAATAGTTATGAAAATAAATAAATTGGGGGGTGTCAATGAGAAGTGTTCCTTGTTAGGGATTCCTTGAAGGAGGATATGAGCCGTCATGCCAAGTTATGGTGATGTAAAGCTCAACAGATCTATGCCTCCTCATCATTGCTCCTGAGCACAGACTCCATAAAATATAGCCAAAAGCAACAAAAAATCCCCAGGAAAAATTAAAAAAATGAAAAGGAAAAAGAGAAAACAACATGAATGAGAATGAAAAATGAGAGAAGAACAAAAGCCAATTTCACAAGGCCTCACCCCGTATCCTTCACTGCAGGAGGACGACATCTTTGTATATTCAGCATGTTAGAGTTCCTTGTCCATCCATTCACTGGCCTCCTCTGGATTCTCAAAGAATTTCACCGATCCCTTATGCTGGATCCTGAGTTTGCTGGGATACATCATACTGTATTTGACTTCTTTATCTCTCAGGCGTCTTCTGACTTCATTGAAGGATCTGCGTTTTTGCTGAGTCGCGGCTGAGAAGTCTGGGAACAGCATTATGCGTGCGTTGTCATGCTTCAGTTCCTGTGTCTGCCTGGCCTGCATCAGGATCATGTCACGATCACGGAAATTCAAGAAGCGGACCAGGAATGGTCTGGGGAAGGCCCCTGGGGGTCTTTTGCCCGTCGGGACCCTGTGCACTCTTTCAACCACGTATGTTGGGGGCATATCAGGCATAGCTAGCAGTTGTTTAAAGAAATGTTCAGCAAACTGTGCAGGCCTGTCCCCCTCAGCTCCCTCAGGGAGACCCACCACTCTCACATTATTCCTCCTCTGGCGGTCTTCTGCGTCAATGGTTTTGTGTTGAAGGGATCTGACCTGATCTCTGAGCTCTGCAATTTGCGCTCCATAATCATGGGAAGTGTCCTCTATGTCTGAGACACGTGTCTCCACAGTGGTTAGTCGGCCTCGGATCTTATCCAGATCATGCCTGATTAGATTGCACTCTGAGGAGAGATGGTCAATGCGCCCCATGAGCTCTGCTTTACTGGCGTTAATTGCCTCAAGAATCGGCCTTGTGATAGCCTCAGCGTCTAATGCAGGATTCAGCTCACCCGCTCCCTCCGTCCCCCCCGCACTCTCCGTCGGAGCCATCTTACCAGGATGTGTCTTGGCGCGCTGCTCTTTCGGAGAGGAAGACAAGATGGCGGGGGCGGGGCCAGGCGCTGTGTCCTTAATGGAGCGCGTCTGCCGCTGATCTAGCGGTGCTTTGCCGGACTTTTTCGAGGTTGAGGAGGGCATCCCCACGTTCAGCGTTCTCTCCCCCACCAGATCTGAAGTTTGTGGGTCAGAATTTGTGGTCTGTAGCTGCAGATGGTGAGCAGGAGAGCGGAGCTGCGGAGAGGTGCGTCCTGCCTCAATCACATCCGGCCGGAAGTCCTCCACCGCTCCTTCTTTGACTGACCGAAGCCTCAGCAACACGTTGTCCAGAAACAGGAGTTTGTAACCTCCCAGTCTCTGGGAACGTGTTGCACAGACCTTTCTGCAAGGCCTCCTGAAGATGTTTCATCCTCTGCTCCCTCTGCGATGGCAAGATAAGGTCCGCAACCTTACCCTTGTAACGTGGATCAAGGAGGGTTGCCAGCCAGTATTGGTCCTTCTCCTTGATACCACGAAAACGAGGATCCTTACGCAAGCTTTGCAGGATCAGGGAGGCCATGCAGCGTAGGTTTGCTGAGGCATTCGGTCCGGAGTCCTCTGGGTCACTAAGGACAACATGGTCCGCAGCCACCTCCTCCCAGCCACGTACAAGTCCATGTGTTTCTTGGGACTGATCCCTTAAAGACTGCTGCTGATGCTGAGTGCCAGGCTCCACCTCCATACTGACACAATCTTCCTCCTCCTCCTCCTCCTCCTCCTCGTCCTCTTCCTGTGTGATCGGCGGGCACGCAGGAACACTGTCTGGATAAAGGGGGCCTTGAGAGCTAAGGAAGTCCTCCTCTTCCTGCCTCTGTTCTGCCTCAAGTGCCCTGTCCATTATTCCATGCAGCGTGTGCTCCAACAGGTGGATAAGGGGGACAGTGTCACTGATGCATGCACTGTCACTGCTCACCATCCTCGTGGCCTCCTCAAATGGTGACAGGACAGTGCATGCATCCCTGATCATGGCCCACTGGCGTGGGGAAAAAAAAACAAGCTCCCCTGACCCTGTCCTGGTGCCATAGTCGCACAGGTACTCATTGATGGCCCTCTGCTGCGTGTGCAGCCGCTGCAGCATGGCCAACGTTGAGTTCCACCTGGTGGGCATGTCACAGATTAGGCGGTTCTTGGGCAGGTTAAACTCCTTTTGGAGGTCCGTCAGCCGAGCACTGGCATTATATGACCGGCGGAAATGCACACAGACTTTCCTGGCCTGCCTCAGGACATCCTGTAAGCCCGGGTACCTGCCCAAGAACCGCTGCACCACCAAGTTAAGGACGTAAGCCAAACAGGGCACATGGGTCATTTGTCCCTGTCGGAGGGCAGAGAGGAGGTTGGTGCCATTGTCGCAAACCACCATTCCTGCCTTAAGTTGGCGTGGCGTCAACTGAACCTGCCCC
This sequence comes from Lithobates clamitans, assembly GCA_037952925.1. Taxonomy (NCBI): domain Eukaryota; kingdom Metazoa; phylum Chordata; class Amphibia; order Anura; family Ranidae; genus Lithobates; species Lithobates clamitans. Next base: position 1,074,333 of record JBBGZY010001579.1, on the reverse strand, counting down.
TGCAGAGCTGACAGAACCTCTGCCCCAGTGTGGCTCCTGTCCCCCAAGCACACCAGCTCAAGCACCGCATGGCATCTTTTGGCCTGCGTACTTGCGTAGCCCCTTGAACGACTGCGGAGCACCGCTGGTTCCGAGGAAGAGGCCATGGAGGAAGAAGAAGAGGAGGGGGTGGAGGAGAGAGGTGTGTCACAATCATTAGCATTTTGGAGGCGTGGTGGCGGAACAACCTCCAACACTACTGCACCTTGTCCTGCATCCTTCCCAGCTGCCAGCAGAGTCACCCAATGCGCCGTGAAACTTAGGTAACGTCCCTGTCCATGCCTGCTGGACCATGAGTCAGCGGTAATATGCACCTTACCACTGACCGCCCTGTCCAGCGAGGCATGGACATTGCCTTCCACATGTTGGTAGAGAGCCGGAATCGCCTTCCGTGAGAAAAAGTGGCGTTTGGGTACCTGCCACTGAGGAACCGCACATTCCACAAACTCACGGAAGGGGGCAGAGTCTACCAACTGAAAAGGCAGCAGTTGAAGTGCTAGCAATTTTGCCAAGCTAGCATTCAACCACTGGGCATGTGGATGGCTGGGAGCAAACTTCTTTCGGCGGTGCAGCAGCTGGGGCAGGGAAATTTGCCTGGTACAATCTGACGTCGGTGTACCAAAAGCAGATTGCCCATAAGTACTTGGCTGTGACACACCTAATTCTACACCTTCATTCCTCTCAGTGCAGGTCTCAGAGAGGACTGAAGGTCTAGTGGGGTTGGAAATCTCAGCTGATGAGGAGCAAGGAGAGGTCCTCTTTGTTCTTTGGTGTGGGTCTTTTAGATACGCTTGCCACCGAACTGCATGGCAGGTCAACATATGTCTGGTCAAGCATGTGGTACCCAAGCGGGAGATGTTTTGGCCACGTGAGATACGCTTGAGACATATGTTGCAAATAGCAGCGGTGCGATCTGATGCACTCGTCTCAAAAAAGGCCCACACCAAAGAACTTTTCAAATAACGCGCAGAGACTGCAGCGCACTGCACATGTGGAGCTTTGGGGTGTGATGCAGTCAATGTGCTGCCCTTAGGCTGGCCCTTGGAGGGCATCCTGCCTCGTTGGTGATGTGCCGCCTCCTCCTCCTCCTCCTCCTCTCTCCTATCAGGCACCCACGTTGAGTCAGTGACCTCATCATCCCCTCCCTCCTCATCACTGGAGCAAACCTGGCAGTATGCTGCAGCAGGGGAAGCATGACTGCCAGATTGCTGTCCTTCTTGGGCACCCCCTATGTCCGTGCTCATGTTACTGCCTTCATCGAGCTCAGTATCATCATCAGAGCCTTCCAAACGCTGGGCATCCTCCTGGAGCATGTACCCAACACTGTGGTCAAACAGTTCGAGGGACTCCTCAGGAGGACATGGTGGGGCTAGGGAAGGAGTCACTGATGACATTGAGCCAAGGGAAGAGGCCGCTGCTTTGCCAGACAAAGTACCCTGGGCATGGGTGAGAGAGGATGAGGAGGATGAGGATGGCTTGGTCATCCACTCGACCAAGTCTTCCCCATGTTGCGGCTCAACACGGCCAGCTGCCGAAAAAAAGGCCAAGCGTGTCCCATGACCACGTGCTGATGAGGATGCACCGTCTCCACGACCAGCACTAGACACAGAGCTGCTTGCCCTCTCTTATTGGCTTGTGACTGTCTGCCTCTCCTTCTTGGCCTTCCAGACATACTAATGGCCTGTAGCTGCACTAAGCTGGGATATATATATATATATATATATATATATATATATATATATATATGTACTGATACTGCAGCTAGCAAAATCAACTGCCTGCCTGTAGTATGAGAACACCACCAACCTTCTACAGGTAGCTTTAGCTGAACACTGTGAGGTGGACGCACCCCACTAACTTGTAGGTTTAGCTGAACACTGTGAGTAGGACGCACTGCACTAACTGTAAATAGTCTAGCTGCCTGACTGTGGTACTAATAGGATCAAACGAACACCAGCAATTTTCTTCAGGTAGCTGTATTTACTGTAACAAGTCAAGCCTGCCTGTCAGTAAGAAGATAACAGAAATGGATCTAGCTGAACACTGTGAGCAGGACGCACCCCACTAGCTTGTAGGTTTAGCTGAACACTGTGAGGTGGAGGCACCCCACTAACTTGTAGGTTTAGCTGAACACTGTGAGCAGGACGCACTGCACTAACTGTAAATAGTCTAGCTGCCTGACTGTGGTACTAAAAGGATCAAAAGAACACCAGCAATTTTCTTCAGGTAGCTGTATTTACTGTAACAAGACAAGCCTGCCTGTCAGTAAGAAGATAACAGAAAGGAATCTACAGTAGCTGAACACTGTGAGCAGGACGCACCCCACTAGCTTGTAGGTTTAGCTGAACACTGTGAGGTGGACGCACCCCACTAACTTGTAGGTTTAGCTGAACACTGTGAGCAGGACGCACCCCACTAACTTGTAGGTTTAGCAGAACACTGTGAGCAGGATGCACTGCACTAACTGTAAATAGTCTAGCTGCCTGACTGTGGTACTAATAGGATCAAAAGAACACCAGCAATTTTCTTCAGGTAGCTTTACATACTGTAACAAGACAAGCCTGCCTGTCAGTAAGAAGATAACAGGAACAGATCTAGCTGAACACTGTGAGCAGGACGTACTGCACTAACTGTAAATAGTCTAGCTGCCTGACTGTGGTACTAATAGGATCAAAAGAACACCAGTAATTTTATTCAGGTAGCTGTAAATACTGTAACAAGACAAGCCTGCCTGTCAGTAAGAAGATAACAGGAACGGATCTAGCTGAACACTGTGAGCAGGACGCACCCCACTAACTTGTAGGTTTAGCAGAACACTGTGAGCAGGACGCACTGCACTAACTGTAAATAGTCTAGCTGCCTGACTGTGGTACTAATAGGATCAAAAGAACACCAGTAATTTTCTTCAGGTAGGAAGATAACAGAAACGGATCTAGCTGAACACTGTGAGCAGGACGCACCCCACTAGCTTGTAGGTTTAGCTGAACACTGTGAGGTGGACGCACCCCACTAACTTGTAGGTTTGGCTGAACACTGTGAGCAGGACGCACCCCACTAGCTTGTAGGTTTAGCAGAACACTGTGAGCAGGACGCACTGCACTAACTGTAAATAGTCTAGCTGTCTGACTGTGGTACTAATAGGATCAAAAGAACACCAGCAATTTTCTTCAGGTAGCTTTATATACTGTAACAAGACAAGCCTGCCTGTCAGTAAGAAGATAACAGGAACAGATCTAGCTGAACACTGTGAGCAGGACGCACTGCACTATCTGTAAATAGTCTAGCTGCCTGACTGTGGTACTAATAGGATCAAAAGAACACCAGTAATTTTCTTCAGGTAGCTGTAAATACTGTAACAAGACAAGCCTGCCTGTCAGTAGGAAGATAACAGGAACGGATCTAGCTGAACACTGTGAGCAGGACGCACTGCACTAAATGTAAATAGTCTAGAAGATAACAGGAACGGATCTAGCTAAACTGAATACAGTGTATATATATATATATATATGCAACACCTGGGATGCATATATATACACAATACACTTTAAGTGCAGCTAACTGACTAACTGTCCTGCCTAATCTAGCTAACTCAAATGAAATGACACTGTCTCTCTCTCTCTCTCTCTCTATCTCTCAGCACACCGGAACACACTGCACAGGGCCGCCGTGCAGGCGGCCTTATATAGTGTGGGGCGTGTACAAAATCCCCTGAGCCATAATTGGCCAAAGCCTAAAAATGAATCATTCCTAGCTTTCTTTAATTTTTTTTTTCAAGGAGGATGTCTGGAGGTACGTTGAGGTGTAGAAACGGGCCTCTTCTGCTTATTTTGAACCGGGGTCTACATCCTGGGTTGGTGTAGCCAGAGCCATGTGACCAGACAAAGCAGCAGGTGGAAGCAAGAAATCTCCCGGTAAAGGAGGCAATCCCAGGCTCTTTATGAATGCTTCTCCCTCATCTATGTCGCATAGACAGTGTTGTGCACCATCTTTGGGTACAATCAAGTGGAACGGGAAACCCCAGAAATAGGGGACGCGATGATTTTGTAGATGAGAGGTGATTGGACGAAGGTTCCTGCACTATGCTAGAGTTATTGGGGACAATTCATTGTAAATCTGGATTTTTGCTCCTTTATATTCGACAGATGATTTGTTGCGGGTGGTGAGGGTGAGAGCCTCCTTGCTGTCATAGAAATGAAAGCAAACTATGACATCTCTGGGTCTGGCTCCAGAAGGTGGTTTGGGACCCAGAGACCTGTGTGCCCTGTCCAGCCTCCAATATATGTCTGCAACGTTCGAGGCTAGGGTATTGTAAAGACCCAACAGATGCGGTCGCAGTGTATTATCGCCCACATCCTCTGGTATACTGCGGAAGCGTAGATTCTGATGTCTTTCCCTGTTCTCCAGGTCCTCCTGCAGTAACTGAAGTTGGGATACAGAATGCTTGGTGGTTGGATGGATGGTTTTTTAAAAGACAAAAAGCTCCATATGGCGTAAAAACCTTTTATAAAGTTTATTAAAAATAAAGTATTGCACTTACATGTTAAATGTGTTATAAAAGCCTTAAGTCTGGTTGTTGCTCTGCGCACAACCAGAGCAAACCCATCCTTTGGGGACACGAGAGGGGATAGGTGATGTCAGCATGTTACTCCGCCCTATACGTTTCATCAGAGATGATGTCGTCCAGGGGCACGGGCGGCGCACTGCGTCACCTCCTTAAATAGTAAACAAACTAACCAAGCCTCGATCCGCATCGACATGTACCATGCCTCTTTTACGGACATCCGCCATGCCGATGCACTCTTTAAAATTACTGTTGTATTTAAAAAAGGAAATCAATTCCTCTATTGGCCGCCAAAGAAAAAGGAAGCTCCAAGATATGATAGTTTCAGAGACCTCCTCTCCCATAGCCACCTCTTACCAAAGTTAACCTATTGAACAAATTCCACCTTTCCGATCGAACTCACAGGAAATGACAAAATTTGTATATTTGTGTCACAGACACCAGATTCCAGCACAGTGGCATCTAGTGGTTAAAAGTGAGAATGTCACTCTACCAAAAAAAATTCCCTATCCCAAGGAGATATAATGGAAAAAATTGACTAATGTCAAAACCTCAAAACATATTATATGTATTATTGGCAGAATATCAAATTGATCAAAGATTTATATTAAAAATGAATAAAAAATTGATACTACATAAAGGAGAGCAAAATATAAAGACTAATAATAAGACTGTACCAGATTGTCAAACAGATGCAACTCGAGGCTCAGAACAAGGTGTACACATTGAATTAATTAAACCTAAAAAAAAGGTAGATTGAACCCCAAATCGCAATCTCAAATCCACATGAAACAAGCTTAGTTATTTAGCCAAAACATTTCTTTTGATAGACATTGCCCATGCCCAATACATGTCCCATAATTGGTATACCAAAAAGCACATGATTGCCTACTATTGTTCCAGTATTCAGATCTGCAAAGTTGCACACCAAATGACCTTCTTAAACAATATTATCAGACCATATCATATAAAAAAGATGTATAGAAAAAACTATTATCGAGAACATAGGCATAGGGTATCTAAGATTTTTCTATCATACATCAAATCTTAGTGCCTACATGTATTCTTCTAAGAGTTGTTAATGAATGCGTTGACATCAGTGTCTACATTCAGGCCATAGGGGACATAGGATTTCAACCTAGATCTCCCTCACCAGAGAGCGTCCTCTCCAGTGGGGTCTGTATTTATCGATGCCCAAAAACAGGGTATCTGAGGGGTCCCTGTCATGCATCAAATTGTAGTGATTGATGATGATTTTTAAAACCTTTTCTAAAATTATTTATGTGCTCATTGAGCCTCACCGGAAAGGCCATCTTGGCCCTGCCCACATATTGGAGCCCACAGGGGCATTTGATGAGATAGACCACTCCAACAGATAAGCATGCAACAAATGACTGAGACATGCTTGTTGAGACAAAGCCACAAATCTTCCTGTCTTTACACTTATTAAGGGAGCATACCTGACATTTTTTACAACGATAAAGGTTTTGGAAAAAACATCTATTTTCTTTCGGTGGGTCTTGTATACTAAGGGCTATCCTATCTCTTAATGAAGAGGCACCCTGGTACCTGGTGACTGCCCTAAACATGCCAATGTTTTTGTATTAGCCTCTTAATTCTCCAGTGTTGCACAAAAAAGGTAGTTATGAATGGAAGAGAGACTTTGGTATTAGTTGTATCTCGCTGTTTTTCCACCAGCAAGGGCATCCTGTCTAGCTCCCGTAAAGACTTTATTTTGTCACGTAGCAATTCTGAACTATACCCCTTCTCTATAAACCTATCAAAGAGCACAGCTGCCTAGGTGTCAAACTCACCTACCGCAGTACAATTACATCTGAGGCGCATGAACTGACTCTGAGGGACTGATCTTAACCAAGATTCATAATGGCAGCTGTTCAAAGGAATATAAAAATTCCTATCGGTGGGTTTGAAGAAAGTCGTCATAATAAACTTCTCTGCCTTCACAGAAATCTTAAGGTCAAGAAAGTTGATTTCCTCCATACTGGACTCAAAATTTAATTTGATGCCCCTATTGTTATTATTAAGCATCTCCATAAATTCAGAGTTCAGAATTGCTGCCCTCCCATAGGAGGAAGACGTCATCAATATACCTAGCCCACAAGACCACCCGAGGTCTATGTTGGGCATAGATGACGTCATCTCTGATGAAACGCATAGGGGGAGTGACGCGCTGATGTCACCTATCCCCTCATGTCCCGGAAGGACGGGTTTGCTCTGGTTGTGCGCCGGCCCGCACACCAGACTTAAGGCTTTTATAACACATTTAACATGTAAGTGCATTACTTTATTTTTGATAAACTTTATAAAAGGTTTTACACCATATGGAGCTTTTTGTCTTTTAAAAAAACATCCATCCATCCCTGTGAGTGAGTGAGTGGCGCCCTGTGGACAGGTGTATGTTTTCATTGAGAGAAAGACCCAGGCTGGTTATAAGCCAAACGCAATGTCTGATCCCCTGTAAATCTTCAAGGCTCCTAGTTACAACCACTGGTGGACTTTTATAAGAACGTTATATTTGTAAATTTGATGGATTGTTCTGTGGAATTATAATTTTTTTGCGCAATTCAAATTTCTTTTATATATGATACACTGTGATTTATGTCATACAGGAGATCGCTGCTTATGTTTTACTGATTTCGTTTTTTTTATTTCCTATAGCGCAGTTTTGTATAATGATTGTGCTGGTTAGCAAGATTGGAAGCTCAGGAGATGATCATTTCAGCTCCTGGGCTTAGCAATGGGTCTCATCTGTCAGTGAAAGTAGGTAAAGTCTACTTTAACCACTCAATTTTTTTGCTATTCAGCACTGCGCTACTTTAACTGGCAATTGCTTGGCCATGGAAAAAAAAATCAGTTTGCCACTCTTTATTTAAAACTGCTATTAATTAAATGGAATCAAATAAGACCCCACAAAAAAATGATGGTTCTCATCCTTCTACAATTTTTTCAAAAATAATATTGGTTCCATTGCATTTATACATTTTTCACTTATTGTCTTTTCTAGACCAAACGGTGAAAGGACCAGAAGTGGCCATCTTAAAATCTAGCATTGAAGATGTTATTAGAGAAGGGTTTGCAATTTATATGTGTAGCCTGCAGAATTTTTTCCCTGGTGTGATCAGAGTGGTCTGGAAAGAAGTTGACAGCGGGAAAGATGTGGAGTCAGAACAAGATATGATTGACCACAACACAGATAGCAACACATACTCACTGAACAGCTGGATAAAAGTGATGAACTCTGACCTGGGAAAGGTGTTTACATGCAAGTACAAACATGAAAAAAATGGAGATGGCTGGAAAAATAAATTTGTATCAGGATTTGAATACCTTCAAGGTGCGTATATCTACATATTATATATATGAATCTTTTAATTGAAAGATAATAGTTGTTTTTATAATATAGTAACACTGGATTTAGAGGAAACCTAAACCATACCTCCCAACATTTGAACTTCAGATTGAGTGACGCTTGAGGGAAGGAGTGACCTGCTATGCATGTTGTGGCAAAGTGTAGGTGTGGCCAAAGTCTTACCAGTGGGAGAAGCTTTAGGGGTGTGGTTAAACAAAGCCCAGGCTCCATTGCACCTAAAAATATGCTTTGATTGCTTTTTTTGAGCCTACCTTAAAGAAGAACTTCATTAGAATAGTCAGAGACTGCATAGCAACCAGCAACTGTTGAGACAATGAAGACTTTGGTGAGAAGTATATAATGTACAGTACTGTGTATATCGTACAAGTGTGTGTAATACAGAGCACAGGGGTTGGGAGTGCTGCAGCCAGTGTTGGCTTTAAGATGCAAAACACTGACTGGAGTGGTCCAGGGTGTGTAATGCCATGTGTTTAAGGATCAGGAGTATGTAACGCACTGAGGGCTGTAGTCAGTGATGAGTTTAGGAGTGCATGACACACAGAGCAGGGTCCAGGAGTGTTATCCACAGAATGCAGGGGACAGGAGTGTGTAATGTACAGAATGCAGGGGACAGGAATGTGTAATGTACAGAATGCAGGGGACAGGAGCGTGTAATGTACAGAATGCAGGGGACAGGAGTGTGTAATGTACAGAATGCGGGAGACAGGAGTGTGCAATGTTCAGAATGTAGGGGGCAGGAGTGTGTAATGTACAGAATGCAGGGGACAGGAGTGTGTAATGTACAAAATGCAGGGGACAGGAGTGTGTAATGTACAGAATGCAGGGGACAGGAGTGTGTAATGTACAGAATGCAGATGACAGGAGTATGAAATGTACAGATTGCAGGGGATAGGAGTGTGTAATGTACAGAATGCAGAGGACAGGAGTGTGTAATGTACAGAATTCAGAGGACAGGGGTGTGTAATGTACATAATGTAGGGGACAGGAGTGTGTAATGTACAGAATGCAGGGGACAGAAGTGTGTAATGTACAGAATGCAGGGGACATGAGTGTGTAATGTACAGAATGCAGGGGTATGTAATGTACAGAATACAGGAAACAGGAGTGTGTATTGTACTGAATGCAGGGATATGTAATGTATAGAATGCAGGGGAAAGGAGTGTGCAATGTACAGAATGCAAGGGACAGGAGTGTGTAATGTCCAGTAAAAGTCAGGTGTACAAAACAAAAAGAGTGCAGGAGTCAGGGAACATAAAAAATGTACTAATTTGCACGAAACCCCCCCCTCCCAAGTACAAATCTCTCTCCACCTCCCAGTGCAAATCCCCTCTCACAACACAAAGTTCCTTCTCACAGCAACAATCCTCCTTCCCCCTAGTACCCTCTCAGAATAAAAAAAATCCTCCATCCCAGCACAACCCCCCCCCCCCATTTTAGTACAAATCCTCTTTCACCCAATTCCCTCTTTACAAATGCCCCAGCACAAATCTTCTTTCCCCCACCAATCCCCCTTCCCAGCACAATAAATCCCCCCAAACTTCTTATCTCAGCAAACATCGGCAGCATTCATGGGGTTACCCAGAATATATGGGACATAGTGATTTACCTCTGGCCGGATCGGATGTTTAGTGTGCTTTCTGAATATATTACAGCTCACACTGTTCGAGGATATGTCTATATATATATGTATTTGACTGAAGTGCACATGTTCCTTTCTCACTATACCACCTCACAATTAGTCGAGTAAGCAGTAGGCATGTGCATTTCGTTTCGTTCCGAATCGAAATTCGGACGAATTTTGCATCCGAATTTCCGAATTACAAAAGTGATGAAATTAAATGAATCCAAAAAAAAACGAACAAATTCGAAAACATATTTGAATCAAATTCGAACACATATTCAAATCGAATTCGAAAACAAATTCAAATCAAATTTGAAAAAAATATAAAACTTTTTTCTAAAAAAAACAATAAGACAGAATATAAAATAATAAAGCAATAGAATATATATATATATATATATATATATATATATATATATATATATATATATATATATATATATATATATATATATATGTATATATTTTTTTTTATTATTCTCTTCTATTGTTTTTTTATGCTTTTCTTTTCTTTTCTTTTATATTCTATAATAGTCTTTTTAATTCAAATTCAAAATCATTCTATACGAAATTCGAATTTCGGAACATGGCTTCTGAAGTTTGAATTTCGTATAGAATGAATTTGAATTTGAATAGAAAAGGTAAGAACAGAAAATAATAGAAAAGAATAGACTAGAAAAACAATAGAACAGAATAGAAGAAAATATAATATATATATTATATTTTCTTCTATTATGTTCTATTGTTTTTCTAGTCTATTCTTTTCAATTATTTTCTATTCTATTCTAATCATTTATATTCAAATTTGATATATATATATATATAATTTTTTTCTATTCTGTTTCATTGTTTTTCTATGCTATTCTTTTCTATTCTATTCTAAACTTTTCTATTCGAATTTGAATTCATTCTATACGAAATTCAAATTTCGGAAGATGGCTTCTGAAAGTGGAATTTCGTATAGAATGAATTTGAATTTGAATAGAAAAGATTAGAATAGAAAATAATAGACTAGACAAACAATAGAACAGAACAGAATAAAATATAATATATATATTTTATTCTATTCTGTTCTATTGTTTTTCTAGTCTTTTCTCTTTTACTCTATTCTAATCTTTTATATTCAAATTCGAATTCTTTTTATAAGAAATTCAAATTTCGGAAAATGGTTTTATATATATATAAAAATATATTATATATATATATATATATATATATATATATATATATATATATATATATATATATATATATATATACCGTATTTATCGGCGTATAACACGCACCGGCGTATAACACGCACCCCAATTTAGGAGGGAATTTTAAGGAAAAAAAACTTTTAGGAGGGAAGTTGAAGGGAAAAAAACTTACATTTAAATGTCCTTCATTGCAGCCTTGTCAGTGCAGCCATGTCAGTGCAGCCTTGTCAGTGCAGCCTTCCCCAGTGCAGCCTTCCCCAGTGCAGCCTTGTCAGTGCAGCCTTGTCAGTGCAGCCTTGTCAGTGCAGCCATGTCAGTGCAGCCATGTCAGTGCAGCCATGTCAGTGCAGCCTTGTCAGTGCAGCCTTCCCCAGTGCAGCCTTCCCCAGTGCAGCCTTCCCCAGTGCAGCTTTACCCAGTGCAGCCATGTCAGTGCAGCCTTGTCAGTGCAGCCTTGTCAGTGCAGCCTTCCCCAGTGCAGCCTTGTCAGTGCAGCCTTCTCCAGTGCAGCCTTCCCCAGTGGAGCCTTCCCCAGTGGAGCCTTCCCCAGTGCAGCCTTGCCCCAGTGCAGCCTGGGATCCCCTGTCCCTGCTGTCACATCTTCAAAATCGCGGACCGCGATTTGAAAATGGCGCCGCCGGCGCCGAAGTACACAGAGCCGGTCCTCGGCTCTTTCCGGCGGCTCTCGTTTACTTTCGGCTCCACTCGTAGTCCCGAGCGGAGCTATCCGAACCTACTCGGATAGCTCCGCTCCGGACTACGAGTGAAACCGAAAGTAAACGAGAGCCGCCGGAAAGAGCCGAGGACCGGCTCTGTGTACTTCGGCGCCGGCGGCGCCATTTTCAAATCGCGGTCCGCGATTTTGAAGAAGTGACAGCTCGGATCGCAGGGGATCGGCGTATAACACGCACCTGCAACTTTCCCCTGATTTTAAGGGGAAAAAAGTGCGTGTTATACGCCGATAAATACGGTATATATATATATATATATATATATATATATATTATTTATTTTATTTTTTTCTATGCTGGTCTATTGTTTTTCTATTCTTTTCTATTATTTTCTATTTTATTCTAATCTTTTCTATTTGAATGTGAATTCATTCTATACGAAATTTGAATTTCTGAAAAAGGTTATACAGAAACAGAATCAAATAGAATGAAATCGAATTCTAATAGAAAAGACTAGAACAGAAAAAAACAATAGAACAGAATAGAAAAAAATTATATATATATATATATATATATATATATATATATATATATATATATATAAAACCATCTTCCGAAATTGGAATTTGGTACAGAATGAATTCAAATAGAAAAGATTAGAATAGAACAGAAAATAATATAAAAGAATAGCATAGAAAAACAATAGAACAGAATAGAAAAAAAAATATATATATATACACACACATATATATATATATATATATATATATATATATATATTATAATATATAATATTTCTTTCTATTCTGTTCTACTGTTCTATTGTTTTTCTTTTCTATTAGAATTTGATTTCATTCTATTTCTATATAACCATTTTCCGAAATTCGAATTTTGTATAGAATGAATTTGAAAAAATAGAAAAGATTAGAATATAATAGAAAATAATAGAAAAACAATAGAACAGAATAGAAAAAATCTAATATATATATATATCTATATATATAGATATATATATATATATCTATATATATCTATATATATAGATATATATAGATATATATCTATATATATATAAAACCATCTTCCAAAATTCGAATTTCGTATAAAATTAATTTGAATTTTAATAGAAAAGATTAGAAAAGAGTAGAAAGAATAGACTAGAAAAACAATAGAACAGAATAGAATAAGATATAATATATATATTATATTTTATTCTGTTCTATTGTTTTTCTAGTCTATTCTTATCTATTATTTTCTATTTAAATTCAAATTCATTCTATACGAAATTCGAATTTCAGAAGCCATCTTCCGAAATTCGAATTTCGTAAAGAATGAATTCAAATTCGAATAGAAAAGTTTAGAATAGAATAAAAAAGAATAGCATAGAAAAACAATGAAACAGAATAGAAAAAAATATAATATATATATTATATTTTATTCTCTTCTGTTCTATTGCTTTTCTAGTCTATTCTATTTCTATTATTTTCTATTCTAATCTTTTCTATTCAAATTCGAATTCATTCTATACGAAATTCTAATTTTAGAAGCCATCTTCCGAAATTCGAATTTCGCATAGAATTAATTCAAATTCAAATAGAAAAGTTTAGAATAGAATAGAAAAGAATAGCATAGAAAAACAATGGAACAGAATAGAAAAAAAATATAATATTTATATAACCATCTTCCGAAATTGGAATTTGGTACAGAATGAATTTGAATTTGAATAGAAAAGATTCGAATACAATATATTATATTTTTTTCTATTCTGTTCTATTGTTTTTCTATGCTATTCTTTTATATTTTCTTTTCTATCCTAATGTTTTCTATTGGAATTCAATTTCATTCTATATGAATTTCAAATTTTGCAAAATGGTTATATATAGTTTACTTATTCAAATTCAGTTAATGTTTTTTTTGAATGCGGTAGAATTTTTTCAAATTTTATAGTTTTTTTTTTGAATGTGGTAGAATTTTTTCGAATTTGATAGTTTTTTTCGAATGTGTTACAATTTTTTCGAATTTGACAGTTTTTTTCGAATGTGGTAGAATTTTTTTTGAATTTGATAGTTTTTTTCGAATGTGGTAGATTTTTTTTCGAATTTGATAGTTTTTTCCGAATGTGGTAGAATTTTTTCGAATTTGATAGTTTTTTTTGAATGTGGTAGAATTTTTTCCAATTTGACAGTTTTTTTCAAATATGGTAGAATTTTTTCGAATTTGATAGTTTTTTTCGAATGTGGTAGAATTTTTTCAAATTTGACAGTTTTTTTCGAATGTGGTAGAATTTTTTCGAATTTTATATTTTTTTTTTAATGTGGTAGAATTTTTTCGAATTTGATAGTTTTTTTCGAATGTGGTAGAATTTTTTCGAATCTGATCGTTTTTTTTTGGAATGCGGTAGAATTTTTTCGAATGCGGACGAATTTTTTCGAATTTGAATACGAAAACGAAACAAATTCCGAAAACGAATGTAACGAATGCAACAAATTTAACTAAACGAATTTAGTTAAATAACGAATCGAAACAAAACAAAACTATTTTTTCATCCTGCACATGTCTAGTAAGCAGTAGAAACTTTGATCCCCTATGCAGTGTATACTCACATTCAATATCATAGCAGATTGCTGGAAATACAGTATCTCACAAAAATGAGTACACCCCTCACATTTTTGTAAATATTTTGTTATATATTTTTATGTGACAACACTGAAGAAATGACACTTTGCTACAATGTAAAGCAGTGAGTGTACAGCTTGTATAACAGTGTAAATTTGCTGTCCCCTCAAAATAACTCAACACACAGCCATTAATGTCTAAACCACTGGCAACATAAGAGAGTATACCCCTGAATGAAAATGTCCAAATTGGGCCCAAAGTGTCAATATTTTGTGTGGCCACCATTATTTTCCAGCACTGTCTTAACCCTCTTGGGCATGGAGTTCACCAGAGCTTCACAGGTTGCCACTGGACTCCTCTTCCACTCCTTCATGATGACATTACTGTTAGGTACCTGGTAGTAGAGCCTGACTTGTAGGAGAAGACCTCTCATACAACGCTGGTTCAGGAGCCACTGGAGTGGGGACAGTGGTCTCCTGAGCACAGTGGGGTAGGAGTGCCTGAAGAGCAGAGTCTCTGATGCTGAAGTGATGAGAGATCCCACAGGGATGGCCTGACTGCAGATCAGGTGGAGACTGGAGGCAGCAAGCTGGAACACTTGGAGATGCAGAGGTCACTGGAGCTGAAGCTGAAGGTGCAACAGCAAGGACAACAGCAGGCACAAGCAGAGTCAGACGGTCCGGGTCAGCAGGGATATGAGACAGGCAAAAACAGAAGGCAGAGGCAGAGTCGGTAGGCAGGCAGAGATCGGCAACGGTATCAGGCAGGCAGTAGAAGAGAAGTCAGACAGGCCGGGTCGGATTGGAGGGGGACGGATGGTCAGACAAGCCGGGTCAGATGAGTAGCAAACAATCAGGTTCAGGTAACAAGAATCACAAAGCTGAGACGAAGCAGCAATGTGCCAGAGGCACAGGGGGACTTTTATGTGCACTGTGGCGCCAAAACCCTAGCGCCGCGCTGACGCCCGGGAACAACAGGGACTTGCTGAAAAGTGCGTAACGGAGCGTGCCGGCGCATAGGCGCATGCCGACGCCCAGGTCCGGCGCCAATGGTACCCTGACATTGCCCCCCCCAGGGGCAACCTCCGGGTGCCCAAAAGCCTTTTCTTTTCAGGATGGTTAGAAAAATAGGCTCGCACTAAACGCCTAGCATGCACATTACTATCTGGTTCCCATGAATTACTTTCTGGGCCGTAGCCTTTCCACTTGATTAGGAACTGGATCTGCCCTTGTCTTTTCCTGCAATCAAGGATAGCCTCAACCTCAAATTCCTCATTGCCATCAATCACAATAGGTTCAGGAGGTCTAGTTCCTCTATCGGGGAAGGGATCAGGTACAGCAGGTTTGAGCAATGACACATGAAACACGGGGTGTATTTTAAGAGAGTCAGGCTAAGTCAGTTCATACGAAACTTCATTGATCTTTCTTTTAACCGGAAAAGGTCCCATAAATCTAGGTGCCAACTTCTTAGAAGGACATGCTAGTTTGATATTACTTGTAGAAAGCCATACCTGATCGCCAAGCTGAAGCTTCAATTCCCCTCTCCTCTTCTGGTCAAAGATCCTCTTGCTGTCCGCCTGAGCCTTGGATACTGCTTCCTGCAACATCTGGTTGTTATGATTGATGAAGTCTACCGTACTCTGTACTGCCGGGACTGAGGACTCTGGAAGGAAATCGGGTAAAAAGGTTAGATGGAAACCATAATTAGCGAAAAAAGGGGATTGACTGGTGGCTGAATGTTTGGCATTGTTGTAGGCAAATTCTGCCAAAGGCAGCAAGGATACCCAATCATCCTGTGAGAAGGAAGTAAAACATCTGATATACTGCTCAAGAGTCTGATTGGTCCTCTCTGTCTGACCATTGGTCTGAGGGTGATAGGCCGAAGACAAGGCCAGTTTGATTTTTAAAGACTCACACAGGGCTCTCCAGAAACGTGAGGTAAATTGTACCCCTCTGTCAGAGGTTATGTTTACAGGGATTCCGTGAAGTCTAATGATTTCCTTAATGAAGATGTGAGCCATTTCAATAGCTGACGGAGTTCCTTTTAATGGAAGAAAGTGGGCCATCTTGGTAAAACGGTCTACTACCACGAAGATAGCAGAACACCCCTCAGAACATGGAAGCTCTACAATAAAGTCCATGGATATCATCTTCCAGGGCCTATCGGGTACCGTTAAAGGTTTTAACAGGCCCCAAGCTCGACTCCTTTTGTATGAGCAAAAAATTGTTTGCAGGTAAAATGGTGTCTGGAGCAGACTTTGGGTTGTCATGCATTCGTGATAATGCATCTGGTTTGACATTTCTTGAACCTGGCCGATAAGTAATGTGGAAGGAAAAGCGTGAGAAAAACAGCGCCCAGCGGGCTTGTCGGGGTTTTAGTCTTTTAGCAGATCGTAAATATTCTAAATTTTTGTGATCAGTATAAATTAGTACTGGATGCACAGCCCCCTCCAACAGGTACCTCCACTCCTCTAATGCAGTCTTGATGGCAAGAAGCTCCCGATCACCGACATCATAGTTTCTCTCCGCAGAGGAGAGTTTTCGGGAGAAGAACCCCACAGGATGCATAGCGTCTTTACTGCCCTTTCGTTGCGAAAGTATCGCACCGACCGCTATCTCTGAAGCGTCCACTTCTAAAATGAATGGCAAGGATGGTTCAGGGTGACTGAGGATAGGTGCTGAGGTGAATAGTCTCTTGAGGTTCTCAAAAGCCTCTTGGGCTAGATGATTCCAGGAAAAACTGGTATTCTGTTTGGTCAGTTGTGTGATTGGTGCGATTATTGCAGAAAAACCCCTGATAAACTTCCTGTAAAAGTTTGCGAACCCGATGAATCATTGAACCCCCTTCTTGTCCAGGGGTACCGGCCAGTCCAGAATGGCAGAAACCTTCTGTGGGTCCATCCTTATGCCAGTTGAGGAGATAATCAAGCCCAAGAATTGAATGCTTTGTTGTTCAAACTCGCATTTCTCCGCTTTTGCATAAAGTCTGTGTAAGCGGAGACTACCCAACACTTGGCAAACATGTTTTCGATGGAGATCCAGGGATTCTGAAAAGATCAAAATATCGTCTAGCTATGCGATCACAAACAGATCTAGAAAGTCTCTGAGCACATCATTAATTAGGTGTTGAAAGGTCGCAGGGGCATTGCAGAGTCCAAAAGGCATGACTAAATATTCATAATGCCCGAATCGGGTCCGAAAAGCTGTTTTCCACTCATGCCCAGCCCGAATGCGGATCAGATTATAGGCCCCTCTTAGATCAAGCTTAGTAAAAATGACGGCAGTCCTTAATTTCTGGAACAGTTCGGGTATCAAGGGTAGGGGATACCGATTTTTGACCGTGATTTTATTCAGTTCTCGGTAGTCAATACACGGGCGGAGAGATTTGTCCTTCTTAGCAACAAAGAATATTCCCGCACCTGCTGGAGAAGTAGAATGGCGAATGAATCCTTTGGCCAAGTTTTCATCTATGTATGTTTTCAACACTTCTTGTTCTTTCTTAGATAGGGGAAAGATGCGTCCAAAGGGAATTTCGGATCCTGGCAGCAATTCGATGGGGCAATCGTAGGGACGATGAGGTGGAAGAGAATCTGCCCCCTTTTTGCTAAAGACATCAATGTAGTCATGATAAAGTTTGGGAATGACCTGACAATTTTTCTGGTCGGAGTCCAGGCAAAGCAGGGTAGCTTGGGAATCTAAATCTTTCACCAAACAGTGTTCCTGGCAGTAAGATGACAGAAATTTTACTTCTCCTGAAGCCCAATGGATGTGTGGATTGTGGGCCTGTAGCCAGGGAATGCCCAGGATAATGGGAAACATAGGGGAGGTGATGGCATCAAGGATCAGCAATTCCTTGTGTTGAGAAGAAATTGTAGTGGATAATGGCAGGGTCTCTTGTGTCACTTGTCCGGATCTGATACGGGAGCCATCGGCTAGAAAGACAGAAAGTCCATGGGCTTTAGTCCGTAAAGGGATGTTGTGCTGATTGGCAAAGTTTAAGTCTATAAAGCAGCTGCATGCCCCGGAGTCAATAATTGCGTTGACTTGGAGTGTCTTTTCTTGAAGCTGTAACGAGAGAGGAATGGCAAGATGGGTAGAATTTATAGATAAAGCAGAAAGACTGGTAAGTATAGGAGATGGACACTTACTTATTCTGACTGGGCAATTATGGACATAATGCCCAGTTCCTCCACAGTAAAGACACAGATTTAATTGTCGACGTCGGGCACGTTCTTCGGAAGACAGGGCAGGTCGCATCAGACCTAGCTGCATTGGTTCGGAGGTATCTGGTGTGGTATTGATTGAATTTGGACTGGGCGCAGGTAAGTAGCGTGCTGCAGGAATCGGAGCTCGTGCTGTCATACAGGTCGGGCGGTTTGGTTGAACTGATCGTTCAGATCGGCGTTCTCGGAGGCGACGATCGATCTGAATGGTTAGGGTGATCAAGGCCTCCAAGGTATTTGGAATACCTACTCGAGCAAGTTCATCTTTTAAACTTTCAGACAGTCCAATGCGGAACTGGTGACGCAGAGCCGCGTCATTCCACTGTGTGTCTGCGCTCCAACGTCTGAATTCAGTAACATAGTCCTCCACAGGTCTGCGGCCTTGTTGGAGCGCGAACAGAGCAGATTCGGCTGTGGCAGTCTGTTGAGGATCCTCATATAATTGTGCCATGGCTTCGAAGAAAGCGGATAAGGATTGAGTTAGAGCAGAGTCCCCTTCAAGTAAACGATGTGCCCAGGTCTGTGGTTCCCCTTGTAGGAGGGAAATTACAAATCCAACTTTAGTGGCTTCCAGTGAAAAGGTTCTGGGATGTAAGGCAAAGAAGAGCTGGCAAGCATTGCGGAAGGCCCGAAACTTAGCCCGGTCTCCGGAGAACCTTTCAGGAATGGGGACCCGTGGTTCAGGCGGAAGCATTACAACTGAAGGCCCTGGAACAGTCTGTGTTGGGGCAGCAGCTGAAGAGGAGGCTGAAGGGTTAGACCCTGCAAGATTCTGAACTTGTCCCTCCAGTCTGTTATGATTATCCTGAAGGGCTTGCACTGCTTGAGTGAGGGCCGCCAGGTGTGTGCATATCTCCTTCATTGGAGAGGTATCTCCTGCAGGCTCAGACATGGCTGCTTCGTACTGTTAGGTACCTGGTAGTAGAGCCTGACTTGTAGGAGAAGACCTCTCATACAACGCTGGTTCAGGAGCCACTGGAGTGGGGACAGTGATCTCCTGAGCACAGTGGGGTAGGAGTGCCTGAAGAGCAGAGTCTCTGATGCTGAAGTGATGACAGATCCCACAGGGATGGCTGGACTGCAGATCAGGTGGAGACTGGAGGCAGCAAGCTGGAACACTTGGAGATGCAGAGGTCACTGGAGCTGAAGCTGAAGGTGCAACAGCAAGGACAACAGCAGGCACAAGCAGGGTCAGACAGTCCGGGTCAGCAGGGATATGAGACAGGCAAAAACAGCAGGCAGAGGCAGAGTCGGTAGGCAGGCAGAGATCGGCAACGGTATCAGGCAGGCAGTAGAAGAGAAGTCAGACAGGCCGGGTCGGATTGGAGCGGGACGGATGGTCGGACAAGCCGGGTCAGATAAGTAGCAAACAATCAGGTTCAGGTAACAAGAATCACGAAGCTGAGATGAAGCAGCAATGTGCCAGAGGCACAGGGGGACTTTTATGTGCACTTTGGCGCCAAACCGGCGCTATTGCGAACGCGTGCACGCGCGCACGCCCGCACGTGTGTGCGCGCGCCCAAGCGCCGCATACCCGCGCGAGCCCTAACCCTGCACTGACACCCGGGAACAACAGGGACTTGCTGAAAAGCTGCGTAACGGAGCGCGCCGGCGCATAGGCGCATGGCGACGCCCAGGTCCGGCGCCAATGTAACCCTGACAAATACAGAGCTGGTGGATGTTTTAGACCTTGCGCTCCTCCATCCACCATTTGAGGATGCCCCACAGATGCATAATAGGGTTTAAGTCTGGAGAGATGCTTGGTCAGTCCATCACCTATACCTTCAGCTTCTTTAGCAAGACAGTGGTCATCTTGGAGGTGTGTTTGGGGTTGTTATCATGTTGGAATACTGCCCTGCGTCCCAGTCTCCGAAGGGAGAGAGTATCATGCTCTGCTTCAGTATGTCACAGTACATTGTTAAATAGTAATGAAAAAATTAGTACACAGAGTCCAGCTCTAGTTTCTAAAATTACTACAGCAGCGCTACTGTCATAATAGATTATGACCAGCTTTCATGTGAAAAAAAACACTCAAGTAAGTTCAGTTGATAGAAGGTGAATAAAGTCCCAGAAGAAACAGGAGTGATGATCCTATGATAATAAAACAATAGTGCACCTCACACCAAAGTCCGTGCGCCACACTCCCCTTTGGGGTTCACACTCACCAGAGCGATGAACACATCAGGCATTGATATGTATGGGAAACCGTCAGCCTCAGTATCCTGGAAAGGGTCACACTTTGTCCTGCGATATCCACCGGTACTCGGATAGAAGAAAGTTTCCAATAGCGTGATATTGTTTTAACTCACGTTTATTAAGGTGTTCAATCAATACATCCCATCCATTTCCATCAATAAAAGTGCATATGAGGTAAACTTTAAAACAGTCCGCGTTTAACACCACTCAAGTAGTCAAAGACTCACATCATAGTAGGGTACTTAATGTATCATTATATATGATTATTGTTTTAATGCGTATTACAACTTAGTATAAATCTGGGAAGCTGCGCCATAAAGCCACGCCCTCAGAGGAAGTCATGATGGCGAAACGCATCAGAACTTGACCTTGCGGCGACTGGAAATTACCTTTGCGTTCCATGAACAGGAAGTGACGAACCAGGAAGTAAGCGGTGGAAGCTACCTTCCTATGCTGTGAGTCTTTGACTACCTGAGTCGCGTTAAACGCGGACTTTTAAAGTTTACCTCATATGCACTTTTATTGATGGAAATGGATGGGATGTATTGATTGAACACCTTAATAACTGCGAGTTGAAACAATATCACGCTATTGGAAACTTTCTTCTATCCGAGTACCGGTGGATATGGCAGGACAAAGTGTGACCCTTTCCATAATACTGAGGCTGACGGTTGCCCATACATATCAATGCCTGATGTGTTCATCGCTTTGGTGAGTGTGAACCCCAAAGGGGAGTGTGGCGCACGGACTTTGGTGTGAGGTGCACTATTGATTTATTATCATAGGATCATCACTCCTGTATCTTCTGGGACTTTATTCACCTTCTATCAACTGAACTTACGTGTATGTTTTTTTCACATGAAAGCTGGTCATAATCTAATATGACAGTAGCACTGCTGTAGTGATTTTAGAAACTAGAGCTGGACTCTGTGTACTAATTTTTTCATTACTATTTATCAATATTGTTATGCATGGTATTTAAGCGGCTGCTGATGTGATTTCATTAATAACGTTAATACGTACTTCAGTTTATCTGTGACTTTATATTATTTAAGAAACTTGATACTTGCATAGCGCCGAGATAGTGGAAATAGGTCTGGGTTTCACTGTATTTTACAATGTCACAGTACTTGTTGGCATTCATGGTTCCCTCAATGAACTGTAGCTCCCCAGTGCCGCCGCCACTCATGCAGCCCCAGACCATGACACTCTCACCACCATGTTTGACTGTAGGCAAGACACAATTGTCTTTGTACTCCTTACCTGGTTGCCGCTACACGCGCTTAACACCATCTGAACCAAATAAGTTTATCTTGGTCTCATAAGACCACAGGACATGGTTCCAGTAATACATGTCCTTAATCTGCTTGTCTTCAGCAAACTGTTTGCAGGCTTTCTTGTGCATCATCTTTAGAAGAGGCTTCCTTCTGGGACAACAGCCCTGCAGACCAATTTGATGCAGTGTATGGTCTGAGCACTGACAGACTGACCCCCCACCCCTTCAACCTCTGCAGCAATGCTGGCAGCACTCATATGTCTATTTCCCAAAGACAACATCTGGATATGACGCTGAGCACATGCACTCAACTTCTTTGGTCGACTATGGCGAGGCCTGTTCTGAGTGGAACCTGTCCTGTTAAACTGCTGTATGGTCTTGGCCACCGTGCTGCAGCTCAGTTTCAGGGTCTTGGCAATCTTCTTATAGCTTAGGCCATCTTTATGTAGAGCAACAATTCTTTTTTTCAGATCCTCAGCAAGTTATTTGCCATGAGTTGCCATGTTGAACTTCCAGTGACCAGTATGAGAGAGTGAGAGCGATAGCACCAAATTTAAACACACCTGCTCTCTATTCACACCGGAGACCTTGTAACACTAACGAGTCACATGACACTGGGGAGGGAAAATGGCTAATTGGGCCCAATTTGGACATTTTCACTTAGGGGTGTACTCACCTTTGTTGCCATTGGTTTAGACATTAATGACGGTGTGTTGAGTTATTTTGAGTGGACAGCAAATGTACACTGTTATACAAGCTGTACACTCACTACTTTAGCAAAGTGTTATTTCTTCAGTGTGGTCACATGAAAAGATATAATAAAATATTTACAAAAATATCAGGGGTGTACTCAATTTTGTGAGCTACTGTATATATTTTTCTCAGTATCATCCACCTTTTCACACCAGGTTTCACAGTCACCTACCATTACCTGAGACTCGGGACTGGTTATGTTGTATTGTGCAATTACAAGAAAAAAATGTGGGGCTCCAAGTTTATATGGACTTTTCCCCAGGATTACCTGATGTTGATGGGTTGCACTGCATTTGCCCACGGTGGCTCTAAGGTGTAGTGCTTCACACTCGGGTTCCTGTGTGAGTCCCCTCATTCTTGTACAACATTCATTTTGCAGGTGCAGTCACCAGGGGATCCATCATTTTTGGGGGGGTAGCGGTTGCAGCTGCACTGTCTCAGCTCCTTGGGGAGGTCCTGGTAAGTTGGTCCATAGGATTAGGAGTTAGGGGAATTTGTGGGTGTGGGGGTTCTTAGCTTTTAGGGAGGGAGGCTGGGTGTGTTAGTACTGGAATTTTTGTATATTTTGTGCATGTGCTGTTATACCCCTTTTATAATAAACTACATTAGGAGGTAGCATTTGGGTATGCACATTTTTTTGTTTTTCTATGGTATATGCTGTGCTTACACACTCTGCCCGTATTTATTGGTGGCACCCCTAATTAACTATTCAATCAAGTTCCCAGGTTTTTCTTTTTTGCCCAGATTCACACTACTGCGACCACAGACATCGCATTTGATTCACACCCACACCTGAGGTGCAGATCACATGAGGTGTCTGTGAGATGTGAGTTCAGCCATATAGTTGTATGGCTGAACTCGCATTAGATTTGCATGAAAAAAGTACAGGGACACTTTTTTTCCCCACACTGAAATCAGATCGCATGGGTGTTCTCACCTATGTGATCTGATTCCTGTGCGAGTTCACAGTTTGCTCTGCGATCTGTGAACCAATCTGGGGGTGTCATTAACATTGTAATGACACCCGCAGCGGTTCGCAGAGGGCAGTGTGAATTGCCTGGGGGAGAGATGCGATGCGGAAACTGGCACTGAAATTGCGCTGGTTCCCGCATCGCATCAGTGTGAAGCCAGGCTTAATGACAGATCCCCCCCATCCTCCCTAGCACAAATTCTCTCTACCCCAAATCCCACACACCTGCACAAGTCCTCTCCCAGTTCTATCACAAATCCTCCTACCCGAATCCCCCCCTCTCCCAGCACAAATCTTCTTCCGCAGGATAGATTTTCCTCCACCACCCCCAAATCCCCCCTCCCAGCACAATTTACTTTTCTTCCCCATCTCAGCACAAATCCCCACCTACCTCTGTCCCCCCCTCTCCTAGAACAAAACCTTTCCCCCTCCAGTTCCCTCCCTCCCGGCACAAATCCTCTTCTACCCCAGCAATCCTCCCTCACAGCATAACCCCCCATTCCAGTAACCTTCCCCATCCCCCCCAAAAAAGTCCCCCAGCACAAATCCTCCTTACCTCCAGTCCCCCTTCCAACCAAATTTCTCTGTCCCTCTTCAAAGCACAATCCCCCCAATCTCCATTTCTAGCAAATATCCTCTCCCCCACCCCCAACTCTGTTCCCACTGTCCCTGCACCCCCCATCAGTGTGACCCCTGTCATTGTGCTCCCCCTTGCCACTGTGTTTACCCTCTTACTCTGCTCCACTGTCAATCTGCTCCCATCACTGTGCCTCCTCATCGCTGTCCTGCACTGTTTACCAAGGCTCTCACCAGGTGGAAGCCGCTGACATGTAGGAAGCTGAAGGCAGAGAGAGCAGGTGTCCTTCCCCGGAGGTGGTGGACGGAGCAGTCTTTCCTTGGTGGTGGGGGCAGAGCAGTCCTTCCCTGGAGGTGGGGGCGGAGTTGTATTTTCCCTGAGGTGGGGGCGGGGCTGTCTCTCCCCGGTGGTGGGGGGCGGATGGCAGAGCTGTCTTTCCGGGAGGCGGGGGCGGAGCTGTCCTTTACTGGAGGCACGGGCAGAGCTGTCCTGCATTGAAGCCAGAGACAGGGGGCGGAGTTGTCCTGCACAGTTACAAAGGCTACCACTGCTTCTCTTACCAGGTGGGAGCCACTGACAGACAGGAAAGCGGAAGGCAGGTGGGGAGCTGTCCTTCACTAGAGCTGGAGGTGGGGGGGCAGAGCTGTGAGGAGCTGGGATTCCGGGACTTTAGCACAGATCCGCGGAACCCCGGGACTTACTTTAAATTACGGGACGGTCCCGCAGAATCCAGGACAGTTGGGATGTATGCCTAAACTGAGAGAGAAATATGTAAGTTGTCAATATGGGTCTTCTTTTAAAATCCTAGTCCCCGGTCTTTCTCTGACCTAAATACTTTGAGCCGCTGATTTGGAAAAATCATGCAAGTGAAGTTGACTCAGAAGGTGCAGAAGCCAAGGTATCGGCATGACAGGAAACTTACATTTTCAAGAGAGGTCAGCAGTGGCAGTTTACATATTGTATGCAGCTTTTGCTAACCTCTCATGGGAATACAGATTGCACCTTTTCCATTGCCTATGATCGATCTTAAATTTTTATAATAAATAACACAGACACCATTGAGTGGCAAAATTATGGCCGAGGCACATTTATTGGCGTAAATAAATTATCCATAAATAACAACTTCATATAAATATATTTATTAATAATTATTTTTTAAACTTTATTAATCTGCAAAATATAACTTTGCTCAGCAATAACATGACTCAAGCACAGATATCATAAAACATAAATACCAGTCCCCCCTTTCAATAAAAAATGTGATGATTGATGAATCACAAAAACATGCCTTGCGACAAGGGAGGGTGGTGAGCTTGACAGACCCACTGACGGTTACCTCAGAACGGGGTCCCTTTATAATAAGCCCCTGCGTCCAGAACTTTCCCAATGCATCACGTGACCTTCTGGGAATTTCCAGAGATCAGGTGATGCATATACTAGCTGCCTGAATCCCGTTTTTTCCACCTAATTCCTTTCCCGGATATTTAAAGTGAGAGGCAATCGCATGTCCATGTTGTCATGTCCAAATGCTTGTGCCCTCCTTCTCATTCTAAAACAATGACTCTTGATTGGAGGAATATAATTAAAAATAACATTTATATTTGCATGCAATATGAATACATTAGTATGTAAGCACTAATTGATTTAGGTCAACCTAAATGAAGAACCAAAAATCCAAAAAGTGGGAGTTTGAATAATCAATGCAGATTCATGGTTATAAGTGAACACAGCACAGGTTACAGATGTCATTACTGGATCACCACAGGCATGTTATATTGTGTAATGTCAGAATATGTCACAAAGGAGTGCAAGTTTTATATCTCGATTCATTTTACTATCCATATATAAATCTACTCTGAACAAAAATGTTATAGATTGAATCAAATGTAAAAAGTAAAAGCAATTTATGCCTAATTCTTGCCCTACATGTGACAGATTAAGGTATGGATAAACACATTTCTGAGTAGATAGATAATATTGGCATTAATCATGTTTTAGTTTTGTATTATTTGTGTATTCTTGTTTTGCTTCGGATAGAATGTTCAGGATTAGAACCTCTTTTAGGGTTTCATTGCTGTGTCCCCGCAAAGGAGATTTTCTCTTATTTCTACTGTTCCCCTCTCCTACAGAGGTATCCCCTTTTCTTCTTTTATCCAAGATGTAATAAAAGCTGGGGGTCCGATTCAGAACAACCCAGCAATTATTTATTTATATCCTACTTGTATTGTAATTGTTCTTTCTAGATCAACTAGTGAAGTGACCATCTGTAATGCTGCGTACACACGAGTGGAATGTACGTCTGATGGGAGCTTTTCATCGTATATTCCGACCCTGTGTATGCGCCATCGGACTTTTTCCGTTGAAAATTCAGACGGACTTAGATAGAGAGCATGTTCTATATTTTTCTGACAGAACTAATTACTATCGGGAAACCCGCTCGTTTGTATGCTGTTCTGACGTACCAAAAACGACGCATGCTCTGAAGCAAGTACGAGACGGAAGCGCTCGGTCTTTCTAGTGCCGTCATACATGTTGTACGTCACCATGTTCTTGATGGTCAGACATTGCTGTGACCGTGTGTATGCAAGACAGTTTGAGCAGAATTCCGTCGGAATTCCGTCTGAGAAACCTTTAGAGTTTATTGCGACGGCAAAACCGCTCATGTGTACGTGGCATAAGTCTAGCAAGATAGAGGTGGCTAGAGAAGGGTTTGCAATTTATACATGCAGCCTGCAACATTTTTTCCCTGCGGCAATCATGGTGGTCTGGAATGAAGGTAACAGTGAGCAAGAGGTGAAATCGCAGCAAGGAAATTAAGCACAATACTGACAACAACACGTTTTCACTGAGTAGCTCAATAAAAGTGACAAAATATGACCTGAGAAAGACATTTACATGCAAGTACAATCAGGGGACAACCAAAGAAGGCTAGAAGAATATATCTGTATCAGGAAATGAGTACAGTCAAGGTAAGCATATCTACTAAATAAATATTTTTTATTAGAACTCCCAATGTGCAAGATAATAGTTATTTTTGTAGTAAGCCAGTGAACATCAAAACAATAATTGATGAAATATACTGTAACTTGATTTACAAAAAATGCATAAAAATGTATTTCTTCAAATTAACATATTTACATATGTTATATAAGGAATTCAAATAAAATCGAATTTTGCAAAATCGGTCAAATCCAGTGCACCTGAGCAACCCAATACAGTACTGCAGAAAAGACCAAACCAAAGTATTATTTACCTGGGAATTTAAAAGGTCTCCTGAAAGGACAAATTAGCCTGTGTATGTCCAGTCATAAAGGCCAACTTTGTTTTTTTTTTTAAATCCCTCTGGGATACCACGAAAAAATATGCAACTGTCGCTGCAATACACATTTGCAATATGTAGCTGTTTCATGAAGAACCTCCCCTTTGCCACAACGTCACTCAACACAGGAAACTGAGAAAAAGCTGAGTGTAGGGCATCATGGTCATGTATTCTTAGCATAACACCTTGAAGCCACAGTGCATTGATGTCACTTCAGCACCAATTTCTGCATCAGCAGAGTATTGTGTTATCCACCAGAGGATAACAGAAAAACTTAAGTAAAATATAAACAAAGTACTGCTGGGGAAGTACTGCTCAAAGATGCAACTGAGGGGGAGAGTTCCACAACTGACAAATAGGCTGATGTCAACTAAGATTAAATCCCACACCCATGCTGATCATCTAGCTATTTTGTATGAGTTCCAATCCCAGTAGGTATTTATTGGTGAGGGGCAACGTTTTTTGAATTTTTATAGGTTTAAAAAGAAGCATCAAGCAGAGGATCTGCATAAATCTGCAGATGTGTGAATACCAATAAAAAGAGACAGGCATCATATTTGGGACATATCTGTTGACTACCAGGTTCAAGTCACTCACCACTACAATGTAAATGCATAAATTTCATTTTCCTGACAGACTCCATGGCAGCCTACGTGTGGGTTTACCCCGTCTCCTCTCAGAGGATCTGCATAAATCTGCAGATGTGTGAATACCAATAAAAAGAGACAGGGATCATATTTGGGAGATATCTGTTGACTACCAGGTTCAAGTCACTCACCACTACAATGTAAATGCATAAATTTCATTTTCCTGACAGACTCCATGGCAGCCTACGTGTGGGTTTACCCCGTCTCCTCTCCAATGTTATAGGACCCCATTCCCATACATTTGAGCTCACAGTCAGAGACTGCGTACCTTTTTTGTCCTCCTCTTTGGACCCGTATGCACTTACGTATCTACATGACGTCCCAGTCTGGATGAATAAGACACGAGTGGCGCAGGCGCGAAGGGGGCACGGCAGTGACGTCACCAGGGCGGGGGTTTCAAAAGAGCTGTCAGCCCCCGCTTCTGTGAGAATTCCTGTGGGCAGTGTCCGGCAGCTTCCCCATGCCCTGTGTCCTGCCTTGAGCACTGATCCATGTCCATGGTTCAAGAAGGTGGTGCAGCTCTTAAAGGGGTAGTAATCTCTCCCCTCTCCTTCCTTGTCCTTAGAACCATTTGTTCCCTGTAGGTCATGGAATCGTTTGTAGGTTCTCCCTCCGGGTGCAATGGACAGGTCACCGCCTCCTTGCGGCCAGCCCTCACGCACAAGGTGTGGAAGAAGCCAGGAATGCTCTTGGGCTTGCCTATAGACATGTGTGCTAATGGCACGTTTCTCCTTTCTTTTCCCTTTGTTTGTCAGCCCCTCCAGGTCGGATCGCCAGATCGGGGCTCCTGATGACAGAGATCTTGCCAGGCTGCAGAGGTGGCAATCTTCATCCAGGTCCAGACGCTATGGCTCCCAGTCCAGGACCCAGCAGCAGAGGAGACCCAACTGACCCACCGCCATGACATCCACTCTGATCACAGAGTCTGCTGGGGATGGGGGACTAAGTCCCAAATGGGAAGTCATTATGTGAGCTATGCCGGGCGGTCGGGGAAAAAGAGACTAGAAACCAACAAATAGAGCCCCTAGTGAAGCGTGTGGTGCATCAGTCCCTAAAAGAATGGGGTGCAACCTGCATGCAGAGCCAGTCTACCACCTTGTCAGGCTTTCTTGTTGACGACACCCAAGAGGCTGATTTGTCTCAGTCATACGATGCATCTCCCAGGTCTTCAGACAGCGAGGTGGAGGGAGATGAGTTCCCCCATGGCTTCGACTTTGCCCTAGTCTCACCATTAATTAGGGCGGTTAAGGAAGCCCTGAAGTGGGAAGAACCTACCACACCCCCAGCTAAAGAGAGAAAGTTCTTTAAACACCTGGGGAAGGAACGTTCCAACTTTACACTCCTGACAGAATTGAAAGATATCATTGTGGAGGAGTGGGGCAAAGTAGACAGAAAGACCTCTCTGTCGAACAAAACCTTAAGGCTCTACCCCTTTAAAGCCAAGGACATAAAGCACCAGGAAAACTCCCCCCTAGTGGACGCAGCACTGATGCGACTGGCAAAACATGTTACTCTTCCACTTTAAGATGCAGTGTCCTTCAAAGATAGGCTCAAGAGAAGGATCGATCAAGACCTTAAGAGAATTTATGAGTTGGCCGGAATGGCCTGCAAGCCTGCTCTAGTCCTCACAGACATGTTCAAGGCAATGGAAGCCTGGACAGAAAATGTGTATACAGTGCTCACAGGTGTTTAGGAAGAGGTGGCCAGGGGCTCGCCTGTGCAAGAGCTGAAGGTGGCGTTGGCTTTTCTGGAGGAAGCTTCTATTGACATCATCCACCTGTTGGCCCAGACTATGCTATACCATGGCTAAGCGGGCCTTATGGTTGCACCCTTGGCCCTTGGTTTGCCGACCCAGCGTCAAAGCAGGCCTGGTATAGGGTCTCCTTTGAGGAGCCCTCCTTATTTGGCAACATCGCTATCGATATCGCCATAGCCCGGGCTACTGGTGGGAAGTCAGTATTCTTGCCCCAGGACAAGCACCTGTTTGGCCAGAAGAGGCCCCAGCCTAGAAGGCACAGCACAGAGCACTCAAGGAAGGCTGGGCTGTAGAAGCAACTATTATTGTATTACAGAAAGAAGGGAAAGATCTCTTGGATATGGCCGCCTATAGACCAATTTCTCTTTTATGCACGGACGTAAAAATTCTGGCCAAAGTGCTGGCAGCAAGATTGAATGGAGTTATCCATAAGCTGATCCACGAGGACCAGGCGGGCTTTATAGCCAATAGATCCACGAGCCTGAATATCAGAAGGGCGTTTTTGAATGTACAGACCCCAATGGTGAACGAGGGTTCGAGAGCGTTGATGACCCTTGATGTATCCAAGGCTTTTGATAGCGTGGAGTGGGGTTATATGTGGCGCGTGCTGGAGATCTTTGGATTTGGCCCTGCCTTTATAGGGTGGATTAGAATGCTATATACTCGACCCAAGGCAAGATTAAAAATTAACAACGAATTGTCAGACTGGTTTGAGCTGGAGAGGGGGACGAGGCAGGGGTGCCCACTCTCCCCTCTGTTGTTTGCACTAGCGATAGAACCCCTGGCCATTTCCATAAGGGGAAGTCGAGCGATAACCGGCTTCCAGAGAAAAACAGGCGAGGAAAGAACCGCATTGTATGCGGATGACATTCTGTTATTTTTGGGAGACTCGAGGAAATCGCTACCGGGAGCAATATAGATAGTGGAGGACTTCGGCAGTTTTTCTGGCTTAGAGATAAACTGGGAGAAATCAGAGTTTCTACCGTTAGACCCCTTAAATGAGACAATAGCACCTGGTATGCCCCAGGTGGTAACTGTGGAAGCTCTGAAGTACCTAGGGATTGTCCTGACGAAGGACCCTGTTCTATATATCAGTAAAAACCTTGTCCCTCTATTAACAAAATTTAAACAAAAAATAGGAATTTGGAGACGCCTGCCTCTATCAGTTGCAGGTAGATGTAGCTTAATAAAAATGATATGGATGCCACAACTGCTATACGTCTTGCATAATTCCCCTGTCTGGATAAGTAAGAAGTGGTTTAAAAAAATTGACAGTCTCTTTAGGGAATTGATTTGGAAGGGGAAACAAGCCAGGATCCGTCTTGGAGTGCTCCAGCTCCCTACCCAGGAGGGGGGCTTTGCCCTCCCACATCCCGAGAGTTATTTTTACTCAACTCAGTTGCAGCAATTATTGGGCTGTGGGATACCGAAAGGAGGCACCCCTAATGGCAAGTTACTATTGTTGAGCTCCACACATAATACAATTATTGAAGCCCTAGAGGCGGACGCGTTCCATGATAAATTTCCAACAATTAAATTGATAATCAAACTTTGGAAAACGGTTAAGAAAAAGATGGGGTATGGAGTCTTAACAGCCTACTCTCCTATTTGGAACAACCATAATTTGCAGGAAGTTCTTAAGATAGGCATATTTAGAGAGTGGGAGAAGCTTGGCCTCAGTAAGCTAAGTCAATTATATAACGACTCTGGGTTAAAGAAATTTTCAGAACTGGTTGGGGAGTTTAAGCTTCCCCGGGGGTCTTTCTTCCTATATGTCCGGCTGGAACATGCCCTTAAAGCACAATTTAAAGCCCAGTCCCCGAGATGGGAAGAGATGCCTCTATTTCAGTGCATAATTCAAATAACCCCCACTAGAGGGGTAATTTCAAGAATTTATGACCAATTAAGCAAATCGGTTAATAGCAGGGAAACACTCCTTCGGGTAAAGGCTAAATGGGAAGAGGAGGTGGGAGGAATGACCCAGGAACAATGGGCGAGAATTTTGGAGTTGGGAGCGCAGGTTTCTGTGACCCCTTCACAGAGACTCTCACACTTAATGCTGTTAAACAGAGCCTAAAAGACTTTTTAAATTTGGGAGAAGGCCCAATGACAACTGCCCCAGGTGTCGAAGGACGGGAGATCTCTTTCACATGGTGTGGAGGTGTCCCAAGCTGTTTAGATACTGGGAGGAGGTGACTGGGAACTTGGGAAATATTTTCGGTACGACAGTGGCAAACGAGGCCTTGGTTTGTATTCTGGGGCATAGAAGAGTGATGGGAGAAAGGTTGAGTACTACCTTAGCTGTCACGCGGGCCCTGTTTCAGGCTAGAAAGTTGATAGCACTTAGATGGCAGGTAAAGGAGCCCCCCACCGTGAAAGACTGGATCTCTACAATGAATGAAACCTTGGGTAGGGAAAGAATGGAGTACATAAAAAGGGGCAATCTTCAGGAATTTGAAAGCATGTGGAAGATGTGGATAGAGAAAGTGAAGAGTCATTAATAGTGGGATCTGCATAGACACGGATTAGACTGAGGGATGGGCTTAATATAGGTATATAGGCAACTGGTATCCTTGCAGGCAAAGGATCCTATAATAAAGTGTTTCTGGATATGCACATTTTTAGTTAAATATATAGCTTAGTAGGGTATAGGATAAATACATAGGGAGTAGGTGGGGGGGGGGGGGATCGGGGTATTAGGGCATAGGTAATTTGGTACACAATACAGGATGGGTCAGTAGAAGATGGGCACGGGGAGCCCACAAGTTCATTTTTACAAACCTCTCTTCTTGTATTTTTTGTTGGTGTTTTTGTCCTTTTTCTTCCTTCTTACGGGTCCCTTTGGTTATCGAGTCCCAGTTAGTGGGGCTTACGAGATGGAAGGGACAGAGGACTTGTTGGTAAAGAGGCATAATGGAATCCGTTGGTCATTATGGCGATATAAAAAGCAATGAGAAAAAGTATAATCCACTATGATGTGAATACGAGAAGGCGACAGTTAATGAACATCAAACTGATTTAGCCCTCCAAACACTGTTTACTGATGTGGAACAAAAAAAAAAAAAAAAAGGAAGGCTGGGCTGTAAATTCAGAAGAAATTGCAGGAGGGGACAGACATCCTTGCAGAAGAAACAGGCGTCCAGCAGACGTGAACCCTCCAAGTCTTTTTGAGATTGGGCCCGCTTAGACATATTGGGTAGGTGCGCGCTTGCTTCTTTTTTCCGCAGGTCTGGGCAGCCTCAATCTCGGACTACTGGACCATCAAGACTGTCTCTTCAGGTCACGCATGGTCCTTCACCAATACTCCTCCCCTCAGTTTCATCACTGTTGTTTTGGTCAAAAGAAAAGAAGCAGGTGCTGCTGTCCTATGTAGGATCGCTGGTGGCTCAAGGAGCCGCGGTGCCCGTTCCAAGTACGTGGAAGGGCGTTCCAAGGGCGTGTCATCCCCTCTCTTTCTGGTTCTAAAGAAAAACGACTCATGGCACCCGGTGATATACCTCACTTACTTGAACAAGTAAGTCTTACTTGAACACGAGTCTGTCTACAATTCAGCAAGCCATGCAGCCAGGTGACTGGCTAGTCACCATAGACTAAAAAGACACCCATTTTCACATGCCCGTAGGAGGTTGCATCCCTTACAGACATGGCTTCTCCAGCAATGGGACTCAGGCGACAGCAACCAGCTCATTCACATAACCTCAGGCATGAGGAACAGCCTCTGGTGGCTACAGCACAGGAACCTGCTCACGTGCCACTCCACCGTCCCAGTATCATGGGTCACGGTTACGACCAATGCCAGCAGTGCAGGGGGCCCACTGCAGGTCAGAGCTGGCGCAGGGCAGATGGAATCTCCGCCTGCACAACCCGGGCTCAAATGGAACTACGAGCAGCCTTTTGGGCCCTTCAGACCTTCAGTCACCTCATAAAGGGAGAATCAGCATTGTTAAGAATGGACAACACCACAGCAGTCTCCTGAGACAGGGAGGGACTTGGAGCTTTACCTTACTCCAAGAAGTCAAGCCAATCATGACATGGTCCCAGAGGAATCTGGCCAACATCTCTGCAGTTTATGTTCCCAGAGCCCAGAATGTCCAGGCAGATTTTTTGTTTCGTGTGCAACTAGACAACAATGAATGGTCACTCCACACGGAGACGTTCAGGTGGATTCTGTCCCTGGGAATCATCCCTGAAGTGGACCTGTTTGCATCCCCCTGCAACTTCAAACTTTAGAAGTATTACCCTTGGGGCCGCTGCAGCCAGGCTCTTTGGGGTGGATGCTTTAATGGATCAGTGGAGCTTCAGTAGTGCATATGCCTTTCCCCAGTAATCCTCAGATTCCTGCAGAGACTCCGAACAGAGGCCATCAAGATGGTGGTAGAGGCACCTTACTGGTCGAACAGGCCGTGGTTTCCCCTCCTAACCCAGCTCAGTTTTCGGGACCTGGTACCCCTTCCCCTCAGACCGGATGTTCTATCTATAGGGCAGTTCTGCATCCATGCCCAGCGCGACTGGGGCTGATGGTGTGGGTCTTGAGAGAGAGAGGCTAGAAGCCTTTGGCTGTGCAGCAGGCATCATTTCAACCCTCATGAGTTCAAGAAGGGTGAGCACCAACAAAGACTATGGAAGAATATGGGCCAAGTTTGTGGAGTTCTTGTTCTTCGTGGGAAGATCATACAAAGTCAGAGTCAGATCCCAAGTGGGATCTTCCCCTTGTCCTTGACTCGCTCTCAGAGCTCAGTACCATGGGAACTGACCCAACTTCTATTATAGATCTCTCTGCAAAGGCTGTCTTCCTCATAGCCATCACATTGGGTAAGAGAGTCTCAGTGATCGGGGCCCTCGGCCACAAATAACCGTTTCTGATTTTTTTTCTGACTCGGGTGGTACTCATACCCATGCTCAACTCAGATCCTAAAGTCACATTGGTCTTCCATGAAAATCAGAAGATTGTCCTGCCCACATTCAAAGCTCCAGGGGCCTTGGAGGCTCATCCACTGGACATAGGGGAAACACTAAAAGAATACCTTCAAGCTACATCCTCCTTCGGATCATCTGTTCATTGTGTTCTCTGGGAGAAACAGGGGGAAATGTGCATCATCCAGAACGATCGCGTACTGGATCTTCCAGACTATCCAGCAGACCTATAGGGCTAAGGACTTGGCTTCTCTGGAGGTGGTGACAGCACATTCGACCAGGGGTATTGTGACTTCCTGGGCGGTGGCCCAACACGTGGCTCCAAACGTTATCTGCAGGGCAGCCTCTTGGGCCTCCATCAACACTTTCATGACGCATTATTGCGTAGAACCTGCATCCTTATTTTCTGTAAACTTTGATTTAAGTATCCTGTTGGTTGATGGGGCAAATTAAAGTTTTTTGTTGATTAGCAAGCCCGCCCGTGTGGTTTGGCTAGTTATTTTCCTTACATAGGCTGCCATGGAGTCTGTCAGGAAAACGGAAAATTTCCTATCAAATACTTAATTTTCCTTTCCTGATGGACTCCATGGCAGATAGAGTTCCCACCCATAGATCAAGAGTTGGTTAGTTACGGAACGCTGTGAGCTCAAATTTGTGGGAATGGGGTCCTATAGCATTGGAGAGGAGGCGGGCGAAACCCACACGTAGGCTGCCATGGAGTCCATCAGGAAAGAAAAATTACGGTAAGTATTTGATAGGAAATTTTCAGTTTTTCTGCTTTTTTTTGTCTATTTGCAATATGAATTAGCTTTACTCTCTAGAAGATAACATATAATAACACATCTTTTAGAAATCCAGAGAAGCAATTACATTCAATACCTTCGAATATCATTATTCTGAAGGTAATACTTTTGATGTTTGATTCTAGTACCATTTATAGCAAGTAGACCTCTAAAAATGTCTTACAATCTTTGTCTAAGGGCCATACCACACTAGCAGTCCTATCGCTGGTAAAAGGAGAAGAATATCCAAAGCTTTTTTGGCCCTACTTCTCATATGGATCACAGGAGTGCAGTTTTCTCTGCACTCCTGTGACCATTTTTCAGACATCACTCAGCCAGTCCAGGCTGGGGAAAGATCCTGACTTTACATTCAGGATACTCCCAGATCCCTGGACCAGCAGCTGGCTCAGCCGCTCTGCTGGGAGACTGAATCAGCTGCTCCCTCCCCAGCCAAGCACTCCGCTGAGTGCTGGAGGGGCATAGAATGGAGCCCATGACTTACGGACAGTGCTCTCTCTCAGCGATGTGTGATCACTCAGTTCCCAGTGCAAAAGCGGCGGGGGCCAGATGCAGCAACAGAATGATGCTGCATCCACCTAGGTGAGTATAAGTTTTTGTTGTTTTTTTTTTATACTACATACATCTCTTTTAAAATTTGCCATGGTCAGGATCATTAAAAACTGCATAATATCACCTACTTCCATTTGTCACTCCCATGCTGGCCAGCTGAGTGAGGAGTTGCTCCCTCGTGGAAGGTAACACTGCAAAATTTAAGTCACCAGTGAGGGCAATACCACACTAGCAGTATTTACCTCATTCAGTCAATGAAGTAGTGATACATAGTTACATAGTAGGTGAGGTTGAAAAAAGACACAAGTCCATCAGGTCCAACCTATATGTGTGATTATGTGTCAGTATTACATTGTATATCCCTGTATGTTGCGGTCATTCAGGTGATTATCTAATAGTTTCTTGAAGCTATCAATGCTTCCCGCTGAGACCACCACCTGTGGAAGGGAATTCCACATCCTTGCCGCTCTTACAGTAAAGAACCCTCTACGTAGTTTAAGGTTAAACCTCTTTTCTTCTAATTGTAATGAGTGGCCACGAGTCTTATTAAACTCTCTTCTGCGAAAAAGTTTTATCCCTATTGTGGGGTCACCAGTAAAGTATTTGTAAATTGAAATCATATCCCCTCTCAAGCGTCTCTTCTCCAGAGAGAATAAGTTCAGTGCTTGCAACTTTTCCTCATAACTAAGATCCTCCAGACCCTTTATTAGCTTTGTTGCCCTTCTTTGTACTCGCTCCATTTCCAGTACATCCTTCCTGAGGACTGGTGCCCAGAACTGGACAGCATACTCCAGGTGCGACCGGACCAGAGCCTTGTAGAGTGGGAGAATTATCGTTTTATCTCTTGCGTTGATCCCCCTTTTAATGCATGTCATTATTCTGTTTGCTTTATTAGCAGCAGCTTGGCATTCATGAAAGTAAGTGAGAATCCCTCTTTACCTGTTTACCCCTGTATATATCGATTATGTCCTTGGAAAGTTCTTGCCGATAAGATCACTTGAGTAACATAGTTCTTATTTTATTTACACATTTTTTAGTAAAGGCTTATGCCACGTACACACGAGCGGAATGTCTGACAGAAAAAGTCAGACGGAAGCTTTTCATTGTCTATTCCGATCGTGTGTATGCCTCATCTGACTTTTTTTTTTCGAAAATTCTGACAGGCCTAGAAATGGAACATGTTTTAAATGTTTCAGATGGAACCAATTCCTATCGGGAAACCCGCTCGTCTGTATGCTGTTCCAACTGACAAAAAATGATGCATGCTCTGAAACAAGTACGAGACAGAAGCTATTGGCTACTGGCTATTACATTTCCCGTTTCTAGTCCCGTCGTACCTGTTGTACGTCACCGCGTTCTGGACGGTCAAACTTTGGTGTGACCGTGTGTAGGCAAGACCACTTGAGCGGAATTTTGTCGGAGTTCCATCGGAGTTCCATCGGAGAAACCTTCGGAGTTTATTCCGATGGCAAAACCGGTCATGTATACAGGGCATAAGAAGTATTTTAGTAGATGTATTTTTTTATTTCACTTGGTGTGTTGTATGATTAATTGATTGATTTAATGATTGAGCTGATGAAGGAGCATGAAGGAGACCTACATCAGTTTTAAAAGACAACTGCAGTTTGGTTCCTAAACTTGTAAAGTCTCTGTGCTTTTTTAATAATTGGAAGGTTGAAAAACTACTCACTGCTACCTGCTTCATTTTTGAACAGTTTTGAAGTACAAAGTGAAGTGTATAACACAAGTTATTCATTTTGTGGACCGAACTTTCTAATTCATCAAGCAAATTAACTTATTAAGTATATATTATGACGTTTATCACCATATACTGTATCACAATATTTATTTAAGCACATAATCCATTCATAGTCTTGGTATACCACAATAAAAAAATCTGACAGAGGTTCTAATTCTTCACCATTTTATACAAGATTAAACTAGAATAAGGCTTACCTATAGGTAGTGGAAATTTCTCCTAAACGTGCGCCGTTTAGGAGATATTACACTTGTAGTGCGCCGATGTCATCATCGGCCCATGCGCTGTGAAGAAACAGACCACCGTGCCATTTCCTGCCACAGTGTGTGCCGTGACTAAAGATGATGTCACGTGACTTCGGCCAGTCACAGAGCCGGAGTCCGTGGTCCTGGAAGGAAGAGGGGCAAAGATGGATGCGATGCGGCCTGCACAGGGGACAGCACGGGCTTCGTTTGCATGTAAGTGTCATATAATGGGCTAGTATGCGATGCATACTAGCCCATTATGCTTTTAATTTTCAGGCCTTGCGGGGAGCAAAACAGGAAGTAAAACCCATCTGGGTTTACTTCCTCTTTAAGGTATTTATAATTAGGCATATTTGCATTGCTTCAGCTTGGACCATTTTAACTATGCATGTTACATATCTGCAGGATACCTATGGAAGCTGAAAATTGCTAGTAGTAGGCACCACTACTACAGTTATCACTGCTGTTTTCCAGGTCCTGTGCCAAATGGCTGCCCCGCTGCTTAATTACATAGTAGGCGAGGCTGAAAAAAAGACACAAGTCCATCAAGTTCAACCTATGTGCGCGATTTTATGTCAGTATTACATTGTATATCCCTGTATGTTGTGGTTGTTCAGGTGTTATCTAATAGTTCTTTGATATTATTGATGCTCCCCGCTGAAACCACTGCCTGTGGAAGGGAATTCCACATCCTAACCACTCTTACAGTAAAGAAACCTCTACGCAGTTTAAGGTTAAACGGCTTTTCTTCTAATTTCAGGGAATGGCCGCGTGTCTTATTAAATTCCCCTACACGGAAATGTTTTATCCCTATTGTGGGGTCACCAGTACGGTATTTGTACATTGAAATCATATCCCCTCTCAAGGGTCTCTTCTCCAGAGAGAACAAGTTCAGTGCTCGTAACCTTTCCTCATAACTAATGTCCTTCAGACCCTTTATTATTTTTTTTGCCTTCTTTGGACTCTCTCCAGTTCGAGCACATCCTTCCTGAGGACTGGTGCCCAGAACTGGATAGCATACTCAAGGTGCGGCCGGACCAGAGTCTTGTAGAGTGGGAGAATTATCGTTTTATCTCTGGAGTTAGTCCACTTTTTAATTCATGCCAATATTCTGTTTGCTTTGCTCGCAGCAGCTTGGCATTGCATGCCATTGCTAAGCCTGTCATCTACTAGGACCCTAGGTCCTTTTCCATTCTGGATTTTGCCACCCAAGTGCATTATTTTACATTTTTGCACATTAAACCTCATTTGCCATTTTGCACATTAAACCTCATTTGCTCAGATCTTCTTGCAAGGTTTTCACATCCTGCGGCGACTTTATTGCTCTGCTTAGCTTAGTATCGTCCGCTTAGTGAACACAGGAGGTCATTTGCTTGAGACAGGGGCAATTCAGTATGCATTTTTTGCATTGGACAAGATATGATCTCCACCTTGACCAATCAAAGAATGTTTTACATTCAGTTAGAAGAGCAAAAGGGTACACACCGCTCCAAGCTCATAAGAGGTCTCAAACACTTCTGCAGAATGTCGGGTGCCTGCCTAGGTCCGCGATCAAAGAATCCATACAGTGAATAGAAGAATAGCGGCACATCCGAAATGAAAAATAAAAGTTTATTTTAGAAGTCCATGAATAAAAAAGCATGACACACAACCGACAGGGTACTCAGTTGACGCGTTTCACACTAATCGTGCTTACTCATTGCTTATGAGTAGGGATGAGCTTCGAGTTCGAGTCGTACTCATGTTCGACTCGAACATGGGCTGTTCGCAAGTTTGCCGAACCGCGAACAATTTTGGGGTGTTCGCGGCAAATTCGAATGCCACGGAACACCCTTTAAAAGTCTATGGGAAAAATCAAAAGTGCTAATTTTAAAGGCTTATATGCATGGTATTGTCATAAAAAGTGTTTGGGGACCTGGGTCCTGCCCCAGGGGACATACATTAATGCAAAAAAAAGTTTTAAAAACAGCCGTTTTTTCGGGAGCAGTGATTTTAATAATGCTTAAAGTGAAACAATAAAATTGTAATATCCCTTTAAATTTTGTACCTGGGGGTGTCTATATTATGCCTGTAAAGGGGCGCATGTTTCCCGTGTTTAGAACAGTCTGACAGCAAAATGACATTTCAAAGGAAAAAAAGTCATTTAAAACTACTCGCGACTATTAATGCATTGCTGGTCCGACAATACACATAGAAGTTCATTGATAAAAAGGCATGGGAATTCCCCACAGGGGAACCCCGAACCAAAATTTAAAAAAAAATGACGTGGGGTCCCCCTAAATTCCATACCAGGCCCTTCATGTCTGGTATGGATATTAAGGGGAATCCCGGCCAAAATTTAAAAAAATGACGTGGGGGGGTCCCCCTAAATTCCATATCAGGCCCTTAAGGTCTGGTATGGATATTAAGTGGGAACACCACGCCAAAATGTAAAAAAAAAAAACGGCGTGGGGTCCCCCCAAAAATCCATACCAGACCCTTATCCGAGCACGCAACCTGGCAGGCTGCAGGAAAAGAGGGGGGATGAGAGAGCGTCCCCCTCCTCCTGAACATACCAGGCCACATGCCCTTAACATTTTTGACAGTTTTTTAGTGAAATGGTAGGGGTACTTTTGTACCCCCTTACCATTTCACACAGGGGGGAGGGCCGGCATCTTGGGGTCCCCTTGTTAAAGGGGGCTTCCAGATTCCGATAAGCCCCCCACCCGCAGACCCCCACAACCACCGGCCAGGGTTGTGGGGATGAGGCCCTTGTCCTCATCAACATGGGGACAAGGTGTTTTGGGGGGCTACCCCAAAGCACCCTCCCAATGTTGAGGGCATGTGGCCTGGTACGGTTCAGGAGGGGGGGCGCTCTCTCATTCCCCCCTATTTTCCTGCGGCCTGCCAGGTTGCGTGCTCAGATAAGGGTCTGGTATGGATTTTAGGGGGGACCCCACGCCGTTTTTATTTAAAATTTTGGCGCGGGGTTCCCCTTAATATCCATACCAGACCTGAAGGGCCTGGTATGGAATTTAGGGGGACCCCCCCACATCATTTTTTTTAACATTTTGGCTGGGGTTCCCCTTAATATCCATACCAGACCTGAAGGGCCTGGTATGGAATTTAGGGGGACCCCCACGTCATTTTTTTAAAATTTTGGTTTGGGGTTCCCCTGTGGGGAATTTCCATGACGTTTTTATCAATGAACTTGTATGTGTATTGTTGGACCGGTGTCTTGCTGAGAAAGTTCCCCCGACGGATAAGGACCCCCCTGTACTGCACAGGTGCAGCGCTTGCGCAGTATGAACGACTAGGAGCCACCGAAAATAGCCGAAGCTGAAAAACTTCAATCAGCTGTACACGGCGCGTGCGCCCTGGGTCCAGGTTGAAGTCCCACCTTCCAAGTGGACCTAGAGGGAGAATAAAAAATTGCCGAGTGAAGCGAGGCCGTGCCCAAAGCGTGGCAAGCGAAGCGTGGCGAGCCAAGCGTGGCGAGCCAAGCGAGCCCGCGAGGGGCCCTCTTACAGGCGTTGTGTACAGCTGATTTCTATTCTATTCGGCTTCAGCTATTTACGCCGTCTTCTACTGCACAAGCGCTGCGCCTGCGCAGTAGAGGGGGGTCCTTATTCACCAAGGGGAATTTTCTCGGCAGAACACCGGCAATGCATTAATAGCCGCGAGTAGTTTTAAATGACTTTTTTCCTTTCCTTTCCTGAAATGTAATTTTGCTGTCAGACTGTTCTAAACACGGGAAACATGCTCCCCTTTACAGGCATACTATAGATACCCCCCAGGTACGAAATTTAAAGGGATATTACACTTTTCATGTCTCACTTTAAGCATTATTAAAATCACTGCTCCCGAAAAAACTTCCGTTTTTAAAACTTTTTTTTGCATTGATCCATGTCCCCTGGGGCAGGACCCAGGTTCCCAAACAATTTTTATGACAATAACTTGCATATAAGCCTTTAAAATTAGCACTTTTGATTATTCATGTTCGTGTCCCATAGATTTTAACGGTGTTCACGTGTTCGAATGAATTTTTTGCCTGTTCGCATGTTCTGGTGCGAACCGAACAGGGAGGTGTTCGGCTCATCCCTACTTATGAGTATCCCTGTATATTGTTTTTGCTAAGATGCACATCCAAGGGTCTTTTTAAACTATCCATACTTCCTGCCGACTGTCAGAAACCATGAAATCAGACCAAGACAGAAGTACAGTTAAATCACATTTGTTTAATAATAAAAGTAAAAGAACAAACGTAGTCAAAACATAGCCAAAGTTCAGTAACCGGAACGGATAGTCAGCCAAGCCAGAAGTCAGGGATCGATGTAGTGGAACAGCAAGCAGTATCTGGAGCCAGAAGGGATGTCAGCCAAGCAAATCTTTAAACAGGAATGCAGGAGGAAGTTTCTGTGATGTTGACCAAGGCAAAGGCAGAGATCCTTTGGGCTGGATGGCTCAAATAGGCAGGACTAATGAGCAGGATATCATCAACAGCTGAGTAACTGTGGAGAGATAGGAGCTGGCAATTATCCGACAGGTGAGCAGCCAGCTCTGAGAAGGAAGGGCTGAGTCCAGCCCTGACACCGACACCACTGATTGTGGAAGAGAGTTCCACATTCTTACCGCCCTGACAGTGAAAAACCCCCTACACAGGTTAAGGTTAAACCACTTCTCTTCCAGTCTCATCGTGTGGCCCCATGTCCTCTTACACTCCCTGGGACTGAAAAGTTTCATACTTATGCTGGGATCACCACTGAGATATTTGTATATAGCATATACAATCATATCTCCTCTCAAGCGTCCCTTCTCCAGGGAGAATAAATTTAGCGCTTGTAGTCGTTCCTCATAGTTGAGGTCCTCCAGTCCCAATATTCATTTAGTTGCCCTTCTCTGGACTCTCTCCAGCTCCAGCACATCCTTTCTGAGGATTGGTGACCAGAACTGGACGGAATACTCCAGATGCGGCTAAACCAGAGTTTTATAACGTGGCAGAATAGTCGTTTTATGCCTGGAGTGAATTCCCTTTTTAATGCATGCTAATATTCTGCTGGCTTTGGTAGCCACGGCATGACATTGCATGCTATTGCTCAGCCTGTCTTCTACTAGGACCCCTAGACCCCTAGATCCTTCTCCATCCTGGAAACCTCTAAAAATTCTCCCCCTAAAGAGTAACTTACATTTTTATTTTTACCCCCCAAGTGCTTTACCTTACACTTACCAGTATTAAACTTAATTTGCCATGTAGTAGCCCACTCCATTACTTTGTTCAGGTCCTCTTGTAAAGTTTCTATATCCTGCTGTGTTATTGCCCTGCATACTTTTGTGTCATCAGCAAACACTGAAATCGAGCTATTTATCCCATCCTCTATATCATTTATAAACAAATTAAACAGAATTGGTCCCAGGACAGAGCCCTGGGGTACCCCGTTGACCACTCTAGACCATTCTGAGTATACGTTATGTATCACAACCCTTTGGACATGCCCCCGTATCCAGTTTCTATCCAGGTACCCTATGGTCCATGCCTACAGACTCCAGCTTGTAGATTAAGCATTTGTGAGAGACTGTATCAAATATTTTTGCAAAATCCAGATACACCACATTCACTGGCCTACCTTTGTCTAGATGGGAGCTCGCTTCCTTGTAGAATGTTGATAGGTTGGTTTGGCAAGAGGAACCTTTCATAAACCCGTGCTGATTACTGCTAATGATACTTTTTTTTATCAGCAAATTCTAGGATATGGTCCCTTATCATCCCCTCATCCCCTCAAATAGTTTGAAAAACTACCAACATTAAACTGACAGGCCTAGAGTTCCCAGAAATAGATCTCTGCCCTTTTTTGAATATTGGTACCACGTGGGCTTTTTGCAAATCAGCTGGTACCAATCCTGTCAGTATGCTGTCCATTAAGGATGAGCCGAACACCCCCCGGTTTGGTTTGCATCAGAACTTGCGAACAGGCAAAAATTTTGGACGAACACGCGAGCACCGTTAAAGTCTATGGAACAACAATCAAAAGTGCTAATTTTAGAAGCTTATATGCAAGTTGTCATAAAAAAGTGTTTGTTAATGCAAAAAAAAAGTTTTAAAAACGGCTGTTTTTTCGGGAGCAGTGATTTTAATAATGCTTAAAGTGAAACGATAAAAATTAAATATTCCTTTAAATATTGTGCCTGGGGGGGGGGGGGGGGGGTGTCTATAGCATGCCTGTAAAGTGGTGCAGTTTTCCCATGTTTAGAACAGTACCACAGCGAAACGAGATTTCTAAAGGAAAAAACTCAATTAAATCTGCTTGCGGCTGTAATGAACTGTCGGGTCTCGGCAATATAGATAAAACCCATTGAAAAAATGGCATGGGTTCCCCCCCAGACCATTACCAGGCCCTTTGGGTCTGGCATAAATATTAAGGGAACCTCGAACTA
Source organism: Lithobates clamitans (assembly GCA_037952925.1). Lineage (NCBI taxonomy): Eukaryota > Metazoa > Chordata > Amphibia > Anura > Ranidae > Lithobates > Lithobates clamitans. The sequence continues at coordinate 1,029,838 of JBBGZY010001579.1, read as the reverse complement.
AAACGTTAAAAAAAAATTGTGTGGTGGTCCCCCCAAAATCCATACCAGGTCCTTTAGGTCTCGTATGGATATTAAGGGAAACTCTGCACCAAATAAAAAAAAAAAAGGCTTAGGCCCACCCCCCAAATCCATACCAGACCGTTATCCAAGCACGCAACCTGGCAAAAGAGGGGGAACGAGAGAGCCCCCCCTGAACCGTACCAGGCCACATGCCCTTAACATGGGGAGGATGTTTTGGGGTCCCCCTAAAACACCTTGTTCCCATGTTGATGGGGACAATGGTCTCATCCCCACAACCCTTGCCTGGTGTTTGTGGGGGTCTGCGGGCAGGGGGCTTATTAGAATCTGGAAGTCCCCTTTAACAAGGGGGCCCCCAGGTCACGCCCCCCATATGAATGGATATCAGCTACATTGGGGATGAGGCCCTTGTCCCCATCAACATGGGGACAAGGTGCTTTGGGGGTGACTCCAAAGCATCCCCCCATGTTGAGGGCATGTGGCCTTTGTACGGTTCAGGAGGGGGGGCGCTCTCTCATCCCCCCTCTTTTCCTGTGGCCTGACAGGTTACGTGCTCGGATAAGGGTCTGGTATGGATTTTGGGGGGACCCCTATGCCTTTTTTTATCTTGGCACAGGGTTCCCCTTAACCACTTCAGCCCCGGAAGGATTTACCCCCTTCCTGACCAGAGCACTTTTTACAATTTGTCACTGCGCCGCTTTAACTGCTAATTGTGCGGTCATGCAATGCTGTACTCAAACAAAATTTGCGTCCTTTATTCCCACAAATAGAGCTTTCTTTTGATGGTATTTGATCACCTATGTAACTGTAACTTTTGTAACTGTAACCGGTTCCAGGTTCGGGTCTCTCAAAATGCAATGGCATCTTGGGAGACCCTGTGAAAGTGTGCCTAGTCTGTGCAGTGCTGGACCCTACGCTAATACTCAACAAGCATATGGTAGCGTTCAAAACATTCACCAATTGGCCTTACGGACAATTAGGTACGGCGCCAACAACTGGTCATTGAGGTCCACCCCTCCCATATTTTGGTTATATTCGTTGACACAGAGGGGTTTCTCCACAACACCAGTCGCCGTAGTAATTTGGACGTCGTGTCTGCATGAAGGGAGGTAAGAACGAAAACATTCTTATTATCCCTCCACTTCATAGCGAGCAAGTTATTACACTTCAATCAGGCTCTCTCCCCTAGCCTAAGACGGGAATCTACAAGCCACTGGGGAAAGCCCCGGCGATTAGGTCGCGCAGTGCCACATGCTCAAATCAAAGTGACTAAAAAGTGGCACGCTCGTGTAATAATTGTCCACATATAAGTGGTACCCCTTTCCGAATAAGGGTGACACCAAGTCCCACACAATCTTACCAGCGCTTCCTATGTAGTCAGGGCAGTTTGTCGGCTCTACGTGGCTTTTCCCTCGTAAACCATAAAACTACATGTATAGCCTGTGGCCCTGTCACAGAGCTTATACATCTTGACCCCGTATCTGGCATGCTTGCTGGGAAGGTACTGTTTGAATGACAAGCAGCCAGAAAACTTAATCAGGGACTCATCAAGGCAGACAACTTGATGGGGAGTAAACATGTCTGCAAAACATTGGTTGAAGTGGTTTACGAGGAGCCGAATTTTGTAGAGCCGATCGTATCCAGGGTCTCCACGAGGACGACAGAGTTCATTGTCATTGAAGTGCATGAACTGCAAGATCTGCTCATATCATGCCCTGGTCATGGAGGCAGAGAACAAGGGCATATGGTGAATTGGGTCAGTGGACCAATATGACCGCAACTCACTCTTTTTAGTTATGCCCATGTTAAGGGAAAGGTCCAAAAATAGCTTAAATTCGGAAACCATAATTGGTCTCCAATCTCTGGCAAGGGAGGACTGGGGAGTAGTGGCGATGTGTTGACCAGCGTACAAATTGCTTTGGTCCACAATAGATATATAGAGATCTTCAGTGAAAAACAGTGAATAAAAATCAAGTGATTTAAAATCAACTGTTTTCACCTGAATGCCGGTTTGGCCAGAGAATGGGGGAAGTACGGGTGCTGCAGAAGTGGTGGGTTCCCAATTAGGATTGGCAAATGCAGCAGGAAGAGCACTATGGGCACGACGGGCCTGTGTTCATCTTCTTGGTGGCAGCGGGACACTACTTGTGCTTGCCACCTCACCAGCTTGAACTGCACTTATGGGACTCGCCACGTCACCACGTGATACTGCAGTGCTGGATTTACTACGACCAGGGTGTACTAGGCCGCTGGTGCTTGCCAGTTCATCAGAAGGAATAGCGGCGCTAGTACTGGTCTGCTCCATACGAGGGACCTGCGGTTCTTGCACATCAACGACAGAAGAAGAAGTTTGGGGTCTGGTACGCCTGACCTTGGCAGGGACCACAACTCCGTCGTCAGAGCTATCTGTCATGGAGCTGCTGTCCTCTACAGGATCGTATTCTGAGCCTGAATCTGACAGATGAGTGACTTCCTCTCCACTATCCGTCATGCTCAGAAACGTGTAGGCCTCTTCACTAGTGTACCTTTGATTTGCCATTTTGGGCTCTAAATTTAGTGGTACACTAGTGAGACTCACAGGTAAAAAAGCTCCAGACTGTTAGCGACTGTATCAAAACGCTACCAAAAAAACTGTTAGCGATCACAGGGATCAGGCCTGACTCTGCGAATGCTGCAGTTATGTGTGTTTAGTGTTTCTTAAGTGACAGTGATCGATTGATACTGCACTTGAGTGGGATGGGCGGAGGGTGCCCAGCAGGTGTCTGGGCTGATCCCACTAACACTGCGTTTTTGGGAACCCTAAACTGCTGGGGATGCTAGTATAGATCTGATCGAATCAGATATTGATCCGTTCAGATACTATACCACTAAGGGAGGTTTATGCTGCGTGCGTGGGTGTTAGCGGTACTGGCACTAACCAGACGCTGCCTGGGTCGACGCAGCCCCTATCTGACCCTAAAACCTAACTTATATCACCCCCCGGGCGATTAGGGGTTTAAACCTTTATAAACGGCCGGTGCCCTGACACTATAAAAAAAACTAACCAGCGTCACCCGTAACAGTTATATGGTGATCACTGGTGAAAGGGTTAACTAGGGGGCAATCAGAGGGTTAAAACCTTTACTAGGTAGTATATGGGGGTCCCTGACGCTATAAAGCGCTGACAGCAAACCTAAATACTTACCTTCCTAACTAGCGTCACCTGTGACACTAATACAGCGATCAGAAAAACGATTGCTTAGGGACACTGGCGACGGGAGGGGGGGTGATCAAGGGGTTAGAACTTTATTAGGGGGGGTTATGGGGGTACCCTAGACCTAAAGGAGCCTAACACTAACTGCCCTATAACTTATAACTGTCACAAAATGACACCAATGCAATAATCAGAAAAAAAAACTGCTATTGGTGTCACTGTGACAGGGGGTACAGGGGGGTGATCGGGGGGTGATCGGTGGTGAAAAGTGTGCCTAGAGTGTTCTACTGTAAGTGTTGTGTTGGTGCAGACTTACTTGATATCTTCTCTCCTCGGAAGCCGGAACCAAAAGGCTTCACGAGGAGCGATGACATCACTTCCTCTGCTGCTGTTTACATTACAGCAGCAGAGGAAGATTTTCATTCCTTGGGAGCGATCGCAAGGGGGTGGCCATGAATGAGTGGCCTCCCCCTCAGCATGGATCGCTCCCCTAACGTTGCCGGCCGCCTCGGGCACCCCCCACCCGTGGGAGGCAAATCACGTACCAGGTACGTGATTTTGTCTGCCCGTACCATTCTATATCTGCGTTAGGTGGTCGGCAAGTGGTTAAAATCCATACCAGACCTGAAGGGTCTGGCATGGATTTTGGAGGGGACCCCCACGTCATTTTTTTAAAATTTGGCCTAGAGTTCCCCTTAATTTTAATACCAGACTTGAAGGGCCTGGTATGGATTTTGGGGGGACCCCCACGCAATTTTTATTTTAATTTTTGGTTCGGGGTTCCCCTTAATATTAATACCAGACCCAAAGGGCCTGATAATGGACTGGGGGGGGACCCATGCCATTTTTTTGAATGATTTTTATCTATATTGCCGGGAGTCGGGACCCGATAATTCATTACAGCCGCAATCAGTTTTGAATTACCTTTTTTCCTTTAGAAATGTCATTTTGCTGTGGTACTGTTCTAAACACAGGAAAACTGTGCCATTTTACAGACACACTATAGACACCCCCTAGGCACGATATTTAAAGGAATATTTAATTTTCATTGTTTCACTTTAAGCATTATTAAAATCACTGCTCCCAAAAAAATGTCTGTTTTTAAAACTTTGTCCCCTGGGGCAGGACTGGGTCCCCAAACACTTTTTATGGCAATAAATTGCATATAAGCCTTTAGAATGAGCACTTTTGTTTTTTCATAATAATGTCCCATAGACCTTAACCACTTAAGGGCCGAGCCTCTTTCTGAGATTTGTTAGTTTAAAACAGTCTTTTTTGCTAGAAAATTACTCAGACCCCCCAAACGTTATACATTTTTTTTTAACACCCTAGAGAATAAAATGGCGGTTGTTGCAATACATTCTGTCACACCGTATTTGCGCAGCGGTCTTACAAGCGCACTCTTTTTGGGAAAAAAAACACTTTTTTTAATTAAAAAATAAAACAATAAAGTTAGCCCAATTTTTTTTATATTGTGAAAGATAATGTTACGCCGAATAAATTGATACCCAACATGTCACACTTCAAAATTGCGCCTGCTCGTGGAATGGCGGCAAACTTTTACCCTTAAAAATTCTACAGGTTGCATGTTTTGAGTTACAGAGGAGGTCTAGAGCTAGAATTATTGCTCTCACTCTACCGATCGCTGTGACACCTCACGTGTGTGGTTTGAACACCGTTTTCATATGTGGGCACTACTCGCTTCTGCACACTAGCTCAGCGGGACGGGGCGCGTTTAATGTTTTATTTATTTTTTCTTATTTGTTTTACCTTTTATTTTATTTTTTACACTGTTCTTTAAAAAAAATGGTGTCACTTTTATTCCTATTACAAGGAATGTAAACATCCCTTGTAATAGAAAAAAAACATGACAGGACCTCTTAAATATGAGATCTGGGGTCAAAAAGACCTTAAATCTCATATTTACACTAAAATGCAATAAAAAAAAAATTGTCATTTAAAAAAAATAAATAAATAATGTCCCTTTATGAGCTAAGGGTGGAAATGACGTTTTGATGTCGCTTCCGCCCTACAATAGTGTGGAGACGGGTGGGGGCCATCTTCCTCTCACTTGTCTCCATACCTAACACGGAAGAGGACCCGATTGCCTCCACCACTGCTGATGGCTCCGGTAAGCGGCGGAGTGCACCGGAGAGAGACGGGAGGGGGGCTCCTCTCCTGCTGCCGATAAAAGTGATCTTGCGGCAAATCCACCGCAGAGACCAATATTATCGGAAACCGCTGAATAAGAGGATACCGGGGTTATGGCAAATAGCTATCCCTCTTCAAACACCCGACGTATATCGCGTGCGGTGGTCAAGAAGTGGTTAACGGTGTTCTGCGGCTTTTGAACTTGGCACGAACACTGCATAATGTTCGCTGTTCGACTTGAACATCAGGCTCATCCCTACTGTCCATGAATATTCAGAATAGCGGTCTGGCTATAACCTTACTGAGTTCTTTAACCGATTCCAGACCGCCTCACGCAGATATACTGCGGCAGAAGGGCACATACAGGCAGATTAACGTACCTGTACATTGCCCTTTAAGGGGCTGGTTGCAGGCGCGCGCGCCCGCCTGGGCCTCCGCGACCATGATCGCGGGTCCCGCGGACCTGATGTCTGCAGGGATACCCGCGATTGTCTCACAGTGAGGAAGAACGGGGAGATGCTAATGTAAACAAGCATCTGCCCGTTCTGCCTAATGACACTGTCACTGATCACAGCTCCCTGTAATCGGTAGCATTGATCAGTGATGTGTGATCACACACAGCCCCTCCTCCCCACAGTTAGAATCACTCCCTAGGACACACTTAACCCCTACAGTGTCACCTAGAGGTTAACCCCTTCACTGCCGGTCACATTTACATAGTAATCAATGCATTTTTAATTGCACTGATCGCTGTATGGTCCCAATGGTTGCTGCATGTGAATGGTCCCAAAATCGTGCCAAAAGTTTCCGATGTGTCCGCCATAATGTCGCAGTCACAATAAAAATCGCTGATCGCCGCCATTACTAGTAAAAAAAAAAATTAGCAATAAAAATGCCAAAAAACTATCCCCTATTTTGTAGACGTTATAACTTTTGCACAAAGCAATCAATAAACGCTTATTGTGATTTTTTTTTACCAAAACTATGTAGAAGAATATGTATCGGCCTAAACGGAGGAAAAAACATGTTTTTTTATATATATCTTTTGAGGATATTTATTATAGCAAAAAGTAAAAAATAATGCGTTTTTTTCAAAATTGATGCTATTTTTCTTGTTTATAGCGCAAAAAATAAAAACCGCAAATACAACCAAAAGAAAACTCTATTTGTGGGAAAAAAAGGATGTAAATTTTTTTTGGGAGCAACGTCGCACGACTGCGCAATTGTCAGTTAAAGCGACGCAGTGCCGAATCGCAAAAAGTGCTCTGGTCAGGAAAGGAGTAAATCCTTCCGGGGCTGAAGTGGTTAAGGACTCTCGGGTGTAAGCCATCTGGTCCCGGTGATTTATTTATGTTACGCTTCTCTAATCCTTTCTGGACTACAGTCTCTGTTAGCCACAAGGGTAGAACCTGTGGCGTTCCACTCACAATACTGTTGTTGTCGGTATACTCCACTTTTTTTGTCCTTCATATGAAATTTTAATTTTTGGTTCAGCCACCCAGGTTTAACCTTTGTTCTTCTATATTTATTACCCCTTGGATTGCACTCTGCGATACATTTATTTAATATATTGCTAAAGCAATACCATATTTCCTCTATGTGAAATGTTTCAAGGATTTGATCTCACTTAATATCCTGCAGCATTGAGCGCAGTTTACAAAAGTTTGCTTTTTTTAAATTTAGTATTCTAGTACGCCCCTCGTGCTTCCCTTTTCTTATGATTTATGAGGAAAGTAATAATCCTGTGATCTTTGTAATTAAAATATCTAGCAATGTGTTACTGCTAGTCAGGGGAATCCACCAATTGGAACATGAAGCTGTCCTGTAGAACATTTAAGAAATGGCGGGCCTTTAATGAGTGGGCTGTCCCTTCTACCCAGTCAATGTCGGGAATGTTGAAGTCCCCCAATATGATGACATTTCCCTGTCTTACTGCCATTTCTAATTGTGAGATCCAACTCCACCTCTTCCCTCAGGTTAGGAGGTCTGTAACATACCCCCAACAGTAATTTCCTGCTTACTTCCACCCTTTGGAGTTCCACCCATACGGACTCCACCTCCTCCCTTGCCCCATCACTGATGCCATTCTGCTCTTCTACCCTTAAATTGTTCCTGATATATAGACACACTCCTCCCCCTCCTCTACCCTCCCTGTCCCTCTGATACAAGGAATACTCCTGGATGTTTGCCAGCCAGTCATGTGAGCTGTCAAACCAAGTATCTGATATTCCCAAGAAGTCCACATCCTCCTCGTGTAGTAGCAGCTCCAGTTCCCCCATTTTATTAACTAGGTTCCTGGCATTTGTGAACATTCCCCTGAGTTTTGTATTGGTGCATATTTTTTTTCCATATGATTTCTCAGGCTTCGTTTTTGATTTGGTAACTCCTTAACCCTGGGATTAGATGTTACGGATATAATATCACTAGTGTCTCCACTAATCCCCTCTGTCCTATGCTCACTGACGGTTATCGCTACCTCTAAACTCTCCCCCCAACACCTAGTTTAAAAGCCCCTCCAACCTGTGGCTATCTTTCTTCCCAATAGAACTGTTTCATCCCCACAAAGGTGCAGCCCATCCTTACTAAAGAGCCGGTAACCGACTGCGAAGTCAGCCCAGTTCTACAGGAACCCGAACCCCTCTTTCCTACACCAGTTCCTCAGCCACTTGTTCAGTTCCCTAATCTCCTGCTGCTTCTCTGGTGTGGCTTGAGGTACAGGTAGTATTTCAGAAAAAAACACCTTGGAGGTCCTTCCCCTCAATCTAGTCTCAATCAATCAATCAATCATTTTTAGGACTCTCCACCTTCCTCTCACTTTGTCATTGGTGCCCATGTGTACCATGATAGCTGGGTACTCCCCATCCCCACCCAATAATCTGTCCACCTGATCCACAATGTGCCAAACCCGAGCACCTGGTAAACAACATACTGTTTGGTGACCACGGTCTTTATGAAAGATCGCCCTCTATTTCCTAATAATTGAGTCTCCTACTACCAGTACCTGTCTAACCTTTCCTAGATCTCTGCTCCCCTCCTTACCAGAAACTGCTCTCTTAAATTATTGACTGTAGCATCAAGCCACATAGTAGTATAGAAATTCCAGCTCCAAACAGCTATGTGGAGGACAGACTGTTTTATGCCAAAGTTCAACAAATAAGTACAATGTTCCAAAACAACTATTTTTTCAGTGCTGTGGGCATTTATCAGCATGACGTTATAAAACAGAACTGATATTTGCAGTATCTCAGTATGCTCATCTCCCCTAATATTGCACAGATTCACTCTACTTAGTTGTCATCTTTAGGACCATAGCAGGTAGGTGGTTTCAGTTTTATGTAATGGAAGGTAATATAACTCCTAGTGAGGAAAAAATCATTTAACAACATATTGCTGGGTTAGGGTAGCAAAGAGGTACAGTAACTCCATAGCATAAGTTGAATTGTAATGTTTTTGTTGCTGGGGAAAGAATCACCCACCTAACATGGTCCTTATATCACATCACCTAAAACCTCAGCAGGAACTTTTTATATTTTAATTGTTTTTTTTCTTATTTCTTCCAGGTAACCCATATTTAAATCACATGACATATAGAGCAGCACAAATTACCTATGCTGTTCTACTCCTGAAGAGCATTATGTATTGTCCACTTCTGATTTTCCTTAAGTCCAAAGTCAAGCCATGATTTTTCAAAAAGCAAACAATAACTACTCAGCTACAGAAGAATTTTCTTATTTTGTTATTCAAAGTACTAACATGCCTTTAGAATGTACTTTTCTGAAATGATATAATTAATAAACCTGTTACCATTTAAATACGATAAAGACAATAAAAAAGCTTTTAAACATATTTCTATTCTATATCCAATATGCACTGTATAAATCATCATAGAAAAACCTAGATGTTACTTAAGATTTTTAGGTCTAGCTAAGTGATTAAAATATTATATAATACAATAACTTTTAGAAAACAAAATGAAGACTTAATGTAAAACCTGTGTCTGAAAAAATCAATAGCCAGATAAAGAAAATAGAAAATTGCTTGCGATCTACAGAGCTGGAAGAATGGCAACTCTCAAAAACATTATGCCCTTTAAAATATCATTGACCCTTTTACAATAAATTAATATAGTTGGAAAAAAATATTACATTGAAAAGGATTTAGCACTAGTGATAACAATTTGTTAAGCAGCAGTACTCATCAAGCAGTGACTGCAGAAGCAAAAATAAATATTTGAATATATAAAACAAACAAAAAAAGGAATGTAAATATTAGTTTGGGCATCTGATTATAAAAAGGATTGATTTTTCTTAAGAGGGGCAATGATAAACAACTATGCTGGTAACCTCCAGCTCCTTTAGGTAACAACTACTGTAAATGAGAGACGGTCATAAATAACTAGTTTTTTTAGTTAGGTTAAAAGGAAACTTTGAGTTGAGTATGTATAAAACTACTCAAGATCAGCATGAAGCTTTAGTAAATCAAGTGTTTTCCCATATGACAAAGGATAATGTAACATCAGTTTTGCATGGAAGCAAAAATTGTTTACCATCAAAATAGGAAGGGGTTCTTTACAGCAGGAGCAGTTAAACTGCAAAATGTAGTGCATCACTTATTAATAGCAAAACAGTAAACTGGAAAAGGTCTAGACCAGGGGAATCCAACCTTTTGACCCACCAGGACCACATTTCAAGAAGAGGAACTGTCTTGGCCACACATAAAATACACTAACAACAAGGATTACTTATGAGCAGAAAAAGTCCGGCAGATCACAAATTAACGATCACCGATATAGATAATATATATATATCTGAGTAATAAAACTTAATCTTTGCATTTTTTTTATTACAAAAGTGAATGAGAGCAACATAAAACTATTGCGATATTTGAAACAAGTTTTGATAAAATAACGCATCAATATCTGAGTCGATGGATGTAGTAGCAATTCTCAATGAATTCTCACGGTGCTCATCAGATATTTTGGTTCTAATTTTTTCCCTTAGTGAGCTTTATCCTTTAAAATATTTGCACACACATCTAGATGCTGCCGAAAACTGATGACATGAATGAGGCATGACTGACACTTTTTTTTTTTTGGCTGTATGTGTTCACTGAGTGTAAATGCATTAAACCCCCCCCCCCAAAAAAAAACCCCATAGAATCAACATTTTTAAGTAAGTTTACGATTTTGTTTTGGGCCACATTCATAGCCGTATTGGGCTGCATGCAGCTTTTAGGCCACAGGTTGGACATCCCTGGTTTAGACAAAATATTACAATTAATAGTATGCACAGTTATATTTAATAAAGGATTGTCTGAAAATATTTTGATTTATGGAAATGTTCTAGCTATCTTTGGAGCAGTTAACTTAAAAACTTGAAAACTTAAATATAATAAATGTAATCTGTCATGTATTTTTCTATTTACTGTATAAATTGTGCTTTCTCATGGTTACTTGCTGACTTTGCTAGAAATTCATACTGCTTTTACTAAAAACATAAAACGTTTCTTTATTTAAATATGTGTATTGGTTTTTTCTTGTGTGTGTGTGTTACTGTTTTTATTGCTATTAACAGTTATGAATTTGGAAGACTATGAACAAGTTCTTGCTAAATAATTCTGATCTCAGGTTTATTTTATTTATTTATTTATACAGTGATACTTTTTTTGCACGATTTTACAGGGAGCATTGAACTATTCATATCTGTTCCTACTCCCAAAGAAAACATAGATTTCGTTTGCACATAATTGGATAACTGAAGTCAGAACAACTTCACCTAATTCCCTAAGATAAGTGCATTTTCACTTTGCAAAGTGAATTTTCACTTAGCTTAGCAAATAAGGTAAAGCTATTTTTACTACAATCATCAAAGTGGCAAATCCTGTTCTTTATTTTTTAAATTTTTTTCCCTTATATTTGATTGGGTATTTAAAGTGTTAACACAGCTTTGCCTCATTTAAATATCGGTTCATTTTCCTTTGTAATTCAACCCCACCATCTAAACGATGTCAGAATTATGTTTATATATATATATATATATATATATATATATATATATATATATACCCTGTCCTATGCAAACTCCAACCCCCTACCCACAACAGCTGGTAAAATTGAACCACCCCCTGGAGACACAAATTCTAAATAAACAGGTATATTAGAAAAACAGTGCTATATTTTAGTCAAATCAGTATGTTACAACAACCCCCAAAAAGTGCTTTAATATAGTAAAACAATATTATAAGGCCGTGTTAGTGATATAAGTTCACATATAAATCAAATATGGTCCCCTTATTCCTAAGTGAGTCATGAAATCCTTTATGCAGGTAAGTATGACCACATGCAGGTTTCTATCAAGGCTCTCACTGCGCACAATATACTCTCACAGGTAAGTGAACAAGGTACCTTCAGATTTTCTCATCTCTCCCCTGGTGTACAGCAATAATCAGGGCAGACACTCAAAACAAAAACACTTACACACACTTTTATTTAAAAGTATTATACGCATGTTTAAGTGATAAAACAATAGCCCCAGTCAAGCAAGGTAAAATCCAGGGTATTTCCATGTTCTCTGCATCTGTTGTCACTTCCACTTAATGCATTTTGGCATCAAAGACTTCCTCAGGATAAGATCCTGGATAGCACTGTTAACCACTTCAGCCCCGGAAGGATTTACCCCCTTCCTGACCAGAGCACTTTTTTCAATTTGGCACTGCGTCGCTTTAACTGCTAATTGCGCGGTCATGCAATGCTGTACCCAAACAAAATTTGCGTCCTTTTCTTCCCACAAATAGAGCTTTCTTTTGATGGTATTTGATCACCTCTGCCGTTTTTATTTTTTGCGCTATAAACGGAAAAAGACCAAAAATTTTGAAAAAAAATTATATTTTCTACTTTTTGTCATAAAAAAATCCAATAAACTCAATTTTAGTCATACATTTAGGCCAAAATGTATTTGGCCACATGTCTTTGGTAAAAAAAAGTTAATAAGTGTATATTTATTGGTTTGCGCAAAAGTTATAGCGCCTACAAACTAGGGTACATTTTCTGGAATTTACACAGCCTTTAATTTATGACTGCCTATGTAATTTCTTGAGGTGCTAAAATGGCAGGGCAGTACAAAACCCCCCCAAATGACCCCATTTTGGAAAGTAGACACCCCAAGGAAATTGCTGAGAGGCATGTTGAGCCCATTGAATATTATTTTTTTTTGTCCCAAGTGATTGAATAATGACAAAAAAAAAATTACAAAAAGTTGTCACTAAATGATATATTGCTCACACAGGCCATGGGCATATGTGGAATTGCACCCCAAAATACATTCAGCTGCTTTTCCTGAGTACGGGGATACCACATGTGTGGGACTTTTTGGGAGCCTAGCCGCGTACTGGGCCCGAAAACCAATCACCACCTTCAGGATTTCCAAGGGCGTAAATTTTTGATTTCACTCCTCACTACCTATCACAGTTTTGAAGGCCATAAAATGCCCAGATAGCACAAACCCCCCCAAATGACCCTATTATGGAAAGTAGACACCCCATGCTATTTGCTGAGAGGCATGATGAGTATTTTGCAGCTCTCATTTGTTTTTGAAAATGAAGAAAGACAAGAAATTTTTTTTTTCTTTTTTCAATTTTCAAAACTTTGTGACAAAAAGTGAGGTCTGCAAAATACTCACTATACTTCTCAGCAAATAGCTTGGGTGTCTACTTTCTAAAATAGGGTCATTTGGGGGGTTTTGTGCCACCTGGGCATTCCATGGCCTCCGAAACTGTGATAGGCAGTGAAGAGTGAAATCAAAAATTTACGCCCTTAGAAAACCTGAAGGTGGTGCTTGGTTTTCGGGGTCCCGTACGCGGTTAGGCTCCCAAAAAGTCTCACACATGTGGTATCCCCATACTCAGGAGAAGCAATAGAATGTATTTTGGGGTGTAATGTCACATATTCCCATGGCATGTTTGAGCACTATATCATTTAGTGACAACTTTGTGCAAAAAACAAAAATTGTCTTTTTCCTGCAACTTGTGTCACAATATAAAATATTCTATGGACTCGACATGCCTCTCAGCAAATAACTTGGGGTGTCTACATTCCAAAATGGGGTCATTTGAGGGGCTTTGAACTGTCCTGGTATTTTATGCACAACATTTAAAAGCTTATGTCACACATCACCCACTCTTCTAACCACTTGAAAACAAAGCCCTTTCTGCCACTTTTTGTTTACATGAAAAAAAATTTTTTTTGCAAGAAAATTACTTTGAACCCCCAAACATTATATATTTTTTAAAGCAAATGCCCTACAGATTAAAATGGTGGGTGTTTCATTTTTTTTTCACACAGTATTTGTGCAGCGATTTTTCACACACATTTTCTGGGGAAAAAAACACTTTTTTAAATTTTAATGCACTAAAACACACTATACTGCCCAAATGTTTGATGAAATAAAAAAGATGATCTTAGGCCGAGTACATGGATACCAAACATCACATGCTTTAAAATTGCGCACAAACGTGCAGTGGCGACAAACTAAGTACATTTTTAAAAGCCTTTAAAAGCCTTTACAGGTTACCACTTTAGATTTACAGAGGAGGTCTATTGCTAAAATTACTGCCCTCGATCTGACCGTCGCGGTGATACCTCACATGCATGGTGCAATTGCTGTTTACATTTGACGCCAGACTGACGATTGCGTTCACCTTTGCGCGAGAGCAGGGGGGGACAGGGGTGCTTTTTTTTTTTGCTTTTTTATCTTATTTTTAAACTGTTCCTTTCATTTTTTTAATCATTTTTATTGTTATCTCAGGGAATGTAAATATCCCCTATGATAGCAATAGGTAGTGACAGGTACTCTTTTTTGGAAAAATTGGGGTCTATTAGACCCTAGATCTCTCCTCTGCCCTCAAAGCATCTGACCACACCAAGATCGGTGTGATAAAATGCTTTCCCAATTTCCCAATGGCGCTGTTTACATCCGGTGAAATCTAAGTCATGAAATGCTTGTAGCTTCCGGTTTCTTAGGCCATAGAGATGTTTGGAGCCACTCTGGTCTCTGATCAGCTCTATGGTCAGCTGGCTGAATCACCAGCTGCATTCTCAGGTTCCCTGTTGGGACAGGAGAGCCAGAGAAAAACATGGAAGACGGTGGGGGGGCATTCCCTCCCACTGCTTGTAAAAGCAGTCTAGAGGCTAATTAGCCACTAGGATTGCTTTTACATGAAAGCCTGGCTGAAAAGAATAAAGAATGATACCAAGATGATACCTAAACCTGCAGGCATCAGTCTGGTATAACCACTCAAAGTCCAGCAACATACCAGTACGTTTGTTAGGTACCTGGTAGTAGAGCCTGACTTGTAGGAGAAGACCTCTCATGCAACGCTGGTTCAGGAGCCACTGGAGTGGGGACAGTGGTCTCCTGAGCGCAGTGGGGTAGGAGTGCCTGTTGAAGTAGCGTCTGTGATGCTGAAGAGAGGTAGAGATCCCTCAAGGATGGCTGGACTGCAGATCAGGTGGAGACTGGAGGCAGCCGGCTGGAACACTGGAGATGCAGAGATCACTGGAGCTGAAGCTGAAGGTGCAACAGCAATTAACAAACAGCAGGCACAAGCAAGGTCAGACAGTCCGGGTCAGCAGGTAGGTGAGACAGGCAACAACGGCAGGCAGAGGCAGAGTTGGAAGACAAGCAGAGAGCAGCATAGGTATCAGGCAGGAGCAGTAGAATAGTCAGGCAGGCCGGGTCGGATAAGAGCGGGACGGATGGTCAGACAAGCCAGATCAAATCAGGTAACAATCAGGTAACAATCAATCAGGTGCAGTTTACAGGAATCACAGAGCTGAGACGAAGCAGCAATGTGCCAGCAGCACAGGGGAACTTTTATGCGCTCTTTGGCGCCAAAACGGCGCTAACACGAACGCGCGCGAGCGCACAAGTGCCGCGCGCCCGAGCGCCGCGCTGATGCCTGGAAACAGCAGGACTTTGCTGCAATGTTCGCACAGGAGTGCGCCGGCGCATAGGCGCATGCAAACTCAACTGATCATAATAATACTCAACTAGTGTATGGTAGCGTTCAAAACATTCACCAATGCAAAGACCAGGATTGTCAGGACAGGAGGGACAATAATAGCAGGTGTCACGCCTATATCTGCGCTTGCTGCAGACACAACATTTTTTTTGGGGGGGTTCGTTGGGTAGGGGTACTCGGGAGGACATAAAGAAAATGCCTCTCATGCAGCCGACTGCATTTGGTTGGGGATGTGAATGGGGGAAGTACGGGTGCTGCAGAAGTGGTGGGTTCCCAATTAGGATTGGCAAATGCAGCAGGAATGGCATTATGGGCACGATGGGCCTGTGTTTGTCTTCTTGGTGGCAGCGGGACACTACTTGTGCTTGCCACCTCACCAGCTTAAACGGCACTTATGGGACTCCCCACGTCACCAAGTGTTACTGCAGTGCTGGTTTGACTACGACCGGGGTGTACTAGGCCGCTGGTGCTTGCCAGTTCACCAAAACGCTAGCAAAAAAACTGTTAGCGATCGCAGGGATCAGGCCTGACTCTGCGAACGCTGCGTTTATGCGTTTAGTGTTTTGTAAGTGACAGTGATTGATTGATACTGCACTTGGGTGGGCTGGGCTGGGCGGAGGGGCAAAAGCAGGTGCTAGCAGGTATCTGGGCTGACCCCGCTAACACTGCATTTTTGGGAACCCTAAACTGCTGGGGACGCTAGTATAGATCTGATCGGATCAGATATTGATCCGTTCAGATACTATACCACTAAGGGAGGTGTATGCTGCGTGCGTGGGTGTTAGCAGTACTGGCGCTAACCTGACGCTGCCTGGGGCGATGCAGACCCTATCTGACCCTAAAACCTAAGTTATATCACCGCCGGGCGATCAGGGGGCTAAACCTTTATTAGGTAATAAATGGCGGGTGCCCTGACACTATAAAAAATAAACTAACTAACCAGCGTCACCCGTAACAGTTATACGGTGATCACTGGTGAAAGGGTTAACTAGGGGGCAATCAAGGGGTTAAAACCTTTACTAGGTAGTATATGGGGGTCCCTGACGCTATAAAACGCTGACGGCGAAACTATGTATTCACCTCCCTAACTAGCGTCACCTGTGACACTAATACAGCGATCAGAAAAACGATCGCTTAGTGACACTGGCGACGGGGGGTGATCAAGGGGTTAAAACTTTATTAGGGGGGGTTAGGGGGTACCCTAGACCTAAAGGGGGCTAACACTAACTGCCCTACCACACTAACTGTCACAAACTGACACCAATGCAGTAATCAGAAAAAAAAAACTGCTTGGTGTCAGTGTGACGGAGGGGAGTGATTAGGGGGTGATCAGGGGGTGATCAGGGGGTAATGGGGGGTGTAAAGTATGCTTGGCGTGTTCTACTGTGTGTGTGCGTGTTGTGCACTAGCTCGGATGTCTTCTCTCCTCAGCGCTTGAAAGGAAAATACAGAGCCGAGGAGCGATGACATCACTTCCTCCGTTTCTGTTTACTATACAGAAGCCGAGGAAGCATTTCATTCGCCAGGAGCGATCGCGAGGGGGGGCCAGGAATGAGTGGCCTCCCCCTCACCTTTGATCGCCCCCGGACGAGAATCCGACAGCCGCAGGCACCGGGGGGAGTCCTATCGGACCCCCCGCCCGCGGGCAGGCAAGGACGTACAGGTAAGTCCTTATGCCTGCCCGTGTCATTGTGCCGACGTACATCATCATGCGGCAGTCGGCAAGTGGTTAAATACCCATATTGCCCTTAGTTAATGCCCACACTTCCACCCTTTCATATCAAACATTAAGCGGCTTCAAAGTTACAAAACAGGCTGTGCACCCCTTTTCCTCACCTCTGGACCCACAAACAAAAAGGAGGGAACTATTTGTAGCCTCCCTGGCGGTTTTCCCGAGTGTGGCTCGGGGTTAAAATTCAGGACCATTAGCGGTAACCCCGAGCCACACTCGGGATTACATCGCAGGATCCTGGTGTGGCTTTACTTACCTTGTCCCCGGGATCCTGCGATGTCCCCCGCTCTGTCTGCGGGCTCCGTCCTCCTCCGAAGCCTCTCCTTGCCAGGCTCCATTCCCTGCGAGCGTCGCGACGCACGGGGGTGGAGCCTGGCGGCAAATTTAAAAAAAAGTAAAAATCATAACACATACAGTACTGTAATCTTACAGATTACAGTACTGTATGAAATTATTTCACATCCCTTTTGTCCCCAGTGCTTTGGTCCATGCCCTGCATGCAGTTTTATGTGATATATACTGTTCTTTCTGCCTGGAAACTGGAGATTGTCCATAGCAACCAAAAAGTGTCCCTTTACGTCAAAAGTGGCTTTAGACCAGCTAGAAAACAGCGATAGTAAATTAGAACACTTGCAGAATTGAGCGATAGTGAATTGTGGGGAAATTTATTTTATTACTATTTATTTATATTTTTTTAAATTATTTATTTTTATTTATTATATTATAATTTATGTTTTTGTGTTTCACACTTTATCATAGCCGGGATATCTACTAGACTCTTGTTTGAACAGATTTAAGTGTGTTATTGTTAAGAATTACAGACCTACAATATAAAACGCCAAATTTCCATGCAAAATAATTGTACCGCTTTCAGCACCTAAAATCCGAAATAATCATACCGCCAGGGAGGTTAAATATATATATATATATATATATATATATATATATATATATATATATATATATATATAATATATATATATATATATATATATATATATATATATATATATATATATATATACAGTATCTCACAAAAGTGAGTACCCCTCACAGTTTTGTAAATATTTTGTATATTTGTTTTGTAAATATTTCATTATATCTTTTCATGTGACAACACTGAAGAAATTATACTTTGCTACAATGTAAAGTAGTGAGTGTACAGCTTGTATAACTGTCCCTTTAAAATAACTCAACACACAGTCATTAAAGCGGGAGTCTGGCGACCAATCTTTTTTTTTTTTTTTAGGTCATTGAGACACTATGCTAATCCCAAAATAATACTCACAGTTTGGGTGTAATATTTCCACCTCTGTCTGTTTTCGTACTGAAGAATAACTTAGAAAATGTGATGTTAGCTGTTTCCATCTTGCTTGTGGGCATGTGAAGCCCACAAGCATTGATTTCCTGGATGCGGTGAATGCTGTTCATTCACAGCTTGTTCTCCTGCATGATCATTGTTTCCGCACTGAATCTTGGGAAGCCTGACACTAAGCTCCCAGGAGACAGTGTGGCACCAGGGAAAGGCAATAAACACGCCTACTCCCATGGGAGGAGAGACAGGAAGTGCCACTATAAAGTACAATATAAAGGTAATTACAGCGCTAAAAAAAAATTTTGTGTGGCATTTGAACATCTATGCAATTAACTGAAGGGGGTAAGATTAAGTTAAAAATTTGAGTGGAACCCTGCTTCAATGTCTAAACTGCTGGTAACAAAAGTGAGTACACCCCTAAAAAGAA
Source organism: Lithobates clamitans (assembly GCA_037952925.1). Classification (NCBI taxonomy): domain Eukaryota; kingdom Metazoa; phylum Chordata; class Amphibia; order Anura; family Ranidae; genus Lithobates; species Lithobates clamitans. The sequence goes on along the minus strand of JBBGZY010001579.1, from coordinate 1,010,985 downwards.
AAATGTTCAAATTGGGCCCAAAGTGTTAATATTTTGTGTGGCCACCATTATTTTCCAGCACTGTCTTAACCCTCTTGGGCATGGAGTTCACCAGAGCCTCACAGGTTGCCACTGTAGTCCTCTTCCACTCCTCCATGACGACATCACGGAGCTGGTGAATGTTAGAGACCTTGCGCTCCTCCACCTTCTGTTTGAGGATGCCCCACAGATGCTCAATAGGGTTTAAGTCTGTAGACATGCTTGGCTAGTCCATCACCTTTACCCTCAGCTACTTTAGCAAGGCAGTGGTTGTCTTGGAGGTGTGTTTGGGGTCGTTATCATGTTGGAATACGTTGGCACAAGTAACCTCAAGTACCTACAGAGTCACCCTGTATATTAGGTACTTTAATACTAGGACCTTCCTTTTGATGTTGGAATACTTTCCTGTGGCCAAGTCTCCGAAGGGAGGGATCATGTTCTGCTTCAGTATGTCACAGTACATGTTGGCATTCATGGTTTCCTCAAGGAACTGTAGCTCCCCAGTGCCGGCAGCACCCATGCAGCCTCAGACCATGACACCCCCACCACCACGCTTAACTGTAGGCAAGACATACTTGTCTTAGCACTCCTTACCTGGTTGCCGCCACACCCACTTGACGCCATCTGAACCAAATACGTTTATCTTAGTTCTAGTAATCCATGTCCTTAGTCTGTATTGGCAATCTTATAGCCTAGGCCACCTTTATGTAGAGCAACAATTCTTTTCTTCAGATCCTCAGAGAGTTCTTTGCCATGAGCTGCCATGTTGAACTTCCAGTGACCAGTATGATAGAATGAGAGCGATAAAACCAAATTTAACACCCCTAAGACCTTGTAACACCTTGTAATGAGTCACATGACACCGGGGAGGGAAAATGGCTAATTGAGCCCAATTTGGACAATTTCTCTTTAGGGGTGTACTCAATTTGTTGCCAGTGGTTTAGACATTACTGGCTGTGTGTTGATTTATTTTGAGGGGACAGCAAATTTACACCGTTATACAAGCTGCACACCTATTACTTTACATTGTAGCAAAGTGTCATTTCTTCATTTCTTGTTGGAAAGATATAATAAATTATTTACAAAAATGTGAGGGGTTGTACTCACTTTTGTGAGACATTGTATATATATATATATATATATATATATATATATATATATATATATATACATACATCAATATATCAAGATAATTACACATTTGATACATAATATCACTAAAAATGATTCTCACAACACCTTGCTTTGGTACTCCTCTCAAAAGCCATCACAGTCATGTTGCAAGCAGTAGTCTGGCTCTTGCAAGGAGTTGTGCAAATATCAAATTGCTTTGATGGATAGATGTCAAATCAGAGCAGTTAACATTGCTAGCCAGGGTGCCATTGTATGCAGATGACCCTAGGTAACTCCCACATGAAATGTGGAGCCTCCATGATTGGAAAAAACGGAATCCAATGAATAAAAGGGGCAGGCAAGAGACAGTAAAACTGGAGAGGAAGAAAAGATGTTATTGGGCACCCTCTAGCATGTTCTATCTGACTTTCTGCATCTTCTACTGCACACTGGGAAGCTCAAGTTGTGCACTAAAATCAAAATAGTTAATTTCAGTACAACTGAAATGTACACAGGACTGAAGGTAAAGCTGGAGTTCAGCTTTAAAAAAAGCGTTACCTATATCTGTTAGCAATAGAATAATTCTTTGATTTTTGGCGCTATAAACAAAAAAAGAGCGACAATTTAGAAAAAAAAAATATTTTTTACTTTCTGCTATAAAACATATCCATTAAAAAAATGGAAAAAACTTAATTTCTTCTTCAATTTAGGCCAATATGCATTCTGCTACATATTTTTGGTAAAACAAATTACATAAGCATATACTGATTGGTTTGGGAAAAGTTATTGTGTCTACAAACTATGGGATATTTTTATGGCATTTTTATTTATTTAATTTGTTTTACTAGTAATGGCGGCGATCAGCGATTTTTAGCCGGACTGCGACATTGTGGTGGACAAATTGGACACCTAAATGACGCCTTTGACACTTTTTTGGGGACCAGTGACATTATTACAGTGATCAGTGCTAAAAAATATACACTGTTACTGTACTTATGACACTGGCTGGGAAGGGGTTAATACCAGGGGCGATCAAAGGGTTAAATGTGTCCCTAGGGGATGCTTGCTAACTGTGTGGGGGTTGCTCTGACTGAGGGAAGACAGAGATCAGTGTTCCTGCTTAGCAGTAACACAAAATCTCTATCTTCTCCCCTGTCAGAATGGCGATCTGCATTCTTTACATAGGCAGACTGCCGTTCTGCTTCTCTCGTGAACGATTGCGGGTGGCCAGTGGACATCGGGTCTGCTGGACCCGCTGATTGACTTCTCTGTCCAATCAGTGCACGATCGCGCCTCCGGCAGCACACACACACCCTCTGGTAGCTATTGCTTGATATCACATACAGGTACGTGATTTCGCGCAATAGAGCCGACCTGCCACAGTACAAGTACGTCAAGCAGTTGGCAAGTGGTTAAACTAAGCATTTTCCTTGGTTATATTTTGTTGGAGCTTTTACACTGAAATAAAGCATAGTGCAAAATATGAAATCTATACATAACAAGGCTGCAATATAAAACAATGATTACATAACAGGTCAAAATTTTAAGAAAGTAATATTACAATAAATTTTAATGTGGCATTAAGTATACTTTATCTCAAAATGTTTTAACAGAAGTGTTTAGCAAAGACAGTTAGACCACAAAATGCTGGTAATGCTTTTTGCTATTCTTTAACCATGTTAATAAAATTCTAATTTATTTATATCAGAAACAGGAAGCAGCAGCACGTTGATAAGATTTGTTCATCAAGCTACTGTAACCACGAACACCAGTTTTCCATAAAATGTATAACTCTACAGCACAATAAGCACAGAATACCTTTGTATTAGGGACGAGCCGAACACCCCCCCCGGTTCGGTTCGAACCAGAACATGCGAACAGACAAAAAATTTGTGCCAACATGCGAACACCGTTAAAGTCTATGGGACACGAACATGAAAAATCAAAAGTGTTCATTTTAAAGGCTCATATGCAAGTTATTGCCATAAAAAGTGTATGGGGACTCCGATACTGCCCTAGGGGACATCAATGCAAAAAAAAGTTTTTTAAACTGTTTTTTTTTCAGGAGCAGTGATTTTAATAATGCTTAAAGTGAAACAATAAAAATGAAATATTCCTTTAAATATCGTGCCTGGGGGCGTCCCCTTAGTCTGCCTGTAAAGTAGCACATCTTTACCATGTTTATAACAGTACCGCAGTAAAATTATGTTTCTAAAGGAAAAAATGTCATTTCAAATTGCTCACAGCTGCAATGTATTGCCAGATCTCGGGAATATAGATAAAAAATATTTGAAAAAATGGCGTGGGTTCCCCCTCAGGCCCTTCGAATCTGGTATGATTACTAAGGGGAACTCCATGCCAAAATGTAAAAAAAAAGAACGGCGTGGGTGACCCCCCAAAATCCATACCAGGCCCTTCAGGTTTGGTATGGATTTTAATGGGAAACCTGCGCCAATTTAAAAAAAAAATGGTGCGGTGTTCCCCCTCAAAATCCATACCAGACTTTTATCCAAGCATGCAACATGGAAGGCCGCAGGAATTGGGGGGGATGAGAGAGAGCCCCAGCCTCCTGAACCTTACCAGGCCACATGCCCTCAAAATTAGGAGTTGGTGGGGACATGTTGATGGGGACAAGGGCCTCATCCCCACAACCCTTGCCTGGTGGTTGTGGGGGTCTTTGGGTAGGGGGCTTATCAGAATCTGGAAGTCCTCTTTAACAAGGGGGCCCCCAGATCCCGCCCCCCCATATGAATGGGTATCAGGTACAATGGGGATGAGGCCCTTGTCCCCATCAACATGGGGACAAGGTGCTTTGGGGGGACCCCAAAGCACCCTCCCCATGTTGAGGGCATGTGGCCTGGTAAGGTTCAGAAGGGGGGCGCTCTCTCATCCCCCTCCCTTTTCCTGTGGCCTGCCAGGTTGCATGCTAGGATAAGGGTCTGGTATGGATTTTGGGGGGACCCCCATGCCATTTTTTTTTAAATTTTGGCGCAGGGTTCCACTTAACCACTTCAATACACTGTGCTATATAAACTACACTGCCTGCACTGACTGTATATAGAGTCTACACTGAATATATAGTCTATGCTAAATGCAGAGTGTATATATATATATATATATATATATATATATATATATATATATATATATATATATCAATATCAAATACACTGCCACTAACTAACTTGCCTGCCTAATCTAGCTCAATTTATCTCTGTCCACTCACTATACACGGCGCTATGTAAGCAGTGTGGGGCGTGGACTTAGGACCCCTGAGCCATGATTGGCCAAAGGCACCCTACCTTTGGCCAATTATGGCTCTCTCAGCAGAGCGCGCTGTGAGTGAGCAAAGCATGCAGGTCAGGTGCATGCGATCTCAAACTTACGTTCGACTCGAACATCGCGCTCATCCCTATCCCTACTTTGTATGTATAAGCCAAAGGCTCTCAACTGTTTACCCAGAGAAAGCTGCATTTCCAAAACGCAGACTATAAAAAATAGCTCACATAGAAAGGGATCCCACCTAACTTATTTACAAAAAAAAACTGAAAACCCCAAAACACTGCAGGATGTGAGTGAAAAAGTACACATCTAATCACCGTAAAGCAGTGGTAATGACATATGCGAAAGTCATGTTCATAGACATCTGGTTCATATAATTATAGATGAGTAGGCATGTTGCCTACTAGCCTGATTTTGCAGTGTATGAATAGGACTCGCACTGCTTTTTCATGTGCTCAACCCTTTATCAGAGTGGTTTCTCCTTGTGTCGGAATTCTGGTCCTTCATTATTTCAGCACAAGACCGCTTGCCATCGGCACAGAGCAGAATGTGATGAAAATACAGAAAAATAGGGGTTAGTGTTAGGGCTTAGTTTACAGATGAGGCCTCAATAAGTCTAACTTTTAGCTAGGGCTAAGTGATATGTGATAAGGATTCATTTTAGGAGTTAGGAGCTATGGGTGAGGGTTTAGGTGTTAAAGTGTATGTATAAGCGTCCAAATACTTGTAGATCCTGCAATAAATATTGTGAGCTGATAACGAATGCTCTCTGTTTCTGCTTACTGTTAATATCAGTGTTCCCAGCTATTTCATTGCCCTACAGAACAACTCCCCCTATGTTATGGAGAAGAGAAGAAGGGGATGTGTTCTGTTGAACTTAGCTCTGTTCATCAATCCCTATCAGTTACTCAAGGTAAAGAAGCAAAAGGGTCAACATCATAGCCTGAAAAGTAACATTTTCAGAACGAGACACAAAGCCCGATGTATTTTTCAAGAAAGGTCTACTTTAACTTACATGTCTGATAGAAAGCCTGTTGCTGGATCTCCTGTTCTGCTCATGATTCTGTGCCCTACCTTGTTGACCTGTAGTCATGTACTACATTGTGCTTTCCCTGTTCTTGATTGGTATTTAAAGCTGAGCTTAACCCTCCTATCCTTCTATCTGCTAAGGACAGTGTCATCTTAGTATCTATTTCGATCTACAAATCTCATGTTGCTGCACATAGGACCGGTAGAGACCCTAAACATTTGAGGGCTTAAAAGGTCAATTGTCATAAGCACACTGGCTACTGTAACAGGCCCTACATATAGTATACAAAGCACATGCACTAGTAGGAAGAATGATAATAAAAACACTGCAGAAAACAACATTGGTTTGAATACAGACATAAATGCTAAATTAATGCCATCTTGTATATACCTTTACAAAGTCTTATACATAGTGTAGTTTGGTCTGCGCTTGCATGCTGTATTTTTATTTTTTTGCTTTTTTCCCCTCTGATTTGCATAACTCTAGGGATCTGACCACTTGCTTGTCCTGGCCTTGCTAGGGCTCCACCTGCTCTGACTGGCACATGACTATGTCTTTACTGCTTTATATTCTTTTGTTTGAACCTTGGCTCTGGTCACCTTTCTCAATGATCTCAGGCAATTCTCCTTCACTACATATCCACACCTTTTGCACAAACTTTGCCCACCCTTGATAAGACTTTGACTTGACTGATTACTTCACATTTCATAGCCTGCACTCAGTGAAGAATGGTCTGCGCTGGGACTAGCATTCCTGACTTCTCATTCTGCACATGGTAATTGCTTGGCTTGAATGCTGACTTTCTGGCTTCAATACACTGTGTTAGTGACCTGGAAAAGCTATGTGGGTGTGGAGCTCACTTCTCTGATCTGCATACTTGTTCCAGGTCATTGACTTAGAAAATACCGAAGTCAGCGAGTCAGCAATTTCAGCTTTTATGTTTTTGCTTTTATGTTTTTATGTTTCTCTCAGGAAAGTTTAACTTAACTTTTTTAGGGTCATCCAAGTAGTATAGGACATGCTATAAAAGTGGCAGCTTTAGTTTAAACCTGAACTTGAAGCAAACAGCTAAATGCATATATAAAATACATACAGGAGTTTGTTTCACCTGGAAACAGATTTCTGTTCTTCCATTTTTGAGTTTTAGACAGCTCTGCCACACAGTACAGCCCTATCTAAAAGGGGAGGGGACCTGATCCTTCTCTGCTGCAGTTTTACATTCACTTACAGGTATCTCCCCGCTCTCACCCTGTGAATGGACAAAGAAAGGAGAAGCAGCACTTTGCTCTCGCTCCTGTCAGTTCGCACCTATCAGGTAAAATTAAACGCTTCTTTTACTGCGTATTGCTATTGTAAGTGGCAAGGTCATTTTAAACTAACCTCAAAAAAGATCAAAGTGAAATTTAATTTGCATAAAACTAAACTTAAATATACCCCTAATAGCAACAAAGGAACAATTCACTTTGTGGCCACTATAATGCCTTTGCAAACTCTGAAATTACCTTGCAAATGTAGCAGTGACATCATCACTGTTAGTGATTAGCTGAACTGCCCTAGGTTTGACTCAAGCAGGTTCTGGTGAACTTCAAAAAAGTTCAGATTCCAAGCTCAAATCTCAATCAATAGTGCCACTGTGCCACATCTGTCAAAATAAAAATGTCCATTTTCTGGGCTAATAGGTAAGGGGTTGTAAAAAATAGGATGGAGGATGATCACTACCCTAGGGAACATGTACCAATGCAAAAACTAAAAACTAAAAATGTGTGAGGTACCCCTTGGGTAAATCACTATTAAAATGAAAGAAAGTTACCAGATGTGTGATAGCCACATAGAGGGGTCCATAATCCAAGAAGCACCTTTAACCATTCCAAGGGCATAATTTACACATCTAATTTGCTGACTACCTACCACATTTTTATAAGCCCTAGAGCACCAGCAAAATGGAAATGCCCACATAATTGACACATTTTAGAGAGTAAACACCAGAAGCTATTTTTAAAGAGTTTTTGGAAAATGCAGAATGTAAATGGAAATGTATTTTTTAACATAAAGATGTCAATTTAATAACATTTTTCACACACAGCATGGGCATACTTAGAATCACAACCCAAAACACATTCTGCTTCTTCTTTCGAGTATGGCGATACCACATGAGACTCAATGTTTGGACTAATGATTTACCAGACATTGTATTTTATGTGTCACACAAATCAACCAATTGTATCAAACCCAATGTACTGTAAGGGTCGCCTCTATATGAGTGGCCAGGCAATATAGTTTAGTGTAGCATCACCTATAGCAGCTCCATTTCTATAAGCTAAGCAAGTCTAGCCTACTAGTATGTGGCTGCCCTCATGTTCTATGGCCAGGAAGTACAGGTAGCTAAAGAAAGGAAGAACAAAATAGTTCCAGTGGTTCCAGGAGTGCAGTTGTCCGCAGGGGATGACTGGGACTGGTGTCTCACAAGAACTTAAGTCACTCAGACATGCAGATAGGTTATTTAAGGTGACAGGCAGAAACATGATCAGCAAACAAGCAAAGGATCAGTCTTGACAGCAAACAGAAACATGGTCAATACACAGGCTAGGGTTAGTACAGGAAGCAACACTGCAATGGCGTGGCGGGGATCAGGAACATTTTTGCTGGCTGCATTGGTCTGGTGATACTGGGACTAGTGTGGCGAAAATCAGGGACACCGTTTTTGCCTTACACTGGTCTGGTGACACTGCGATAAGAAACACTGTTGCTGGCATATACTGGTCCGGTTGTGGTGGTGATCAGAGACACCATGACTGGCTGCACTATTAGGGCTTATTCACATGTGAGTTTGGGGGTGGTATAACCTTACTGTTAAGCTGCAGTTTTACTTCCCCTCTACTGACACCTCTTTTGGCTGCAGAGGCAGCAGCCAGGGGTTTACACATGCTGCAACCAGTGGCGAAGCTAGTCATTTTTCACCAAGGGCAAAGACAAAGACAAGGGCAAACAAGTTCAGCGCCCCCCTCCCCAGTACAGGGACAGGGTCCTTTAGTGCTCAAATGCCACCAACTTAACCGGCAGAGGGGTTGGGAGTAGGGATGCAGTGCACCGTAATGAAACACGTAGCATTCTATCTGACAGTAAAATATGGGGCAACAGTGAAATAAAACGTAATGCTTTCATCGCACCGCCGCGGTAACAATTGGGTGTGTTTTTCTTTTTGTGCTGAATATTGCCCATGGTTAAAATAGAAGCTGAGTGCAGGAGTTCAGTAGTAAGTGATGCAGAGTTCAGAGGTCAGAGATCAGTAGTAAGTGAGGTAGGAGCTTCTGGTAAAGATTAATATGTAACCCAACTACAAAAAACCCCCAACCCCCACAACATGCTATTCATAATACATGTAATCTAAGGAGTGAAACTGCTGTGAACATTGAAATATAGCATATACACTTTAGTAATACTATTAATAAAGTGTATATGCTATAGTTAGTGGTCACAGCAGCCTCATTTGGGGGAGGGGGGGATTGTGGAGCTCTAATCAGATTTTTTTGTAGTTGTTACATCACAGTTAACCCCATGCTCGCTGGGGTGGAGCCCAGTGGGAACCAAACCTCACAGCTGCCTGCTATAGTATACTATGCTATTCTATCTATACTATGTAACCAGCGGGTGCTACTGAAGCGCTTATTTGTTACTTGATAGCTGTGATCTGGGAAGGAAGGGGTGTCTAATCAGAACTTTTCCCCTTGCTGCTCCCCCGGCGCCCGATCTCCTCAACATCAAAAATGCTACACCACTACATAAATCTTTGCTGCAAGTCTAGCACTTGTGATGTGGAGAAGATTGGGCACCAGGGGAGTATCAGGGGAGAAGATTAAATGAGACTGGTGGTACCCATCTTAATTCTGAAATATTAGACCCTGTGGAGGACATCTCTGTGATTGGAGCTATCCGACCAGGTGTTAGGGCCCACACGATGTACCTGATCAATTTCCAGAGCCAAAGATGGTGGCTTGTCCAGGTAGGTATTAAAGTAGATCTATAGGCAAAACTATTTTTTTTTTTTTTCATTTTAGAGTAGGGAAGGGTTATAACCCCTGTCAGATTTTTTTGCTATCTCTGTCCCCTTTCAAAGATTTCTCTTCACTTCCTCTTCCATAACCAAACAGGAAGTGAGAGGAAATCAATGCAAATTAAGGGTGCTTGTGTGGGCCCAAGGGGTTAAAGCAGGCAGTGAGGAGGTGATACAACATTTCCTCACTGCCTGTCAAAGAACACAGATAGCTCTTCAAAGAGTAGAATTCAAGGAAAGGGAATAAGGCGCTTCTGCCAGGTGGGCCAGTATAGTATAGATGTAAACACACAGTCACACACCTGGAGATAGCACTACGGCAGCTCTTCAGAAGAGTAGAAGCAGCTCTAGCAGGAAAAGAGAAACACAAGGAAGGTGCCTCTAAGTTCAGAATACCAGCAGTTTATTAGAAAGCACAGGTCAAAAACACTTACATGAAGTGGATGTGTAATAGGCTCATTATATCATGCCGTTCCTGGCAGGGCTCCTGGCAGTGTAACCCCATCTCCCTGTGCAGGCCAGTAGCTGTATGGGAGATTAGGGTCGCCTAGTCAAGATGGCTGCTGCTCTTCCAAGACCTCGGTGGACTCATGCGCCAGAAGTGATGTCAGGATGAGCGTAGTGACGCGTTTCCCAGCATGCACACAAGGTTCCAGGTTTTGAAGAAGAAGCCTTGTGCACATGTTTTGGGGTTTTTTTTGCATTGAATTTAGGAGCCAGTTAGGTTTTTTTTCAGCAGCGTGGTCTCAAAGTGTTTAAGGAATTTACATTTTTAGTGTTCTAGTAGCCAACTATTTCTTTTTCAGCAGCCTAAATGTTCTGTACTTGTTAAACATTTTCTTTTTAATGCAATTTAATAAATGCTTACTTTATATATCCACTTTTTTTCCTAGATGTTTTAGTAGGTATATTATTTGTATCTTTTAACATTTTGTAACTCAGTCAAGATTATTGAATTTGTGACAAGTTTGTTGTTATTATGATGTTATGAGATGTTCTAGATTTTGTGTTATGTATTCATATTGCATATCTAGATCTAATTTTTAAACATTATGACTTTGTTTTTGTTTTATTTATCTTGTTCTTATAGCCATGATGAAACAACAATTAAAATGATCTTGGTCTCTTTTATATGGTTTTCGTCAGGTCCTGCTTTCTGTAACTCTATGGTTTAAGCTAGGGATGACTGGATCATTTCAGTTTGTTTTTAGTGGACTGATAAATGCTACTTTGGAATATTTTAAACAAATATTCACCCGGAGGGGGGAGGTACAGTGGGTTTTCCATGAATTGTCCATATCTAGTTAGACCTCTGGGTTTAATAACACATACATACATTTTTTTATTTGGGATTTCCTGAACTAGAAGACCACACATAGGAAGTGATTTACTAATGATTTTCAAAAAAATGTTGACTTTTAGTTGTAGAACAAAGAGAAACCGTTCCAAACACCATGCTGCACCTTTAATTTTTGATCCTGATTCTATATACAGCATGTATGTATTTTTAGAACTCAGACATAGATCTATTTTTACATATGCCATGTCCCTACATTGTAAACCTATTTATTGTGATCTTTCCTTGCTAGATGGATATTGAGCAAATCCATCCATCTCAAACTGAGCCTGGAGGAAATGTTTTAAAGATTCAAATTGAATGCAGTGCAAAGGAAGGTTCCAATCTTTTTTGGTATTCCCAGAAACCAAATTAAGCCATGAAGAGGATTATCTGTCTTCGATGAGGGGCTTTAACTTGAAAGGTTTTCTGCTCACTTAGTGCAAGTGAAAGGCAAAAACAATGTAAAGTATCAAATTGTTATAAATAAGATCACACATGAAAATGCTGCCAATTACTTTTCTGCAAAGGGAGCTTCGTTGAGAATTCCTTATCAGGTGTTTAGTTCTGGCACCAAACTCATTGTAACAAGTAAGTACACTTTATCCAATAGTCCAATAGTGTAAACAGACTAACATTTTGTAAGTACCTGTAGGGTTGATTTACTAAAGGTGAAGAGTGCAAAATCTGGTGCAGCTGTACATGGTAGCCAATCAGCTTCTAACTTCAGCTTGTTCAATTAAGCTTTGACAAAAAAAAAAAACTGGAAGCTGATTGGTTTCTATGCAGAGCTACACCAGATTTTGCACTCTCCAGTTTTAGTAAATCAACCCCAATATCCTATAGCCATATGATTTCCATGCCAGTAGAATTTCTTACAGTTAGCGGGTTCCACTGTGTAATAATGAAATACTCAGGGTCCAGTTACAACGCAGCAGCTGGTGTGAGGTGCGGTCTGGCGGAATCAGTGCAGTGCCGATCGTACATTGCATCATTTGTTTGTTGTAAACAAACTTTATTGAAAGGTCACATAGACATTTCATAAAGTTCAATTGGCCACCGTACTTGGCTGCAGTACTTTTTTTGCAGACTGTACACCGGGCACACTAGAGACAAGGCATTTTGCCTTGTCCTGCGGTGGGACTGCACTGGAATAGCTGCCCAATGAAGTCCCACTGGTATTGCTTCAAAGGTATTGCTTCACTTTAAGTACATTTTCGTTTTACATACATGCTCTGGTCCCATTGTGTACTTAAAAGTGGGGTATGCCTGTAGTGCAATTACAAACAAGCCAAATCACATACATTTTTTTTTAAGTACCTTTTTTCTCTAGTACCAATCTAGTACACCAATTGTTAAATTTCATTTAATTTGTGTATTTAACCAGCAGATATTATCAAATAATATTTGCAAAATAATACTGCCAAAAGAAAACTTTGTGTCCTGAAATAATATGTATTATTTTGGTGGTATAAATAATGTAAACATTTTTGTGAAAACAATAGCCCCCATAGCTGAAGTGTAAAAAATGTTATTGGCCAGAAGGAGAACACAGGTGCAGGAGCTGAAATAGGCAATGCATTAGTATCCAACTCAATTCACAAATCCTAATAAGCATTTAAAAGACTAAAAATGAAAATCAAATAAAACTCAGCTTTTGATCACATAGTACATAAATAAATTGAAATGATAAACATAAGGTTAATTGGCTTTCTTTGTATGTTTAAATGAAACCTGTGCTGGAAGAAATACATTGGCTGCCATAACTGATCTCCCCCTTAAAATGCTAGTTGCCTAGATGTGCTACTGATCTACTTGTTCTTATACTTTCTGAATCACAGACCGAGAAAAGATATGCAGATGAAGTGTATGAGGTGGTATCAAAAAGCTTTGAGACTAGCTCTGCTTACAAATTTATTTATCTACGTTTACACGTTAACACACTATCATCCTCAAAATAGTCCCCTTGCACAAAAATACAGTGCTCCCAGTGTTCCTGCCACTTCTGGAATGTGTCCTGGAAGTATTCTTTTTGAAGTGTGTCAAGCACCTTCTGCTATTCATGCTAGATCTCGGCAATGGTGTTAAAACACGACCTTTGAGTTGAATCTTCAACTTATTGCAGCATCTCTGTAAACTTGCCGAATCATGTCAAATGTTTCACACAGAATTTCACGATTGCTCTTTGTTGTAACTTGCTGTCCATGATGAAATAGCAGACGTGGCAATGCACATGGTCAAAATAGCACCAGTTGCACAGCTCCTGATGTACACAAGATGATGTCTTCTGGCACACTGTCTTATGAAGGTAATTGCTCCCAGTGAGAGTGCGTACAGACTTGTGCTGCCATCTTCTGGCGTGTTATGAAATTTTTTGATACCATCTGGTAATTACTTCTTTCGCATCACTTGCTGCATGCTTGTTCTGGGTCATTGACTCAAATTATAGAAGAGATAGCTAGGCAACTAGCCTTTGCAGGAAGAGGTTTAGCAACAACAGTTTTCCAGTGTATTTTTTTAAGCAAACTATGGGGAGAATATAGGAGTTGCCATTGCTGACTCATTTTTTGGATGAAGCAAGAACCTAGGCTGTCATTCCAATCCTTTTTTCTTTCACACATTGGTGATTCACTGATGTAAAAAATAAGCATGTTCATATTAGAAGTCATTCATGTTCCAGGTTAGTGATTCACTAAAAGAGATGACAGACCTGAAGCTTGAATCTTATAAAAGCAAGTCAGCAATGGCAAGAAAGCATAGCTAATCAGATTCATATAAAGTGCCTTGCAAAAGTATTCACCCCCTTGGCTTTTTACCTATTTTGTTACATTACAGCCTTTAGTTCAATGTTTTTTTTAATCTGAATTATATGTGATGGATCAGAACACACTAGCCTAAGTTGGTGAAGTCAAATTGGAAAAATCTATACATAAAACTATTTTTCAGACATAAAAAACGGATAATTGGTATGTGCGTATGTATTCACCCCCTTTGTTATGAAGCCTATAAAAAGCTCTGGTGCAACCAGTTACCTTCAGAAGTCACATAATTAGTGAAATGATGTCCACCTGTGTGCAATCTAAGTGTCACAGGATCTGTCATTACATATACACACTTTTTTGAAAGGTCCCAGAGGCTGCAACTAATAAAGCAAGAGGCACCACTAACCAAACACTGCCATGAAGACCAAGGAACTCTCCAAACAAGTAAGGGACAATGTTGTTGAGAAGTACAAGTCAGGGTTAGGTTATAAAACAAATATCCAAATCTTTGATGATCCCTAGGAGCACCATTAAATCTATCATAACCAAATGGAAAGAATATGGCACAACAGCAAACCTGCCAAGAGACGGCTGTACACCAAAACTCACGGACCGGGCAAGGAAGAAATTAATCAAAGAGGCAGCACAGAGACCTAAGGTAACCCTGGAAGATCTGCAGAGTTCCACAGCAGAGACTGGAGTATCTGTACGTAGGACAACAATAAGCCACACCCTCCAAAGAGTTTGGCTTTATGGCAGAGTGGCCAGAAGAAAGACATTACTTTCAGCAAAAAACAAAAAGGCATGTTTTGAGTTTGCGAAAAGGCATGTGGGAGACTCCCAAAATGTATGGAGGAAGGTGCTCTGGTCTGATGAGACTAAAATTGAACTTTTTGGCCATCAAAGAAAAGGCTATGTCTGGTGCAAACCCAACACATCACATCACTGAAAGAACACCATCCCCACAGTGAAACATGGTGGTGACAGCATCATGCTGTGGGGGTGTTTTTCAGCAGTCAAGACTGGTCAGAGTTGAGGGAAAGATGGATGGTGCTAAATACAGGGATATTCTTGAGCAAAACCTGTACCACTCTGTGTGTGATTTGAGGCTAGGACGGAGGTTCACTTTCCAGCAGGACAATGACCCCAAACACACTGCTAAAGCAACACTTGAGTGGTTTAAGGGGAAACATGTAAATGTGTTGGAATGGCCTAGTCAAAGCCCAGACCTCAATCCATTAGAAAATCTGTGGTCAGACTTAAAGATTGCTGTTCACAAGCGCAAACCATCCAACTTGAAGGAGCTGGAGCAGTTTTGCAAGGAGGAATGGGCAAAAATCCCAGTGGTAAGATGTGGCAAGCTCATAGAGACTTATCCTAAGCGACTTGGAGCTGTGATAGCCGCAAAAGGTGGCTCTACAAAGTATTGACTTTAGGGGGGTGAATGGTTATGCACATTTACTTTTTCTGTTATTTTGTCCTATTTGTTGTTTGCTTCACAATAGAAAAAAAATCATCTTCAAAGTTGTGGGCATGTTCTGTCAATTAAATTATGCAAATCCTCAAACAATCCATGTTAATCCCAGGTTTTGAGGCAACAAAACACAAAAAATGCCAAGGGGGGTGAATACTTTTGCAAGGCACTGTATGTTAACTGGTCTGTGTAAAAGGAAGAATGGGTACTCTTTTTGGTTAAATAGGCCATTCTAGACTTTTAGGGACTAATAATCAGTTCAATGGCACCCCCAGTACCTCAAAAGGCTCCAAGGCTAATGTAAAAATATTCATAATCGTGAATTTTAAATTTCAGATCTGTTTAAAATCCCTTTTTAAATTTTGGATGTTGCTAAATGTGTTTATTAAAGTGGAATTTTAGTCAGAAAATTAGTTCCTGCTAGATCACTTGAGGCTTGCCCCTTTTGCAGGTATAGCTATATAAAACGTTAAAAATAAGTGCATATACTGTTTAAAATCCAGTAATACGCTGTCGCCCCCTACTCTGCACATGCTCAGTTGCTCTCCATTTTTAGGTACTGCCGACTTTTTAGAGGCCGATCTGCTGACAGCCTTAAAGTGGAATTAAACCCTCCTATCCTTTACAGCCAGGGAAGGTGCTTCTGTTTGATCCGTAACTGCCATGGTGCTGCACATGCGATCAGTTATGACACCCACCATTTGATGGTTTGACAGTTTGGTTGAGGACGCAAGCAAATGTGAAAGCAATCCCGGCATTCCAGGAATGTGACTTTTTTAAATCGTTACAGCGATAGGTTTAGTTCCCCTTTATGATTTACTGCTGGGGCTCTGGGCTTCTGCAAAATGGCAGCCTACGGCAAGAAGAAAAAGGAGCAATGCTGGAAGCAATTTACAGCCCATACCAATTTTGGTAGCATAATTATTAATCTGGAATGTATTTTTCTTGCTAAAGAACATTATTTTTTATCAAGTTGTTATGGGTAGAGTTTGGCTTTAAGCACAAAAAGTGGTTTGCTTGTAGCTGAAATTTTATAAAAGTAAATTCTTTTCAGACGAGTCACAGTCAGTGAAGCCTCCCACTGTATTCATCTTGAAGCCTTCCAAAGAAGATGTGGACAGAACTGGAGAAGTGATATATGTGTGTTCCCTGCAGAACTTCTTCCCTGATGTGATCACAGTCATCTGGAATGAAGAAGGAAGTGAACAAGAACTGGAGGCGGAGCAGAGGGATATTTTATTTGATGCTACCACTCAGACATATTTTGTGAACAGCTGGATTGTAGTAAAGAAATATAACCTAAAGAAGAATTTTATATTCATTTACAAGCATGAAGGCATAAACTCTTCTCAATCATGGGCCAAAGCATCCACAATTAATTTAGGTGAGTGTAGCTCATCATCATGGCTAGGGATGAGCTTCGAGTTCGAGTCAAACTCATGTTCGACTCGAACATCGGCTGTTCGCCAGTTCGCCGAACAGCGAACAATTTGGGGTGTTCGTGGCAAATTCGAAACACCCTTTAAAAGTCTATGGGAGAAATCAAAAGTGCTAATTTTAAAGGCTTATATGCATGGTATTGTCATAAAAAGTGTTTGGGGACCCCGGTCCTGCCCCAGTGGACAAGGATCAATGCAAAAAAAAGTTTTAAAACGGCCGTTTTTTCAGGAGCAGTGATTTTAATAATGCTTAAAGTGAAACAATAAAAGTGTAATATTCCTTTAAATTTCGTACCTGGGTGGTAAAGGCCTGCCTGTAAAGGTGTGCATGTTTCCCGTGTTTAGAACAGTCTGACAGCAAAATGACATTTCAAAGGTAAAAAAGTCATTTAAAACTACTCGTGGCTATTAATGAATTGCCGGTCCGACAATACATATAAAAGTTCATTGATAAAAACAGCATGGGAATTCCCCACAGGGGAACCCCGAACCAAAATTTAAAAAAAAAATGACGTGGGGGGTCCCCCTAAATTTCAAACCAGGCCCTTCAGGTATGGTATGGATATTAAGGGGAACCCCGGCCAAAATTTTTTTTAAAAATGGCGTGGGGTCCCCCAAAAAATCCATACCAGACCCTTATCCGAGCACGCAACCTGGCAGGCCGCAGGAAAAGAGGGGCGGACGAGAGAGTGCCCCCACTCCTGAGCCGTACGAGGCCACATGCCCTCAACATTGGTACAAAAGTACCCCTACCATTTCACAAAAGAAAGTGTCAAAAATGTTAAAAATGACAAGAGACAGTTTTTGACAATTCCTTTATTTAAATGCTTCTTCTTTCTTCTATCTTCTATATTCTATCTTCTATCTTCTATCTTTCCTTTGGTTTCTTCCTCCATCTTCTTCTTCTTCTGGCTCTTCTGGTTCTTCCTCCGGTGTTCTCGTCCGGCATCTTCCTCCGCGGCGCCGGCGTCTTCTTCCCTTCTTCTTCTCAGGCTGCTCCGCATCCACTATGATGGGAGGCTCCCGCTGTGTAACGCTTCTCCTCTTCTGACGGTTCTTAAATAGCGGAGGGCAGGGCCACCCAGTGACCCCGCCCCCCTCTGACGCACGGGGACTTGACGGGGACTTCCCTGTGGCATTCCCTGTGACGTCAGAGGGGGGCGGACAGGGAAGTCACCGTGTGTCAGAGGGGGGAGGGGTCAGATAGAGATAGAAGATAGAAGAAAGAAGATAGAAGAAAGAAGAAGCATTTAAATAAAGGAAATGTCAAAAACTGTCTTTTGTCATTTTTAACATTTTTGACAGTTTTTTTGTGAAATGGTAGGTACCCCCTTACCATTTCACACAGGGGGGAGGGCTGGGATCTGGGGGTCCCCTTGTTAAAGGGGGCTTCCAGATTCCGATAAGCCCCCCGCCCGCAGACCCCCACAACCACCGGGCAAGGGTTGTGGGGATGAGGCCCTTGTCCCCATCAACATGGGGACAAGGAGTTTTGGGGGGTTACCTCAAAGCGCCCTCCCAATGTTGAGGGTATGTGGCCTGGTACGGTTCAGGAGGGGGGGCGCTCTCTCATCCCCCCTTTTTTCCTGCGGCCTGCCAGGTTGCGTGCTCTGATAAGGGTCTGGTATGGATTTTTGGGGAGATTTTTTAAAAATTTTGGCGCGAGGTTCCCCTTAAAATCCATACCAGACCTGAAGGGCCTGGTATGGAATTTAGGAGGACCCCCCACGTCATTTTATTTTAAAATTTTGGTTCAGGGTTCCCCTGTGGGGAATTCTCATGCCGTTTTTATCAATGAACTTTTATGTGTATTGTCGGACCGGCAATGCATTAATAGCCGCGAGTAGTTTTAAATGACTTTTTTTCCTTTGAAATGTCATTTTGCTGTCAGACTGTTCTAAACACGGGAAACATGCGCACCTTTACAGGCATACTATAGACACCCCCCAGGTACGAAATTTAAAGGAATATTACACTTTTATTGTTTCACTTTAAGCATTATTAAAATCACTGCTCCTGAAAAAAGGACGTTTTTAAAACTTTTGTTTGCATTGATCCATGTCCCCTGGGGCAGGACCCAGGTCCCCAAACACTTTTTATGACAATAACTTGCATATAAGCCTTTAAAATTAGCACTTTTGATTTCTCTCATAGACTTTTAAAAGGTGTTCCGCGGCTTTCAAATTTGCAGCGAACACCCCAAATTGTTCGCTATTGAGCGAACTGGCGAACAGCCGAT
The DNA here is from genome assembly GCA_037952925.1 of Lithobates clamitans. Lineage (NCBI taxonomy): Eukaryota > Metazoa > Chordata > Amphibia > Anura > Ranidae > Lithobates > Lithobates clamitans. The sequence goes on along the minus strand of JBBGZY010001579.1, from coordinate 992,241 downwards.
TTTCAGCTCATCCCTACTACCCAGTATATACCACAATTTATAATTTAGTATTTTAAAAAAAATGTTGCTATAAATTCTTAATCATGGCTGGATTTTTGGTGTTTACCCTCCTAGTTTACTCTCAAGGGGCTGCTTCATGTGAAGCATAGTAAAGTGAGTCCACAGGTTTTCTTTTAAAGTAGAACTTCAGAGAAAGAACTGTCCTAATTTCCCAAAATACTGTAATTATTTTCAGCCAGTCGTTCTTACAGCAATACTCCCTGCTCAAGGATTGCCTCAGACTTTGAGGGTACTGTGAAGGAGCAACAACAAAATGATCAGAGCAACCCTCTCTGCTTCTTTCAGCAAGCTCCTTGTAAATAGGGATAATATTCAGATTCTCCTAGTGTTAAATTTGCAAAAAACTTCCAGGATTCAATTTTGCCTTAAGAATCTTTGGTGAATTTTGGCTTCCACGCTTCCAAAAAAAAACAAAAAACAAAACCTATTGGTTTAATTCTTTCCCAAAATAAAGTTATCAATAAATATTACTAAAACCTTAACCAAACATACCGATTCTGTTTGGCATCTGCAGGTTTTTATTTACATTCTGCTTACTAATACATGTGCCATGCATGCTACATTCAAGGCAAGCCTCTGGTGAAAACAGCCACAGTTTCCAGTGTGCTTATTTCAAATCTCACCAGACCTTTCAAAACCTCCAATGACTTTACTCATAATTAAAAATAAAATAAAGAAATAGGCTGCATTCCTTGCACTATATTGTTAAATATTAATAGCAGAGGTCTTAGTAGCATATATTTGAAGATCTTTGTGGCCTCGTTAAGGCCCCACTACACACAGCATGGTCCTCCATGGATGAAGCAGTGTGGCTTCCACATAGAGTTGTAAATAATTACCCACTGGCCACTACATTAGGTAAAAGACAAGGAGAGGGGCGCCTCTGAATATATATCAAATAACAATTTTTTATAAAAACAATATCCACTCACATGGAAGAACATAAAGTTGTATTCAGACACATCTCTGGGCTCATGAGGTGGGACTACAAGTTGCAGTCAGTCTGCTTCAGGCTTTGAGGATGCTGCACATCAGACATCAGTTTGAAAGATGTGGAACTGCAGGTCGCAAGTCCTCTAGATGCTGACCAGGTATAGCATTAGAAAGTTTCAAAGAGGGGTTGTGCCTCTGTAACCAAGGAAAACCAATAACCAGTGGAAACCTAGGTGACGAAATAACTTGGAATTGGATTATCTCATGGTGAAGAGTCCCTACGGCCATGGACAATGGAACTGTCTCATGAGTCACATGGGCAGGCTGTAGAGGTCTCCCGTCAAGAGCCTCAATGGCAAGTGGAGTGTCATGCTGCTGCAGCGGAATCGAGTGCTGCGATACAAAGGCAGCATCAATGAACAGGCCTGCAGCCCCAAAGTCAATTAGAGCCTGTATCTCGACGGACAACTCATCCCAAGCAAAGGTGACCGAAACCAGGGGCTTATGCTTCTGGATAACTAGGGATGAAACAACACTAACCTAAGGTCTGTCCGTGACAGGACCTCAAGGTTCAGGCGTTCCCTGAAGGGGTAGGACAAGACTTCAAAAAGTGACCACAATAAAGGCACAATCTCTCCCTCCTCCTAAAGGTTCTCTCATCCGCAGAGAGACGCGTGAAGCCCAAGTACATGGGTTCATCTTCACTGACAGACTCGGTACCAGGAGGCATGGGAGGGACTGCAAAGCTTGGAGGAAAACGTACAGGAGGCTTCCGCAAGTGCTCCTTAAAAGAAAGTCTTTCTCTGAGTCTGGAGTCAATGAGGATGGCAAACGAGATCAGGCTCTCCAGCTCAGTGGGTATATCTCGGGCTGCTATCTCATCCTTGATGGAATCCAAGAGACCATGAGAAAAAGCAGCCACGAGGGCCTCATTGTTCCAAGCAACCTCTGCTGCCAGAGTACGGAACTCAATGGCGTAGTCGGCAACAGTTCTCGTACTCTGTTTGATGGACATGAGGCACTTGGCAGCAGAAGCGTGTGGGAACGTCAAATACCCTTTTAAAGGAGGCCACAAACTCAGGGTAACTCAAGACAACAGGTTTTTGCGTCTCCCATAGAGGGTTAGCCCAGGCCAAGGCTCTCTCAGAAAAAAAAGATATCACGAACCCTACTTTGCTTCTGTCCGAGCGAAACGCCTGGGGCAGCATCTCAAAGTATATCTTAACTTGGTTGAGAAACCCTCTGCATTGAACTGGATCGCCCCAAAAATCGCTGGGGAAGTGGGGCGGAACCAGACATACCTCTTATAGAGGTAATACTCAAGGTGGGTGCCTGCACAGAGACTGGCGCAGCAGCAGAGACAGCCTGCAACTCAGGTTTGTCCCGGAGCAGCCACAGTGGGGGATTCCAGGTGAGCCACGCAACTCAGGAGCGTTTGTAATGCCATGGCAAACTGATCCATGCAGTGATCTTACTCATCCAATCTGGAAAAATATTACCAACAAGTGGATTGACTGTATCTTCTGAATTCATGGCCTACTGTCAGAAACCATGAATCAGACTGAGACAGAAGTATAGTAAAATCACACTTGTTTATTAATAAAAATAAAAAGGTAAATAGAGTAAGCGTAGTCAAAGCATAGCCAGAGTCCAGTAACCGGATAGGGTAGTCAGCCAACCCAGAGTTCAATAACCAGATCGGGTAATCAGCCAGGCCAGAAGTCAGGGATCCAAGTAGAGGAACAGCAAGCAGGATAAGGAGCCAGAAGGGATGTCAGCAAAGCCAGTCTTTAAAAGTCTTTAAACAGAAACGCAGGAGATGGTTTCTTGTGATGTGACCAAGGCGAAGGCAGGAATGAAGTGAGCTGGAGATCTTTAAAGCGGAGCGCCACCAAAAAAAATTTTTTTAAAAGTCAGCAGCTACAAATACTGCAGCTGCTGACTTTTAAAACATGGACACTTACCTGTCCAGGGCGCCCGCGATGTCGGCACCCGAGGCCGAAGCATCTCTCGGTCCTCGGGTGCTGCCGCCTCCATCTTCGGTAAGGGAATCAGGAAGTGAAGCCGTGCGGCTTCACTTCCCGGTTCCCTACTGCGCATGCGCGAGTCGCGCAGCGCAATCCGGATGGTCCCTGCTGCCTCTGGGACCCGTGTGTTTCCCAGCAGGCAGCGGGGAGGGAGCAGGAAGTGGCGTAAATACCCGCAGATTCTGCGGGTATCTATGCCGGAAGTGGGTACAGATACCTGTAATATACAGGTATCTGTACCCCCTCCCCCCTGAAAGGTGCCAACTCTGTCACCGGAGGGGGGGAGGAATCTAATGAGTGGAAGTTCCACTTTTGGGTGGAACTCCACTTTAAGTAGGCAGGACTGACGAGCAGATCCACAACTGCTGGTTAACTGTGGAGAGAGATGAGAGCTGGCAATTATCCGACAGCTGAGCGGCCAGCTCAGAGAAGTAATGGCTGAGCCAGCCCTGACAGGAGGCATGTGTAAGCACAGTGTCAAAAAAAAAGGACTGATACTTATACATAATTCCATACATATATCAAAAAGTGCCAATTCATAGCATCAGAAGATTAATTAGGATTCAAAAATCAACAAATAATAATAATCGATTAAAAAAAAAAAATCAAAGATCCGTGAAACAGTGCAGCGCATATTGCAATGAAAAACATACACATACATATACATATATCCATATATATAAATAACGTACACATACACTGTATACGAATTTCATACATAACCTTTCACGCTCCAAGCCCACCCTTTTTAGAATCTCTGGCTCTAATCAGGTGCCTAAAAAAAACACCCACCCTGCACTGGAATCCATAGTCCGGTGCCCTGATATGTAGATCAGGGGGCTGGACGCATGGATAGGGCAGGCGGCACCCATGCACCCTCAATGGATGGGCCGCCACTGTCTACAGTAGAGGCCTAGATTTTACTTTAATAATTTTAAATTAAAAAACAAATAAAAACAACAGATTTACTGGCTGGATCACCAGATGAAAATAGAGAGAAAGAAAGCCTAAAAACGAAAATTAATGCAGCCATCACATCTAACAATTGGTAGGCTGCATTATACAGAAATAATGTTTGTATTTGGGTTTAATACCATTTTAATACAGTGGGGCAAAAAAGTATTTGGTCAGCCACAAATTATGCAAGCTCTCCCACTTAAAAAGACGAGAGAAGCCTGTAATTGTCATCATAGGTATACCTCAACTATGAGAGACAAAATGTGGAAACAAATCCAGACAATTATATATACATTATAGGTATACCTATGATGACAATTACAGGCCTCTCTCACCTTTTTAAGTGGGAGAACTTGCACAATTGGCTGACTAAATATTTTTTTGCCCCACTGTAGTTGAATTGGTCTCTTTATAAATGGTGAAGGTGCATCTCCAATGTAACACTAAAGATATGTAAACCAGAAGTGGTGTAATTAGGAGAAGGAATACTGTGCTTACTCCCGATTCTTCCCTATATTTGGTGCCAGTTATTTACTTCCTGCCCCAGCCAACATGTGGGAACTTTAAAGTGGAATTGGGCTTTAATATTCATCGGGCCTGCCCAATTTTGTTTATTTTTTTCTGTAATTAGCTTTAATTGGGTCTATTTAAATAAATGTAGATGGTTAGTTTAATAATGCAGCCAGTAAGACACACAAATGTAGAATGTCTGACAGATATAAGCATTTCAAAATGTAAATGTGAAGTCGGTATGTGTATGTTTTTACATGTTTTTCTCAATAAAATATTTTTCTGGATAAAAAAATAAATAAATGTAGATAGTTTGGCTCTAATCAGGTGCCTAAAAAAACACCCACCCTGCACTGGAATCCATAGTCCGGTGCCCTGATATGTAGATCAGGGGGCTGGACGCATGGATAGGGCAGGCGGCACCCATGCACCCTCAATGGATGGGCCGCCACTGTCTGTAGATTCCTTTTTTTTTCTGAAGAAAAGGCAGTTATTGACCGGAAGTTTTGTTTAAGGTGATGGCGGAATGCCATCTTGCACTGTGCTTTTTTGCAAATGCCCTGTACAGTGCATTTTATTCAATAAACTTGGATTTTTTATACTACACCATTGGAGGCCCCCCTTTCTTCTCTCTTTTTCTGCGTGGTTGTCTGGATCGTGATGCAAGCCTGACGCGGCCCTTTGGCGAATATCTATCTACCTGAGGCGATCTATGGTCCCCACTGCCATTCAACATCTTGTACTACTAAGGCTTTGGTCTAGGTCCTTCGAGGTAAGGGCACTGGGAGCACATGTCTACATAGACACCATCTACTTTTGTCCACACTATTTACTTCACCTATCCAGCTTATCCATGAACTTTATTCACCTGTGGAGTTTATTTTACACGTCACTTTTATTATTATTAGCATTTATTGTTGCCATAGTCTTATTTTTATTAACCATTTTGGGTTCACTGTGAGCCCTCACGGATATTTGCACATTTGTTATCATACATTCACGCATGTATTTTTGATTACTTACTGTGACGAGTTACTATTTTAAGAGTTCTGCGCGAAATCACTCTGCTATTTAAAAGGCAGTTATTGCCTTGCCTGAAAAAGTAATATCCAAATAAAAGGCCCACATTATTTTCTAGGGTGCAATGGCTAGTTGAAGTATTTGGGGTCAATTCACTAAGAATTAAATAATGGCCAATAAATTGTGATAAAATTACCACATGCGGTAACAATTGTGCAAGTGTTCAATTCACTAAGAATTTTGAGTTAAATACTGAATGCGATATTTGTTCGATTTAGCGGTAATTACCGCATTAGTTAGTGGACTCCCCGCTGACAGCTGAATGTAAAAAAATAAAAGCCGACAATCAAATATGTTGAAAAAAAAAAGAAGGGTGCCCCCCCACCATTGCATACGAGGCACTTATCCAAGCATGCAGCCCTGGAGGTCAGAAAAAGGGATGGGGACTAGTAAGTGCCCCCTCCCCCCCCGAACCATACCCCTACCCATTCACCAAAAAAGTATCACATAGTAATAAAAACACACACACAGTTTTTTACAATTCCTTTATTAAAAAAAATAATAATAAAAAACAGTGTCTCCTGATGTAAATCCATCATCAATTATGCCGCCTGCCAGACCCGAAAAAGAAAAAAACAAAGAAGCTCCCGCCATCGATGAATGCTGGCTGCCTACTGCAGGCTCCACGATCTGACATTTCTTATATAGGTAAGGGATATGGCCACCTGGCTACTTCACCTGGTGGTCCCGCCCCTTGTGACATCACCAACCCAACATGCACCGGCCTGTGACATCACAAGGTTGCGGAAACCACCAGGTGACATAGCCAGGTGGCCTGGTTCCTTACCCATATAAGAAATGTCAGACGGCAGAGCCTGCAGTAGGCAGCTAGCCTTCATCGATGGCAGGAGCATCCAGAATGCGTTTAGCCCCCTGCCCGCAGACCCCCACAACCACCGGCTACGGTTGTGGGGATGAGGCCCTTGTACACATCAATATGGCGACAAGGTGCTTTGGGGTGGGGGGGGCAGGGCCCCCCTGCCCCAAAGCACTCACCCTACCATGTTAATAGCATGTGGCCTGCTATGTTTCAGGAGGGGGGGATTTGCTCTTCCCCCCCTTTCCTGACCTGCCGAGTTGCATGCTCGGGTAAGGCTGTGTTATGAATTTTGGGCGGGACCCCACGCCATTTTTTTTTCAACATTTTTAATTGTCTGCTTTTTTTCATTACATTCAGCTGTCAGCGGGGAGCTGATGAGTCATCAGTTGTTAAGGACGCGGTGGCTAGTTTTTTACTCCCTGGTCCGTTTGTGAATTGGAGAATTGGAGCTTTTTTATGCCAAAGCAAACCCTGCTCTCATTTATTCCTTATATTGGGGATGGAGGCACATCCTTTGGCCTCATATAAAGTCCCAAACCCTATTTCTCTTTTTCTCATTGACATATCCGGGATGGAAGCATGTGTCCCTACTTTGTATATACTAATATGTTTGGTATTATTCACTGTTAGTACTACTATAGGTGACTTTACCCTTTCTTTTACTTTATTTAATAACTAAAATTTCTATGTCCAGGCAAGATTCCAGATAGATGGTAGCGAGTATTATCTTTGGTCTGTTTTTTACATCTCGGATCCTTACCATACATCTTCCACTCCGTGCAGACTCTGTGTCTCTGGTTGTGGGTGTGTTGGGTTGTTTGGCCCGGCTAGGGTTTTCTAATCAGTCCCGGGAGTTGCCATGAGCTCCGGGAGCCCTCCCCTTCTCCTTTTTCTCTTTGGTGTTGTAGGGGTTGGGGCAGACGTCCTGTTCCTCATCAACTTCACGCCTTCCCACACTGTACGCTCTACGTCCTCTCTTGTTGCGGTGGAGCGCCAGCGTGGTTGAATTACATCTTGGCGGTTCAAACAAGGTTGTGTGCCACCAGCTGGTGAGTGTTAGGGATGGTCCTGATGTTCAGATCGAAGGTAAGTTCAACTTGAACATCAGGTGTTCGTTGACAAACCGACCATATGGAGTGTTCGCGACAAATTTGAGCACCACGGAGCGCCTTTAGCCAATCATGGCTCAGGGGGCTAAGTCCATGGTCAACACTATATAAGCTAGAGCTAGATTAGGCAAGTTAGTTATAGTCATAATTTATTGTATACCTACCAGACACTTTTATGTTGTTGGGTCTCATTTATTCCTTATATCAGGGATGGAGGCACATCCTTTGGTCTCATATAAAGTCCCAAACCCTTTTTCTCTTTTTCTCATTAGCAAAGAATAGGTTCCCAATACCCATACTGCCCTGAACTATACCTGCACGCCAATAAAGAACAACCCCCTTTACTGGCTAAACACTTACTTAGGCATTTCATTAATGCAGCACACAGCTTGATCCCCTGATTATGGCAGACTTTTACAGTGCCTTTGATGAAAGACTGGATACATCAGGTGGATTACTTTTTTGAGATGGAGTCCATTATGCATTACAAACTTGACAGACTGCAACACTTTAACAGCACTTGGACTACGTGGGAGGAATTTCTGTAGATCAGCATCATACAAGACAAATCAAACACTAAGATGAAAGGATTTTTTCTCATCTTCACACTCAGGGCCAACATTTACTAATGCAGAAAACCTTGCAATTTTCCAATCTACCCCCCCCCCCCCTTCTGCCATTTTCTCCTTACCGCCATCCCCTACTCCATAGGGCTGTCTCTCCTGGGTCAGCTCTTGGGTCAATGTAGCCAATATAGCGAAGGGTACTGGACCCTGGGCAAAATCATGGCTCTGAAGGTTCAGGGTTATTTAATTAAAACTACCCTTTTCTTTTCCTTCCCCTACTTTCCTTCTATAACTTAGCTATACTCCCCTTTCTCTCCCCTCCCTTCTTCCCTCTCCTTCCTCAATCTCTTTCTTCTCTTTCATTCACATGACACTATACGCTATTACAGCATAGACTTAAATGTCCTCAGTTTCTCATCCCTCTCCCTTTTTTGTGGGGGGCTTCACTACCACCTCATGCCTAACCAAATGATAATTCATATATGTAAGTTTTATGTCTAATGCCCCGTACACACGGTCGGACATTGATCGGACATTCCGACAACAAAATCCTAGGATTTTTTCCGACGGATGTTGCCTCAAACTTGTCTTGCATACACACGGTCACACAAAGTTGTCGGAAAATACGATCATTCTGAACGCAGTGACGTAAAACACGTACGTCGGGACTATAAACGGGGCAGTAGCCAATAGCTTTCATCTCTTTATTTATTCTGAGCATGCGTGGCACTTTGTCCGTCGGATTTGTGTACACACGATCGGAATTTCCGACAATGGATTTTGTTGTCGGAAAATTTTATAGCCTGCTCTCAAACTTTGTGTGTTGGAAAATCCGATGGAAAATGTGTGATGGAGCCTACACATGGTCGGAATTTCCAACAACAAGGTCCTATCACACATTTTCCGTCGGAAAATCCGACCGTGTGTACGGGGCATAACTGTTTATTTTCCCACAGTCCAAACATGATAGCTTGATCTGTATCATATTCAGTTTTTGCATGTCTTGATTTACGATTTGCTTACACATGCTGTCCACGGTATATTATTCTGTGATGCGTGGGGATGTGTTTATATTATTTTTCAAAACTAAATAAAAAAATGTTTAAAATGTGCAAAGAATAACGCTAGAATCCTTCATGCCTCCAAAACAATGATCACTTATACAGGATATAGTATGGGTTGACAGAGCCCATCTTGGATATGACCCAGGAAAGAGGAATTCTAGATGGACTTGTGTCTTTTTTTGACAATGTAGCTATGTAACTGTGTAGTAAAAGCACAAAGAAACCTCTGCTCCCAGGTAAGTAAGACAGACCATAATCTTCAGAGCATGCTGCAGCCGTGGGGTGCATGCCCTGCCACTGCCAGCAGAAACTGAATAAACCAAGAAGGACGAATGGCTGCACTCCCACACGATGCAAATAGGTGTTATTGTTCAAACATGATAAAATCAACAAAACATAGGCAGGGGACAAGAAGGTTGAAGTGTTTAACACGGGATTCATGCTTTGTCAAAACCACATGGTAATGCAATCATTGTAGCAATATATATGTAAATTCCAAGATATATAACAGACAAAACGAAACAAAACATCATTGATACACTTCAGGTGATGCAAACTCAAAATACAACAACTTCAACATAAATCAATTAAAGAAATATATCTAGCATCATTCTGAAAACATAGCACAATACATAAACATAACTAAAAACATTTGTAGCAGTTAATGCATGTGGCTATGGAGGTTCTGACAAATAAATACCAAATGGATGTAACAGGGTACCCATCAGGAGACACAAAAGCAAGTTCTTATGGACACACATGCACACACACTCGCAATTGTATATGCACATATATGTTCATACATATGTGTGTATATTTATATTAAGTATATCAAAACATCAATTAACAACATATTACAACCAATATTCTATATATACTGTAGTCTAGATGCAAAACAGACATCTACATGAAAAAGACAAACTGCAATCTAAATATCAAAAACGAGAGACAATGTATATTTGTGTCTATTAGTATGCATGAACATGCACATGAACACAAATCCATGCAGCCACATCTTACAACATTAATCCTGTTCATGATATATATATATATATATATATATATATATATATATATATATATATATATATATATATATATATATATATACTGTATGTGTGTGTGTATAAGACAATGTGGCTGCAAACAATGCGCACATGCACACATCCACAGACACGGGCACAGTAAACGTAAAGGAATCAGTAACTACCCACTAGACATTTGCCAATCATATCGAATCATAATAGTGAGTCAAATCCCACTGGAAGTTCAAGCCCCTTGGAAGTCTAGTTTGCAAACTGAATATCCAAAAGACTTCACATTTACACAAAATCCCAAATATATCACCAGCTCTTCTAGGTGTAATGATTCTTTCTATGCCCTGTATTTGTATTAGAGATGTGTTCCCATTGTGAAGCTCATTGAAGTGTCTAACAACGTTAGCACATGATCTTTTAATCAATCTCTTAATTTCTTTGTTGTGCGACCTACGTATTGAATGTGACAGTCTTTACATGTAATTAAATAAATCACATATTTGGTGTTACAATTTATATATTTCCCAACAGTGTATGACCTGCCACTAACGCTGGAAGAAAAATGATCCCCCACAATGGTATGCAGGCAACACGGACATATATCAGCCCCACATCTATAATTGCCCACAAAATCAAGCCATGTCCTATTAGGACCATGTGAACAAAAAGCACTTGGTGATGAAACATTACCAAGAGGGGGCCCATCGGGATACTGTTTTAATCCCCCTAGAGAGGATATTGGCATACACATCATCCTCATATAGGATGAGTATATGTCTTTCAATAATCCTCTTGATTTTATCAAATTCTAAACTATAGGGTGTTGAGAAAACCGGTAAACTGACTGACAGTCGTTTTTTATCTCGCAAAAGGGATTCTCTTTCAATGATGTTACCAATATTGAACGCTCTCTGAATTGTGCCTGGCCCATATCCCCAAAGATGCGGACCCTCTCCCACCACCCATGTAAGGGGAGCCTGTATAGGTGGAACATGCTCCCCATGATGTGCAAAAACAGATTCGCCCTGTAGATCTTCGAGACATTGTATAGCGCACAAATCCTCAAAATTGTTACATATAGACATGTCAACAGAAGTGGTGTCAGAAGAAACATCCCCAGACACCCCAAACAACACATCATCTTGGCGATCCTAAAAAAATGTTTACGTACAGTTAAATTACGAGAGAGTTTGTTAACATGTTTGTTAATATCCAAAACAGTTTGAAACAAATTAAAGTGTCTTCACTTGTGGGCAACAGTTCAAACCTTTGGCAAGCAGGGCAACATCTGAGGGTGTGAGCACTTTCTGTAATAGATTCAATACATTAAAGGCTCTTCTGCTGTTGACCTCTTAAATTGTAGACACTTTTTTCTCCTGCCTCCTCTTCTTGTTTTACCACGGAATATCTTTTTCCCTTTTTCTTTTTCTTTTTTTCATTGAGGGCTGTGCGACGTGTTTAAATGGGCGTCATTAGATAGCTGTGCGTCTCTCCTGGTAGTGTTCTCAATGGATGAATCCGAACCTGATCCGACCAACGTGTAGTCCAGCACCTCTGTGTCAGTATCGGAAAAACTGACATGCTTTCCCACATTGCTAGATGTTTCACTGAAACTGTGGCTTCTTCTTACATGTATTAGCTTAATAATCAAATCGATCATGCAATAGCTTTGCCTTTTTATTACTGATGATATCCTGTTTCATGCGATCCAACTTGTCGCTCAATTTGGAATCAAGATCTTTAAAGAATGGGGTCTTCTTAGATGGCAGGATCTCTGTTTTAATGCTGGAAATCTCTAGTTGCAGCTTATCAATCTCATCTGTTTTAGAGTTGATGATGGCTCTCATAAGCTCAAATGAGCACTTGGTAAGTATATCTGACCATTGCTTTCTCAAATCATCATCAATCATCTCAAACGTCTGGAGCTTCTTTATCCTCAGTCCTCGTGGGACCCATTCTAAAGTCAAATATTCTGATAGTCTTTTTATCCCAAAAAGCTTTCATCTCTTAGATCCAATGATTTCCATTTTATGGAATAGTATTCTCAATGATCCAGATACATCCTCCATAGAGTCATGCAAGCTCTGGCTGGCAGCAGATCTCAATGGATTGTCCAGAGCCATTCTGAGAGTCCTACTATATTTTTCCACTGCCAATCCAATACTGTTGTCCATGATGGTACCCATAATAAAAAATGTAACTGTGTAACTATGGATGGTTAGCCAAAAACGTGTGAAGCATTTTGCCATTTCTTTAGATAAAATAACCAACATAAGTCAGATTTTATATTCTAAATGCAAAATGTTGAAATTAAATAAAATATTACAAGAGTAATGCCATAATGTGTAATATATAGAAAACAAACACATATGCTGTCACATTCTGTATATTTTGGTTTACATCTTCTATATACAGTGTGTATATATATGGTAAAGAGGCAGTGTATTCAAGCATTTCCAAGGTGAAAGAGGAACATTAACCCCCAGCCCATCTGATATCTCTCACATGCTTCCTAAGTCATTCCAAAAAAAGACAACAATATATAATATACCAATAACATACATGAATTAGTGATAAGCTGCCCCACCTGGCAGTGTAATGGATGTGACTATGATATAACCATATTCAATTAGATGTCTGCCAGCTTACCCTCCCTCCATGTGAAACAGAACTGCAAGAGTTAAGAACAAGTTAAAGGATTGAGCCTGTTTTCAAGAACTGGAAGCAAGACACCCTAGCTATGATAGTTTGCTATTCCTTTATATAGATATAACCCAGCTGAAAGCTTATACTTTGTCACAGTAATGAATATGTATATCTTGTGGTCCGCACACGCTTGTCTTATTTGATATTTGATTTGATAACAAAATATCCGGCTCACAGCATATTAGCCGGAGTCCAGGAAGTAATAAAGGAGAAGTATCTACTGAACTCGTGTATGTGTCGGGGGGGGGGGAGAGACAAAAGTACTGAACAGTTCTGGTTCGGTCCAAAATAGCAGTCAGGCCGGCCATGTAGTTGGAGACAGATAGGAAGGTGAAATTTGTCTGCCCATGGTGACCTCCTTACATAGACTTGCACTGGGTGCCACCACAGCCACCACGCAAAAGTACTCATCAATAAGAAACAAACCTGGACATTATGTAGATTATTGTGTCTGATGAAGTAGACTTGAATTCTTAAAACGCGTAAAGCATCTTTGGCTAACAAACTATAGAATTTCCATGGCAATGAAATCCAAAGTAAAGCTGCTAGCACCAAAAAATAATCAAATACTCATCCATATGAAATAAATCACATCAACTGTGCTGCACAAATAGTGAATGTGAAATACTAGTCTATAACACAATTTAATGTAATAATATAGTGAATATAAATAAAGCCCATCATATATTTATCAATAACCAATAAATATAAATATACATAAAACCATGTATCAATATCCAATAAATATGAATAAAAATAAAACAAAAGTGTCATATAAATCAAATATTGGTGACATGAACATAAAAATCAAATAACATATAATCACAATAGTGAGAATGTCTGTGCTCAGTGATATACAAAACTGTTTATATATAAATCGGTTCTATATTATTATTATTATTATTATTATTATTATTATTATTATTATTATACAGTATTTATATAGCACTAACAGTTTGGTAGCACTTTACAACTTGAGGGTAGACAGTACAAATAAAATAGACTTTGATACAGTAGGAATCAGAGGGCCCTGCTCCTTAGAGCTTACAATCTAAGAGGGAAGGTCAAGAGATACAAGAGGTAATAACTGTGGGTAATGTGCTGATTGAGAAGATAAATGTACAGTTGTTAGGTGGGGGCCAGATAGGCTTCTCTGAAGAGATGAGTTTTCAGGGATCGTCTGAAAGTGGATAAAGTAGGAGAAAATCGGACGGATTGAGGTAGAGCATTCCAGAGGATGGGGGAGGCTCTGGAGAAGTCCTGAAAGCGAGCATGGGATGAGGTGACAAGGGAGTTTGAGAGCAGGAGGTCTTGGGAGGAGCGAAGAGAACGATTAGGTTGGTATTTTGTGACTAGGTTAAAGATGTAGCTGGGGGCCAGGTTGTGGATGGCTTTGTAAGTTATAGTTAGTATCTTGAATTTAATTTGGTGACTGAGTGGCAGCCAATGGAGGGATTGGCAGAGGGGTGTAGCAGACGCTGAGCGGTTTGTGAGGTGGATGAGCCTGGCAGCAGCGTTCATGACAGACTAAAGTGGGGATAGCCTATTTAGAGGTAAACCAATGAGGAGGGAGTTGCAGAAGTCGAGGTGGGAGATGACCAGGGAGTGGATTAGAAGCTTTGTGGTGACATTGGTTAGGAAGGGGCGTATCTTGGAGATGTTGCGGAGATTGAGGCAGCAAGCTATGGATAGTGATAGAATGTGGGGTCGAAAGGTTAGTTCAGAGTCCAGGATTACACCTAGGACCTTGGCGTGGGGAGATGGGTTGATAGTTGAGCCGTTGATATTGACAGGGAAATCAGGGGAAGTGGCACCTGAGGGAGGAAATATCATGAGCTCGGTTTTGGATAGGTTGAGTTTGAGGAAGTGATGTGACATCCAGGTTGATATGTCTGCTAGTAAGTTGGTAATGCGTGAGGAGACAGATGGAGAGAGCTGGGGGGTGGAGAGATAGATTTGGGTGTCATCAGCGTAGAGATGATATTTAAAGCCGTGGGAGGCAATCAACTGACCCAAGGAGGTGGTGTAGATTGAGAAAAGGAGAGGTCCAAGAACAGAACCTTGGGGGACCCCAACGGAAAAAGGAAGAGGAGAGGAGGAAGTAGAGTTGTAAGTGACACTGAAGGAGCGGTGGGATAGGTAGGATGAGAACCAGCGAAGAGTACAGTCACGGAGACCAAAGGAGTGGAGTTTTTTGAGGAGGAGGGGGTGGTCCACTGTGTCAAAGGCAGCAGAGACATCCAGGAGAAGTAGTACAGAATAGTGTCCATTGGCTTTAGCCATTAGTAGGTCATTTGAGAGTTTAAGGAGAGCAGTTTCCGTGGAGTGTTGAGGGCGAAAACCGGACTGAAGGGGATCAAGAAGTTTATTCATGGTCAGATGGTCGCTTAGTTGGTTGTAGACCAGTCTTTCAAGAAGTTTGGAGGAGAAGGAGAGTAATTAGATGGGACGTAAGTTGTTGAGATTGGTGGGATCCAGTGAGGGCTTTTTTTAGTATGGTGGTGACTAGCGCATGTTTTAGAGAGTTTGGGAAGATGCCACAAGAGAGGGAGAGGTTGAAAATGTGAGTTAGAGAGTGTAGAATCGAGTCAGAGGGTGAGCGTAGCATTTGCGAGGGAACAGGATCCAGGGGGCAGGCGGTTAGATGAGTGCTAGATAAAAGTTTAGCAACCTCAGTAATAGTAGCAGGGTTGAATGAGGGAAGTAATGATTGTGTTTGTGGACATGGGGTGTTGCATGGGGGAGGTTTTTGCGCATTGGTGATCTCCTCATGAATTGTATCAATCTTAGTTTTGAAGTGATTGGCAATCTCCTGGGCAGTGAGTGAGTTGGTGGGTGGAGGCAGTGGAGGACAGAGTAGTGTTGAAGGTAGAGAAGAGTTGACGTGGACTGGATGAGAAGGTGTTAATGAGTGTGATAAAGTAGGTCTGTTTGGCAGTGTGAAGGCAGGAGTAGTATTTTAGGAGGGCAGATTTATATTGTGTGAAGTCTTCCTGGGTCTTAGTCTTATGCCACAGGTGCTCAAGAGCGCGGCTACGTTTTCTGAGACTTCTGGTGTCATCTGTTTGCCAGGGTTGTAGCAGTCGGGGCATAATTCTGCGTGTAGTGAGGGGGGCAAGCTTGTCTAGGGAGGAAGACAGTGAGCTGTTGTAGATGAAAGTAGCTAGGTTGGGGCAGGACAGAGGTGAGATTTTGTCATAGAGGTGATCAGTAGCAGAGTAGAGAAGAGAAGGGTTGAGGTGGCGAAGGTTTCTACTTGTAACTGTTAGGCGGTTGGAGGGAGAAGAGGTGGAAGACAGGGAGAGAGCAAAACTAATAAGGTGGTGATCAGAGAGTGGGAGTGGATTGTTGGAAAGGTTGCACGGAGTGCACAGATAGGAGAAGACAAGGTCAAGGGTGTTGCCGTTGCAGTGGGTAGGAGCCTGTATCCATTGCTTCAGGTCAAACGATGAGGTTAGACTGAGAAGTTTAGAAGTAATAGTAGTGTTAACAGGGATGTTGAAGTCCCCAAGAATAATTGTGGGGATTTCAGAAGAGAGAAAGTAGGGTAGCCAGGCAGAGAAGTCATCAAGAAAGGCTGATACTGGTCCAGGGGGCAGGTAGATGACAGCAATTCTTAGAGAAATGGGAGAGAATAGACGAATGCAATGTGCCTCAAAAGAGGAGAGTGTCAGAGAGGGAGGTGGGTGAAGTACCTGATAGGTGCTGCATGGGGCTAGAAGGATTCACACTCCACCTCCCTTCCATCCACTTGGTCTGGGGGAGTGAGTCCAGAGAAGGCCCCCATGGGAGAGGGAAGCAGGAGAAATAGTATCTGATTCATGAAGCCAGGTTTCAGTAATGGCAAGTAGGTTAAAGGAATTTGTAATAAAAAGGTTGTGAAGGGCGGTGAGTTAGTTGCAGACAGAACGTGCATTCCACCGGGCACAGGAAAAGGGGGGCTGGTTTTGGAAAGAGGAATAGAGACCAAGTTCTGTGGGTTGCGGCTCCTGCCAGAGGGTGTAGGGGGATGGGAGCGTTGGGCAAAGACAGATGATGGTGGCCCAGGGTTTGGGGATATGTCACCAGAGATTAGGAGAAGCAGGAGGGTGAGGGAGGTAATGTGGGAATGTGATTTATGTGAAGGGGCATGTCTCAGAGTACTGGAGTTTTTATCAGTATATGGATGTAGAATGAGCAAGAGTTGGTAGGAGCAGTAGTAGGGAGAAGACAGAAGGCAGGGTGATATGTATAAGCAGGCGGGTGGAGAGGGGGGGGTGAAAGTAAGAGAGTTTGAGGAGAGAGGACAGGAGTGTCAGAAGCAGTGGTAGAGAGTGCATGTTACAGAGTGGAAGGAGAGCTTATTAGAGAGACAGGGTCACCTGCAGTCTGTTAGGTGCTTTCCAATGCAGATTGCTGTATTTGTTTGCTTCGTGCAATCGCTGAAGTGCAGAGATTGAAGTGCATATCACTTGTAGAAAGAATCACTTAGAGATAGAAGCCTTAAGGATAGAAGCCATTGCAATGTGCTCACCCCTTAAGGATGCTCAAATTTATACTGTTATAAGGGTGGGTTGAAGTTCATTAATTAATCATGAGTGACTATAAGAATACCTAACAATCAAAGTGGACTTTTTGCTTCTAAAGTCAGAATAGCAAGAGGCCAGAGGCCAAGATAAGATCAACACATAAAACTTAGGTAAGACAGTCCAGAGCAACAAATAACAACGTCATGGTTATGCACACAGGGCAACAGATAGAGAAGGCCACATACCAAGACACACACACAGAGACAGCAAGCAAATCCCAATTTAATTTAACGGTGGAAGATGTGGTTGAGCTGACGCATACCAAGACACATACACAGAGACAGCAAGCAAATCCCAATTTCATTTAACGGTGGAAGATGTGGTTGAGCTGACACATACCAAGACACACACACAGAGACAGCAAGCAAATCCCAATTTCATTTAACGGTGGAAGATGTGGTTGAGCTCAGGGGCGTAACTAGAAATAGCAGGGCCCCATAGCAAAATGTTGTATGTAGCCCCCCTGCAAACAGCCCCCCCTCCCATAGCTGCCCTAGTGTCAATGCAGCGTGACCTGTGCCACATACAGCGTGACCTGTGCCCAATGCAGGGCAATTCAGCTCTCTGCTGATATGGACAGCTCGCCTCTTCCTTTCCTCTCTCTTCCCCTGGCTGGGAGACTGTGCCGGCGGTACTCTTATCCTCACTGGGCCCCACTCGGCTGCGGGCCCCATAGCACCCGCATGGGTCGCTATGGTGGTAGTTACGCCCCTGGTTGAGCTGACGCATACCAAGACACACACACAGATACAGCAAGCAAATCCCAATTTCATTTAACGGTGGAAGATGTGGTTGAGCTGACACATACCAAGACACACACACAGAGACAGCAAGCAAATCCCAATTTTATTTAACGGTGGAAGATGTGGTTGAGCTGACACATACCAAGACACACACACAGAGACAGCAAGCAAATCCCAATTTCATTTAACGGTGGAAGATGTGGTTGAGCTGACACATACCAAGACACACACACACAGACAGCAAGCAAATCCCAATTTCATTTAACGGTGGAAGATGTGGTTGAGCTGACGCATACCAAGACACACACACACATACAGCAAGCAAATCCCAATTTCATTTAACGGTGGAAGATGTGGTTGAGCTGACACATACCAAGACACACACAGAGACAGCAAGCAAATCACAATTTCATTTAACGGTGGAAGATGTGGTTGAGCTGACACATACCAAGACACACACACAGAGACAGCAAGCAAATCCCAATTTTATTTAACGGTGGAAGATGTGGTTGAGCTGACACATACCAAGACACACACACAGAGACAGCAAGCAAATCCCAATTTCATTTAACGGTGGAAGATGTGGTTGAGCTGACACATACCAAGACACACACACACACAGACAGCAAGCAAATCCCAATTTCATTTAACGGTGGAAGATGTGGTTGAGCTGACACATACCTGTAAAGAGACAGAGAAGGAATGATCAGGTGAGGCAGAACTTAAAGCAGAGATTGAAGTGCATATCACTTGTACAAAGAATCACTTAGAGATAGAAGCCTTAAGGATAGAAGCCATTGCAATGTGCTCCCCGAGCAATGTATACATGACTATACATGACTCCAATTTGTACGCTCAATTGCCCAAAAATGAACGCCACGGAGTTGCTTCAATCAAGTGATTATGAATTGATAGCTTCCTTGGATAGCTGCTTTCTCAATATCCATCTCTCTTTGTCAACCCTCTGGAGCAGGGGTCTCAAACTGGCGGCCCTCCAGCTGTTGCAAAACTACAAGTCCCATAAGGCATTGCAAGGCTGACAGTTACAAGCATGACTCCCACAGGCAGAGGCACGATGGGACTTGTAGTTTCACAACAGCTGGAGGGCCGCCAGTTTGAGACCCCTGCTCTGGAGGAAGAAAATGCTACATAGTGCTCACCATAAATTCTTCAGTTCCGGAAGGTTTACCCCCCTTCATGACCAGGCCATTTTTTCGATATGGCACTATGTTATTTTAACTAACAATTGCGCAGACATGCAATGCTGTACCCAAATATAATTTATGTCCTTTTTTCCCACAAATAGCTTTCTTTTGGTGGTATTTGATCACCTCTGCAGTTTTTATTTTTTGCGCTATAAGCAAAAAAAGACCAACAATTTTGAAAAAAAAAAATTATGTTTTTACTTTCTGCTATAAAACATATCCAATAATAAAATGCAAAAAAAACAAATTTCTTCATAAATTTAGGCCAATATGTATTCTGCTACATATACAAAAATCCCAATAAGCGTAAAGCGTATATAGATTAGTTTATGGAAACGTTATTGCGCCTATAAACTATGGGATTTTTTTTTTTACTAGCAATGGCGGCGATCAGCGACTTATAGTGGGACTGCTATATTGTGGCGGACTATCGGGACACTGACACAGTTGACACTTTTTGGGGACCAGTGACACCAATACAGTGATCAGTGCTAAAAAATATGTACTGTCACTGTACTAATGACACTGGCAGGAAAGGGGTTAAGATCAGGAACGATCAAAGGGTTAAATGTGTGCCTGACATGTGCTTTACTAATGTGGGGAGATGTTTGTACTAGGAGAAGGCATGGATCGGTGCCTCTGCTTAGCAGAGACACAGAATCCATGTTTTCTGTAGCGACAACACAGCAATCTGCCTTGTTTACATTTGCAGACCACCGTTCTATCAGTGTACTGAAGCATCAGCGGGTGCCGGTCAACATAGAGTCCACCGTACCCGCTAATCAGCTCCCACTGTGTCTAATCAGAGCGCCCCAAACCCAGAAGTGCTGGATCACCTACTAGGTGCGTGATCCAGCGCAGGAGAGCTGTACAGTATACGGTCACAAGAGGTTAAATATCACATTTTCACTCACATAATGCTGTGAACCCAAATTGTGCACACAGTTGAAAGCAAGCAGTCATATGAGTTTAGTACTGCAGCTTCGACAGCCTCTACTGTCAAACTCCCAGCGCTTCATCCTACGTGTTACTCCATAGATGACTTCATCATGCTTTCAATTGTGTGCATGGTTTGGGTGCACAGTATTATGTGAATGAAATGTAAAAATTTGGGTGGCGTTTACATCTGCTGAAATTATGATTCTTCAGAGACTATGATTTATTGACTAAGATAACCATACATTTGAATACATACAAATAATTCTAAAGGTGGAGCTGTTCTGTCCACCAGATGTTTTATACTGGTTATTTGTACATGTGTTGTTAAATTTACATGCAAAATGTGAAATGTGTAATTTACTTAAGACAATCATATGTGGTGTGCAGGCTCCATCTAGCGTTCCTTTTTGGTATTGCTGCAGTTCTGTTTATCATTTATTTGTATGTGTAGCTGAGGAAGTTGTCAGCAAGCAGGGAATTCTGGGCAGAATCTTAACAGGAAGTGAAACAGCCACCATTTTGTGAGAAGACATTCAGGAAACAACACATGTATTTCTCTATCTATCGCCATCACCCCTTAGAGAACTTAAAAAGTAAGTTTTTACTATCCCATCTTGTACTGTATATCATTGTTTATGCAATGTATGCTGTATTGTATGCAATATTAGACTTATTGAGGTCTATTTCTGTTATTTTGTAGTTTCACCTGGCTTGTTCTAATAAAACTGAGACCAAAGTAATATGGTATCTACAGTTATTGGGATAAGAAGGTTTAGCTATCTGCTCCTTGAGACAGAACAGGAGCAACCTGCTTACAGTGGAACTAAACTGTAATTGAGCACCACAAACTACAAAACACCATTTAATTATTATTTTTTTTAATTCAAAACACACTCACCCAACCATGATTTATTTTGTTGAGAGATCACATTGAGACCCCCCTAGCATTTCTAGTCATGGCCATCTTAAAAAAGGACAGATGATTTAGGTAGAATTTACTTCCAGGAATCCATCTGTTCTTAGCTCAGGCATACAGGCAGGTAGCTGAGAAAGCTTCTCCTTCCAATGAAAGGAAAAAAAAATCCCATGCAGACTCCTGGGATGTATGACATCAAGACCCAGGCCAGAATCTGGGAAGCAACTAAAGAAATATTTTAAAAAAAAAAGCATAAAGCAAGTAAATATAATATGCCTTCCTATCTATTTACTAATGCTAGCAGCATAAGGATTAAAATGGTTCCTGTTTGGGAGAGTTTAGTTTAACTGCTTGCCGACCAGCCGCCGCAGTTGCACTGCGGCAACATGGCTCGGCTGCGCGAATCACCGTTATGTTACGTCGGTAACATAGAAGGCCACTAGGGGGCGCGCGCGCTGCCCACTCGCTCCCCAACCCGATGCGAGTGCTTGGGGGTCTCGTTCACCGTCGGGCTCCCGCGGTCGCTCGGTGCACACGGGGAACCCGGATCTGTGTGTGTAAACACAGTTTCCAGTTCTCTGAGCAGAGAACTGACAGATCGTCTGTTCATACAGAGAATGAACAGCAATCTGTTAGTTTCCCTGCACAGTCCCCATCCCTCTTCAGTTATAACACAAACTAGGACACACATTAATCCCTTCACTGCCCCCTAGTTTTAACCCCTTCACTGCCAGTGACATTTTTACAGTAATCAGTGCATTTTTAATCGCACTGATCGCTGTATTAATGCCAATGGCTCCAAAAATGTGTCAAAATTGTCTGACGTGTCCGCCATAATGTCACAGCCACAATAAAAATCGCTGATAGCCGCCATTACTAGTAAAAAATTATTAATAAAAATGCCATAAAACTATCCCCCTATTTCGTAGACGCTATAACTTTTGCGCAAACCAATCAATATACGCGTATTGCGATTTTTTTTTTTTTACCAAAAATATGTAGAAGAATATGTATCGGCCTAAACTGAGGAAAAAAAAATGTTTTTTTATATATTTTTGGGGAATTTATTATAGCAAAAAGTAAAATATAATGCGTTTTTTTCAAAATTATCGCTCTTTTTTTGTTTATAGCGCAAAAAATAAAAACCGCAGAGGTGATCAAATACCACCAAAAGAAAGCTCTATTTGTGGGGAAAAAAAAGGTGTCAATTTTGTTTTGGAGCCAAGTTGCATGATGCGCAATTGTCAGTTAAAGCGACGCAGTGCCGAATCGCAAAAAGTGCTCTGGTCTTTGGCCAGCCAAATGGCTGAAGCGGTTAAGAAAGAAGGACAATAATGGGGATTTACTAAAACATTTAATGTGAAAATGGCTTAATGTAGCTTAATGTGTAATAAAGTACCTAAACCTCAATCAATTGCCCTGAAATTTTGTACAGCCTAAGATCTTAACTTCCCAAACCTATTCAAGAAGTTTCATGTGATTCGGTGTATCACAAGGCAAACTATGGACATTAAGCTTGATTTTTTGGAGAGCTTAGTGTGGCTTAACGTAAAAAAAGACCTTAAATGTTAACAAATTTCCCCCAAACTTCACACAATAAAAGATTTTAGCCATGCCAACATATTCTGATGTTTCAGCCCATTTGGTTAATCACACCAAAAGTTATTCACATTAAGCTATATTTTACAATGCTAAAACATTTAATGTGAAAATGGCTTAATGTAGCTTAACGTGTAATAATGTGCCTTAACCGCAATCAATTGTCTTTAAACTTTGCACAGCGTATGTTCTCAACTTCCCAAACCTAGCCAAGAAGTTTCATGCGATTCGGTGTACCGCAAGGCAAACTATGGACATTAAGCTTTATTTTGGAGAGCTTAATCGCTTGCCGACCGCCTCACGCAGATATACTGCGGCAGAAGGGCTCGTACAGGCTAAATCATGTACCTGTAAGCTGCCCTTTAAGAGGCGCCCTGCGGTTAATCACACCAAAAGTTATTCACATTAATCTATATTTTACAATTCTAAAACATTTAATGTGAAAATGGCTTAATGTAGCTTAATGTAGCTTAACGTGTAATAAAGGGCCTAAACCTCAAATAGATGGGTCTCCCGCAAAGAAAATGAAGGTGTTAAGCTTGTTTTTTTTGGGGAGCCTAATGGGGCTTAATTTACAATAAAGTGCCTAAACCTTAATCAATTGCCTTGAAACTTTGCACAACTCAAGCTTTCAGCTCCCCCAAACCTATCCTAGATGTTTCATGGATTTTTGTTTTCCACAAAACAAGTGAGTGACATTAAGCTTGTGAAGCCCCTACCACCTTTTGTGTAGTGGCTGTAGTGTGGGACAGCCAATGGGGGAATATTATGCGTGTGTGTGTGCTTACCAGCCATTCGCTAGGGGTTTCTTGGCCAGTGGTTCATGCTGGGGAAGTGCATATATACTTAGGAGAATTGCCATATGCTCATTCTTCATACAGCCTACATCCAGGCTTGTCCTGGAGATGGGAATGCTCAAGTGTGGGAAAGGTTTGACTAGGACTCAAGCCTAGAAGAGGCCTCACATGCTGATTGTGGAGGAGAACCAGAGACGTTGGATGGCTACTGGAGGTATCTGTTACTGGAAAGGACCTAAGGAGCAAGTCTGGTGTCCCTCCTACTGAAGATCTTATGTCTATTCCCTATTAAGCTGTTTCTCTAATACCCTGTGCCAGCCTGTGCTCCTATTGATTCTGCACTGTGGAATACTGAAAGGGACTGGTGAGTCTGGAGTTATGTTCTAATCTAGTTTTGCCATGGATGTTCTCAGCCCTATGCCTTCTGTCAGTTATTGAGTTCTCCAATAAAGCATTTAAAATGTACTTAAAATGACTGGGCCAAACCTTTCTTTGATCGCACAGCCCTTCACTGGTCTAGGATCTGTCTGAGATCAAAATGTCAGTCTTCCCTGCCTTTGGGTGTCCATGCTATGCCTCTGGGGGTCAGGGGTGGTGTACTTTTTTTTGGATGTTATCCAATTTCCCCAAAATTCCCACAATGGAAGACTGTATCTATGTCAGCATAGTCTAAAAATCTCAGATTGTTTGGTAAAACAGACTAAAGGTTATTCACTTTTACCAATTGTATTATAGTCCTGAAACATTTAATTGGAATAGCTTAAAGGGTAAGTTCACCTTTACAGAAAATCTGTAAGGTGAACTTACACTGGACCCCCTCCCCATCCGAGTTCCCCCAAAGGAGAGCGGCTCTCCAACCGGTCACTCAAGAAGAGGAAGAGCCAGGAGCACCGCTGAGGGACCCCAGAAGTGGAGGATCGGTGCTACTCTGTGCAAAATCAACTGCACAGATGAGGTAAGTATGAAATGTTTGTTTAAAAAAAGAAATTGAACCTTTACATATCCTTTAAGCTAAAGTCACTAATTTCCCTTGTGGGAAACCAAAATCCATATTCGGGATAGGGATGGGAAGATAAAAACTTTGGTTGTGCAAAGTTTCAAGGCTATTGATTAACCACTTCAGCCTCGGAAGGATTTGTCCCCTTAACCACTTGACGACCGCCTCACGCCGATGTACGTCGGCAAAGTGGCACGGACAGGCAAAATCGCGTACAGGGTACGTGATTTGCCTTCCGCGGGTGGGGGGTCCGATCGGACCCCCCCCCGGTGCCCGAGGCGGTCGTCGTTTGTCCAGCGGCGATCGGTGATGAGGGGGAGACCATCCGTTCGTGCCCCCCCCCTCGCGATCGCCGCCGGCCAATGAGAATCTTCCTTTGCTGCTGTATGCTAAACAGCAGCAAAGGAAATGATGTCATCTCTCCTCGGCTCGGTAATTTCCGTTCCGGCCCGAGGAGAGATGACATCAATGTGAGTGCACAAACACACACACACACAGTAGAACATGCCAGGCACACAAAACACCCCGATTCCCACCCCCCCGATCGCCCCCCGATCCCCCCCCAATCACCCCCCCCCCCCCCTGTCACAAACTGACACCAGCAGTTTTTTTTTTTTTTTTTTTCTGATTACTGCATAGTGTCAGTTTGTGACAGTAAGTGTGTTAGGGCAGTTAGTATTACCCCCCTTTAGGTCTAGGGTACCCCCCTAACCCCCCCTAATAAAGTTTTAAACCCTTGATCACCCCCTGTCGCCAGTGTCACTAAGCGATCATTTTTCTGATCGCTGTATTAGTGTCGCTGGTGACGCTAGTTAGTGAGGTAAATATTTAGGTTCGCCGTCAGCGTTTTATAGCGTCAGGGACCCCCATATACTACCTAATAAATGTTTTAACCCCTTGATTGCCCCCTAGTTAACCCTTTCACCACTGATCACCGTATAACCGTTACGGTTGACGCTGGTTAGTTTGTTTATTTTTTATAGTGTCAGGGCACCCGCCGTTTATTACCGAATAAAGGTTTAGCCCCCCGATCGCCCGGCGGTGATATGCGTCGCCCCAGGCAGCGTCAGATTAGCGCCAGTACCGCTAACACCCACGCACGCAGCATACACCTCCCTTAGTGGTATAGTATCTGAACGCATCAATATCTGATCCGATCAGATCTATACTAGCGTCCCCAGCAGTTTAGGGTTCCCAAAAACGCAGTGTTAGCGGGATCAGCCCAGATACCCGCTAGCACCTGCGTTTTGCCCCTCCGCCCGGCCCGGCCCAGCCCACCCAAGTGCAGTATCGATCGATCACTGTCACTTACAAAACACTAAACGCATAACTGCAGCGTTCGCAGAGTCAGGCCTGATCCCTGCGATCGCTAACAGTTTTTTTGGTAGTATTTTGGTGAACTGGCAAGCACCAGCCCCAGGCAGCGTCAGATTAGCGCCAGTACCGCTAACACCCACGCACACACCGTACACCTCCCTTAGTGGTATAGTATCTGATCGCATCAATATCTGATCCGATCATATCTATACTAGCGTCACCAGCAGTTTAGGGTTCCCAAAAACGCAGTGTTAGCGGGATCAGCCCAGATACCTGCTAGCACCTGCGTTTTGCCCCTCCGCCCAGCCCGGCCCAGCCCACCCAAGTGCAGTATCGATCGATCACTGTCACTTACAAAACACTAAACGCATAACTGCAGCGTTCGCAGAGTCAGGCCTGATCCCTGCGATCGCTAACAGTTTTTTGGTAGCGTTTTGGTGAACTGGCAAGCGCCAGCGGCCTAGTACACCCCGGTCGTAGTCAAACCAGCACTGCAGTAACACGTGGTGACGTGGCGAGTCCCATAAGTGCAGTTGAAGCTGGTGAGGTGGCAAGCACAAGTACTGTCCCGCTGCCACCAAAAAGACAAACACAGGCCCGTCATGCCCATAATGCCCTTCCTGCTGCATTCGCCAATCCTAATTGGGAACCCACCGCTTCTGCAGCGCCCGTACTTCCCCCATTCACATCCCCAACCAAATGCAGTCGGCTGCATGAGAGGCATTTTTATGTCCTCCCGAGTACCCCTACCCAACGAACCCCCCAAAAAAGATGTCGTGTCTGCAGCAAGCGCGGATATAGGCGTGACGCCCACTATTATTGTCCCTCCTGTCCTGACAATCCTGGTCTTTGCATTGGTGAATGTTTTGAACGCTACCATTCACTAGTTGAGTATTAGCGTAGGGTACAGCATTGCACAGACTAGGCGCCATTTCACAGGGTCTCCCAAGATGCCAGCGCATTTTGAGAGACCCGAACCTGGAACCGGTTACCGTTATAAAAGTTAGTTACAAAAAAAGTGTAAAAAAAAAAAAAAAATATGAAATAAAAAAAAGTGGTTGTTGTTTTATTGTTCTCTCTCTCTCTATTCTCTCTCTCTATTGTTCTGCTCTTTTTTACTGTATTCTATTCTGCAATGTTTTATGGTTATTGTTATTGTTATTATGTTTTATCATGTTTGTTTTTCAGGTGTGTAATTATTTACACTTTACTGTGCTTTATTGTTAACCATTGTTAACCATTTTTTTGTCTTCAGGTACGCCATTCACGACTTTGAGTGGTTATACCAGAATGATGCCTGCAGGTTTAGGTATCATCTTGGTATCATTCTTTTCAGTCAGCGGTCGGCTTTCATGTAAAAGCAATCCTAGCGGCTAATTAGCCTCTAGACTGCTTTTACAAGCCGTGGGAGGGGATGCCCCCCCCCCACCGTCTTCCGTGTTTTTCTCTGGCTCTCCTGTCTCAACAGGGAACCCGAGAACGCAGCCGGTGATTCAGCCAGCTGACCATAGAGCTGATCAGAGACCAGAGTGGCTCCAAACATCTCTATGGCCTAAGAAACCGGAAGCTACGAGTATTTCATGACTTAGATTTCGCCGGATGTAAATAGCGCCATTGGGAAATTGGGGAAGCATTTTATCACACCGATCTTGGTGTGGTCAGATGCTTTGAGGGCAGAGGAGAGATCTAGGGTCTAATAGACCACAATTTTTTCAAAAAAGAGTACCTGTCACTACCTATTGCTATCATAGGGGATATTTACATTCCCCGAGATAACAATAAAAATGATTAAAAAAAAAAATATGAAAGGAACAGTTTAAAAGTAAGATTAAAAAAGCAAAAAAATAATAAAGAAAAAAAAACAAAAAAAAAAAAACACCCCTGTCGCCCCCTGCTCTCGCGCTAAGGCAAACGCAAGCGGCGGTCTGTCGTCAAACGTAAACAGCAATTGCACCATGCATGTGAGGTATCACCGCGAAGGCCAGATCGAGTGCAGTAATTTTTCCAGTAGACCTCCTCTGTAAATCTAAAGTGGTAACCTGTAAAGGCTTTTGAAGGCTTTTAAACATGTATTTATTTTGTTGCCACTGCACGTTTGTGCGCAATTTTAAAGCATGTCATGTTTGGTATCCATGTACTCGGCCTAAGATCATCTTTTTTATTTCATCAAACATTTGGGCAATATAGTGTGTTTTAGTGCATTAAAATTAAAAAAAGTGTGTTTTTTCCCCAAAAAATGCGTTTGAAAAATCGCTGCGCAATTACTGTGTGAAAAAAAAAAATGAAACACCCACCATTTTAATCTGTAGGGCATTTGCTTTAAAAAAATATATAATGTTTGGGGGTTCAAAGTAATTTTTTTGCAAAAAAAAAAAACTTTTTCATGTAAACAATAAGTGTCAGAAAGGGCTTTGTCTTCAAGTGGTTAGAAGAGTGGGTGATGTGTGACATAAGCTTCTAAATGTTGTGCATAAAATGCCAGGACAGTTCAAAACCCCCCCAAATGACCCCATTTTGGAAAGTAGACACCCCAAGCTATTTGCTGAGAGGCATGTCGAGTCCATGGAATATTTTATATTGCGACACAAGTTGCGGGAAAGAGACAAATTTTTTTTTTTTTTTTGCACGAAGTTGTCACTAAATGATATATTGCTCAAACATGCCATGGAAATATGTGAAATTACACCCCAAAATACATTCTGCTGCTTCTCCTGAGTACGGGGATACCACATGTGTGAGACTTTTTGGGAGCCTAGC
Organism: Lithobates clamitans; assembly: GCA_037952925.1. Classification (NCBI taxonomy): domain Eukaryota; kingdom Metazoa; phylum Chordata; class Amphibia; order Anura; family Ranidae; genus Lithobates; species Lithobates clamitans. The sequence continues at coordinate 963,534 of JBBGZY010001579.1, read as the reverse complement.
CGCGTACGGGACCCCGAAAACCAAGCACCGCCTTCAGGCTTTCTAAGGGCGTGAATTTTTGATTTCACTCTTCACTGCCTATCACAGTTTCGGAGGCCATGGAATGCCCAGGTGGCACAAAACCCCCCCAAATGACCCCATTTTGGAAAGTAGACACCCCAAGCTATTTGCTGAGAGGTATAGTGAGTATTTTGCAGACCTCACTTTTTGTCACAAAGTTTTGAAAATTGAAAAAAGAAAAAAAAAAAAATGTTTTTTCTTGTCTTTCTTCATTTTCAAAAACAAATGAGAGCTGCAAAATACTCACCATGCCTCTCAGCAAATAGCTTGGGGTGTCTACTTTCCAAAATGGGGTCATTTGGGGGGGTTTTGTGCCACCTGGGCATTCCATGGCCTCCGAAACTGTGATAGGCAGTAAAGAGTGAAATCAAAAATTTTTACCCTTAGAAATCCTGAAGGCAGTGATTGGTTTTCGGGGTCCAGTACGCGGCTAGGCTCCCAAAAAGTCCCACACATGTGGTATCCCCATACTCAGGAGAAGCAGCTAAATGTATTTTGGGGTGCAATTCCACATATGCCCATGGCCTGTGTGAGCAATATATCATTTAGTGACGACTTTTTTGTAAATATTTTTTTTTTTTTTTTTTTTTGTCATTTTTCAATCACTTGGGACAAAAAAAATAAATATTCAATGGGTTCAACATGCCTCTCAGCAATTTCCTTGGGGTGTCTACTTTCCAAAATGGGGTCATTTGGGGGGGTTTTGTACTGCCCTGCCATTTTAGCACCTCAAGAAATGACATAGGCAGTCATAAACTAAAAGCTGTGTAAATTCCAGAAAATGTACCCTAGTTTGTAGACGCTATAACTTTTGCGCAAACCAATAAATATACGCTTATTGACATTTTTTTTACCAAAGACATGTGGCCGAATACATTTTGGCCTAAATGTATGACTAAAATTTAGTTTATTGGATTTTTTTTATAACAAAAAGTAGAAAATATCATTTTTTTTCAAAATTTTCGGTCTTTTTCCGTTTATAGCGCAAAAAATAAAAACCGCAGAGGTGATCAAATACCATCAAAAGAAAGCTCTATTTGTGGAAAGAAAAGGGCGCAAATTTCGTTTGGGTACAGCATTGCATGACCCCGCAATTAGCAGTTAAAGCGACGCAGTGCCAAATTGGAAAAAGACCTCTGGTCCTTAGGCAGCATAATGGTCCGGGGCTCAAGTGGTTAATGAATAATAAATATCCCAAAAAAATGTAAAAAAAAATCTCTTCATCAGTTTAAGTCAATATATATTCGTCTACATATTTTTGGTAAAAAAAAATAGCAATAGGCATATATTGATTGGTTTGGGCAAAAGTTATAGCGTCTACAAAATAGGTAATAGATTTATAGTATTTTTATGGCATTTTTATTATTTATTTATTTGCTACTAGTAATGGCGGTGATCTGAGATTTTTAGCGGGACTGCAACATTGTGGCGGACAGATCGGACACTTGACACTTTTTTGGGCCCATTGACATTTATACAGCAATCAGTGCTAGAAAAATGCATTAATTACCACAGGCATCGGGTCCCCCACCATGCAGCGGGCACGTGTCTGCTATGGCTCCTAAAGGATATTTCTTCAGTGTTGTCACATGAAAAGATATAATACAATATTTACAAAAATGTGAGGGTGTCCTCACTTTTGTGAGATACTGTACCTCTTATGTGCAGTGTTTTTTTTACAGAGCAGCCCTGATCCTCCTCTCCTCAGTTCCCTCCCTGGCGCTTCTGGCTGCTTCCTCCTGCCAAGTGCCCCCACAGCAAGCGGTTTGCTATGGGGCACTTGAGCTGAGCCGCAGCTTTGTGTGTCCATTTAGACACTGAGCCATGGTTCGGCCCACCCCCTCTCCTGATTAGCTACCTGACTTTGATTGACAGCAGTGGGAGTCAATGGCGACACTGCTGTGTCTCAGCCTCTTCAAAACAAGCTTAACCACTTGCCAACCAGCCGACGCAGTTTAACTGCGGCAGCATGGCTTGGCTGGGCGAAATGATGTTATGTTACATACCGGAATCTGTGTGTGTAAACAGCAATCTGTCATTTCCCTAGTAAGTCCCATTCCCCCTTCAGTTAGAACATGCAGAGGGAACACAATTAACCCCTTGCTCGCCCCCTAGTGTGCTAACCCCTTCCCTGCCAGTGACATTTTTACAGTAATCAGTGCATTTTTCTAGCACTGATCGCTGTAAAAATGCAATGGTCCCAAAAATGTGTTGAAAGTGTACGATGTGTCGCCATAATGTCGCAGTCCGGATAAAAATCGCAGATCGCCGCCATTACTAGTAAAACAAATAATAATAATAAAAATGCCATAATTCTATCCCCTAGTTTATAGACGCTTTAACTTTTGCGCAAACCAATCAATATACGCTTATTGTGATTTTTTTTTACCAAAAATATGTAGAAGAATACATATCGGCCTAAACTGTGGAAAAAATTTGTTTTTTGTTATTTGTGGGGGATATTTATTATAGCAAAAAGTAAAAAATATTGCTTTTTTTCAAAATTGTCGCGCTTTGTTTTGTTTATAGCACAAAAAATAAAATCGCAGAGGGGATCAAATACCACCAAAAGAAAGCTCTATTTGTGGGGAAAAAAGGATGCACTTTTGTTTGTGTACAATGTCGCACAACCGCGCAATTGTCAGTTAAAGCGACGCAGTGCTGAATTGTAAAAAGTGCTCTGGTCAGGAAGGGGGTAAAATCTTCCGGGCCTGAAGTGGTTAAAGGGATTTTAAAGCATTCTATGCATTAAGATAAAAAGCCTTCTGTGTGCAGCAACCCCCCTAACACTACCCTGAGTCCCATCTAATTCCAACAATGACATTGCAAGACCCTGACAATCACAGGCATAACTCCTAGAGGCAGAGGCATTATGGGATTTGTAGTTTCACCACAGCTGGAGTGCCGAGCTTGCCTAAACCCTGACTTAAGATAACATAATACATTTTTTTAGTTTTTTTAAGGACAAACAAGGCTTTCTTTTTGTGAATATTGTCCTGCAACAATAATTATTTTTTGCAATCCTTAGACAATTAAATGTAATAAAACTAAACAAAAGGCATTTTTTTTTCTTTCTTTCGGTATATATATGTAAACAGGTGTCAAAAATATTAATAAACAAAGCAAACAAAAAACAGAAAAAAAGTTTAACTATTAGTTAATATAATAGAAAAGAAAAAAATCACCAGGAAAATTACAATTGAATAGAAAAGGAGAATATAGAGTTAATCAGTGCTGATTAGAGAAAACTAAAGGGTTAATAAGGAGTTCAACAGAGGAAGGTTTAATTAGAAAAAACATTCTTTTTTTAACTTGTCAAGGTTGCTTTAACTCTCTTCACCTGCAAATCGAAGTTCATCCCTTTAATCTGTGAATGCAAAACACAGAAAGTTACAATTGATACAATGTTTTAATGTAACTTTCTGTGATGTGGCTGTTGATAAACATTGCCAGCCTGCTTCTTTTTTTTGACAGCTCCTGCTGAATTGTTGGGTACTAAGACAGGGAAGCGTTCTGGCAGCAGAGCAGAAGGACTAGATGTACTAGACATGACCTGTGTACACTGATGACATGTTTTTGGGCGTGTCTAGTGCGCCCAAAGTCTGCAACTGGCTAAGGATTGTAAAAAAATGGGTAAATGTGAATAACTTTTGGGGTGATTTACCAAACGATCTGGAATTCTTAAATAGGTTTGGGAAGTTGAGAACTTAGGCTGTGCAAAGTTTCAAGACAATTGATTGAGGTTAAGGGACATTATGGTACATTAAGCTCTTTACATTAAATGTTTTACCATTGTAAAATATAGCTTAATGTGAATAACTTTTGGTGTGATTAATCAAATGAGCTGAAATTTTCAGAATACATTGGCATGGGAAGTTGAGAACTTAGGCTGTACAAAGTTTCAAGACAATTGATTGAGGTTAAGGCACATTATGGTACGTTAAGCTCTTTACATTAAACTTTTTAGCATTGTAAACTATAGCTTAATGTGAATAACTTTTGGTGCGATTTACTAAATGAGCTGAAATTTTCAGAATATGTTGGCATGGCTAGAATCTTTTATTGTGTGAAGTTTGGGGAAAATTGGTTAATATTTAAGGTCTTTTTTGTACGTTAAGCTCTCCAAAAAACAAGCTTATTGTCCCTAGTTTGCTTTGTGGAACACCGAATCGCATGAAACTTCTTGGATAGGTTTGGGAAGTTAAGAATTTAGGCTGTGCAAAGTTTCAGGGCAATTGATTGAGGTTTAGGCACTTTATTACACGTTAAGCTACATTAAGCCATTTTCACATTAAATGTTTTGGCATTGTAAAATATAACTTAATGTGAATAACTTTTGGTGTGATTAACCAAATGAGCTGAAATTTTCAAAATATGTTGGCATGTCTAGAGTCTTTTATTGTGTGAAGTTTGGGGGAAATTGGTTAACATTTAAGGTCTTTTTTGTACGTTAAGCCACATTAAGCTCTCCAAAAAACAAGCTTAATGTCCATAGTTTGCCTTGTGGTACACTGAATCACATGAAACTTCTTGGATAGGTTTGGGACGTTGAGAACTTAGGCTGTGCAAAGTTTCAAGACAATTGATTGAGGTTAAGGCACATTATGGTACGTTAAGCTCTTTACAATAAATGTTTTAGCATTGTAAAATATAGCTTAATGTGAATAACTTTTGGTGTGATTTACTAAATAAGCTTAAATTTTCAGAACATATTGGCATGGATAGAGTCTTCTATTGTGTGAAATTTGGGGAAAATTGGTTAACACTTAAGGTCTTTTTTGTACGTTAAGCTCTCCAAAAAACAAGCTTAATGTCCCTAGTTTGCCTTGTGGAACACCGAATTGCATGAAACTTCTTGGATAGGTTTGGGAAGTTGAGATCTTAGGCTGTGCAAAGTTTCAGGGCAATTGATTGAGGTTTAGGCACTTTATTACACGTTAAGCTACATTAAGCCATTTTCACATGAAGTGTTATAGCATTGTAAAATATAACTTAATGTGAATAACTTTTGGTGTGATTAACCAAATGAGCTGAAATTTTCAGAATATGTTGGCATGGCTAGAATCTTTTATAGAAACCACATTAAGCTACATTAAGCCATTTTCACATTAAATGTTTTAGTAAATCCCTTCCCTTTGCACCTTGACAATTACAATAAGGCAGTTCATGCTAATTGAAGGGTGACATTTTAAAACAGGATGTGGTATTATGTTACTGCTTGTAAAATACATTAGAAGTCTAATAATGTTTACAGTCCGTATAAATCATCCTTCTAACAGGATACAGCAATGCTGTATTTGTGTTTTTTAACACTTACTTTCATGGCATCACGTATGTATTGAATTATTTCTCCTTTAGTATTATCCTATTTTTTCTAATTTAATAATTGTAAATACATTTACAGCTACAATAATATGGAAATGTGCAGCTGTCAACTGTATAATAAAATATAGAATTATGAAAAGAGGAGGTGGTTAAAAAACCACTGAGATATATTTTACTTAGATTTGTATTGATCATTCTTTATTCCTTGTGTTTTCATTTGTTCAGTTACACAGGCAGCTGTGACAATAGAACAAAGTCAAATTTCTGTTACTGTGCCTGGAGATGGATGGTCAACAGTTGATATTACATGCCGTATCCTGGATCACAGCTATTTGAATATTCACTGGTATGTGCAGAAGAGGAATGGAGAGTTAAAGAGAATTCTGTTTATGTCCAAAAATAGTCAAAAACCTTTTTATGATACTGGAGCTACTCAGGATAAATTTATGACTGCTTGGAATTCAGATAAGCTGACCATCAAAAAGTTATCAGATGAAGATGCCGGGATCTACTACTGTGCACACTGGTATGATTATTATTATGATCACATTGATACAAAACAACACAAAGAACATACAAAAAAAAAGCAGTCAGATTACCAGATGTAAAACAGACCACATCAATGTACAAATAACATACTTAAAAACACATGCACCTGCTTAGTGTCTCAGATAAATTTTCTGCAATATTTATTAAACTTTAGAGTAACTCTATAGGACCATACAAAATATGCAAAAATCAGTTTGTCTAAAGTATGTCTGTGGATTCTTTTTTTCTTCTGAAGAAAAGGCAGTTATTGCCTTGCCAGAAAAATTTTCAAGTAACATCCAAATAAAGGGCCCACATTATTTTCTGTGGTGCAATAGATAGCTGAAGTATTTATTTTAAAAGGGACTATATAGACACCCTTTTTAAATATCAGCAAAGGGAAAATTATTATAATGCACTTAAAATTGTCTTCAATTGCATTTATCCATTAAAAATCAAATGTCCATAAAAACTTACAAGAGAAAGTTGATTTTAAAGAAGAACCCCTGGATAGTGATACATTTTGCACATTATCCCTGTTTAGTTAGTTAAAGTGGTGTTCTGGCCGAAATTATACTTTTTAAATAAAAATACCCCTATAATACACAAGCTTAATGTATTCTAATAAAGTTAGTCTGTAAACTAAGGTCTGTTTTGTTAGTTTATAGCAGTAGTTTGTTATTTTATAAACTTACAGCAGACTGTGGTCATCTTAAGCCTGGGCATCTGAAGCCAGACTGTATTTCTTCCTGGATCTCATCCTTGCAGATCTCGCACATGCTCAGTGCAGCACAAGCAGTGTAATAGGTTTCAGGTCAGGTTTCCATAGCAACGGCTGTGTCAGAGGAAGTTGCCACCCCTTCCCAGAAGGCATTGCAAACAGGAAATGATGCGATGGGCCGCAGCCAGGGAGGAGGAAGTGAAAAATGAATACAGCAGATATACAGTAAGTGCTGAGAAAATTTTTTTAAAAATATCCAATTTACAGTGCACAGTTTAGTGAGGGATGCTGAAGAGTTGTAAAAGTGGGTGGAACTCCACTTTAAGCAAAACTGCTAATGTGATTTACCATAGATTGAAATTGCATGCTGTGTACAAAACTTACCATTTTAAAAATCATTGACATCATCTCTTTACACAGAATTTTCGCTATCCCTGGGCTCCAGGAGGATCTCTGAAGAGGAGACATCACTTCCTGTTAGTGTTTGTCACCACATACTAATGCCCCGTACACATGATCGCACTTACCGACAACAAAATCCATACATTTTTTCCGACGGATGTTGGCTCAAACTTGTCTTGCATATACACGGTCACACAAAGTTGGTCGGAAATTGCGAACGTCAAGAAGTACAACACGTATGACGGCACTAGAAAAGGGAAGTTCAATACCAAGTGCACCACCCTTTGGGCTCCTTCTGCTAATCTTGTGTTAGTAGAAATTAGGTGAGGGACGATTCGCGCTTTTCAGACTCGTGTTTTTCAGCTCGTTATTACTGCTCTTCAGTTTGTGCTTGTGGGTTCGTATCTGTTCTTTAGTGCATGTAGTCAGTTCGCATTTGTTTGTCAGTGCGTATTGTTATTATTATTATTATTATTATTATTATTATTATTATTATAGTATGTATTTGATTTTCAGAGTGTTCTTGTCCGCTCGTTTCTGATTTTCAGCTTGCTCTTCTCAGGCCTTTCTGTTTTTCAGTGCATTCTGTTAGTTCGTTCTGACCAGCCAACCGTTTTGAAGCCACGTTGCAGTTACATACTTATCGTAGAGTTCGTGCTTGGTGTTGGGGTTCTTGCTTTGACCCAAGCCCAGTCCATGAACAGGGTGGGGAGGAGTTCATGGACGAAGAATTGGTCGCTCCAGCATGACCAATTCTCTCATATGCCTTTGTTGCGGGAGATCCGTGAGAATAAAACTGATGATCCTGATGGGCAGCACAGTGGTGTAGTGGATAGCACTTTCGCCTAGCAGAGAAGAAGGGTCGCTGGTTCGAATCCCAACCATGACACTACCTGCCTGGAGTTTACATGTTATCCCTGTGCCTGCGTGGGTTTCCTCTGGGTACTCCGGTTTCCTCCCACACTCCAAAGACATGCTGGTAGGTTAATTAGATCCTGTCTAAATTGTCCCTAGTATGTATGAATGTGAGTTAGGGACCTTAGATTGTAAGCTCCTTGAGGGTAGGGACTGATGTGAATGTACAATGTATGTAAAGCACTGTGTAAATTGATGGTGCTATATAAGTACCTGAAATAAATAACTAATAAAGAAATTATTTCAGGAGTTATCTCCAGATGACGGACACCGTTTGTTGGCTTTGTTGTCCCCTTATATTAGCAGGCAGGACATCTGTATGTGGCAAGCCATTACTCCCGAGCAGAGGCTAGTCCCCATGTTGCGGTACTTGGCGACGGGGAGAAGTCTCCAGGACATCAAGTTCTTGACAGGCATCTCCCCCAGGCTCTGGGGATCATTATTCCAGAGACCTGTTCTGCCATCATTCAGGTCCTGCAGAAGGACAATATTAGGGTAAGTTTTCTCCTTTAACATCACATTATATGTATTTAATGTTTGCTAATGTATTGTATTTCTTTCATCATTCCCTAATTACTATGATTGTAATATGCTGTGAATGTCCCCTTTGTCCTCATGCATGCTGGAAGCTTTTAAAATTCCTTTTTTGTCCTTCAAGCATATTTGCCTTCACTAACCTCTCCAGCATGCTATCCTGGGCCCATACACACCTAGCCTAGTCACTTATTGTATTTTGTCAGCTCCATAGTAGTGCTTTAGCCTAAACACCCCCTAAAATGTGTACAAATGTTATTTGTGTCTTTAAATTCATGCAGGGTGCAGAAGGCTTTTTTTTGGGGGGTTCCCAAACTCATTTTGAACCCTCCTTCCCCCCAACCGCTAAGTCAACCAATACCAATCCTCTATCTGCTGACTTTGCCAAACCCATACACACTATACCTACCTCTTTTGTGGTCATATTTATGGATGAATTCACCAAAGCATGTAGTGCAAGGGCCTGCCAGAATACTTTCAAATGGTACTGTTTAAAGTTTTGTTCTCCTATTATCTTGATAGATCATTGCAGAATGTAAAAAAGTGCTTCAATTTGGACAGTGTGTATTCATATTTTTGTATTATGACACTTCTTAACTGTCCAGTGGGCTGCCAATAGTGTAAGTAAGGAGGGTCTGGCCAAAATAACACATATTGTTATGCATGCATTCAGCTCTCAAAGAAGTGAAGAGGGTTACCTGTCCAAAACATTCCCCCCCCCCTAAAATCTTTACAATGGGCCATAAGAGGGGGTGAGGAATCTGATAAGTGGACCTTATCTGGTTGTCTTTTAATACTCCTTCAAATAAATGATAATATTGATTTTGGCCAAGAATGTTTGTGTTTAATCTGCTTGCAATGTTTATGTGCAAATTGACAATTTTTTTTTTGTTTCACTCCACAGTTTCCTTCAAGGCCACAGGAATGGCAGACTGTGGCCTCCCAGTTTGCCCAGAGTTGGGACTTTCCCAACTGCGGAGGGGCAATAGATGGGAAGCATGTCCACATCGTCCCACCACCCAACTCGGGGCCATACTATTATAACTATAAGGGGTTTAATAGTGGTGTGGCGACATATGAGTTACTGTATGTGGACGTGGGGAAGAATGGACGGATGTCGGATGATGGAGTCATTGCCCAGACCAAATTTTACAGACGACTCCAGAATGGTGGCTTGGGATTGCCACCTGCTGAAGAGAACGTGGAAGGACTCCCGTTCATCTTTGTCACTAATGAAGCACTTGGTCTGGGTGAACACCTGATGCGGCCGTTCCTGATGAGGACCCTCACCCCGGACCAGAGGGTTTTTAACTACCGGCTGGCCAGAGCCAGAAGAGTGGTGGAAAATGCCTTTGGAATAATGGCCAGCTGGTTCCGCCTATTCCTCACAGCGATCAACATGGCGGAATATAAAATCAATCATATCATTATGGCATGCTGCATATTGCATAACTTTTTACAAAAAAATGCTTTGAACTACGTTGCCTCAGTTGGGACTGAGGCCGGCTTATTACCGGATACAACCCTGATGGCTCTTGAAGCTGGCCGTCCTGGCTTCCCCCCCCCCAAAGCGCCTGTGAAGTTTGTGAAAAGAATCTAGAGTACTTTGCGGGTAGGGGGGCCATTGATATGCCACAAATGGTTAACAAACCTGTTAAAAATATTTTTTTTATTTATACCTAAATAATATTTACTTTGATTTACTGCTTGTGTTTCTTTTAGCTGGCTCCTAGGTTATCCAATGGGCTTTTTTTTTTTGCCTTTTTGTTCAATAGTGCAAACGTAACTTTATGGATACATGAGGTCACAATATCTTCTACAGCAAACTATTATGTTGTGGGTCTGCTACAAACACACACCTTTTTTGTTGTTAATGTATGTAATGCATTACAGATAAAAATCTTCATCATTTTCAGCACCATGACTGAAATTTGTGGAGTCACAAAAATGGCGTGATTGTGGCAAATTATAAAGCACTGTGGGAGTTATTTACTAATGGAAATTCCACTTTGCACTCCAAGTGCACTGCAAAAGTGCACTTGAAACTGCACTTGTAGTGCAAAGTGAATTTGCCTTTAGTAAATAACCCCCATTGTCAGTGTAAACACCAACTTACTACAAAAATTGCTATTGAGCATTGAAAGAAGAAGCCACACATTGTTGAGTAGAAAACATTTTACTCAAAGCACATTCACATGTGCGTTACAAAAGGGTTTTTGAACAAAACTACATCTTTGTTGTATAACTCACATTAGAAATAGCCTTTTTTTGGTTAAACAGGCATGTTTCAAAACATAACATACACAACTCATGAACTTACAAAGTTCAACTTTGACAAAGTGAAGGCAAGATCAGACATTAGTATGTCAAAACTGTGTTGATCTTGCCTTCATCAGATGGGGTGATGTCCATACTTGCCTAGTATCCACTGGAGCACCTGTGTGGGACACACTAAAAAGGTTGTTCTGGTGTCCCAGATGTGTAAACAGTTGCTGAGTGTCCTCTCCTTACACTGAATCAAGTTTACATTTCATTCTAGTTACAAACCCATCTAGACAACAAATTTCTTTTAATACAAATAAGCCTGAACAAATGTAGTTAACCTGTATCTGCCAAAAACATCTCATAAGTGGGCAAACGAACGATGTTTCCTATGACCGATTACTGTGCACATGAACATGAAAGTTGCCATTTTAAAATGTACAACAGTAAAGAAAAGCACATGGAGCAGCATGCAAGTAATAAAATTAATAATAATAACATACAACAACTACTTACTTTTTTGAAGAACTCTCTTGATTCTTCTGTACTGATCCTGCTCCCTCAATTTCAGGTCTGACAATTGATCCTTGGATCGTCATACACCAAAATTCTTGCGCAGACTCTTCACAACTTTAGTCATGATCTTGGCCTTTCTCACATTTGGGTTTAGGTACGGTCCATACTTCCCATCATAGTCGGCCCTCTTCAAGATGTCCACCATCTCCACCATCTCTATAAAGGACATATTTGAGGCCTTCCGTCTTCTCCGGGATCAGAACTTTCGTGGCTTTGGGCTTCCGTCATTGCTGCTCTCCTCTGCATGCAGTTGCTCTTTCTCCGCCATGTGCTCTCCTACTATGCCGAAAGACAAGGGGTGGGGAATAGACTAGAAAGAACATCAGAGGCGGGTGGAGATTTCCGCATGCGCAGTGTATATAAAGCGTAACACGCGTACGTGGTACGTACGATCTGTGAGAGAGGAAGGCGTATCGGAAGCGCCGATCGTTATAATGAAGGTAGAATTTTAACTTGGTGCATCAGTGACCTATACTGCTTATAGATTGAGGCCTATATTGGGTCAAGATTATGAGAGTTTCGCCTGACATTAGGGTTTGTCTTGTGTTGTGTCTTGCAGAGAAAATGGATCCCTTCATTGATATTGAATTTCTATCAATATTCATTGATATGTTCAGGGAGCGCCCTGTCTGTGGCAGGTAAACCACCCGTTTTTTTATAGCAAAACAAAGAGGCAGGCAGCGCTGGAGAAACTGCTTGAATTTGTGAAGCCGGTGATCCCCATGGCAGACATCAAGTATTTCAAGTCCAAAATTGGTGGCATGAGGAGTACTTATCTTAGGGAGTGCAAGAAGGGCCATGATTCTCTGAGATCAAGAGCTTCAGCAGATGACATTTATGTCCCCAGGCTGTGGTACTATGACAGACTGCATTTTCTGTCAGACCAGAGTGCACCCAGGCCAGCACTCTCCAGTCTTCCTTCAAGGCTTCCTTCCCCCCAGCTGAGGCTTCCGACGACCAACCTGGGCCTTCCAGGCAGCAACATGTGGAGGAGCCCAGCTTGAGTCAGGTATAGCATTCTTAAATATATCTCTGGTTGTCAAATTAATGATGTTAAATAGATGTTATTTTTGATCAATAATTTAAGATTTCACAAAGTGTTTTACATATCAATAGACAGTAGTAGTAGACAAAAATGATTGTCACAAGAATGAAAAATGCTGGGGTCAGAATGCTAGTCATTTCTATTTAATAACATTCAATTTGCAGCAGTCATGAGCTGAAAATTGTGTGTGATTGCTGAACAAAAAACTAAAACTATGTCCCTTTATCATACACAGGAAAGCCTCAGCCAGGCAGTGGAAAGTGGCAGCCAGGAGGTGGCAGGGCTCAGTAGCCTGCCTAACCCAGGTCCCTCCCCTCCGCATTCCAACAAAAAGGCCCAGGAAGAGGAGTAACCTGGAGGAAGCTGCAATTGGCCTATTTAAGGCTACTGCTGCCCTCAGATCCCCCCCCCATTTAATCAAGTTGAATATGCCTCCATGGTAGCCTGCAAAATGCAGGAAATGAAGGAGAGCCAACACCGTATCTCATTTTACAAGCCCCAAATAAGGGGTTGAGGGGCAAACTCACAAACCAAAGCCACCTTTGAGAGTTCAACCATGGTCCTCCTCCTCCTCCTCCTCCTCCTCCTCCATCTCCTGCCACAACTACAACACCAGAGCCACAGCCTAAAAGGAAGCCTGGAAGGAAGTGTGTAAGGAAGACCAGAGAGTGATGGCCTGGGTTCAGTCTGGTCTGACAAAAGATGCAGGCTGTTGTATGAACACAGCCTGGGGACATATATGTCATCTGCTGCTGTTCCTGATCTCTTGTAGTCCTGGACCGGATTGTGCTCACTATTATAAGGACTCCTCAGGCCACCAATTTTGTCTGTAAAATTATTGATGTGTGCCCTGGGGTACAAAGGCTTCGCAAATTTCAGCGTTGCCTTCCTCTTTATTTTGTTATGACCCAGAATAAATGGATTTTTTTTGCTGAAATACTTGCCTATGTGTTTTACTTCAAAAAGGACAGTTTGTTTGTTAGTAGGCAGGTACATTTCGAAAATACAATGTCAAATTAACAAGGGACACCAACACAAACGAATGTAGTGTTGTAGAAGACGTACGTGATATCTCTATTACGAACGCTAGTTTTACAAGACTGAGTGCTTCCGGCTCGTCCTTGATTCCATGCATGTTTGTACTTTGGACTTTTGTCCGACGGACTTGTGTACACATGATCGGAAAATCTGACAACACACATTTGTTGGCGGAAAATTTGAGAGCATGCTAGCCAACATTTGTTGGCGGAAAGTCCGCCAACAAATGTACGATGGAGCATACACACGGTCGGTATTTCCGCCAACAAGCTCACATCCAACATTTCGCTTCGGAAAATCTGATCGTGTGTACGGGGCATAAGGCATCCTGTACACACCCACAGTCCCACCCACATTGCTGCCCATTCAGAATGTAGTTCTCAGTAAAACGAGCTCTTGATGCAGTTGGTGGACCAGATTCCGGATTTTTTTGGGGGTGAATATGTGTATGGGATGAATCAGTCTCCTGGCCTACGTTGTACAGTGGGTGGATCAGACCAGGAGTTTGAAACCATCGTGTTCACCCACTGCATCAAGAGCTCAATTTACTAAAAACTACAGGGGGGAATGTACAATGTACAGTAGCCAGGGAGATAGAGGGCACTGGTCTCATGAACAGGATATGAGAGGAACAGGGGGCGAACAGGGGGCTACTCACAGATAAAAGAAGACTGGGTTTTTGATTTCCAAAAGGACTGTGCACTACAACAAAAAATTAATTATTTAAAGGTATGGGAACACCTGTTCCCATACCTGCTATACCTGCTACATGCCAATAAAGAACAACCCCCTTTACTGGCTAAACACAGCTTGATCCCTTGACAATGGCGGACATCTACAGTGCCTTCGATGAAAGACTGAATAGATCAGGTGGATTACTTTTTTAGATGGAGTCTATTATGCATTACAAACTTGACAGATTGCAACACTTTAATCGCACATGAAATGCATTGGAGGAATTCCAAATATCAGCAATCGTGGAATGCAATCAAAAACTAAGATGAAAGATTTTTTCTCATCAATAGTATACTATACTCATACTCTTGGCTCAATTTAGTCAATATAGCGAAGGGTACTGGACCCTAGGCGAAATCATGGACCAGAAGGTTCAGGGTTGTTTAGCTAAAACTACCCTTTTCTTTTCTTTCCCTTACCCTACTTTCCTTCTATAACTTGACTATACTCTACCAATTTTCTCTCCCCTCCCTTCTTCCCTCTCATTCCTCTACTCCCTTTTTTCTCTCTCATCCACATGACACTACATTATTACTGCACAGACTGCCCCATCCAAACTATTATAATAATACAGCCTGGCAGGTTCTCTCTTTTTCCGAGTGGGAGTCATATGATGTCCTCCCATTCACTTGCAGGGGAGCAATTTGTCACCACTGTTTCCACCAGACACAGCAAAACGTAGATCCTTGTACCAGACCGCTGTGCGTGGCTCTGGTACCATGTGATTGATGTGACCAATTACAGTACTCACATGGCAGTTGTAAACAATGACTGTCATTCATAGCCATTGCTATGGGGGAGTTTCTCTGTAGCAGGGATTGGAGCACTTGTCAGGATAGAAGAAAAATGGATGGGGGCAAAATTCCATCAAATTCTTGAGGAAAATCTGCTGCTCTTTGCCAGAAAGTTGTCAATGGGAACAAGGTTTATCTTCCATCATGACAATGACCCAAAGCACACAGCAAAAATGACCACACAGTGGTTGAAGGAGAAAAAGGTGAATGTCCTTGCATGGCCTAGTCAGAGCCCAGACTTAAACCCCATTGAAAATCTGTGGAATGTCTTAATAGACCCTCTTACGTTCAGAGGTGGGAGGAGGACCTGGGACGAACTTTAGAAGACACGGACTGGTCTAACATATGGCTCACATCTAATGCCGCGTACACACGGTCGGACTTTGCAGCTACAAAAGTCGGACAGCCTGTCCGACATACTTCCGGCGTACCTTCGGCGGACTTTGGGCAGACTTTCTTACGAACGGACTTGCACACACACGACCACACAAAAGTACGCCAGCTTAGTACGCTGTGACGTACACCAAGTCCGACGAGACTATAAAACGGAAGTTCAATAGCCCGTACGACACCCTTTGGGCTCCTTCTGCTAATCTCGTGTTTATCTCGTGTTAGTAGAAGTTTGGTGAGAGACGATTCGCGCTTGTGAGACTCGTATTTTTCAGTTCGTTTTAACTGTTGTTCAGTCTGTGCTTGTGAGGTTTGTATCTGCTTTTCAGTGCGTTTGGTCAGTTGGCATTGAGAAATCTTTGTTTTATTGGCCGCTCGTTCCTGATTTTCAGGTCGTTCTTCACAGGCCTTGCTGTTCTTCAGTGCGTTCTGTTTAGTGCGTTCTGACCAGCCGACCGTTTTGAAGCCATGTTACCTGTACGTACTCGTCGTAGAGCTCGTGCATTGTATGTGCTTGGTGCTGTAGTTTATTCTTCAGCCCAAGACCAGTCCATGAACAGGGCGAGGAGGAGTTCATGGACCAAGAATTGGTTGCTTCAGCGTGACCAGTTCTGTCACATGCCTTTGCTCCGTGAGATCCGTGAGAATAATCCTGAGGATTTCAGGAACTTTCTCCGGATGACGGACCCCGTTTTTGATCGTTTGGTGGCTTTGCTGACCCCCTATATCAGCAGGCAGGATACCTGCATGAGGCAAGCCATCACTCCGGAGCAGAGGCTGGTCGCTACCTTGCGGTATTTGGCCACAGGGAGAAGCCTGCAGGACCTTAAGTTCTCGACAGGCATCTCCCCCCAGGCTCTGGGGATCATTATCCCAGAGACCTGTTCTGCCATCATACAGGTCCTGCAGAAGGACTATATTAAGGTAAGCTATTTTTATTTTATTAGCATCACATGTTCTTTTATGTAATCTTTGATAATGTAATGTATTTCTTGCTTCAAACACTACTTCCCATCATTGCAATATAGTGTGAATGTCCCCTTTTTATCCTCACCCATGCTGGGATTTTTTCCTGTTATTTTTTGTCATGCATGTATAGTTTCCTTCAATAACCTTCCCAGCATGAAGTGATGGGAACATATCCACCTAGTCTACTCATTTTGAATGTATTTTGTTGGAGTGTATTTAGTGTGCTGCTAATTAGCAATTAGCTAGATTTCACAACCCCCCCCCCCCCCCACCTGAACTCACTCCAAATAGTGTGCTGCTAATTAGCAATTAGCTAGATTTCACAACCCCCCCCCCCCACCTGAACTCACTCCAAATAGTGTGCTGCTAATTAGCAATTAGCTAGATTTCACAACCCCCCCCCCCCCCCACCTGAACTCACTCCAAATAGTGTGCTGCTAATTAGCAATTAGCTAGATTTCACAACCCCCCCCCCACCCCCACCCTCGTTAAAATTTGCTTGAATGTTCTGTGGTGTTGATTTGTATAAAGCAAATCTATGTTGCACTTTGCAAAATGCATGTGCACTCTACAAGTGCATTTGTTCCAGTGCTTTAGTAAATGAGCAGAAGCTCTGCTGATTTCCATCATCAAATCATATGCAAGCCTCAAAGTGTTTTCATTAATTGCCCTTGCATGTGATTGTGTACTCTTTGCAACATGAATGCCTTTTGACATTACCTCATTTACTGTAAGCTGGTTAGCAACTGCACCTGCAGAGTGCGACAACTGCAGTCTTGTAGCCTTTGTTATCCCTAAATTCCTGCGTGTTGTTAAAGTAATTTTTTTTTGGGATTTCACAACCCCCTAAAATGTAATCAATGTTCTATCAGAGGGGGTGAGCAATCTGATAAGTGTGCCTTTTTCCATATTAGTTATTCCAGAAGAATTAAATTATTTAATGTTAGACAGATGATGGGCAATAATGTTTTTAATTGTCTAATTTTCTTGCAATGTTAGCTTCCAAATTAATTGATTTTGGTTTTCTTGTTTGATTCCCCAGTTTCCTTCAACGCCACAGGAATGGCAGACTGTGGCATCCCATTTTGCCAGCCGTTGGGACTTTCCCAATTGTGGAGGGGCTATAGATGGGAAACATGTCCACATTGTGCCACCACCCCATTCGGGGTCATATTATTTTAATTATAAGGGGTTCCACAGTATTGTTTTAATGGCGGTGGTGTCGGCACACTATGATTTTTTATATGTGGACGTGGGGAAGAATGGCCGGATGTCGGATGGAGGAGTATTTGCCCAGACGGAGTTCTGCCAGCGTCTCCAGAGTGGTGGCCTGGGATTGCCACCTGATGAGGATAACGTGGAAGGACTCCCCTTTGTCTTCATTGCCGATGAAGCCTTCGCTCTGAGCAAGCACCTCATGAGGCCATTCCCCCAAAGAACCCTCACCCCGGAGAGGAGGGTTTTTAATTACCGGCTGGCCAAAACTAGAAGAGTGGTTGAGAATGCGTTTGGAATTCTGGCCAGCCGGTTCCGCCTGTTTCAAACAGCCATTAATTTGGCGGAATACAAACTTAATTTTATAATTTTATCATGCTGCATTCTGCACAACTTTTTAAATAAGCATTCTGCCAATTATATAGGCACAGTTGGGCCTGAGGCCGGACAAATAGAAGCCAACCTTACAGGCCTGGATACTGTCCGTACTGGCTTGGCCCCCCAAAGTTCCCGTCAGGTTAGACAGCAATATGTTGATTATTTTATGGGTAGGGGGGCCATTGCAATGGGCCAGGATATATAATTTTTTGACAATAAAAAAAATATTGCTGAAATCTGGCATTATATTTATTGCTTGCCTTTCTTTTGGGCTGTCTCCTAGGTTATGGTCGAGCACTTGTAGTGCCAACTGTATTAGAATTTTAAAAATGTCTAAATAAGCTCCATTGCCACTGTAAACAACTTTTTGACAATTATAACCAAACTGATACTGAGCCTTGAAATAACAAACCACACATTTGTTAAAATCCTATAAAAGGAGATGTTTTTATTAATGGTTGTTATGCATTCAGTTCTGCATTTAGTATAAAATGTTCATAGACAAAAATATAATGGTATCTTAATGATGTAGCAAAATATAATTATATTTAAATATTTCTACCTAATCCACAAAAAAATATTTTGGGCTTTTGGATTTTCGAAAACAGGCTTTTTTTTTGGAAAATCAAGTTTTTTATTTTTTTAAAATCAATTTTTTTTTTTTTTTTTTTGTTTTTTAAAATCAATTTTTTAAATTTTTTTGGTTTTTTAACATTAATTATTTTTTATTTTTTTGGTGTTTTAAAATCAATTTTTTTTTTTTTTTGGTGTTTTTTAAAATCAATTTTTTTTTTTTTGGTGTTTTTTAAAATCAATTTTTTTTTTTTTTTGGTGTTTTTTAAAATCATTTTTTTTTTTTTTTTGGTGTTTTTTAAAATCAATTTTTTTTTTTTTTTGGTGTTTTTTAAAATCAATTTTTTTTTTTTTTGGTGTTTTTTAAAATCAATTTTTTTTTTTTTTTTTTTTGTTTTTTAAAATCAATTTTTTTTTTTTTTTGGTGTTTTTTAGAAAATCAATTTTTTTTTTTTTGTGGATTTTTGACAGCCCTCCTTTTTGACATTAGGTTAAACAGCCATTTATGTTATGCCAAAAAAAGAAAGAGAAGGCCCAGAATGGGGTCAGCAAAACAGGAAATGAAGGACATGATTGATGTTTTGGGGTTTAAAAAAGGGCATTTAGATTCGACCCAAAACATCAATCATGTCCTTCATTTCCTGCTGCATACGATCCAGCCGATTCCGCATTTCATCCATGTCCTTATTCCAGGCCATTATTTGACCAATTAGCCGTTGGGCACTTTCTGAAGTGAAATAGTCACTTTGTGTACCTAAAGTGGAATGAAACCAAAAAATGTCTTTAGAAATATGCACACATACATAGTTTACCTTACCAGAAATAAAGCTGTTGTCTCAGACACTGACCTGGTGGGGTGGCCATGTAGCCTAATTCCTCCACATCCTCGGGGGTGTCACTGTTGCTTGAATGAAGCACAACCAGATCCCCTAAAATAGAGTAGACAAATTCAATTAAACAAAAGGCAGCCATGCATAGATTAACGTAAGCTGGTGTGTCAGACACTCACCTGGTGGGGTGCCCATGTCGCCCACCTCTCCTTCCTCCACATCGTCAATGGGACTTGGGCTGATTGCCCAATCCTGTTTTGCTTGGGGTGGACTGTGTTCTTGTGGTTGGCTGAGTGATTTTTCCCCTATGTGAACCAAAAAATTAGTAATCTAATTAGCACACAGATATTTTAGGACATAATAATTTTCCAACATTTGTAGTGAAGTGGTTTGTGTAGAGTTCCTATTTTAGTTCAATATTTAAAATTATAAAGACATACCGGATAGATAGATATCAATATCTCAAAATATAGTTAATAATCTTTTGATCTCTCTCTAGATCTGTAACAAAATCTCTAAATATCTAACTAAATGTAAATCCAAAAAATTAAGAGAATTTCAAATAGATATATATATATATAGATATATAGATCTATATCTATATATCTATATATCTATATATATCTATATATATATATATATATATATATATATATATATATATATATATATTTCTATATTTTTATATATATTTCTATATTTTTATATATATATATATATATAGATTTATATATATTTATATATTTATATTGATATTTATATATATATATATATATATTTATATTTATATTTATATATATATATATA
The DNA here is from genome assembly GCA_037952925.1 of Lithobates clamitans. Lineage (NCBI taxonomy): Eukaryota > Metazoa > Chordata > Amphibia > Anura > Ranidae > Lithobates > Lithobates clamitans. Next base: position 943,437 of record JBBGZY010001579.1, on the reverse strand, counting down.
TATATATAAATATATATATATATATATAGATATAAATATATATAGATATGGATATGTAACGAGGTTTCTTCAAAGATCGTTTAAAACGATAAACAAAAATCGTATAGGAAGGAAAAGCACATGGAGCAGTATACAAGGTAATAAACACAAGAGAAAAACACGACAAGTACTTACTTTTTTTTATAACTTTCCGGATACGCCGGTATTGATCCGGCTCCCTGAGTTTCAGGTCAGACCATCTTTTGCGCAATTGATCTTTGGAGCGCTGGACCCCAAATGATGCCTGCAAAGTCTCCACGACCTTCGCCATTATTTTGGCCTTGCGCAAATTTGGCCGTGCGTACGGCCCATAATTGCCATCATAGTCGTCTTTGCGAAGAATGGCCACCATCTCCACCATCTCTTTGAAACTCATATTAGAGGCCTTAAATCTAGGCCTCATAGATTTGGTTGACGTTCCAGACGTTCCAGCCTGCGGGCTGTCTCCACTACCTGAGGTCGTCAACATTTCAGGTGTCTCCGCCATTCTTTAACTCCACTACGCGCCGTAACAAAAAAGGGGCGGAGAACATGAGTTCATTTCGAACGTCAGGGGCGGGCGACGCAGGCGGAGTTTCACACATGCGTAGTGTATAAAGGAGGGCCTTTCGCGCGTGTCGTACGTACGTTCTGTGCGTCAAATTAGGGGGCGGAGAACATGAGTTCATTTCGAACGTCAGGGGCGGGCGACGCAGGCGGAGTTTCACACATGCGTAGTGTATAAAGGAGGGCCTTTCGCGCGTGTCGTACGTACGTTCTGTGCGTCAAATTAGGGGGCGGAGAACATGAGTTCATTTCGAACGTCAGGGGCGGGCGACGCAGGCGGAGTTTCACACATGCGTAGTGTATAAAGGAGGGCCTTTCGCGCGTGTCGTACGTACGTTCTGTGCGTAGGTGATAGTGGACCAGGACGTTCCAAAACGAAGGTAATTTGAGATATATATTTTTTTTGGGGGGGGTTTATGGTCATGACTTTGTAGCAAGCGGCCTATATGGCTTGATAGATTGATGAGGCCTACATAGGGAGAAGATGATGAGGGGTTAGCAGAAACATATAATAAGTTTTTTTGGTCTTGTGACTTTCTCTTTTCCAGATATAATGAATCCCCTATTGAAGGATCCAGAGTTCCTTACTTCTTTTATTTCAAAGTATCGAGAGATGAGGAATTTGTGGGAGGTGAAACACCCTCAGTATTATGCCAAGCATGTGAGGAAGTCAACGCTGGAGAGACTTCTGTCCTTTGTCCAGGAGACCATCCCGGGAGCAACAATGGAGACAGTGCTCAAGAAAATTGGGGTCTTGAGGAACATGTATAAAAGGGAGCATAGGAAGATCCAGGAATCAAGGAGATCAGGAGCATCAGCAGATGATGTTTATGTACCCAGGCTGTGGTACTACAATCAACTCCGTTTTCTTGATGACCAGAATGAAGCCAGGGCATCACTTTCAACCCTTCCCTCCACCCTTCCCTCCACCCTTCCCTCCACCCTTCCCTCCACCCCAGCAGAGGCTGATGAGGAGCAAGCTGGGTCTTCCATCCTGGATGAACCGGATATGACCATCTGGAGTCAGGTAAATTATTTTAAGAAATATTTACTGTACTAATATTAATGATGTTAACTGGATGTTATAATTGTCTCAAATAATTTAGCACTCCAAATTGTGTATACATATCAAATGATAGTAGTGACTAAATATGTTTGGCACCTGCTTGAAATAATTAGGGTGTCTGATTAGACTCTTTTATTAAAGAGATGTATTCACATTGAATTTGCTAGTCATGAGAAGCAAACTGTGTGTCATTGATGAACCCAAAAAAAGAAACTAAAACTATTGTCCTTTTTTTATACACAGGATGAGTCCATCCAGGAGGAATGTGGGGAAAGTGGCAGGCAGGAGGAGACCGGGCCCATGGACAGCCTGGAGGAGGCCGGATTCACCATCATCCTGGAGGAGGCTGGGCCCAGTGTCAGGCAGGAGGTGGCTGCTCCCAGTGAGGTGGCTGGGCCAAGTGAGGTGGCTGGGCCAAGTGAGGTGGCTGGGCCCAGTAGGAGCCTCACCCAATCCCAAGTGCCTCCCCTCCACCTTCCCAAAAAAAGGGCCAAGAAGGGGATGGTCACACAGGACGCGTCCCTGCGCCTCATGCAACAGGCCACCCGTTTTTTAACAAGCCCCCCCGAAGCGGAAGAAGCCTATGGCTGCTACTTAGCCAGCAGGCTTCTTCAGATGGATTGGGAGCAGCGCCTCATTTGTGAGCGCCTATTTGGGGAAACAATCCATAAGGGGCTGCAGGGCACGCTAACCAAAAACACCCAACTACATGAGGCAGCCCCCCCCCTCCTCCTCCTCCTCCTCCTCCTCCTCCTCCTCCTCCTCCTCCTCCTCCTCCTCCTCCTCCTCCTCCTGCCACAACTGAAACACCAGAGCCACAGCCTCAAAAGAAGGCTACAGGGAAGGCTACAGGGAAGGCTGCAGGGCAGCGTGGAGGAAAGGCTGCAGGGAAGAGAAGAAAGTGATGACCTGGGTTCAGTCTGGTCTGACAGAAGACGCAGGCTGTTGTAGGACCACAGTCTGGGGACATCTAGATCATCTGCTGGTGCTGTTGATCTCTGGGATTCTTGGACCAGATTGTGCTCCCTCTTATATGGACTCCTCAAGATCCCAATTTTCTTGTACACCGACTTTTTCCAGCGTTGACTTCCTCTTTATTTTATTTTGACCATGAATAAATGGATCTTTTTTGAGTTTAGCAAAAGACTTTTATGTGTTTTCTTTTAAATCATTGATTTTACACACAATGTTAAATTAACAAGGGACAACAATCTCATTGAGTTTTAAAAAAACACAACAAAAATACATTACTAATGTTAAGAATGTTCAAGTGGTAAGTCTTGAAAAAAAAAAATATACATAAACAAAAACGGTGCTTTGGGTTAACTTTATCTAAAAATTAAAAAATAATCACTAGAAAAAAAAAGAATAATGGGTTCTTTGTGGTAACTTTACAAACCTAAAAAAAAAAAAAAAAAAAAGGGAAAAAGTATTATTAGTATGGAAACATTGTTTATAAAAAGCATACTATATCATTCATGAGATCAAAGAGAAAAAGAATTCAGAAATCAGTTTGGGAGAACTCTGATTATGAACAGCAAAACACCTTCGTTCTTTAGAGCATTCGTAAAGAAGAAATAAAATGCGCTGCATTCAACGATCACAGATTTTGCAGCGTGATGAATGTGCTACCTACAATACGAACACTAGTTTTACTAGACCGAGTGCTTCCGTTTAGTTTTTGCTGATGAGCATGCGTCGTTTTTTTGTCCGTAGGACTAGCATACAGACGAGCGGACTTCGGGGTCCGTCGTAGTTACGACGTAAAGATTTGAAGCATGTTTCAAATCTAAAGTACGTCGGATTTGAGGCTAAAAAAGTACGTTGAAAGTCCGAAGCAGCCCACACACGATCGGATTACCAGCCAGCTTTAGTCCGTCAGCGTCCGTTGGACTTTTGTAGACGAAAAGTCCGACCGTGTGTACGCGGCATAAGTCATCTTCACCCAACATCTTAGCACTGGAGACAAATTATAAAGTCCTAACTCGCTGGTACCTTGTACCGGCTAGAGTGGCAAAATATTCACCTAATATCTCAGCTCTTTGTTTTCGAGGATGCCCAGAAATAGGCACATATTTACACATATGGTGGACGTGCCCAGTAATCCAAACCTTCTGGAAGGAAGTCTTCGTGATTGCATCTAAAATATTTTAAAAAATAATACAACCAGATCCATATTTAACTTTACTTAATCTAAAACCGGAATGGTTAACACTCTCTCAATTCAAACTTATGATCCAACTAATAACGGCTGCAAAACAAACAGTGGCCAAGGCATGGAAATCTCCTACATTGGTACTAGCAGAAACAATTCACAGAATGAATAATACAATGTCCCATGCTAAGATGGTAGCCAAAAATCAAATTCCAAAATTTGAAAAACTTTGGCATCCTTGGATAAAACAACAGTTCCTGTCAAACTTCAATGACTCTATCCTCTATCAATGACTCTATCCTGTTGCCATGGTAACAGTATAAATGACTTACAGAGACACCCATTCTAAGGCTTCAAAGAGAACTAAAAAGAATAATAAACTGACAAGCGGGACAACCTTGTGGACCATACCTCTACCTTTCAACCCTTTTTCTTCTTTCTCTTTCCTTTTCTCCACCTTACGATTAAAGCTCATTATCAGAATTTATTTGACCTATATACACTCTACTTGTAAACAATATGTATAGTAGGTATAAATCATTTAAATACATACAAAAGTAACTAAGGAAATGATATATATCTTTAATTTAGGTTTACATGAACCCAATGTTTAATATTTGAAATTTCATGATATTTACCTATATAAACCCTACTGTAAAACAATGAGCTTACTTTATAGATCCTTGTAAACTTACTTTATGTATCTTTATAACATTGTATACTCAATAAACTTCTTTTGACAAGGAAAATCTGTGGAATGACTTGAAGACTGCAGTCCACAGACTGTCACCATCAAACTTAACTGAACTTGAGCAGTTCTGCAAAGAAGAGTGGGAAAATATTGCAAAGTCTAAATGTGCAATGTTAGTAGAGACATATCCCAACAGACTAAAGGCTGTAATTAAAGCAAAAGGTGGTTCAAAAAAATACTGACAAAAGGGGGTGGTCCTTTTTTCAACTCAGCTGACATGTTGGTGTTATATCTTTCACTTGGATGTTATAAGTTGCACTAGTAAATACAGCTGGATAAAACAAAAACTGTGTCTGTCTTCATTTAAGGCTGCAAAGCAGCAAAATGTGATTATTTGAAATACCCACTGTAAGTAATGCTATTTAAAAGCCCAAAAGTTGGTCCTTGGGTAATCCCATTCCTGGTCTGTGATATGAAGAGAGGAGAGGAGTGTGACCGGTTGCAAGGGGCTTTATATCTAAGGCGCTGTTAGACACTTGTGGTCTTCATTTGACGTGAGCTGCTAGGACACACTGGGTGTTTGTTTGGTTGGTGACATAATACTCTGGATAGTGAAAAGAAGTATGACCACACCATTTTAAGAACTGACGTTTATTTGTGCCAGAAATGTTTTCTTCTTTTCCACAATCTTCTATCAAATTGTTATTTAACTTTTTTACATGAGCAGTAGCAATTGGAATGGACTTTGTTTATGTTGTCTACTGGTGGACTCTCTTATATCTCATTATATTTATGGACATTTCTTTACGTTTCATTATGATTTTTATCACTGAAGTAATTTATGAATCTCACAATTAAGGGAAGTTTCATTCACTTGAATCATATTTTAATTTTCTTACAGCACAGGTGATCTGGTATTATTGTCCACCAGGGTTACCCCATTTTTTATCATTGTCTTTTTGTGAATGTTATTATTCAATTGTTTATGCACTTTATTTTAACATCAGCTTTAGGTAGCACCACATTATACTTTTTATCTTATTTATTTGCAAAATGTAATAACAGAAACCAAGAAAAAAATGTATTTCAATATTTTTGGTATTTTTTTCATTTATATAGCTAAAAATAAAAACTCAGTGGTGATTCAAGCTTTTTCTGTCTCGCAAAAATGATACAAATTTCATTTGGGTATAGTGTTGTATGACTGAGTAATTGTCATTCAAAGTGTGACAGTGCTGAAATCTGAAAATTGGTTTGGGCTGGAAGGGGGTAAAAGTATCTGATACTGAAGTGGTTAAAGTGGATGTAAACCCGATTTTTTTTTTTTTAATATATCATACTGTAGAGCATAAGATTTCCTATCATTTGAGCCCAGTCTTGTCACACAGAGTTAATCCATCTCTGAGCAATCCTCTTTTATTGTTCAGTGAGATAAATCTTGACAAACTGAGAAAAACTTTGTCAAATCCTCCCCCTTGCTGTGAGTGACAGGTGATTTAGATCTCGTGCAGCAGCCTAAAACACATGAATTGTTTTTTTAATTCCCTCCCACACCTTTCTGCAGCAGCTCTGCAAGGATTGGCTGTTCCACACCTCAGCATGATTTGGCATGCTGAAGTCATGTGGTTACTTTCCTGTCTTTTCACTGGATGTTAGAGATCATAGCAGAAGTTCAGTGTAAGAAATACACAGAGAAAATGCATATTGACAAGGAGTGTAGAGGTGGGCGGGGAGTCTACTGACATCACCACCGAACTCCAAACAACAGACCCACCCACAGAATCTGCAGTTTTTCGGCTCTCATAACAGACAGAGGGGAGACATTTGACAGGTAAAGATACATGCAGGAGGCATGTATAGCCTTATAGATAACCACTATGGCAGTAGTTTGGAAAGGATGACATTGGGTTTACATCAACTTTAAAGAATGATTTTAGATAGAGTAGAGATGTGGTAAACTACTGAACATGTTTATTTTTGGAGAAAATCTCTCATGACATGGACATTGGAAGTTGTTTTCTCCCCATGTTTGATATTGTGACTGAATATGGTGAAAGACAATGAAAGAGATGTCAGTTAAGGGTGGAGAATTACATTTATTAAGACGCATTCGAGTTATGAGTGGCTTCATTGGGTTCATAGCATTTAGGTATTGTTAGGTATGGAGAGATTTTAATAAAGATATAGTTTCAGAAACTATAGGTATTGTTTTGTTTTTAGCAGTGTGGGACATGGTGATGTATGGTGTTCTACAAACAAACCATACTCTGCTCCAGGCTGTATTTGTCCCTCTAGCCTCCTAGTTGCAGGCGTTGGCACTCCACAGTCATGAGCCACTGCACATGTAATCTTCAAAGATTACTGGTGTATGGTGTTGTTAAACAATATTTCTGGATATGAGAGCAGTCCACTCAAGTGCCTATTCTCTTTCTTCTTGATAGGACTGGTTTGATAGGAGTGGCCACCAAATTGTGGTGAGTCTTATATATTACATGTAATAAAGTAACCAGATGGGAGGATGGGAAGCTTATTAGGACCCTAAATTTACATCATTTACTTTTTTTTATTATTAATAAAATAAGTGCAGAAATATGAAAAAATTAAGAGTAAAAACAATCAAAGACCAATAAAAAGTCCATATATGTGAAATAGAGTGCAAAACATCCCAAAGTTGACAATAACTGTGAATCCATCCGAATGATAAGTGCCCTCCAAGTGAATGCCACAAGTGCTCACACACTCCTTACCAGATGGAGAGATCTAAATAAACAAAGATCAATTGCACTATGCTGTGATTCAGCCACAATATCTGGTAATTCAGATTTGAAGTGGTGGTCTGCTTTTTTGATAAAACGTTATCATATTTTTTGACCACTAGTGCAGTAGTCTCCAAACTGCGGCCTGGGGGCCAGATGTGGCCCTTTGCTTGCCGTTATCTGGCCCTTGGGGCTTTTATTCTTGCACTGATACAAGACACTATTCCTCCTACTGACACCAACAATGGGGTATAATTCTTGCTACTGACATCAACAATTGGGGCAATATGTGTCCCATTGACACCAACGATGGGGCACTATTCCTTAAACTGATACCAATAATGGGGAGGTATTCCTCCCACTGACACCAATGATGGGGCACTAGTCCTCCCCTATCACTAATAATGGGGCACTATTCCTTCCACTGATACCAATGATGGGGCACTATTCCTCCCACTGACATCAATGACAGGGCACTATTCCTCCCACTGACACCAATGATGGGGTACTATTACTCTCACTGATACCAATGATGGGGCACTGTTCCTATCACTGACATCAATGATGGGGCACTATTTCTCCCACTGATACCAATTATGGGGCACTATTCCTCCCACTGAGACCAATGATGGGACACTATTTCTCTCACTGATACCAATGATGGGGCACTATTCTATACACTGATACCAATGATGGGGTACTATTCCTCCCACAGATAGCAATGATGGGGCACTATTCCTCCCACTGATAGCAATGAAGGGGTACTATTTCTACCACTGATAGCAATGATGGGGCACTATTTCTCCCACTGATACCAAAGATACATTGTTTTCCCCACTGCCACCGGGACAATTTCCACTCCCAATGGCCACAGTCCGACCCCCAAAGTCTGAGGGACAGTAAACTGGCCCTTGGTTTAGAACGTTTGGAGACCCCTGCACTAGTGGGCGGTAGTCCACTTGCTTTAAGACATATACATCTGTGTGTACATGTATTTATAATAAAACCTATGCGGTGTTGTTGCCACTCAAAGTAAATTGAGCCGATGCTGATAATGTTATACATGGAATTGAGCAGTCTTTTTTTCTACCATTAACATTGTGTACAGCTGTATCCATTACCCTGTTTAGCATTTAAATAGTGCTGTTGATGTCGCCAGTCATTCTCCTTTCCTGATGATGACCGTGTACTGGTAATGCATTGGGTGGAGTCTAGGCCTGTGATGTCATCTTGGTTTCTGCATACTGCAATTTTCCCATTTATCTCATATGAGTGTATAACTGCAATCATTTTTTATGATTCTAACCTCCTCCCGCCAGCCGTATAGTAAAATAACAGCAGGTGGGATCCCCTCTCATTCTGGGACTACATCATATGATGTCGCCCCAGTGTTACCACTTTCGCGTGCCCACAAGGACACAGGGCACGACCCTGATCTCGGTAAAGAGCTGATGACGCGGCTCTTTACCCATGTGGTCGTCTGTGTCCAATCACAGCCAATCACATGTAAACACAGAAGTGCATTTTATCGTCTCTCCTCGCAGTGCTCATCAGTGCCACCCATCAGTGCTCATCAGTGCCACCCATCAGTGCTCATCAGTGCCACATATCAATGCCACCTATTAGTGACCATCAGTTGGGCATATTAGTGCCTCCTCATCAGTGCCACCTAATCAGTGCCCTTCAGTGCAGCCTATCAGTGCCCATCAGTGCCGCCTCATCAGCGCACATCAGTGAAGGAGAAAAATTACTTATTTACAAAATTTTCTGACAGAAACTAAGAAATACTTTTTTTTTCAAAATGTTCTAGATTTTTTTCCTTTTTTTAGCAAAAAAAAAATACCAGCGGTGATTAAATACCACCAAAAGAAAGCTCTATTTGTGTGAAAAAAAATGACAAAAACTTAATTTGGGTACAGCGTTGCATGACCGTGCAATTGCAATTCAAAGTGTGACAGCGCTGAAAGCTTAAAATTGGCCTGGGCAGGAAGGGGGGGGGTAAAAGTGCTCAGTATTGAAGCGCTGCACTATGAGTTTGACCTTTTTTCTGCCGTTCATTTGCCAAATGAATGGAGCCATAGCAGACCTAAGTAGCTGTTGGAGATATTGTGGCTGGGTTACCACAAGGCGCATTTGATCGCTATATGTTACGGTCTTTCCATCTGTCTGGAGCCATATCAAACCTGAATTGCTGTTGTGGTTGTGGTTGTATCACAGCAAAGTGCAACTGATCTCTGTTTATTAAGTTCCATCTGGTAAGGAGTGTGAGAGTACTGGTGTCACAAACTTGGAGAACACTTAACATTTGGATTGATTCACAGCTTGATATCATCAATGTTGGGGCTTTTTGCACTCTATTTCACATACAGTATATGGACTTTTTACTGATCTTTGATTGCTTCTTAATTTTTCATATTTTTACCCTAACCTTATTAATAATACATTGCTGTTGTATCTACATTTGTATGGATAGCACCTTAAAGGGTCTGTACACCAATTTAGTGGGAAATATTGCTTCTATTGAGTGAGGTGTTCAGTTAACTAACTGACTAACTAACTGAATAAATAGATATGTTGCAAGTTCCAATAGTTAGAGAAATCAAAATCCAGATACCCTATGTTCTCTTATATGTTAAATTCTGCATCTACACAGCTGTTACATTTAAGTAAGCTATGAATCACAGTGCAAACTATAGAAAAGACTTCGGGGAAGGGACACAAGTGATCATTTCAAGTAAGTCTCACGATTTACATTTTTTTCATTTATATTTTTCCAATTATATTTTCAGATTCTGAAATTGTGGATAGAATTCAAATTTGTTTTAAACCCTTTGATAAAGAAAGTCAGTTTGCTGTGGTATTTAATATTTTATACTTTTACCGTTCAGAATGATGTATTACCTTATATATAAGGGTTCTTCAAAAAAGTTTCCACACTTTTTTAACTCTTTTTATTAAGATTTAAAAGAAAAACAATTACATTACTTTTCTACATAGTCACCTTCCTTTGCGATGCATTTTTCCCAGCGTCATACCAACTTTTTAATGCCATCAGCAAAACTCCTTCCTCCCTCATTGTTTCCAAAGAAAGTATAAAAGTGCGGAAATTTTTTGAAGACCCCCGTATATTATATTATTATGTATTAAATATATAATATTATAGTTGTATTGATTGATTAATGTAATCTATTTTAAATTGTCAAATGTATTTACATAAATGGCAACCACTCCAATTTATGATTAACTTTTGTAATAAGGTGTGCATGGAAGGGTATTGCCCAGCACAAACAAACAAAAGCTTTCCCAGCACACTTACCAATTAGCCTGCAAATAAAACAAATGGTTAGCCTACAAAAAAAACAGTTTGACAATTTACATTGAAAACAGAAATTTTAGTTGCACACATTTGCAAATATATGTGGAAGGCACACTGCCTCTGTAAAGTGTGGTCCTAACTCTTATATTGTCACTAAAACTGGAAAGTATAGTTACTTTATGATATTTTTACATGTATGCCGGACTTCACCTCAGGCTGGGTTCACACTGGAGAATGCAGCGGATCACAGCAGGAGTCCGGTACATCTCCATTCACCGTTTCAGGTCTGATTTCAGCTCAAATTTTTCAGACCTGAGGCGGACCAAAAGACACACAGGGCTCCTGTGCAATTCACACCAGAGCTGCTGCGGAGATATATGAACTGGCTCCATGGAGAGCCGGTCAAAATCTCCTGCTATGTGAATTGGATGCGAGGAAAGCCGCATCCAATTTGTAAAAGTGTGAACCCAGCCTCAGTCTAATATAACTGTGCTTTTCATGGTTACTGGTCAATTCTTGAGAGCTAGCACTAGCTTTTATTTTGCACCTTGTAGAAATGTTTTCTAAAAACTATTCTTATGCTACAGTTATAGAAAAAACTATAATATAATATATATATATATATATATATATATATATATATATATATATATATATATATATATATATATATATATATATATATATATATATATATATATATATATATACACACACACACAGTGCCTTGAAAAAGTATTCATACCCCAACTGACTGAAACTGACTGCTCTGGTGTGAACTAGAGCTATTGGAATACATGGGAAACACTGTGCATGCATTTTTAGAGCCAGTTCACACCACAAAAATGCACTCCGGATACATTCCTGATCAGTTTTTGCTTACAGTTCACACCACACACCACATGCAGTTCCAGTGCATACAGTGCGTACAATTTGATAGGTTCCACAGTACAGGTACAGTTCTGTGCAGAAAAAATACAGCACACTCTATTTTTTTTCAGTACTGGAAACTGACCAGAAACTGACTGGAACTGACTGCACTCTTGTGAACTGGAGCCATTGGAATACATGGAAAACACTGCATACATTTTTAGTGCAGAAAAAAAGCACACGGAACTGCATCTGGTGTGAACTAGCACTAAGGGCAGGGGCTAATATGAAGGTATGTAAGGACTGTGTAAGCACTTCAGCACTGTATTAATGCCTTTAATAAATAAGGCTACATTTCGCTAACATGACAAAAATGAAGTCACTTAAGGCTCGCTTCACATCTATGCATGTTGCTTTTGAGCGTTTCTGCAGTGTTTTTTGCCCTGCTTGCCGCGTTTTTGAACAGCGTTTTTGTCGCGTTTTTGCGTTTTTGTTTTTTTTTTTTACAGTTTTTTTTATACTGTATACAGTGTAAAAAAGATTTAGACATTAATGGCTGTGTGTTGAGTTATTTTGAGAGGACAGCAAATTTACACTGTTATATAAGCTGTACACTCAGTGGCGGCACCGTCCCCTCTCTCCATCTCTCCAGCCACCTCCATCTGTGTAAAACGGACAGATGCATGAATCTATCCATGGCCACTGTAGACACCCCCTAGTCCGGTGCCTTTTCAGTCATCAGGCTCCTGAATTATAGCGGCGGAGGGTGTTTTTGATGCACCTGATTAGAGTCATAGGCTCTAATAGGCTTCAAAAAAGTAAACTGCGATATAATAAAATATTTAAAAAAATCTGAGGGGTGCAATTGATGAGCACAGTTGCTGCAATTGATGGGCACAGTGGCTGCATTTGATGGGCACAGTGGCTGCAATTGATGGGCACAGTAGCTGCATTTGATGGCACAGTGGCTGAGTTTGATGGCACAGTGGCTTCAATTGATGGGCACAGTGGCTTCAATTGATGGGCACAGTTGCTGTGTTTGATGGCACAGTGGCTGCGTTTGATGGGCACAGTGGCTGCGTTTGATGGTACAGTGAGGCTGAAATTGGTGGGTTTTTTTCTGAAATTTTCAGTTTGTTTGTGCCCCCCCAAAAATTGTGAGCACCAGCCGCCATTGTGTACACTCACTACTTTACATTGTAGCAAAGTACAATTTCTTCAGTGTTGTCACATGAAAAGATATAATAAAATATTTACAAAAATCTGAGGGGTGCAATTGATGGGCACAGTGGCTGCATTTGATGGGCACAGTGGCTGCATTTGATGGGCACATTGGCTGCATTTGATGGGCACAGTGGCTGCAATTGTTGGGCACAGTAGCTGCATTTGATGGCACAGTGCCTGAGTTTGATGGCACAGTGGCTGCAATTGATGGGAACAGTTGTTGTGTTTGATGGCACAGTGGCTGCATTTGATGGCACAGTCGCTGCAATTGATGGAGCAGTGGCTGCGTTTGATGGGGCACAGTGGCTGTATTTGATGGGGCACAGTGAGGCTGAAATTGATGGGGTTTTTTTCTGAAATTTTCAGTTTGTTTGCGCCCACCCCCAAAAATTTTGAGCAGCAGCTACCACTGTGTACACTCACTACTTTACATTGTAGCAAAGTATAATTTCTTCAGTGTTGTCATATGAAAAGATATAATAAAATATTTACAAAAATGTGAGGGCTGCATTTGATGGGCACAGTGGCTGCATTTGATGGGCACAGTGGCTGCATTTGATGAGCACAGTAGCTGCGTTTGATGGCACAGTGGCTGCGTTTGATGGCACAGTGGCTGCAATTGATGGGCACAGTTGCTGTGTTTGATGGCACAGTGGCTGCGTTTGATGGCACAGTGGCTGCGTTTGATGGGCACAGTGGCTGTGTTTGATGGCACGGTCACTGCAATTGATGGCACAGTGGCTGTGTTTGATGGGGCACAGTGGCTTCGTTTGATGGGGCACAGTGGCTGCGTTTGATGGCACAGTGGCTGCAATTGATGGCACAGTGAGGCTGCAATTGATGTTTTTTTTTCAGAATTTTTCAATTTGTTTGCGCCCACCCCCAAAAATTTTGAGCAGCAGCTACCACTGTGTACACTCACTACTTTACATTGTAGCAAAGTATAATTTCTTCAGTGTTGTCACATGAAAAGATATAATAAAATATTTACAAAAATGTTAGGGGTGTACTCACTTTTTGTGAGCTACTGTATATCTGAAAATTTATCAATCCTGATGTACTGATGGCCCATCTCATTTCTTAATTCTAAAAAATACCAGGACGGTACAAATATCCCCCAAATGGCACCTTTTTTGGAAAGAAGACAGTCCAAGGTATTTAGTAAGATGCATGGAAAGTTTTTTGAAGCTGTAATTTTTTGGAAAATTAAGAAATAAAAAATGCAATTCACTTTTTTTGTACATACTGTCACCAGTGCATAGATACATAGTTACAGTGGGGCAAAAAGTATTTAGTCAGCCACCAATTGTGCAAGTTCTCCCTATTAAAAAGATGAGAGAGGCCTATAGTTGTCATCATAGGTATACCTCAACTATGAGAGACAAAATGTGGAAACAAATCCGGACAATCACATTGTCTGATTTTTGAAAGAATTTATTTGCAAATTATGGTGGAAAATAAGTATTTGGTCACCTACAAACAAGCAAGATTTCTGGCTCTCACAGACCTGTATCCTCTTCTTTAAGAGGCTCCTCTGTCCTCCACTCATTACCTGTATTAATGGCACCTGTTTGAACTTGTTATCAGTATACACCGCCAGGGACTCAGATCCTGCAGTGCCAGACGTGTCCCCCTGCTTAAGCAAGTACATGTCCGGGCCCATCTGAGGTTTGCTAGAGAGCATTTTGATGATCCAGAAGAGGATTGGGAGAATGTCATATGGTCAGATGAAACCAAAGTAGAACTGTTTGGTAGAAACACAACTTGTCGTGTTTGGAGGAGAGAGAATTCTGAGTTGCAACCAAAGAACACCATACCTACTGTGAAGCATGGGGGTAGCAACATCATGCTTTGGGGATGTTTCTCTGCAAAGGGAACAGGACGACTGATCCGTGTACATGAAAGAATGAATGGGGCCATGTATCGTGAGATTTTGAGTGCAAACCTCCTCCCATCAGCAAGGGCATTGAAGATGAAACGTGGCTGAGTCTTTCAGCATGACAATGATCCCAAACACACCGTCCAGGCAACGCAGGAGTGGCTTCGTAAGAAGCATTTCAAGGTCCTGGAGTAGCCTAGCCAGTCTCCAGATCTCAATCCCATAGAAAACCTTTGGAGGGAGTTGAAAGTCTGTGTTGCCCAGCGACAGCCCCAAAACATCACTGCTCTAGAGGAGATCTGCATGGAGGAATGGGCCAACATACCAGCAACAGTGTGTGACAACCTTGTGAAGACTTACAGAAAACGTTTGACCTCTGTCATTGCCAACAAAGGATATATAACAAAGTACTGAGATGAACTTTTGATATGGACAAAATTATTTTCTACCATAATTTGTGAATAAATTCTTTCCAAATCAGACAATGTGATTGTCTGGATTTGTTTCTACATTTTGTCTCTCATAGTTGAGGTATACCTATGATGACAATTACAGGCCTCTCTCATCTTTTTAGGTGGGAGAGCTTGCACAATTGATGGCTGACTAAATACTTTTTTGCCCCACTGTACATTGCACATATAATGTGCACACTAATGATTGCAATAAATCCCCTCACATAAATGTATACCCATATGAATAGTGCAAATCAATAAATAAGTGTCCAAACAATAGTCCATGCAAACCCCCCTAGTCCAAAGATGAAAAAAACTTCCATTTCCACTGTCACTAATCAAAAAATGAAAAACCCCATCAGATTGTTTTTGTGGGCTTTTCTTCATATGAGAGGATTTGATCTGGTATTTTTTTTTAAAAGGAAGCTGCCTATTCTTATTTATTTTACACTGTATTCTTATATTGTTTTATTCATTATTTATTAGCATTGTTTGGTAATTTGAGTGCAGCACTGACTGGTGGATGGGATTTGTAGTGAATGCAATGTCATTCAAATTTTTTGCAATCCCAAACTTGAGAAAATGTCACCAGAATGCTCATTTATGCCCTTATCAACCCAACTTGATCATATGTTACACTAACAATTTATGCACAAAATTTTCCCCCTGCCTGCATGCCTCACAATGTAGCATCAAAAGGTGAATAAAGCTCTCCTGAAGTAAAACGCATACATTCACTTTGAGCTTTACCATTCCCCTACATTACATTAAAGTCTTAGAACATGATCTAATTTAGTTAGCACACTTTGCAGATTATATTTTGGGGTGTGTAAATTTTATACTGGGGGATGTGATCACCATGTATAAAAACATTTTATTGAACTTGGTGTTGAGTTATTCGCTTTCAGGTCATTACAGAGGACAGGGGGGCACACTTTACTTTTGGAGGAAAAGAGATTTAATCCCCACATATAAAAAGGCTTCTTGACAGGAAGAGCTGTTAAAATGTTTAATGTGATCACATGGTACAGACAGCGCCAATCACAGTCCATTGTACCATGTGATTAGCTCTGGCCAATCACAGCTAATCACAACAAAACAAACTGAATGAATCCGTTTCATTCAGTAAAATGCTTGCTTATACCAATAAAATTCACTGCTTCAAGCTATCATAATGTGTAAAAAAAAAAAAAAAAATACTATGGTAACATTATATTGCTCTGGTCACAGTGTTTTAAAAAAAATTATAAAAAAAGACAAACAATGTACTGTCATCAGTCAGTCCTTGATTACCACACCAGTTATATGATGACGCTGTACTGCACTGCTGGGACAGTTAAAGGCTAAAAATGTATAACCCTATTACAAGACAATTTTATGGTCGAGTTTATTGATTCCCCGACTAGGAATGAGGCCCAGCTGGACCTGGTAATCTCAAACAATGCAGAGCTTATTACCAATATTCATATAAAAGAACATCTGGGTAGCAGTGACCATAACATGATTTTATTTAATGTCAGCTGTAAGCAACAAACACATATGCGAGAGATAAAAACACTTAACTTTAAGAGAGCAAAATTTCCAAGCATGAGGGCTGCTCTCCAGGACTTAGACTGGGAGGGAATATTGGCATCAATGGACACAGAACAGAAATGGTAATTCTTCAAAAAGACTATATACGAACTCACTACAAAGTATATTCTCATGGGCAATATGTTTAAAAGGCTGAAAATAAAACCTATGTGGCTCACTGCCAAAGTTAAAATGGCTATAAATAATAAGAAAATAACTTAAAAAAATATAAAAATGAAGGAACACTATCATTGTTTAAATGCTACAAAAAATATAACCGAATATGTAAATCAAGAACGGCAGATTGCAAAAATAGTAGGACAAACCCCCCAAAAAATCTTCAAATTTATTAATAGTAAAAAGATCAGGTCTGACCATGTAGGCCCTTTACAAAATAATCTAGAGTGGGTGACTGGGGACAAAGAGAAGGCACATTTATTAAATACTTTCTTCAGCTCTGTGTATACAAAGGAGCACGGGGAAGCTCATGTCCATAATGGGGGTGTTATTGACACAGCCCCAAATGATCCACAATGGCTCAAAAGTGACATGGTACAGAAATATTTAGACAGAATAATTAAGCTCTGTAATTTCAAAGCCATTGTTTCTAATTTTTAGGGACTTGTTAATGACTGGAATGGTACCACTGGATTGGCTTAGGGGCAATGTTGTGCCCATATTTAAAAATGGATCAAAGTCTTTACCAAGTAACTATAGACCTGTTATGCCCTGTACACACGACCGGTTTTGCCGTCGGAATAAACTCTGAAGGTTTTTCTCTCATAGTTAAGGTATACCTATGATGACAATTACAGGCCTCTCTCATCTATTTAAGTGGGAGAACTTGCACAATTGGTGGCTGACTAAATACTTTTTTGCCCCACTGTACATAGATAGTCAGGTTGAAAAAAAATAAGTCCATCTAGTTCACCCAAAAATAAATAAAAAATACAATCCCATATACACAATCCTTCACCCACAGTTAATCTAGAGGAAGGAGAAAAACCCCAGCAAAGCATGCCCCAATTTCCTTCAGCAGGGGGAAAAAAATTCCTTCCTGATACCCCGAGAGGCAATGGGATTTTCCCTAGATCAACTTTACCTATAAATGTGAGAACCCAGTTATATTATTTCCATTTAGGAAAGAACCCATGCCTTTTTTAAAGCAATCTACTGAGCTGGCCAGAACTACCCCTGGAGGGAGTCTTTTCCACATTTTCACAGCTCTTGCTGTGAAAAACCCATTCCATATTTGGAGATGAAATCTTTTTTCCTCTAGACATAAAGAGTGCTGACTTGTCCTCTGTGATAACCTTAAAGTGAATAACTCAACACCAAGTTCACCATATGGACCACTTATGTATTTGTACATGTTGATCATATCCCCCTTAATCTCCTCTTCTCAAGAGAGAATAAATTCAGTTCCTCTAATCTTTCCTCATAGCCAAGCTCCTCCATGCCTCTTATCAGTTTGGTTGCTCTTCTCTGCACTTTCTCCAGTTTCCTGATATCCTTTTTGAGAACTGCTGCCCAAAACTGAACTGCATATTCCAGATGAAGTCTTAAAAAGGATTTGTAGAGGGGCAAAATTATAGCTCTCTGGAGTCCAAATCTCTTTTAACCACTTGACCACTGGGCACTTAAACCCCCTTCCTAACCAGACCAATTTTCAGCTTTCAGTGCTCACACTTTGAATGACAATTACTCAGTCATGCAACACTGTACCCATATGAATTTTTGTCCTTTTTTTTCACACAAATAGAGCTTTCATTTGGTGGTATGTAATCACCACTGGGTTTTTTATTTTTTGCGCTGTAAATGAAAAAAGACTGAAAATTCTGTAAAAAAAAATATTTTTCTTTGTTTCTGTTAGAAAATTTTGCAAATTAGTAATTTTTCATAAAACATTTTAGCCAAATTTTATACTGCTACATATCTTTGGTAAAAATAATCCAAATCGGTGTATAATATTTGATCTCTGTGAAAGTTATTGAGTCTACAAGCTATGGTGCCAATCACTGAAAATCGATCACACCTGAAGTACTGACGGCCTAGCTCATTTCTTGAGACCCTAATAAGCCAGGACAGTACAAATACACCCCAAGTGACCCCTTTTTGAAGGCCCTGGAGCACCAGAACAATAAAAACGCCCAAAAAATGACCCCATTATGGAAAGAAAACACCCTAACGTATAGTCTGAGGCATATCATGTCTTTTGAAAATGTCATTTTTTTCTACAAGTTTTTGGAAAATGTGGAAAGAAAATGAAAACGCATTTTTGTTTGCACAAAGTTGTCCATTTTTACAATATTTCTAACACACAGCATGTACATTGCAAAAATACACCCCAAAATAGATTCTCCTACTCCTCCCGAGTATAAGAATACCACATGTGTGAGACTTTTACACAGCCTGGCCACATACAGAGGTCCAACATGCAGGGAGCACCATCAGGTGTTTCAGGGGCATAAATTTGAAATCTAATTTGACTACCTATTACACTTTGAGGCACTGTAGTGGCACTGTAGTGGCATGGATGAACCGTGGATGGGGATGGCTAAGCATGGTTGAGCCATGAATGTGGATGGCTGGGTATGGCTGAGTGTGGATGGGATGGCTGAGTATGGCTAAGTGGGTATGGCTGGGTAGGTATGGATGGGATGGCTGGGTATGGCTGAGTATGGCTGGGTCGGGTATGGCTGGGTGGGTATGGCTGAGTGTGGATGGGATGGCTGAGTATATCTGAGTGTGGATGGGATGACTGAGTATGGCTGGGTTCGGATGGGATGGCTGGGTCGGGTATGGCTGAGTATGGCTGGGTCGGGTATGGCTGAGGCTGGGTATGGCTGAGTGTGGATGGGATGGCTGGGTATGGCTGAGTATGGATGGATGGATGAGTATTGCTGAGTATGGATGGATGGATGAGAATTGCTGAGTATGGATGGATGGATGAGTATTTCTGAGCATGGATGAGTATGAATGGCTGCGCATGGATGGATGGATGAGTATTGCTGAGCATGGATGAATGGATTAGTATTGATGAGTATGGAAGGATGGATGAGTATGGATGGCTGAGCATCAATGAATGGATGAGTATTGCTGAGGATGGATGAGTATAGATAGATGGATGAGTTTTGAGTATTGCTGGGATGGATGGATGAGTATTGCTGGGATGGATGGATGAGTATTGCTGGGATGGATGAATGAGTATTGATGAGTACTGCTGGGATGGATGAGTATAGCTGGGATGGATGAGTATTGCTGGGATGGATGGATAAGTGCTGGAATGGATGGATAAGTGCTGGAATGGGCACAGATCAGCGCTGTGGGCATTACACATCCAGCCCACAGCGTTACAGCACTTGATCTCTCCCCTCTCCACTCACACTGTACCGATCGGTACAGAGAGGGGAGAGAGGAACCGGACATGACACTGGTTTGTTTACAAGTGATCGCTCCATCATTTGACAGAGCGATTATGTGGTAAACGGCCACTATTAGCGGCCACTTACCTTGATCCATGATGCGCCGGGTCTGGTCACAGATATTCCCGGGTGTGCGCCCCAGGGGGGCGTGCGGAAGCAAGATTCTGGGAGGACGTCCATGGACACCCTCCCAGAAGGACTTTGTTTGCTTTGGAAACTGGAGCTTGGCATTGCATGCTATTATTTAGCTTTTGATCTACCAAAACCCCCAGATCCTTCTCCACTATGGATTCCCCCAGTTGTACTCCCCCTAGTATGTATGATGCATGCATATTCTTAGCCCCCAAGTGCATAACTTTACATTTATCAACATTAAACCTCATTTGACACTTAGTTGCCCAATTAGAAAGTGCAATGAGGGCAGCTTGTAATTTGGAGACATCCTGTAAGGATGTTATTCCACTGCATAGCTTGATGTCATCTGCAAAGACAGAAATGGTACTTTGAATCCCAGAACCTATGTCATTTATAAAAATATTAAAAAGTAAGGGTCCCAACACTGAACATTGGGGTACACCACTAATAACCTTAGACCATTCAGAGTAAGAATCATTAACCGCTACTCTCTGAATTCGGTCTTTTAGCCAGTTTTCTATCCATTTATAAATTGATCTTTCCAAGCCTGTAGACTTTACCTTACACATTAGTCATGTGTGGAGAACTGTGGCAAACACTTTTGCAAAATCCAAGTACAGTGAAACCTCGGATTGCGAGTAACACGGTTAACAGGCGTTTCGCAATACAAGCATTTTTTTTTAAATCCTGACTCGGTTGGCGAGTGTTGTCTTACAAAATGAGCAGGATTCAAGCCTCTGGGGTGTGCAGTACCGCATTCAGCCAGAGGTGTGGGGGCGCCAGAGCCGATTGGAGCCGAACGGAGCCGTTAGGAACCGCTCGGAAATACTCGGAAGCACTCGGAGATACTCCATTCCCGAGCCTTTCTGAGGGTTTCTGAGTTCAGCCGAGCTGTTCCCGAATGTTTCCGAGGCTCTCCAGCGGCCCCCCCACCTCTGGCTACATGCGGTATTGCATGCTATAGAAGTCAATGCGGAACTAATTATTATGGGGAAACTCGCTTTGATATGCAAGTACTTTGGATTACGAGCATTCTCCTGGACCGGATTATGCTCGTAATCCAAGGTTCCACTGTATACCACATCCACAGCCACCCCTCTGTCCAAGGTTTTACTTACCATATTTTTCGCTCCATAAGACGCACCTGAACTTAAGACGCACCTAGGTTTTAGAGGAGGAAAACAAATATTCTGAACCAAATGGTGTACTAAAACATTTAATAAAATATAACATAATCATTTTATACTACTACTAACACTACTATAGGTGGGTGGTGGACACACAGCAATACAACCCCCCTATCAAATCAGCTCAGCTACACTATACCTGCGTGGTGGTGGGGGACACAGCAACCTCCGCCCTTCCCATATCAGGTTGGCAGGGCAGAACACCCCCTCAGCCTCTTCTCACACCAGCTCAGGTGACTGGGCAGTGGATACCATGCCAACCCACATCTCCCACCCCATATCACCAGCTGACCTCAGGCAGCGGAACACACTGCCATTGCAAACCACAACCCCTCCCCCAGCGGGCGGCTGGCTGGCTCTTAGCCTCAGACCCAGACAGGCGGCAGCTAGGAAGGTCCGGAGGACTGTGGACACAGTTTGCAGCAGCAGCTGCAAGCCGGGTGGAGAATAATGACACACACAGGCCTGACTAGGCAGTGCAGCAATGGTGGGAAGAGCAGGAAGAAAACACACTGACAGACGACCAGGCTAGTGTGGCCACGGCGCCGGGAAAGTTTCGGCTGAAAAAAAAACTACCAAAGGGAGCAGCCAGGGCTCTCACCGCTCGCTGGATGGTGTCACTTTTGGTGGGTGTCACCCGACCTAGGTGCAGAGCGCACCCCCATAGTGATGCCACACCCCCATGTGTGGCACCCGGGGCGGACCGCCCCCTTGCCCCCCTTTGTACGCCCCTGCCAGGATGTGCCTCACATCCTGTACTCCTCTCTTCTGCCACAGAGAAGCCGAGCATTTGTGTTTAACACGGCGGCGGTGGTGACAACGGGGGGTGGGCTGGTCAATATTCGCTCCATAAGACGCACAGACATTTCCCCCCCGTTTTTTGGAGAGGAAAAGTGCGTCTTATGGAGTTGAAATTACGGTACCTCCTCATAAAAAGAAATCAGGTTTGTGTGATAACTTCTGCCTTTCATGAATCCATGCAGTCTGTTGCTTAAGATATTTTTTTTGCAGCAAGATCTGGGCTATGTGGTATTTTTTTAAACTCTCAAGTATCTTCATGACTATAGAAGTTAAACTAATGCCGCATACACACGGTCGGAATTTCCCTCAGAAAAAAGTCAGATGGGAGCTTTTCATCGTATATTTTGACCATGTGTATGCCCCATCAGACTTTTTCCGTTGAAAATTCAGACAGACTTAGATAGACAACATGTTCTATATTTTTCAGATGGAACAAATTACTATCGGAAAAACCGCTCATCTGTATGCTGTTCCAACGAGATTAGCAGAAGGAGCCCAAAGGGTGGTGCACTGGCTATTGAACTTCCTTTTTCTAGTGCCGTCGTACGTGTTGTACGTCACCGCGTTCTTGATGGTCGGAATTTGGTGTGATTGTGTGTATGCAAGACAGCTTGAGCGGAATTCCATCGGAAAAACCTTCAGAGTTTATTTTGATGGCAAAACTGGTCGTGTGTACAGGGCATAAGAGGTCTATAGTTACTTGGTAAAGACTTTGATCTATTTTTAAATATGAACAGAACATTGCCCCTAAGCCAATCCAGTGGTATCATTCCAGTCATTAACAAGTCCCTAAAAATTAGAAACAATGGCTTTGAAATTACAGAGCTTAATTCTTTTAGGATCCATGGGTGAATGCCATCTGGTCCAGGTGTTTTATCCACCTTTATTCTGTCTAAATATTTCTGTACCATGTCACTTTTGAGCCATTGTGGATCATTTGTGGCTGTGTCAATACCACCCCCATTATGGACATGAGCTTCCCCGTGCTCCCTTGTATACACAGAGCTGAAGAAAGTATTTAATAAATGTGCCTTCTCTTTGTCCCCAGTCACCCACTCTAGATTATTTTGTAAAGGGCCTACATGGTCAGACCTGATCTTTTTACTATTAATAAATTTGAAGATTTTTTGGGGGTTTGTCCTACTATTTTTGCAATCTGCCGTTCTTGATTTCCTTTTACATATTCTGTTATATTTTTTGTAGCATTTAAATGATGATAGTGTTCCTTCATTTTTATATTTTTTAAGTTATTTTCTTATTATTTATAGCCATTTTAACTTTGGCAGTGAGCCACATAGGTTTTATTTTCAGCCTTTTGAAGAAATTGGGAGTTTTGGGACTTTAAAATGAGGTCCATGGACAGCGTGGAGGTAAATAAATACAATATATTTATTGTCACAAAATGCATCAGACATAACACAGTATGAACCACATAAAAGAAAAGAACATTATAGTAAATGTCATTCCAAATTTGTATACACACATATGTATGTGCGCATACAATAGGGCATCGAGAGTACATCAATTATATCAACAGGACGCCACCTAGTGGTCATAACTGATAAGTAGGTACATAGAATGACTACACAAATATAGATATATATACATATAAACAACAGCACTGAGCAGTGAAAGTAAAACTGGTAAAAAACGTAAAAACCATGATTGATTGGAGAAAAATGTTCTGCGTTGCTAGTAGAGTGTGAGCATGTATATCTGCATTAAACAAATGGCCGACGCGTTTTGTGTAAATCACTCATCAGGGGCAAAATGCTCAACAATATCTGTAGGTGTAATGAAATGTAAATTAATCTATCTGCTATGTGCGACTATTAGTGACAGGGAGAGGTGAAAAGGTCCCCCCTGGGTACTTACATAAGATCAGTACACAGAGATGTGGTGGTGGTGGAGCCAAGGCCAAGGTGGTGGTCCTTGCCGGGAGCTGAGGTGGGAAAGCCGTGCACCGGTGGAGCGCGTGCAACAAATGCCCCCCACACACAGAAATTGGGTGGTTTTGTCTTGAATGGAATCAAAAATAGTACTGTGACCAAATAACTGCCAACAAGGATCTGGGAACAAAAAAAAGGGGGAGAGAAAAAATGCATTTATTTACCTCCACGCTGTCCATGGACCTCATTTTAAAGTCCCAAAACTCCCAATTTCTTCATTTTGAACTAGGGATGGAGGTACACCACACATGTGCCTCCTTTAAAGTCCCAATTCCCCCTCCTTTTTCTTTATATTAGGGATGGAGGTCCATGGACAGGGTCGGTAGTGTGCCCCTGCCACCCAGGTGTGAGGTTTCCAGGGTCTAGATGGCAGTGTACCATATCTGGATCCTGTACACTCAATGGACACAACCAGCATGTGTCCATGAGATCCAGCAGCACAGCTGTGACACATTTTTCAATTTGACAGATGTGGCTCTTGGAGCATCCAGGCCGGTTTGTCGTCCGCTGACCGGGAGTTGCGATGCGCTCTGCGTGTCCCCCCTCTTTCCTCCCTCCCCCCCGCCTTGTCATCGGAGTGGGGAGGGATGTGCATTGGTCAGGGGAGCGGGCGGGCGCCCACAGCACATCGGCGCCACGCCTCCTGCCGCACGTGTGACGTCACCTCCGACGTCGCGAACGTGCAGGCACTAGGTTTTCCATCTCAAGCCGGCCAGCTGGGTCATGTGGGCGTCTCCCATGGGCGGTAATTGTTTCCGTCCATGTCAGGGCCCCTCCCTGCCTATGCCGTGCTTGGCGTGACGCTGGTGGTGTCAGCGTGCACGTGGTGGGGGCGGGTGTATATGTGTGGCCGCCGCACACACAGTTTGGGTGTTAGAAACGGACAAAGACAGACCTCATCACAGTACTTATCCACTCTTCTGGGATACATGTAAGCTCATAAAACCCCCTCCCCTATACCCCACCACTGCCAGTTTTTCCTCTTTCTGTCACTCATTCAGTCCTGATTCTCAGGTACTGTCCCTACTGCCCGCTGTTATACCATCCTTTTAGGGCAGTGAATATGACTCATTCTTTATCTTTACTTTCTCTTCAACCTGATGCAACTCATAGACCTGCACACATCATGACATATTTATTTATGCATTTTTTCTCTCCCGCCTTTTTTTTGTTCCCAGATCCTTGTTGGCAGTTATTTGGTCACAGTACTATTTTTGATTCAATTCAAGACAAAACCACCCAATTTCTGTGTGTGTGGGGGGCATTTGTTGCACGCGCTCCGCCGGTGCATGGCTTTCCCACCTCAGCTCCCGGCAAGGACCACCACCTTCGCCTTGAGCACCACCTTGGCCTTTGGCTCCACCACCACCACATATCTGTGTACTGATCTTATGTAAGTACCCAGGGGGGACCTTTTCACCTCTCCCTGTCACTAATAGTCGCACATAGCAGATAGATTAATTTACATTTCATTACACCTACAGATATTGTTGAGCATTTTGCCCCTGATGAGTGATTTACACGAAACGCGTCGGGCATTTGTGTCATGCAGATATACATGCTCACACTCTACTAGCAACGCAGAACATTTTTCTCCAATCAATCATGGTTTTTACGTTTTTTACCAGTTTTACTTTCACTGCTCAGTGCATTTGTTTATATGTATATATATCTATATTTGTGTAGTCATTCTATGCAACTACTTATCAGTTATGACCACTAGGTGGCGTCCTGTTGACATAATTGATGTACTCTCGATGCCCTATTGTACGCGCACATACATATGTGTGTATACAAATTTGGAATGACATTTACTATAATATTCTTTTCTTTTATGTGGTTCATACTGTGTTATGTCTGATGCATTTTGTGACAATAAATATATTGTATTTATTTACCTCCACGCTGTCCATGGACCTCATTTTAAAGTCCCAAAACTCCCAATTTCTTCATTTTGAACTAGGGATGGAGGCACACCACACATGTGCCTCATTTTAAAGTCCCAATTCCCCCTCTTTTTTTTTTTTTTCAGCCTTTTAAACATATTGTCCATGAGAATATACTTTGTAGTGAGTTTGCATAATTTTTGAATTACCATTTCTGTTCTGTGTCCATTGATGCCAATATTCCCTCCCAGTCTAAGTCCTGGAGAGCAGCCCTCATGCTTGGAAAATTTGCTCTCTTAAAGTTAAGTGTTTTTATCTTTCCCATATGTGTTTGTTGCTTACAGCTAACATTAAATGAAATCATGTTATGGCCACTGTTACCCAGATGTTCTTTTATATGAATATTGGTAATAAGCTCTGCATTGTTTAAGATTACCAGGTCCAGCAGAGTGTCATTCCTAGTCGGGGGAATCAATAAACTGGACCATAAAATTGTCTTGTAATAGGGTTATACATTTTTAGCCTTTAACTGTCCCAGCAGTGCAGTACAGCGCCATCATATAACTGGTGTGGTGGTGATCAAGGACTGACTGGTGACAGTACATTTTTTTTCTTTTTTATTATTTTTTTAAAACACTGTGACCAGAGCAATATAATGTTACCATAATATATATATATATATATATATTTTTACACATTATGATAGCTTAAAGCAGTGAATTTTATGGGTATAAGCAAGCATTTTACTGAATGAAACAGATTTATTCAGTTTGTTTTGTTGTGATTAGCTGTGATTGGCCAGAGCTAATCACATGGTACAGATGGACTGTGATTGGCCCTGTCTGTACCATGTGATCACATAAACATTTTAACAGCTCTTCCTGTCAAGAAGCCTTTTTATATGTGGAGATTAAATCTTTTCCTCCAAACGTAAATTGTGCCCCCCCTGTCCTCTGTAATGACCTGAAAGCGAATAACTCAACACGAAGTTTAATAAAATTACCACCTATATTTCAGGAGAGCTTTATTCACCTTTTGATGCTACATTGTGAGGCATGCAGGCAGGGGGAAAAATTTTGTACATAAATTGTTAGTGTAACATATGATCAAGTTGGGTTGATAAGGGGATAAATGAGCATTCTGGTGACATTTTCTCAAGTTTGGGATTGCAAAAAATTTGAATGACATTGCATTCACTACAATCCCATCCACCAGTCAGTGCTGCACTCAAATTACCAAACAATGCTAATAAATAATGAATAAAACAATATAAGAATACAGTGTAAAATAAATAAAAATAGGCAGCTTCCTTTTAAAAATAAATACCAGATCCAGTCCTCTCATATGAAGAAAAGCCCACAAAAACAATCTGATGGGGTTTTTAATTTTCTGATTAATGACAGCGGTGAATGGAAGTTTTTTTTCATCTTTGGACTAGGGGGGTTTGCATGGATTATTGTTTGAACACTTATTTATGGATTTGCACTACTTATATGGGCACACATTTATGTGAGGGGATTTATTGCAATCATTAGTGTGCACATTATATGTGCAATGTACAGTGGGGCAAAAAAGTATTTAGTCAGCCATCAATTGTGCAAGCTCTCCCACCTAAAAAGATGAGAGAGGCCTGTAATTGTCATCATAGGTATACCTCAACTATGAGAGACAAAATGTGCAAACAAATCCAGACAATCACATTGTCTGATTTGGACAGAATTTATTTGCAAATTATGGTGGAAAATAAGTATTTTGTCAATATCAAAAGTTCATCTCAATACTTTGTTATATATCCTTTGTTGGCAATGACAGAGGTCAAACGTTTTGTGTAAGTCTTTACAAGGTTGTCACACACTGTTGCTGGTATGTTGGCCCATTCCTCCATGCAGATCTCCTCTAGAGCAGTTATGTTTTGGGGTTGTCGCTGGGCAACACAGACTTTCAACTCCCTCCAAAGGTTTTCTATGGGGCTGAGATCTGGAGACTGGCTTGGCCACTCCAGGACCTTGAAATGCTTCTTACGAAGCCACTCCTTCATTGCCCGGGCGGTGTGTTTGGGATCATTGTCATGCTAAAAGACTCAGCCACGTTTCATCTTAAATGCCCTTGCTGATGGGAGGAGGTTTGCACTCAAAATCTCACGATACATGGCCCCATTCATTCTTTCATTTACACGGATCAGTTGTCCTGTTCCAGAGAAACATCCCCAAAGCATGATGTTGCCACCCCCATGCTTCACAGTAGGTATGGTGTTCTTTGGTTGCAACTCAGCATTCTCTCTCCTCCAAACATGAGGAGTTGTGTTTCTACCAAACAGTTCTACTTTAGTTTCATTTGACCATATGACATTCTCCCAATCCTCTTCTGGATCATCCAAATGCTCTCTAGCAAACCTCAGACGGGCCTGGACATGTACTGGCTTAAGCAGGGGGACACATCTGGCACTGCAGGATCTGAGTCCCTGGCAGCGTAGTGTGTTACTGATGGTAGCCTTTGTTACGTTGGTCCCAGCTCTCTGCAGGTCATTCACTAGGTCCCCCCGTGTGGTTCTGGGATTTTTGCTCACCGTTCTTGTGATCATTTTGACCCCACGGGGTGAGATCTTGCGTGGAGCCCCAGATCGAGGGAGATTATAAGTGGTCTTGTATGTATTCCATTTTCTAATTATTGCTCCCACAGTTGATTTCTTCACACCAAGCTGCTTGCCTATTGCAGATTCAGTCTTCCCAGCCTGGTGCAGGTCTACATTTTTTTTCTGGTGTCCTTCGACAGCTCTTTCGTCTTCACCATAGTGGAGTTTCGCTTCTCGGCCTTTTGGCTAAGATCAAGTGTAGTATCTGTTCTTATCAGTTTCCAGAGGAGGCGCTGTGTCACTCTCGTTGGGGAGGGCCAGCAAATCCAATGGTGTCATAGTACCTGGAAAGGCGATACTCAGCAGGGACTACGCCGTGTTGCCCGACAGATTACTAGGGACCGGCCCATGGTTGAGTCTGAGCCATCTGGAAGGGTGCTCCTGGTAGGGATGGGTGCTGCATTTTGGTCTGGCCGGAGGGTCGGGTCCCTGGCCTTCTGGCCTGGATTGTGGTAGCTCTAGCTATGGACAGTTATTCAGGAGAGAACGCTTACTTCCCCTTATGCAGGGGGGGGAGTGGTTAGTACTTCCCGAATGTAATTAGGAAGGAGTGACGGGAGCGACGGTGGAGCCTGATGGTAAAGAGCTCTTACCAAGCTGCCAGATCTTCCTGCCTTTCTGCCTGTGGTGGGGGCTGCTGTGGTCTGGGCTGTGGGCCAGGGTTGGTCTTGAAAGCCTATGGAGTAGTGCCCCTGGAGTGGCAGTCCAGGCGTGCCGTAAGATCACTGTGAGTGGCAGTCACTTTGATTTGAGGCACCACGGTCACTGCACCATAACACGCTTTTTTTGCACCTGCCTCTTGGGCCGGGCCTTTTGGCTAGGACCAGAGGAATTTTTTATTCCTGGCCGGAGGGCCTGGTCATTGTGTTACACAATGGCCACTTCTTTTCACTCTCCTCTCCACTATTCCTTCCCCCACTTTTTATTTATTTTGATTGAAACCTGTGTAGTCACGTCTTGTTTTTCACGTTTGTCTCACTGTGTGACGAGTAAGGATGCGGGTCCTCGGGCCAGCCCCTGAAAGTCTTGGGAAGGGGTGGACATGGCCTTTTGGCTTAGTTCGCCCTCTCTCATGGGGTCTCCCTTCGGGGGAGCCCCACCTAGTACTTGGGTGGGTCCTGTTTCGGCAGGCCCTCCAAAGAACAGGGTCTGTCTGGTTTCGGCCAGATAGACCATTGTAAGTACCTTTGTCCCCGTCAGGAGCCTAACGCCCCGGGGGATCAGGGAATTGGCACGTCTGTGTACCCGTTGCACTTTTTTGTGAACACTCCTTATGTGTGTGCACATTTTTTTATTCACCGGGTGAAGTTTTTTGGGTGTGTTTTGCACGCCATAGGCTTTAGAAAAAAAAAAAAATAGTGGAGTTTGGAGTGTGACTGTTTGAGGTTGTGGACAGGTGTCTTTTATACTGATAACAAGTTCAAACAGGTGCCATTAATACAGGTAATGAGTGGAGGACAGAGGAGCCTCTTAAAGAAGAAGATACAGGTCTGTGAGAGCCAGAAATCTTGCTTGTTTGTAGGTGACCAAATACTTATTTTCTACCATAATTTGCAAATAAATTCTTTCAAAAACCAGACAATGTGATTGTCTGGATTTTTTTCCACATTTTGTCTCTCATAGTTGAGGTATACCCATGATGACAACTATAGGCCTCTCTCATCTGTTTAAGTGGGAGAACTTGCACAATTGGTGGCTGACTAAATACTTTTTTGCTCCATTGTAATGTATTTGTTTAGTTTATTTTTGCACTGTTTTCATGGAATGGGTCTGGATTTAGTCAGTCAGCAAGATCTAACCCCCCTCCCATGCAGCTGTACAGTAATAGATCATTTCTAATAGGGATAAATTACTGGCTGCAATCGGACAGCAATAGATCACTGTATGAGCTATTGCTGCATAGAGACACTGGATGAAGCTGAGACAGATTTGTCCTAGCCTCTGTAGTCAGAGGAAATTATGTTATGTCACTGTGATATCACATACCTTCCAATGTAACATAATGCATAATAAAAGAAATTAGAATTGCACTAAAAAATTATAATTCCACAGAATAATCCATTTAATTTACAAATATAACGTTCTTATAAAAGTCTATCAGTGCTTGTAACTAGGAGCCTTGAAGATTCCTGATGGTAGACACCGCCATCAATCACCCTATGTGAAGAGCCTGCCACCAAATAGTAAGGTTTACTTCTTACCAGCTCCAGGTGACCCCCCGTTACAGGGGATCAGGCAGCGCATTAGGCTTATATCCAGCCTGTGTCCTTCTTCCAATGAAAACGTACACCTGTCCGCAGGGCGCCCTCACTAACTCACAGGGATGGATGGATGTTTTTTAAAAGACAAAAAGCTCCATATGGCATAAAACCTTTTATAAAGTTTATTAAAAATAAAGTAATGCACTTACATGTTAAATGTATTATAAAAGCCTTAAGTCAGAGCAAACCCGTCCTTCTTGGGACACGAGGGGATAGGTGACGTCAGCACGTTTCATCAGAGATGACGTTGTCCAGGGGCACGGGTGGCGCGCTACGTCACCTCCTTAAATAGTAAACAAACTAACCAGGCCTCGATCTGAGCCACCACTCGCTATGCCAATATCCGCATCGGCATGTACCAAGCCTTTTTTACGGACATCCTCCATGCCAATGCACTCTTTAAAATTACTGTTGTATATAAAAAAGGAAAAACATTCCTCTATTGGCCACCATAGAAAAAGGAAGCTCAGAGATATGACAGTTTCAGAGACCTCCTCCTCTCCCATAGCCACCTCCAAAGTTAACCTATTGAACAAGTTCCACCTTTCTGATCGAACTAACAGGAAATGGGGATAATTTGTAATATTGGTGTCACAGATACCAGATTCCAGCACAGTGACATCTAGCGGTTGAAAGTGAGAATATCACTCTGCCAAAAAAAATTCCCAATCCCAAGGAGATATAATGGAAAAAAATTGTCAAAACCTAAAAACATATTATATGTATTATTGGTAGAATATCAAATTGATCAAAAATTAATATTAAAAATGAATAAAAAATTGACAATACGAAATAGAGAATAAAATATAAAAACTAATAATAAAACTGCACCAGATTGTCAAACAGATGCAACTCGAGGCTCAGAACAAGGTGTACACATTGAATTAATTAAACCTAAAAAACAGGTAGATTGAACCCCAAATCGCAATCTCAAATCTACGTGAAACAAGCATAGTTATCCAAAACATCTCTTTTGATAGACATTGCCCATGCCCAATACATGTCCCATAATTGGTATATCAAAAAGCACATGATTGCCTAATATTGTTCCCGTTTTCAGATTCGCAAGATTGCACACCAAATGACCTCCTTAAACAATATTATCAGAGCAAATCATATAAAAAAGAAGTATAGAAAAAATTATTATTGAGCACATAGGCATAGGGTATCTAAGATTTCTCTATCATACATCAAATCTTAGTGCCTACATGCATTCTTCTAACAGTTGTTAATGAATGCGTTGACATCAGTGTCTACATTCAGGTCATAGGAGACAAAAGATTTAAACTTATATATCCAGACCATCTCCTGTTTTTAGATCTCCCTCACCAGAGAACTTCCTCTCCAGTGGAGTCTGTGTTTATCGATGCCCAAAAAAGGGTATCTGAGGGGTCCCTGTCATGCATCAAATCGTAATGTCTTGATACAGAATGATTTTTAAAACCTTTTCTAATATTATTTATGTGCTCATTAAGCCTCACCTGAAGGGCCCTCTTGGTCCTCTCCACATATTGGAGCTTAGAGAGGCATTGGATGAGATAGACCACTCCAACAGATGAGCATGTAATAAATGGCTCAAATGACCGAGACGTGCTCGTTGAGACAAAGCCACAAATCTTCCTGCCTACCGCCCACTGTCATATGACGGCCGGGCGGTAAGCCTATTGTTCTGAGTGGGCGTCATATGACGTCCACCGTTTAAACAGGGCATGCGCGCGATCGTGAGCGCGCAGCCCTGTACTGTCGGTGGCGGCGTGTCACCGAGACACCGCTCGTCACCGACAGGGGTGAACAGCCACTGGGCATGGCTGTTTACCACGTGATCGGCCGTGATGAAGTCACGGCTGATCACTAATGGTACGTCCCGCATTGCACGGCGCATGCGCGCGATCGTGAGCGCGCTGCGCGTGCACGTCGGTGGCGGCGTGTTCCCCGGGAACACTGCTCGTCACTGACGACAGTTTACAGCCATTGGCCAGTACTGTGTACCATGTGATCGGCTGTGATCCATTCACAGCCGATCACTAAGTGTAAACAAAGAACTGTCACTAGCTGTTACTAGCCCTTCTCTCCTCACACACCGTTTCCAGTGTGAGGAGAGAAGAGCCAGGAGCAGTGAGTTACAGATCTTTGTATTTGTAGTGTCTGCACCAACACCACTTCTGTCCCATCGCCCCCCCCAATTGTCATCTGTCACCCAACAGTCACCCCATAAAAAGTGCACCTGTCACATAGAGACTGCTATTAGTGACCATCAGCGGTGCCCTGTCACCCACCAGTGACCGTGCCCTGTCACCCGTCACCCATCAGTGACCTGCCCTGTCACCCGTCACCCATCAGTGACCTGCCCTGTCACCCGTCACCCATCAGTGACCTGCCCTGTCACCCGTCACCCATCAGTGACCTGCCCTGTCACCCGTCACCCACCAGTGACCGTGCCCTGTCACCCGTCACCCACCAGTGACCATTAGCGGTGCACCCGTCACCCATCAGTGACCGTCGCCTGTCAACAATCTGTGACTATCACCTGTCACCATCCGTGGCCTGTCACCCATCAGTGACCGGGCCCTCTCACCCGTCACCCATCAGTGACTGTGCCCTGTCACCCATCAGTGACCATCAGCGGTGCACCTGTTACCCATCAGTGACCGTCGCCTGTCAACTATCTGTGACCATCGCCCATCACACCATCACCTCTCAGTGAACGTCACCTGCCACCCATCGCACAGCCCATCAGTGACCGTCACCTGCCACCCATCTGTCACCCATCTGTCACCCGTCGCACAGCTACCCGCCACACAGCCATGTCCAAAAGAGGATATACAAGTGAGGAGGCATTCCAGATCCTCTCTATGACTGATGAGAGCACCGGGGAGCTCTCATCAGAGTCCCATTCTGATTCCGAAACAAGTTCGGCATTTGAGCCGATCGAGAGTAGCAATGGTTCGGATGAAGAATGGGTCCCTTCTAAAAGGGCACGACACTCTGGAACCCAGGAAGCCGCCAGCAACCGGGATTATATTCCCAGTACCAGCTCTGCCGCCAGAAATAGGCCCCAGGAAGATGTGCCCAGTACCAGTGCTGCCGCCAGCAATAGGCCCCAGGAACAAAGGCCCAGTACCAGTGCTGCCACCAGAGATGGGCCCAGCGCAC
The DNA here is from genome assembly GCA_037952925.1 of Lithobates clamitans. Lineage (NCBI taxonomy): Eukaryota > Metazoa > Chordata > Amphibia > Anura > Ranidae > Lithobates > Lithobates clamitans. Next base: position 909,442 of record JBBGZY010001579.1, on the reverse strand, counting down.
AAATGCCCAGTACCAGTGCTGCCACATCACACCCGAGTTCCAGCACAGGAAATTCAACTCCCCCAACTACTGGAGTGTCACGTCCCCCAAGAGCCAGGGCCGCTACCTATATGCCAGATGGTCTTGCCAACCCAACATGGCTGCCTTCCAACTCGGGATCACCAAATATTTCCCCTTTCACAGCACAGCCAGGTGTGCAGGCCAACACCCAAAATTTTACAGAGATCAATTTTTTTCACCTGTTTTTGCCCGACACTTTGCTGCAGTTCATTGTGGACCAGACAAATCTGTATGCCCAGCAGTATATTGCCAGCAACCCCCAATCATCTTATGCCCGTCCGTTTGAGTGGAGAGATTTGAATATTGAGGAGTTCAAATTGTTTTTGGGCCTCACCCTAAATATGGGGCTTACAAAAAAAAATGAAGGACATACCTATTGGTCCACCCACCCCATCCACCATATGGCCATGTATTCTGCCGCTATGTCCAGGTCCCGATATGAGATGATTATGAGATTCTTTCATTTTAACGACAACACCCAGTGCCCTCCCAACAATCATCCAAATTCAGATAAGCTATACAAGATTCGCCCACTAATAAATTCATTTTCCCAACGATTTGCAGAACTTTATGTCCCCGAGAAGAATATATGTGTGGATGAGTCCCTGGTACCATTTTCAGGCCGGCTAGGAATAAAACAGTATATTCCTAGCAAAAAGGCCAAATATGGAGTCAAATTTTACAAGCTGTGAGAGAGAGCCACGGGATATCTATATGCATTCCGCATATATGAGGGAAGAGATTCCCAGCTCCAGCCCCCTGAGTGCCCAGCCTACATGGGCACAAATGGAAAAATCGTATGGGATCTGGCTTACCCACTTCTAAAAAAAGGCTATCATATATACCTGGACAACTTTTATACCAGCCTGCCCCTTTTCAGACACCTATATATTGAAAAAACCCTGGCCTGCGGAACTTCAAGAAAAAATAGGAAGGGCTTCCCACAATCCATTGTGAACAAAAGGCCGAAAAAGGGGGAAAGAGCAACACTGAGATGTAATGAAGTGCTGGCCTTGAGGTGGAAGGATAAGAGGGATGTGCACATGATGTCCACCATTCATGATGACACTGCAGTTGTAGTTCAGCGAAGACGAGGTCCCATTGAAAAACCGACATGTGTCCAAGACTATAATCTCTACATGGGGGGGGTGGATTTCAATGACCAAATGATTCAGCCCTATTTGTCAATAAGGAGGTCCCGATTCTGGTATAAGAAGGTAGCAATGTATCTAATTCATTTGGCCATTTACAATTCCTACATAATCTACACAAAATCCACAGAAAGCCCCGCCTCCTTCCTAAAATTCATAGAAGAAGTAGTCACGTCCCTCATCTATCCACAAAGACCCCTCCCAGAATTACCTCGTTCTGATGCTGTTAGCCGACTTCATGAATGGCACTTCCCGTACAACATTCCACCATCGGAAGCAGGCCGAAGACGGCAAAAAAAATGTCGTGTGTGCAGCAGAAGAGGTTTTCGAAAAGATACCAGCTTCCATTGTCCCCGGTGTCCCTCCCAACCTGGCCTTTGCATTGGTGAATGCTTCGAACTGTATCATACATCCCCAAGTTATTAGCCCATATTTTCCCCATTTTCGCTGATCATTTTCCATGCTTCCCCAAATAACCATGCCACTGCCTTCAATGTGAACTGACCCTGGCCTGCTTTTTGACTATGCCTCTGCCTACCGTTTGGACTGCTTCCACATGAACTGACCCTGGCCTGTTTTGACTATGCCTCTGCCCACCGTTTGGACTGCTTGCTCGTGAACTGACCCTGGCCTGTTTTGTGACTACTCTTCTGCCTACCGCTTGGACTGCTTGCACGTTAACTGACCCTGGCTTGTTTTATGGACTATGCTTTTGCCTACCGCTTGGACTGATCTGTTGCCCTGCTACTATAGTACACAGGGGTCTCACATATGTGAGGGGCTCCAGAATAGTTTTTCCGGATGGAGATAACAATTTTTTTTGTTTTCTCCCGGTTTTGTAATTTCCGGATTAGGGTCTGGAGTCCGGAGGCTTCATAGAGATTTGGGTGGGTCGAAGCCTCTACCCCTGTGCCCCTGTGCACAGGTCTTACCCAATTGCGGCCCTCAGCCTTCTGCTGACTTACTGCCATCATGCCTTTGCCTGCCGCATGAACGGACCACACATCTGCCTGCTACCTGGACTATGAAAATAATTCGCTGTAGCAAAAGGCAGTATGTTTATGAAGGGCTGGAGAGTGGTACAATAATGTGTGTCTGCAGGTAACAGTGTACCAGGACCAATATTATGGCTGTGCTGGCTGTCTCTGCCTGGACAATTCCTATGGACTGTGCTGTGCCGACTATAGACAATATTCCTGCCTGCTGCCTGGATAGTTATTGCTGTCGCTAAGCACATCCCTGACTGCTGCCTGGACCAGTGCTCTCTTCTGTGGACACTACTAAAAGCACAGGTAATACTTTTTTTTTATCCTTTCCGCAATAGAATTTATTTTGGATTGTAATTCTTGGTATGTACATGCTATGTGTTAGAAATATGAAGGGCCTTCAAAAATGATAGGTTGCCAGGAAATTATCTATGTAATGTATTCTCCTAGAACGCCTGATGGTGCTACTTGGATGTTGGGCCACTGTATGTGGCCAAGCTGTGTAAAAGTCTCACACATGTGGTATCCCCATACTCAGGGGGAGTAGCAGAATGTATTTTGGGGTGTCATTTTTGCTATGTGTTGGAAATATCTTATAAATGGACAACTTTGTGTAAAAAAAATGCGTTTTTATTTTTTTTCCACATTTTCCAAAAACTTCTGGAAAAAAAATAACCGTTCAAAAGACTCATTATGCCTCATAGATTATACGTTGGGGTGTTTGCTTTCCAAAATGGGGTCATTTTGTGGGCAATTCCTTTGTCCTGGTGCTCCAGGGCCTTCAAAAGTGTAATAGGTGGTTGAGAAATGAGATGTGCAATTTATGCTCGTAGATCGCCTGATGGTGCTACTTCAATGTTGGGCCTTTGTATGTGGCCAGGCTGTGTAAAAGTCCCACACATGTGGTATCGCCATACTCAGGAGGGGTAGCAGAATGTATTTTGGGGTGTCATTTTTGCTATGTATTTGCTATGTGTTGGAAATATCTTATAAATGGACAACTTTGTGTAAAAAAAATGCGTTTTTATTTTTTTTCCACATTTTCCAAAAACTTCTGGAAAAAAAATAACCGTTCAAAAGACTCATTATGCCTCATAGATTATACGTTGGGGTGTTTGCTTTCCAAAATGGGGTCATTTTGTGGGCAATTCCTTTGTCCTGGTGCTCCAGGGCCTTCAAAAGTGTAATAGGTGGTTGAGAAATGAGATGTTCAATTTATGCTCGTAGATCGCCTGATGGTGCTACTTCAATGTTGGGCCTTTGTATGTGGCCAGGCTGTGTAAAAGTCCCACACATGTGGTATCGCCATACTCAGGAGGAGTAGCAGAATGTATTTTGGGGTGTCATTTTTGCTATGTATTTGCTATGTGTTGGAAATATCTTATAAATGGACAACTTTGTGTAAAAAAAATGCGTTTTTATTTTTTTTCCACATTTTCCAAAAACTTCTGGAAAAAAAATAACCGTTCAAAAGACTCATTATGCCTCATAGATTATACGTTGGGGTGTTTGCTTTCCAAAATGGGGTCATTTTGTGGGCAATTCCTTTGTCCTGGTGCTCCAGGGCCTTCAAAAGTGTAATAGGTGGTTGAGAAATGAGATGTGCAATTTATGCTCGTAGATCGCCTGATGGTGCGACTTCAATGTTGGGCCTTTGTATGTGGCCAGGCTGTGTAAAAGTCCCACACATGTGGTATCGCCATACTCAGGAGGAGTAGCAGAATGTATTTTGGGGTGTCATTTTTGCTATGTATTTGCTATGTGTTGGAAATATCTTATAAATGGACAACTTTGTGTAAAAAAAAATGCGTTTTTATTTTTTTTCCACATTTTCCAAAAACTTCTGGAAAAAAAATAACCGTTCAAAAGACTCATTATGCCTCATAGATTATACGTTGGGGTGTTTGCTTTCCAAAATGGGGTCATTTTGTGGGCAATTCCTTTGTCCTGGTGCTCCAGGGCCTTCAAAAGTGTAATAGGTGGTTGAGAAATGAGATGTGCAATTTATGCTCGTAGATCGCCTGATGGTGCGACTTCAATGTTGGGCCTTTGTATGTGGCCAGGCTGTGTAAAAGTCCCACACATGTGGTATCCCCATACTCGGTAAGAGTAGCAGAATGTATTTTGGGGTGTAATTTGTTGTATGCATATGCTCTGTGAGAGAAATAACCAGTTAATATGAACATTTTGAAAAAAAAAAAAAAAAAATCTTCCTTTTGCAAAGAATTGTGGGAAAAAATTACACCTTAAAAAAACTAACCATGCTACTTACTTAATACCTTGGAATGTCTACTTTCTAAAAAGGGGTAATTTGGGGGGTATTTGTACTTTTCTGACTTGTTAGTACCTCAAGAAATGAGATTCACCTGATGTACTGAAGGCCTGATCAGATGTTTTCAATTTTCAGTGATTGGCACCATAGTTTGTAGACTCTATAACTTTCACAAAGACCAAATAATATACACTAATTTGGGTTATTTTTACCAAAGATATATAGCAGTATAAATTGTGGCCAAAATTTATGAAGAAAAATTACTAATTTGCTAAATTTTATGACAAAAACAAAGAAAAAGGCAATTTTCACAAAATTTACGGTCTTTTTTTATTTATAGCACAAAAAATAAAAAACCCATTAGTGATTAAATACCACCAAAAGAAAGCTCTATTTGTGTGAGAAAAAGGACACAAATTTCATTTGGGTACAGTGTTGCATGACTGAGTAATAGTCATTCAAAGTGTAAGAGCACCGAAAGCTGAAAATTGGTCTGGGCAGGAAGGGGGTTTAAGTGCCCTGTATTGAGGTGGTTAAGGGAGCATACCTGACATTTTTTACAATGATAATACCCCGTAAGGTTTTGGAAAAAACATTTATTTTCCTTTGGTGGGTCCTGTATACTAGGGGCTATCCTGTCTCTCAATGAAGAGGCACCCCTAAATAGTATCTGTGGCTTATTGGGTGAGACCGTACCAAGTACCTGGTCACTGCCCAATACATGCCAATGTTTTTGTATTAGACTTGTAATGCTCCAATGTTGCATAGAAAAGGTAGTTAGAAATGGAAGAGAGACCTTAGTATTAGTTGTATATCGCTGTTTTTCCACTAGCAAGGGCATCCTGTCTAGCTCCCGTATAGACTTTATTGTGTCACATAGCAATTCTGAATTATACCTATCAAAGAGGACAGCTGTCTGGGTGTCAAACTCATCTACCGCAGTACATTTACGTCTGAGGTGCATGAGGGACCAATCTTGACCAAGGTTCATAATGGCAGCTGTCTAAAGGAATATAAGAATTCCTATTGGTGAGTTTGAAGAAAGTAGTCGTAAAAAAACATCTCTGCCTTCAAAGAAACCTTAAAATGTCTAGAAAATTGTTTTCCTCCATACTGGACTCAAAATTAAATTTGATGCCCCTATTGTTATAATTAAGCATCTCCATAAATCCACAGAGTTCAGAATTGCTGCCCTCTCATAGGAGGAGGACATCATTAATATACCTAGCCCACAAGATACCTGAGGTCTATGTTGGCATAGATGACGTCCTCCTCCCGTGCCCCTGGATGATGTCATCTCTGACGAAACACGCAGGGTGGAGTGACGCACTGACATCACCTATCCCCTCGTGTCCCACAAGGATAGGTTTTCTCTGGTTGTGCGCCGGCCGGCACACCAGACTTAAGTCTTTTATAACACATTTAATATGTAAGTGCATTACTTTATTTTTAATAAACTTTATAAAAGGTTTTATGCCATATGGAGCTTTTTGTCTTTGAAAAAAAAATCCATCCATCCCTGTGAGTAAGTGAGTGGCGCCCTGCGTACAGGTGTACGTTTTCATTGGGAGAAAGAACCAGACTGGGTATAAGCCAAATGCGCTGTCTGATCCCCTGTAACGGGGGATCACCTGGAGCTAGTAAGAAGTAGACCTTACTAATTGGTGGTGGACTCTTCACATAGGGTGATTGATGGCGGTTTCTATCATCAGGAATCTTCAGGGCTCCTAGTTACAAGCACTGGTGGACTTTTATAAGAACGTTATATTTGTAAATTAAATGGATTATTCTGTGGAATTATAATTTTTTAGTGCAATTCTAATTTCTTTTATTATGCATTATGTTACATTGGAAGGTATGTGATATCACAGTGACATAATATAATTTCCTCTGACTACAGAGGCTAGGACAAATCTGTCTCAGCTTCATCCAGTGTCTCTATGCAGCAATAGCTCATACAGTGATCTATTGCTGTCCGATTGCAGCCAGTAATTTATCCCTATTAAAAGTGATCTATTACTATACAGCTGCATGGGAGGGGGGTTAGATCTTGCTGACTGACTAAATCCAGACCCATTCCATGAAAACAGTGCAAAAATAAACTAAACAAATACATTACAATGGAGCAAAAAAGTATTTAGTCAGCCACCAATTGTGCAAGTTCTCCCACTTAAAAAGATGAGAGAGGCCTATAGTTGTCATCATGGGTATACCTCAACTATGAGAGACAAAATGTGGAAACAAATCCAGATAATCACATTGTCTGGTTTTTGAAAGAATTTATTTGCAAATTATGGTAGAAAATAAGTATTTGGTCACCTACAAACAAGCAAGATTTCTGGCTCTCACCTGGAGCTAGTAAGAAGTAGACCTTACTAATTGGTGGTGGACTCTTCACATAGGGTGATTGATGGCGGTTTCTATCATCAGGAATCTTCAGGGCTCCTAGTTACAAGCACTGGTGGACTTTTATAAGAACATTATATTTGTAAGTTTGATGGATTGATCTGTGAAATTATAATTTTTTTGCGCAATTCTAATTTCTTTTATATATGCTACACTGTGATTTCATACAGGAGATCGCTGCTTATGTTTTACAGATTTAGGTTTTTGATTCCCTATAGCACAGTTTTGTTACACTTTTTCTATAATGCATAGTAAGCATTGTGTTAAAGGCTATCTGCTACATGTGCTGATATTGCGTGCTGGTTAGCAAGATTGGAAGCTCAGGAGATGATGATTTCAGCTCCTGGGCTTAGCATTGGGTCTCATATGTCAGTGAAAGTAGGTAAAGTACTTTAACCACTCAATTTTTTTGCTATTCAGCACTGTGCTACTTTAACTGGCAATTGCTTGGCCATGCAACACTGTACGTAAATTAAATTTTTATAATTTTTTGAAAAAAAAAGATCTTTCTTTGGTGGTATTTGATCACCACTGTGTTTTTATTTTTTATTACATAAATGAAAAAAGACTGAAAATTTTGAAAAAAAAAAACAATATTTTCTCTCTGTTATAAAACACATCCAATAAAATCTAATTTCTTCAAAATTCAGGCCAAAATGTATTCTGCTACTTGTCTTTGGTAAAAAAAAATCCAAATAAGTGGTTATTAATTGGTTTGAGTGAAAGTTATAGCATCGACAAACTATGGTAAATATACTGAAATTTACTCAGCTATAGACTCTATACTAGTAATGGCGACTTATAGTGTAACTGTGATAGCGTTGTGGTTGTGGGTAGTCTGGTGCTAATAGACACTGTAGCATGTGCTGCTTTTACTCACAGATCTGGCTGCTTTTTCTCCCTGAACTCTGCTGTTATTGGCCACAGCCCAATTAGCAGGTGTACAGCCATAATCATTGTATACGCACTTCTAAACCAGGAAGTACACCCATACTGGTAAGTCTTGGTACCTGGCTGTGCCGCCAGCTGGCAGTAAATCTATTGTGAGAGGGCAGCAATTGGTAAGCAAAGTAAAGTCTAAAGCAATCTCCTTGTTTTTCCTACGAACAAATTTATAAATCTAATGAAAACATTATTAAAGTGTTGCATAGTAGACTGGTGCATATGGAGAGATGGTATTTAATTTAAAAATCCACACTACTGTTGCCAAATAAGAAGCCGTGGGAAAAAAAAATAGTTTGGCACTCTTTTTTTAAAACTGCTATTAATTAAATGGAATCAAAAGCAACCCCACAAAAAATTATGATTCTCATCCTTCTACAATTTATCCAAAAATAATATTGGTTCCATTGCATTTATTATTTTTTCACTTATTGTCTTTTCTAGACCAACCAGTGAAAGAACCAGAAGTGACAATCTTAAAATCTAGCATTGAAGATGTGATTAGAGAAGGGTTTGCAATATATATGTGTAGCCTGCAGAATTTTTTCCCTGGTGTGATCAGAGTGGTCTGGAATGAAGCTGACAGCAGGAAAGATGTGGAGTCAGAACAAGATGTGATTGACCACAACACAGATAGCAACACATACTCACTGAACAGCTGGATAAAAGTGATGAACTCTGACCTGGGAAAGATGTTTACATGCAAGTACAAGCATGAAAAAAATGGAGATGGCTGGATAAATAAATTAGTATCAGGATTTGAGTACCTTCAAGGTGCGTGTATCTACATATTATATATGTGAATCGTTTAATTGCAAGATAATACCGTGTTTCCCCGAAAGTAAGACAGTGTCTTACTTTCTTTTTATCCCTAAAAGCCCCACTATGTCTTACTTTCGGGGTATGTCTTATATTGGGAAAATATGTTGGGGGGCTTTGGTGAGATATCAGGGGTCTTAACAGACCTCTGATATCTCCCCCTTGAGACAGAGAAAGAGACGGAGGATAGAGATTCCCCAGTCCCTTTCTCTGCAGCGTCAGCTGCACTGAGAATGAAAGGAGAGAAGACAGCGGCTTCTCTCCATTCATAAACTGACACATTGTAATCACAGGAGATTACAATGTTTCAGTTATGTGAATGGACAGAGTCAGCTGACTCTGTCTATTCACAAAGGAAGGAGGGGGAGGACGGAGGAACGGAGGGGGAGAACGGAGGGGGACAGAGAAGGAGGGGGGAACGGAGGGGACAGCGGGGAGGCACAGAGGAGGAAAGCGGAACGGAGGGGGAGAACGGAGGGGGACAGAGAAGGAGGGGGGAACGGAGGGGACAGCGGGGAGGCACAGAGGAGGAAAGCGGAACGGAGGGGGAGAACGGAGGGGGACAGAGACCCGCACCCCCAGCGGCCCGCACCCCCAGTCCCACTCTTTGTACCGCACGTCACTGGAGGCAAATCCCCCCGTGTTTCCCCGAAAGTAAGACATATGTCTTACTTTCGGGGTACGGCTTATATTAGCTGACCCCTCTGAAACTCCCGATACGTCTTACAATCGGGGGTGTCTTACTATCGGGGAAACACGGTAGTTGTTTTTATAATATAGTGGATTTAGAGGAAACCTAAACCATACCTCCCAACATTTGAACTTCAGAATGAGGGACACTTGAGGGAAGGAGTGACCTGCTATGCACGCTGTGGCAAAGTGTAGGTGTGGCCAAAGTCTTACCAGTGGGAGGAGCTTTAGGGGTATGGTTAAACAAAGCCCAGGCTTCATTGTACCTAAAAATATGCGCTGATTGCTTTTTTTGAGCCTACCTTAACTACTTCCATACAGGGCATTTTCACCCCCTTCCTGCCCAAGCCAATTTTCAGCTTTCAGCGCTGTCGCATTTTGAATAACAATTGCGCGGTCATACTACACTGTACCCAAATTAAATTTTTATCATTTTTTTCCCCACTAATAGAGCTTTCTTTTGGTGGTATTTGATCACCCCTGCGTTTTTTATTTCTTGTGCTATAAACAAAACAAGAGTGACAAGTTTGAAAAAACACAATATTTTTTACTTTTTGGTATAAGTATCCAAATTTTTTTTTTTTTAAACAAATTTTTTCCTCATTTTAGGCCGATACGTATTCTTCTACATATTTTTGGTAAAAAATATCGCAATAAGCATATATTTATTGGTTTGGGCAAAAGTTATAGCGTCTACAAAATAAGGGGATAGATTTATAGCATTGTTATTATTATTTTTTTTTTTTACTAGTAATGGCGGCGATCTGCGATTTTTATCGGGACTGCGATATTGCGGCGGACACATCGGACAATTTTGACACATTTTTGGGACCATTCACATTTATACAGCGATCCATGCTATAAAAATGCATTGATTACTGTATAAATGTGACTGGCAATGAAGGGGTTAACCAGGAGAGGGCGCTGTAGGGGTTAATGTGTTGCTATGGAGTGATTCTAACTGTTGGGGGAGGGGATTCACAAGGGGAGGAGACCGATCGGTGTTCCTCTGTACAAGGAACACACCATCGGTCTCCTCCCATCTGACAGGACGTGGATCTGTGTGTTTACACACACAGATCCACGGTCCTGCTCGGTTACCGGGCAATAGCGGGTGCCCGGCGGACATCGCGGCCGCTGGGCACGCGCACCGGGACCTGGGCGATGCGGCGGGCGCGCGCGCGCCCCCTTGGCTGCCTGGAAGGCTGCGCCGTCATATGACAGCGGCCCAGAACAACAGCTGCACCGTCCTGCCGTCATAAGACGGCGGGTGGGCAGCAAGTGGTTAAAGAAGAACTTCATTAAAATAGTCAGAGACTGCATAGCAACCAGCAACTGTTGAGACAATGAAGACTTTGGTGAGAAGTATATAATGTACAGTACTGTGTATATAGTACAAGAGTGTGTAATGTAGAGCACAGGGGTTGGGAGTGTTGCAGCCAGTGTCAGGTTTAAGATGCACAATGCTGACTGCAGGGGTCCAGGGTTTGTAATGCAATGTGTTTAAAGATCAGGAGCATGTAACGCACTGAAGGCTGTAGTCAGTGATGAGTTTAGGAGTGCATGACACACAGAGCAGGGTCCAGTAGTGTTATCCACAGAATGCAGGGAACAGGAGTGTGTAATATGCAGGGGACAGGAGTGTGTAATGTACAGAATGCAAATGACAGGAGTGTGAAATGTACAGAATGCAGGGGACAGGGGTGTGTAATGTACAGAATGCAGGGACAGGGGTGTGTAATGTACAGAATGCAGAGGACAGGGGTGTGTAATGTACAGAATGCAGGGGACAGGAGTGTGTAATGTACAGAATGCGGGGGATAGGGGTGTGCAATGTACAGAATGCAGGGGACAGGAGTGTTAATGTACAGAATGCGGGGGACAGGAGTGTGTAATGTACAGAATGCGGGGACAGGGGTGTGTAATGTACAGAATGCAGAGGACAGGGGTGTGTAATGTACAGAATGCAGGGGACAGGAGGGTGTAATGTACAGAATGCAGGGGATAGGGGTGTGTAATGTACAGAATGCAGGGGACAGGAGTGTTAATGTACAGAATACGGGGGACAGGGGTGTGTAATGTACAGAATGCAGGGGACAGAGTTGTCTAATGTACAGAATGCAGGGGGACAGGAGTTTGTATTGTACAGAATGCAGGGGTATGTAATGTACAGAATGCAGGAAACAGGAGTGTGTAAGTTACAGAATGCAGGGATATGTAATGTACAGAATGCAGGGGTCAGGAGTGTGTAATGTACAGAATGCAGGGGGCAGGAGTGTGTAATGCACAGTAAGAGTCAGGTGTACAAAACAAAAAGAGTGCAGGAGTCAGGGTGTGTGTAATGCAGTGTAGGGGTAAGGAGAGTGCAAAATCCCCCCCCCCCCCCCAGAAGCAATACTCTCCCCCACCTTACCACTCCCTCCTCTCCAACAAAAAAAAGTACTAATTTGCACGATAACCCCCCCAAGTACAAATCCTCTCTCCCCCCTCTCAGTGCAAATCCCCTCTCACAACACAAAGTTCCTCCTCACAGCAGCAATGCTCCTTCCCCCAGTACCCCTCTCAGAATAAAGAAATCCTCCATCCCAGCACAACACCCCCCCCCCCCCCATTTTAGTACAAATCCTCTCCCACCCAATTCCCCCTTTCCAAATGTCCCAGCACAAATCTTCTTTCCCCCTCCAATCCCCCTTTCCAGCACGACAAATCCCCCCAAATTTCTTTTCCCAGCAAACATCAGCAGCATTTATGGGCTTACCCAGAATATATTGGACATAGTGATTTACCCCTGGTCGGATCGGATGTTTAGTGTGCTTTCTGAATATATTACAGCTCACACTGTTCAAGGATATGTCTAGATTTGACTAAAGCACACATGTTCCTTTCTCACTATACCACCTCACAATTAGTGGAGTAAGCAGTAGAAACTTTGATCCCCTATGCAGTGTATACACACATTCAATATCATAGCAGATTGCTGGACATACAGTATCTCACAAAAGTGAGTACACCCCTAACATTTTTGTAAATATTTTATTATTTATTTCCATGTGACAACACTGAAGAAATGACACTTTGCTACAATGTAAACTAGTGAGTGTACAGCTTGTATAACAGTGTAAATTTGCTGTCCCCTCAAAATAACTTAACATGCAGCCATTAATGTCAAAACCGCTGGCAACAAAAGTGAGTATACCCCTAAGTGAAAATGTCCAAATTGTGCTCAAAGTGTCAATATTTTGTGTGGCTACCATTATTTTCCAGCACTGCCTTAACCCTCTTGGGCATGGAGGTCATCAGAGCTTCAGTGGCAGGTTGCCACCGTTGTCCTCTTTCACTCCTCCATAACGACTTCACAGAGCTGGTGGATGTTGGAGACCTTGCACTCCTCCACCTTCCGTTTAAGGATACCCCACAGATGCTTAATAGAGTTCAAGTCTGGAGACATCATGCTTGGCCAGTCCATCACCTTTACCCTCAGCTTCTTGTCACTGGAGTCCTCTTTTACTCCTCCATAATGACATCACAGAGCTGGTGGATGTTGGAGACCTTGCACTCTTCCACCTTCCGTTTGAGGATGCCCCACAGATGCTTAATAGGGTTTAAGTCTGGAGACATGCTTGGCCAGTCCATCATCTTTACCCTCAGCTTCTTTACCTATACCCTCAGCTTTTTTACCAAGGCAGTGGTCGTCTTTGAGTTGTGTTTGGGGTCCTTATCATGTTGGAATACTGCCCTGCGGCCCAGTCTCCGAAGGGAGGGGATCATGCTCTGCTTCAGTATGTCACAGTACATATTGGCATTCATGGTTCCCTCAATGAAGTGTAGTGCCCCAGTGCCAGCAGCACTCATGCAGCCCCAGACCATGACACTCCCACCACCATGTTTGACTGTAGGCAAGGCACACTTGTCTTTGTGCTCCTCACCTGGTTGCCGCCACACACGCTTGACACCATCTGAACCGTATAAGTTTATCTTGGTCTCATCAGACCACAGGACATGGTTCCAGTAATCCATGTCCTTAATCTGCTTGTTTTCAGCAAACTGTCTGCAGGCTTTTTTGTGAATCATCTTTAGAAGAGGCTTTTTTCTGGGACAACAGCCCTGCAGACCAATTTGATGCAGTGTGCAGAGTATGGTCTGAACACTGACAGTCTGACCCCCCACCCCTTCAACCTCTGCAGCAATGCTGGCAGCACTCATACATCTATTTCCCAAAGACAACATCTGGATGTAACGCTGAGCATGCGCACTCAACTTCTTTGGTCGACTATGGCGAGGCCTGTTCTGAGTGAAACCTGTCCTGTTAAACTGCTGTATGGTCTTGGCCATCGTGCTGCAGCTCAGTTTCAGGGTCTTGGCAATCTTCTTATAGCCTAGGCCATTTTTATGTAGAGCAACAATTATTTTTTTTCAGATCCTCAGAGAGTTCTTTGCCATGAGGTGCCATGTTGAACTTCCAGTGACCAGTATGAGAGAGTGAGAGCGATAACAGCAAATTTAAACACACCTGCTCTCTATTCACACCTGAGACCTTGTAAAACTAACGAGTCACATGACACCGGGGAGGAATAATGGCTAATTGGGCCCAATTTGGACATTTTCACTTAGGGGGTGTACTCACCTTTGTTGCCAGTGGTTTGGACATTAATGGCTGTGTGTTGAGTTATTTTGAGTGGACAGCAAATTTACACTGTTATACAAGCTGTACACTCACAACTAGGGATGAGCCAAACACTCCCCCCGTATCCGTTCGCACCAGAACATCCAAACATGCAAAAAAGTTTGTTTCGAACACGTGAACACCGTTAAAGTCTATGGGACACGAACATGAAAAATCAAAAGTGCTAATTTTAAAGGCTTATATGCAAGTTTTTGCCCTAAAAAGTGTTTGGGAATGCATGTCTTGCCCCAGGGGACATGTATCAATGCAAAAAAAGTTTTAAAAATGGACGTTTTTTTTAGGAGCAGTGATTTTAAGAATGCTTAAAGTGAAACAATAAAAATGAAATATTCCTTGAAATATCGTGCCTGGGGGGTGTCTATAGTATACCTGTAAAGTGGTGCAGTTTTCCAATGTTTAGAACAATACCACAGCAAAATGACATTTCTAAAGGAAAAAAGTAATTTAAAACTGCTTGCAGCTGTAATGTATTGTCGGGTCCCGGCAATATAGATAAAAATAATTGAGAAAAACGGCATGCCCTTCCCTCCCCCAGCCCATTACAAGGTTCTTTGGGTCTGGTATGGATTTTAAGGGGAACCCCGCACCCCAAAAATATGGTGTGGGGGGCCCCCCAGGCACTATATACTCTGAACAGAAGTATATATACTATACAGCCTGCCCTATATACGCTGCAGAAAATTGGGCCTTAGGTGTTGGTGGTGACAGAACACTGTAACCCCTCACAGTTACTCTTATTGGGCACAAGAACAGACCCTGCTTGTTAATATTATTTCAAAAATTGTAATTACATGTCCGTGTTAAACAGGGGCAGAAAAATATGGCCTTGGGTAGTGGTGCCACAACACTGTAACCCCTCACAGTTTCTCTTGGTGGACGCAGGAACAGGCCCTGCTGTGAAATATTAGATCAAGAATTGTAATTACATGCCCCTATTAAACAGGGGCAGAAAAATTGGGCCTTTGGTGGTGGTGGTGCCACAACACTGTAAGCCCTCACAGTTACTCTTGGCGGGCGCAAGTACGGGTCCTGCTGTTAAATATTATATCAAAAACTGTAATTACATGCCCCTGTTAAACAGGGGCAGAAAAATTGGGCCTTGGGTGGTGGTGCCACAATGCTATAAGCCCTCACAGATACTCTTGTTGGGCGCAGAAACGGGCCCCGCTGTGAGATCAAAAATTGTAATTACAATACGGTGCAGCCGTAGTGCAGTTGCTACTACTTTTCTAATGGTGTACACAGTACACAATACAGTGTAGTGCAGTGTTGCAAAACAAAATATACATCATGTCCGGAAGGCCACCAAGGAGAGGCAGACGCTCACAGGCCACTAAAAGTGGGCAAACAGGCTCTGTGTCTACAGTCAACAGTGCAGGTCGTGGACATGGTGCATCCTCTGCAGGTGGCCGTGGGGCACGCTTGTCCTATTTCTCTGCTGCTGGCCGTGTTATAGAGCCAGAACATGCAGAAGAGTTGGTGGAGTGTATAACAAAGCCGTCCTCATCCTCCTCATCCTCTTTCACCCAGGTTCAGAGTAGTTTGCCTTCCTATGCAGCTGCCAAAGCGGTCTATTCCACCGGCTCCTTGTCCACAGACACTACTTCCGTAGCCCCACCATCATGCACGGAGGAGTCCCCCGAACTATTCGACCGCAGTGTTGGGTACATGCTGCTGGAGGATGTGCAGCGATTTGAAGGCTCCGATGTTGGTTCCCAGGTTGAGGAGGGGAGTAACATGAGCCTAGAGAGAGGGGGTGCCCAAGAAGGCCAAGAAACTGGCAGTCATGTTCCCCCAGCTGCAGCATAGTGCCAAGTTTGCTCCAGTGACGAGGAGGGAGGGGGTGATGAGGTCACTGACTCTACTTGGGAGCCTGATAGAATAGACGAGGAGGAGGCACTAAGGGCAGCCACCCTACTGCATCACACTGCAGAGCTCCGCAGGTGCAGGGCACTGCTGACTCCCTGCTGATTTTGAAAAGTTCCTTGGTGTGGGCCTTTTTGGACACGTGTGCATCAGATCTCACTGTTGCTGTTTGCAACCTATGTTTGAAGCGGATCAAGCGTGGCCAGAACAGCAGCCGCTTGGGCACTACATGCTTGACCAGACATATGACAACCTCCCATGCAGTCTGTTTCCCGTATACTATATTTGAGATTTAATATCTCTCAGATATGATTTGGGTTAAATGAGAGTTCTTTGATTATGAGTGATAGCTTTAACACAATAACATTTATTGGTGAGTAGTTGAGTCTATCTAATACACAACCATCTATCTATAGTCTACACCAAGGAAGAAAATATTAGGTTAAAATAAGAGAATTACATGAAGGAATACAGAGTATATTCCTTAAAACATTAATCTACAAACATATTTAGTTACAAGTAAAATGCAGACCTTTCCCATAATTACCCTTTGCACCAAGGTTCCATTCTGATAGCTGCTCTCCCATAAAAGTGTGTGTTTCCCTCCCATCTAGTCTGTGTATATCATTACAGGCTGATGCCTCATTGGTTGGCATAGCGTAGCTCTGATTGGTGTGCTTCCCTATTCCTGGTTAAGGACTGGCTACATCTCCAATCCCTATACTTTGCATAAGTCAGCCCTCTTTAATGTAAATCCTTGTGACTATTCTGAGCAGGAGATTAACTTGAATTTTCCCAGGAAGTTAAGTATTGATTACCGGTTGGCCTCCCTTCATTGCATATCCCAGCATGGGATCCTTTGAAGTGAGTATGTGTAAAACAATGAGGTTCGGATCACATTGTTTGTATACACAAGCCTAGGCACCGACTTGTCTGGTCTACCAGAGTTTTTTGTGAAGATATGTTCCACCCTACAGAGATACAAGCTAAATTAAATATATTCATAATTACAATATTTTACAGCTATTATTGGAGATTTCACATAAACTCCTAAGGCCACAAGTCCATTGGCAACAGCACTTGAAAGACTCACATCAAAGAAAAAGACAGACTTCTCCTTGCTCCTCATCTGGGATCTCCAACTCTACTATACCTCCAGTCCTCTCAAAAACCTGCACTGAGAGGAATGAAGGTAAAGCAATACGTGTTCTAAGTACTTGCAGCCAATCTGCTAGCAGGCAAATTTCCCTATCCCAGTTGCTAAACCGTAAAAAGAAATTCGGATCCACATGCTCAGCATCTGAATGCTAGCTTGGCCAAATTTATAGCACTGCAACTGCTGCCTTTTCAGCTGGTAGACTCTGGCCCCTTTCATGAATTTGTGGAATGTGCTGTACCTCAGTTGCAGGTTCCAAAACGCCATTTCTTTTCATGGAAGGCCATTCTGGCTCTTTACCGGCATGTGGAAGGCAATGTTTTTGTCTCGTTGGACAGGGCGGTCAGCAGTAAGGTGTATATTACCGCTGACTCATGGTCTAGCAGGAACGGGCAGGGATGTTACCTTTCCTTCACAGTGCACTGGGTAACTCTGCTGGCAGCTGGAAAGGATGCAGGACAGAGTTCAGTTTTCTTGGAGCTTGTTCCGCCACCACACCTCCAAAATGCTAGTGGTGATTCTGCCACAGCTCTCTCCTCCACCCCCTCCTCTTCTTCTTCCTCTATGGCTTCTTCTGCAGATTTGTCCTCTGAACCAGCGGTGCTCCGTAAGTGTTCAAGGGGTTACGCAAGCACTCAGGCAAAAAGATGCCATGCGGTGAATGAGTTGGTCTGCTTAGGGGACAGGAGCCACACTGGGGCAGAGATTCTGTCAGTTCTGCTAGGGCAGGCTCAGAGGTGGTTAACGCCACGCCAGCTTCAGCCAGGAATGGTTGTATGCGACAATGGCACCAACCTTCTCTCCGCCCTCCGAAAGGGACACTTGACCCATGTTCCATGTTTGGCACACGTTCTGAAATTGGTGGTGCAGTGGTTCTTGAGCAGGTACCCAGGCTTACAAGATCTCCTGAGGCAGGCCAGAAAAATCTGTGGTCATTTCCGCCAGTCATACAATGCCAGTGCTCGGTTGGCTGACATTCAAAGGGAATGCAACCTGTCTACCAACCACCTCATTTGTGACATGTCCACCAGGTGGAACTCAACATTGGCAATGCTGCAGCAGCTGTACATGCAGCAGAGGGCCATCAATGAGTTGTTTGCCTAATAATTCCAAGCAGCTAATCCAGTGCAATATCTTCTATCTATTTATCTACCAGCACACGCGCTCTTATCTTCTCCCTCTCTCCACCTCTCTATTGCTTTGGACCACAGCTGACCAAACAATTTTTACCAACCGAGATTAATCTATATGATCCATTGTATTTGCAACCATTTGGCTAATTGGTAGCCTTTCAAGGTCCCTGAGGTACAAAGCAATACGCCCGGACTGGGCTAGCTCCACTTCTTTTTACAAAAGCCAATTGTTAATATTACTGTTGTTATGATCTATGCACTTCACAATACCATGTGCATTTTATTATTGGGTATTTCCCAAAATAAAGTTGACTTTTTAAGATAAATCCTATGACTATTCTGTTGCCTAGGGTAACCCCTGCAAAAGCTCACCTATTGGGCTTACCCCTTTCCCTTCCTTTCTTTTTTAAGCTGGCCATTAATGAGTACCTGTGTGAGTATGGCACCAGGACAGGGTCAGAGGAGCTTGGCTTCTTTTTGCCACGCCAGTGGCTACTGATCAAGGATGCATGCACTGTCCTGTCACCACTTGAGGAGGCCACGAGGATGGTGAGCAGCAACAATGCATGCATCAGGGATACTGTCCCTCTTGTCTTCCTGTTGGAGCACACGCTTCGTGGAATAATGGACAGGGCACTTGAGGCAGAACAATGGGAGGAAGAGGAGGACTTCCTTACCTCTCAAGGCTCCCTTTATTCAGATAGTATTCCTGCGGGCCCACCAAACACACAGGAATGAGAGGAGGAGGAGGATTGTGTCAGCATGGACGTGGAGGATAACACTCAGCAGCAATCTTCAAAGGATGGTTTTCAGTCCCCAGAAACCCAAGGAGTTGTTCCTGGCTTGGAGGAGGTTATTACGGATCATGTGATCCTTAGTGACCCAGAGGACTTAGAATCGAATGCCTCTCCAAACTTATACTGCATGGCCTCCCTGATTCTGCAAAGCCTGCAAAAGGACCCTAGGATTTGTGGTATCAAAAAGAGGGATCATTACTGGCTGGCAACCTTTCTTGATCCACGTTACAAGGGTAAGGTTGCAGAACTCATCCTGCCTTCGCAGAGGGAAAGGTTTGTGCAATGCATTTCCAGACCCAGGGAGGTTACAATTTCCTGGTGCTGGACATCATGTTGCTGAGGCTTCGTTCAGTCAGAGGAAGAGTGGTGGGGAAGGTGGCCATCTGACTGATGCTTTTAGACAATTTTTCAGTCCTCAGCGCCAAGGTCTGTTCAGTTCAAGCAACCATCACCAGCGTCTGCATTACATGGTGCAGGAATATCTAGGGGCAAGAGCATCCACTGGGTTACTGGGTCTTGAGGATGGACCACTGGCCAGAACTTGCTCAATATGCAGGCCTGTCCTGCATCCAGCGTTCTTTCTGAAGGTACATTCAGTGCTGCTAGAGGATTTGTAACGGATCATAGAGTGCGCCTGTCCACAGACTCTGTTGATAGGCTCACATTCATAAAAATGAACCAGTCTTGGATCAACAGCAGCTATCAAGCACCTGATGCTGATGTAACTGATTGATTTTTCTATGGATGTGGATCCCTTGAAGACTGCCCATGCTGAGTGACTATCCTATTCATCCTCAATCTTGATGATGCTAGCTTCCAACAATATTTTTGGTTTAGGGCACCACCACCACTGCCTAAGGACCAATTTTTCTGTCCCTGTTTAACAGGGGCATATAATTACAATTTTTGATCTAATATTTCACAACAGGGCCCATTTCTGCGCCCAACAAGAGTATCTGTGAGGGGTTACAGTGTTGTGGCACCACCACCACTAAAGGCCCAATTTTTCTGCCTCTTCCCCAGCAGCAGAAAAAAAGGACAAGCATGCCCCATGGCCACCTGCAGAGGATGCACCATGTCCATGACCAGCACTGTTGACTATAGACACCACCAGAAAAGTAGTAGCAACTGTACTATGGCTGCACTGTATTGTGTACTGTGTACAACACCAGAAAAGTAGTAGTATTTATATAATTTATATACTAGACTGTCCGTAGAATGTAGATCTAGGCTATACTGACTGGATACTGCAGATGCAGATTATATATATGTATATATACTAGGCTGACTGTATATATATATATATATATATATATATATATATATATATATATATATATATATATATATATATATATATATATATATATATATACATATATATATATATATTACACCGCCTGAAGTGGATTAGAAATAGTACACCATGGAAAGCACTGTAGAATGTAGATCTAGGCTACACTGACTGGATGCTGCAGAGTATCTATATATATATATATACTAGACTGCAGGCCCGGACTGGGACAAAAAATAGGCCCGGGCATTTTAGACTGAGCAGCCAACTTTTCTAGAGGGACTGGGTGGGGGTGGGGGGGTGGGGGGATTGTGGGATCGTCGGTAGACATTCGCGGGGGTGGCTAGTGTCGGTCCTCCACTTGTAATGTGCAGTGACATTGTGATATAAAGGGGACTGCACTGTAAAAGGGGCACTGCAATGATTACAGTGCAGTCCCCTTTATATTACGATGTCCCAATCCTATGGTGGCCATACAATGCTAGTACTGTCTGTCTCCTATTGTGCCCACACTGCCCAGTGACACTGACCTGCTCTCTCTCCAGTGGTGCTGGACAGCATGGCGCTCTCCCTCTGGTGGTGGTGGACAGCGTGGCTCTCTCTGGTGGTGTGGTTACAGCGTGGCTCTCTCTGTTGGTGCGGGTACAGCGTGGCTCTCTCTCTGGTGGTGCTGGACAGCATGGCTCTCTCTCTCTGGTGGTGCAGGTACAGCGTGGCTCTCTCTCTGGTGGTGCGGGTACAGCGTGGCTCTCTCTGGTGGTGTGGGTACAGCGTGGCTCTCTCTCTGGTGGTGCGGGTACAGCGTGGCTCTCTCTCTGGTGGTGCGGGTACAGCGTGGCTCTCACTCTGGTGGTGCGGGTACAGCGTGGCTCTCACTCTGGTGGTGCGGGTACAGCGTGGCTCTCACTCTGGTGGTGCGGGTACAGCGTGGCTCTCTCTGGTGGTGTGGTTACAGCGTGGCTCTCTCTCTGGTGGTGCGGGTACAGCGTGGCTCTCACTCTGGTGGTGCGGGTACAGCGTGGCTCTCACTCTGGTGGTGCGGGTACAGCGTGGCTCTCTCTCTGGTGGTGCGGGTACAGCGTGGCTCTCTCTCTGGTGGTGCGGGTACAGCGTGGCTCTCTCTCTGGTGGTGTGGGTACAGCGTGGCTCTCTGGTGGTGCGGGTATAGCGTGGTGGCGTTTTCTCTCTGGTGGTGCGGGTACAGCATGGCTCTCTGGTGGTGTGGGTATAGCGTGGTGGTGGCGCTTTCTCTCTGGTGGTGTGGGTACAGCATGGCTCTTTCTGACTTCCCCCAGCACAGTCCTCTCTTTCTTTGGTAGTCACTCAGCTTTTCCTGGGTTCCAGGCTCTTACTCTTTCCCCCAGCAGAGTGCATGCTGGGGACTGAAGTCTGCTGCCTGTGGACAACAATGGGGCTTACAATCCTCCAGTACTACATGTCCCATGATGCCCTGCTAGCCAATGGGGACAGAAACAAATCGGCAACAAGCTGGGCAGCCAATCAAGATGAGAACCGCGCTCTGCTGACAGAAGAGGGGGGAGAGCGGGGATATACGCTGACATCCCGCAGCTCGCATTCCCCTTGTCACAGCGCGGCCGCCTGTGTTTACTGGCGAACGGCACCGCCTCCCCATAGTGACCTCTAACGCGGCTTCTCCATCCCTCCTTCTCTCCTGGCATCCTGGTTGCCAGGTGCCCGTCGGCTGCGGGGCGTATGCGCGAAGCGGCGGCCTGGGTTGCCATGGATGGGCTTAGTAGGCGGAGAATGCCTCCGCTCCTCCCACCACCACCAGCGCAGCGCAGAACATCAGCGGCCGGCCCTGCATGTCGGAACCCGCGGCGGCAGCGGCCGGCCCTGCATGTCGGAACCCGCATATGCGGCCCGGAAATGCCCGGCCTACCGGGCAAACGCCCGGTCTGCCCTATGGCCAGTCCGGGCCTGCTAGACTGACTGTATATATAACAAATACACCGCCTGAAGTGGATTAGAAATAGTACACCACTGAATGCACTGTAGAATGTAGATCTAGGCTACACTGACTGGATGCTGCAGATGCAGAGTATATATATATATATATATATATATATATATATATATATACTAGACTGACTATATATATATATATCAAATACACTGCCTGAAGTAGATTAGAAATAGTACACCACGGAATACACTGTAGAATGTAGATCTAGGCTACAATGACTGGATGCTGCAGAGTATATATATATATATATATATATATATATATAAAATGGGGACAGAAAGTATTCAGACCCCCTTAAATTTGTCACTCTTTGTTATATTGCAGCCATTTGCTAAAACCATTCAAGTTAATTTTTTTCCTCATTATTGTGCACACAGCACCCCATATTGACAGAAAAACACAGAATTGTGGACATTTTTGCAGATTTATTAAAAAAGAAAAACTAAAATATCACGTGGTCCTAAGTATTCAGACCCTTTGCTGTGACACTCATATATTTAACTCAGGTGCTGTCCATTTCTTCTGATCATCCTTGAGATGGTTCTACACCTTCATTTGAGTCCAGCTGTGTTTGATTATACTGATTGGACTTGATTAGGAAAGCCACACACCTGTCTATATAAGACCTTGCAGCTCACAGTGCATGTCAGAGCAAATGAGAATCATGAGGTCAAAGGAACTGCCTGAAGAGCTCAGAGACAGAATTGTGGCAAGGCACAGATCTGGCCAAGATTACAAACAAAATTCTGCTACACTTAAGGTTCCTAATAGCACAGTGGCCTCCATAATCCTTAAATGGAAGATGTTTGGGACGACCAGAACCCTTCCTAGAGCTGGCCGTCCAGCCAAACTGAGCTATCGAGGGAGAAGAGCCCTGGTGAGAAAGATAAAGAAGAACCCAAAGATCACTGTGACTGAGCTCCAGTGATGCAGTCGGGAGATGGGAGAAAGTTGTAGAAAGTCAACCATCACTGCAGCCCTCCACCAGTTGGGGCTTTATGGCAGAGTGGTCCGACGAAAGCCTCTCTCATGTGCAAGACACATGAAAGCCCGAGTGGAGTTTGCTAAAAAACACCTGAAGGACTCCAAGAAGGTGAGAAATAAGATTCTCTGGTCTGATGAGACCAAGATAGAACTTTTTGGCCTTAATTCTAAGCGGTATGTGTGGAGAAAACCAGGCACTGCTCATTACCTGGCCAATACAGTCCCAACAGTGAAGCATGGTGGTGGCAGCATCATGCTGTGGGGGTGTTTTCAAGCTGCAGGGACAGGACAACTGGTTGCAATCGAGGGAAAGATGAATGCGGCCAAGTACAGGGATATCCTGGACGAAAACCTTCTCCAGAGTGCTCAGGACCTCAGACTGGGCTGAAGGTTTACCTTCCAACAAGACAATGACCCTAAGCACACAGCTAAAATAACGAAGGAGTAGCTTCACAACAACTCTGTGACTGTTCTTGAATGGCCCAGCCAGAGCCCTGACTTAAACCCAATTGAGCCTCTCTGGAGAGACCTAAAAATGGCTGTCCACCAACGTTTACCATCCAACCTGACAGAACTGGAGAGGAATAGCAGAGGATCCCCAAATCCAGGTGTGAAAAACTTGTTGCATCTTTCCCAAAAAGACTCATGGCTGTATTAGATCAAAAGGGTGCTTCTACTAAATACTGAGCAAAGGTTCTGAATACTTAGGACCATGTGATATTTCAGTTTTTCTTTTTTAATAAATCTGCAAAAATGTCAACAATTCTGTGTTTTTCTGTCAATATGGGGTGCTGTGTGTACATTAACCCCTTCCCGACCGGCACACGCCGATGTACGTCGGCAGAATGGCACGGCTGGGCAAATGGACTTACAGGTATGTCCATTTGAATTCCCCGCCGTGCCATTGCGTGAGTGCCGCCGGTGGCGCGCACGCGACGGCCGGGAGCTCCATAAGTCGGGTCCCGCGGACTCGATCGCAGCGGGGATACCCGCGATCGCCTCACGGAGAGGACGAACATTCTGCCTAGTGACAAGTGTCACTGATCACAGCTCCCTGTAATCGGGAGCAGTGATCAGTGTAATGACACTGCTAGCCCATCCCCCTGCAGTTAGTAATCACTCCCCTAGAACATACTTAACCTCTCCCCGCCCCCTAGTGGTTAACCCCCTCACTGCCAGTGTCATTTGCACAGGAATCAGTGCATTTTATAGCACTGATTGCTGTATAAATGACAATGGTCCCAAAAATGTCCGACATGTCCGCCATAATGTCGCAGTCACAATAAAAATCGCTGATCGCCGCCATTACTAGTAAAAAAAAAAAAATTAATAAAAATGCCATAAAACTATCCCCTATTTTGTAAACGCTATAACTTTTGCGCAAACCAATCAATAAACGCTTATTGCGATTTTTTTTTTTTTTACCAAAAATATTTAGAAAAATACGATCGGGCTAAACTGAGGAAAAAAAATGTTTTGTTATATATTTTTGGGGATATTTATTATAGCAAAATGTAAAAAATAATGCATTTTTTTCAAAATTGTCGCTCTTATTTTGTTTATAGCGCAAAAAATAAAAATCGCAGAGGCGATCAAATATCACCAAAAGAAAGCTCTATTTGTGGGGAAAAAATTTTGTTTGGGAGAAACGTCGCACGACCGCGCAATTGTCAGTTAAACCGACGCAGTGCCGAATCGCAAAAAATGCTCTGGTCAGGAAGGGGGTAAAATCTTCCGGTGCTGAAGCGGTTAATGAGGAAAAAAATTAACTTAAATGATTTTAGCAAATGGCTGCAATATAACAAAGAGTGAAAAATTTAAGGGGGTCTGAATACTTTCCATCCCCACTGTATATATACTAGACTGTATATATATATACATATCAAATACACTGCCACTAACTGAATAACCTGCCTGCTTAATCTAAATCACATTATCTCTCCATCCACGCCAACAGCACAACACAGGGTCGCCATGTAGGCAGCCTTATATAGTGTGGGACGTAGACTTAATCCCCCCTGAGCCATGATTGGCCAAATGCACCCTGCCTTTTGCCAATTATGGCTCTTTTAGCAGAGGGCGCTGGGATTGGCCAAAGCATGCAGGTCATGTGCATGCTTTGGCCATTCATCATACAGCAATGCACTGCAATCTCGCAGTGTATTATGGGGCGTTCCGCGGGCGCTCAAATTTCCCCCATAATGTTCGTTCTTCGGCGAACGGGCGAACACCCGATGTTCGCATCGAACTCATGTTCGATCTGAACATCGAGCTCATCACCACTCACTACTTTAGCAAAGTGTCATTTCTTCAGTGTTGTCACATGAAAAGATATCATAAAATGTTTACAAAAATGGGAGGGCTGTACTCACTTTTGTGAGATACCGTATATATTTCTTTTAGTATCATCCACCCTTTCTCACCAGGTTTCACAGGCACCTACCATTACCTGAGCCTCGGGACTGGTTATGTTGTATTGTGCAATTACAGGATCAAATATCGGGGCTCCAAGTTCATATGGAATTTTCCCCAGGATTACCTGATGTTGATGGGTTGCACTGCATTTGCCCACTGTGGCTCTAAGGTGTAGTGCTTCCCACTTGGGTTCCTGTGTGGTCCTCTGAGTCCCCACATTCTTGTACAACGTTCCTCTTGCAGGTGCAGTCACCAGGGGGTCCATCATTTTCGAGGGGTAGCGGTTGCAGCCGCACTCTCTCAGCTGTTCGGGGAGGTCCTGGCGAGTTGGTCCATAGGTTTAGAAGTTAGGGGAATTTGTGGGTGTGGGCGTTCTTAGCTTTTGGGGGGGGGGGGCTGGGTGTGTTAGTACTGTAATTTTTGTATATTTTGTGCATGTGCTATTATACCCTTTTATAATAAACTACATTAGGAGGTAGCCTTTGGGTGTGCGTATTATTTTGTTTTTCCATGGTATATGCTGTGCTTACACACCCTGCCCGTATTTATAGGGGGCACCCCTAATTAACTATTCAATCAGGTTCTCAGGTTTTTTTTTTGCCCAGGTTCACACTACTGCGACCACAGACATCGCATGTGATTCGCACCCACACCTGTGGTGCAGATCACATGCGATGTCTGTGAGATGCGAGTTCAGCCATACAGTTGTATGGCTGAATTTGCATTAGATTCACAGGAAAAAACAAACAGGGACTTTTTTTCCCCCACTGAAAATGGATTGCATGGGTGTTCTCACCTATGTGATATGATTCCTGTGCGAGTTCACAGTTTGCACTGCGATCTGTGAACTGATCTGGGAGTGTCATTAACATCATTGTAATTACACCCACAGAGTTTCTCAGAGGGCAGTGTGATTTGACTGTGGGAGAGATGTGATGCGGGAACTGCCACTGGAATCGCACTGGTTCCCGCATCGCATCAGTGTAAGCCCAGGCTTAATGACAGATCCCATTCTCCCTAGCACAAATTCTTCTAACCCAAATCCCACACACCTGCACAAGTCCTCTCCCAGTTCTATCACACATCCTCCCTCCCAAATCTCCCCTCCCAGCACATATCTTCTTCCTCTTCCCCACTATAGATTTTCCTCCACCACCACCAAATCCCCCCTCCCAGCACAAATCATCTTCCCCTTCCCCAGGATAGATTTTCCTCAACCACCCCCAAATCCCCCCTCCCAGCACAATCCACCTTTCTTCCCCATCTCAGCACAAATCCCCACCACCACCTCAGTCCCCCCCCCCTCCCAGAACAAATCCTTTCCCCCTCCAATTCCCTCCTCCCCCCAGCACAAATCGTCTTCTACCCCAGCGATCCTCCCTCACAGCATAACCCCCCATTCCAGTAAACCCCCCCAAAAAAAGTCCCCCAGCATAAATACTCCTTTCCTCCAGTTCCTCTTCCAACCAAATTTTTCTCTCCCCCTTCAAAGCACAATTCCCCCCAATCTCCATTTCTAGCACAAATCCTCTCCCCCACCCCCCACTCTGTTTCCACTGTCACTGCACCCCCCCACCCCACCCTGCCATTGTGCTCCCCCTTGCCACTGTGTGTCCCCTCTTACTCTGCTCCTCTGTCACTCTGCTCCCATCACTGTGCCTCCTCATCGCTGTCCTGCACTGTTTACCAAGGCTCTTACCAGGTGGAAGCCTCTGACAGGTAGGAAGCTGGAGGCAGGAGGCGGAGCTGTCTTTCCCCAGAGGTGGGGGGCAGAGCTGTCTTTCACTGGCAGTGGGGGGCAGAGCTGTCTTTCCCCAGTGGTGGGGGGCAGAGCAGTCTTTCCCCTGAGGTGGGGGGCAGAGCTGTCTTTCCCCGGTGGTGGGGGGTGGATGGTAGAGCTGTCTTTCCCAGAGGTGGGGGGTGGAGCTGTCCTTTACTAAAGGGGAGGGCAGAGCTGTCCTGCATGGTTACCAAGGCTACCACAGCTCCTTTTATCAGGCTGGAGCCGCTGACAGACAGGGAATCAGAAGGCGGGGGTGGAGTTGTCCTTCACTGGAGCCGGAGGCGGGGGGCAGAGCTATGAGGAGCTGGGATTCTGGAACTCCAGCACAGATCCGCGGGACCCCGGGATTTACTTTAAATCTCGGGACGGTCCCGCGAAATCTGGGACAGTTGGGAGGTATGGCTAAACTTAGAGAGGAATATGTAAGTTGTCAATGTGGGTCTTCTTATAAAATCCTAGTACCCGGTCTGTCTCTGACCTTAATACTTTGAGCCGCTGATCTGGAAAAATCATGCAAGTGAAGTTGACTCAGAAGGTGAAGAAGCCTAGGTATCGGCATGACAGGAAACTTACATTTTCAAGAGAGGTCAGCAATGGCAATTTACATATTGTATGCAGCTATTGCTAACCTCTCATGGGAATGAGAGGTTAGCAAGCACGTTTATTGGCGTAAATAAATTATCTATAAATAACAACTTCATATTAATATATTGTTTACTAATAGTTGTTTTTTAAACTTTATTAATCTGCAAAATATAACTTTGCTCAGCCATAACACAACTTGAGCACTAATATCATAAAACATAAATACCAGTCCCCCATTTCAATAAAAAGGGTGATGATTGAAGAACCACAAAAACGTGCCTTGTGACAAGGGAGGGGGGGGGAGCCCGACAGACCCACTGACGGTTATCTCAGAGCGGGGTCCTTTTATAATAAGCCCCTGCTTCCAGAACTTTCCCAATGCATCACGTGACCTTTTGGGAATTTCCAGAGATCAGGTGATGCATATCCTAGCTGCCTCAATCCTGTTTTTCCCACCTAATTTCTTTCCCAGATATTTAAAGTGAGGGGCAATCGCATGCCCATGCTGTCATGTCCAAATGCTTGTGCCCTCCTTCTCATTCTAAAAACAATGGCTTTTGTTTGGAGGAACATAATTAGAAATAACATTTATATTTCCATGCAATATGATTACATTAGTATGTAAGCACTAATTAATTTAGATACATTTAAATGAAGAACCAAAATTCCAAAAAGTGGGAGTTTGAATAATCAATGCAGATTCATGGTTATGAGTGAACACAGCACAGCTTACAGATGTCATTACTGGATCACCACAGGCATGTTATATTGTATATTGTCAGAATATGTCACAAAGGAGTGTATGTTTTATATCTGGATTCATTTTACTATCCATATATAAATCTACACTGCACAAAAATTTTATAGATTGAAACATAAATGTAAAAAGTAAAAGCAATTTATGCCTAAATCTTGCCCTACATGTGACAGATTAAAGTATGAATAAACACATTTCTGAGTAAATTGATCATATTGGCATTAAAATCATGTTTTAGTTTTGTATTATTTTTATAATTTTGTTTGGCTTCGGATAGAATGTTCAGGATTACAACCTCTTTTACGTTTTCATTGCTGTGTCCCTGCAAGGGAGATTTTCTCTTATTTCTACTGTTCCCCTCTCCTACAGAGGTATTACCTCTTCTTCTTTTATCCAAGATGTAAAAAAAGCTGGGCGTTCAATTCAGAACAATCCAGCAATTCATTATTTATATCCTACTTGTATTGTAATTGTTCTTTCTAGATCAACCTGTGAAGGAACCAGAAGTGACCATCTTTAAGTCTAGCAAGATAGAGGTGGCTAGAGAAGGGTTTGCAATTTATACATGCAGCCTGCAGAATTTTTTCCCCGCAGCAATCAGGGTGGTCTGGAATGAAGGTGACAGTGAGCAAGAGGTGAAATCACAGCAAGGTGAAATTAAGCACAATACTGACAACAATACGTTTTCACTGAGCAGCTCAATAAAAGTGCCAAAATATGACCTGAGAAAGACATTTACATGCAAGTACAATCAGAGGACAACCAAGGAAGGCTGGAGGAATATATCTGTATCAGGAAATGAGTACAATCAAGGTAAGCATATCTACAAAATAAAGATTTTTTTATGAGAAGTCCAAATGTGTAAGATAATAGTTATTTTTGTAGTAAGCCAGAGTGAACACCCAAACAATAATTGATGAAATATACTGTAAGTTGATTTACAAAAAATGCATAAAAATGTATTTCATAAAGTTAGCATATTTATATATGTTATATAAGGAATTCAAATAAAATAGAATTTTGCAAAATCGGTCAAATCCAGTGCACCTGAGCAACCCAATACAGTATTGCAGAAAAGACCAAACCAAAGTATTATTTTCCTGGGAATTTAAAAGGTCTCCTGAAAGGACAAAGCCTGTGTATGTCCAGTCATAAAGGCCAACTTAGTTATTTTTAATATCCCCCTGGGCTCCCCTAATAAAATATGCAACTGTAGCTGTAATACACAACTGCAATATGTAGCTGTTTCATGTAGAACCTCCCCTTTGCCACAACATCACTCGACACCGAAAACTAAGAAAAAACTGAGTGAAGGACATTATGGTCATGTAATCTTAGCATGACTCCTTGAAGCCACAGTGCACTTATGTCACTTCAGCACCAATTTCTGCATTAGCAGAGTATTGTGTTATCTACCAGAGGATAACAGAAAAACTTAAAGAGGAAGTAAACCCCGTAAGTTTATTTCTTTTTTTTAAAAATACAATGATCCTGGAATGTATTGGTAAGCCATACACATTTAAATATGACAAAAACGAGGTTGTAAAATACCTTATTTCACTTTTTTAAAATGTTGTTTCTTCCGGGTACTGCTTGATGAATCTTTTGTGGACGTCATTTCCTCCCTTACTTTTGTTTACCTGTCCAAGTCTAAACCAAGCCTCTATCTCAATTGCCGTTACTACGGCAACCAAGCTAAGCCATTGCTGATGGCAAATCACTCTCTGTGCTGCTCTGATTCACTCCCCCTGTGTGACGTCTTATACAGTCACAAGGGGGAGAACCAGGAAGGAGAGGAGAGAGCATAGCATCGCGAGGCTTCGTCCTCTGTGCCATTTTCAATGAAAGTCAATGGCCTGCAGAGGATAGTGAAACGGCACACATAGCGTGCCGTTAAAGAATCTATGGAATGCGCAAGCGTGGCTGATGTCACTACAGATTGCAGGACGGTTTCTAAGGGAACAGAAAGAGTGAGTGAAATTTCACAGGCAGCGATTAGCTGCCTGTTACATATAGATCAGAATGAGCTAAAGTGAAAGTGGAGGGTTTACAACCACTTTAAGTAAAATATAAACAAAGTACTGCTGGGGAAGTACTGCTCAAAGATGCAACTGAGGGGGGGAGCTCCACAAAGTCACTATTTAACTGACAAATAGACTGATGTCAACTAAGAATAAATCCTACACCCTTGCTGATCATCTAGCTATTGTTATAGGAGTTCCAATCCCAGTAGGTTTTTATTGGTGAGGGGCAACATTTTTTGAATTTTTATAGGTTTAAGGCTGGGTTCACACTGCTGCCGTGGCAGACATCGCATGTGATTCGCAGCGCACTGCTGTTCACATCACATGCGATGTCTGTGCTGTGCGATATCAGCCATACAGATAGTATGGCTGATATCGCACTGCATTCGGTCCAAACTCGCACAGGACCCTTTTTTTTGTTCGGACCAAAATCCGATCGCATGGGTGTTCACACCTATGCGATCCGAAAGTGTCCGAATTGTCAGTTCGCATTGCGATATGCGGGCTGAACTGGGGGTGTCATTAACATTGTATGACACTCCCCAGCAGTTCGCATATGGCAGTGTGAACTGCCGTGCGAGTTGGTGCGGTGCGGGAACCCGCAGTAAATTCGCTGCGTTCCCGCACCGCAGCAGTGTGAACCCAGCCTAAAAAGAAGCATCAAGCAGAGGATCTGCATAAATCTGACCTGAAGGGCCTGGTAATAGACTGGGGGATGGGAACTCACGCCATTTTTTTCAATGATTTCTATCTGTATTGCCAGGATCCGACAATACTTTACAGCCATGAGCAGTTTTAAATGGCATTTTTTCCTTTTTCTTTCCTTTTCTTTTGCTGCTCTCATTCATTACACTATGTATGGCCACAGCCTTACATAGTGCGGGGTATGGACCCAGCCCCCTGAGCCATGATTGACCAAAGGCACCCTGCCTTTAGCCAATCATGGCTCTCACAGCAGAGCACGCTGTGATTGGCCAAAGCATGCAGGTCAGGTGCATGCTTTGGCCAATCAGATGTCATCAATGCACTGTGATCTTGCAGTGTATTCGGTCTCGCAGTTCATTATGGGGCGTTCTGCGGGCACTCAAATTTCCCGCAAACGCCCATAATGTTCTAAATTTGGCGAACGGTCAAACACCCGATGTTCGAGTTAAACTTAGATTCGACTCGAACATCGGGCTCATCCCTAAATTTAAGTACAGATAAATACATTTGTGAGTAAATGGATCATATTGGCATTACAAAAATGGTTTCGTTTTGTATTTTTTGTATAATTTTGTTTTACTTTGAATAGAGTGTTCAGGGTTAGAAACCTTTTTAGAGTTTCATTGCTGTGTTCCTGCAGGGGAGATTTTCTCTAATTTCCTACTCTCTTCACCTATAGAGGACTCCCCTCTTCTTCTTTTATCCAAGATAAAACCTTGAGGTCAAATTCAACACTGCCCAGCAATTAATTATTTATGTCCTACTTGTATTGTAACTGTTCTTTCTAGATCAACCTGTGAAGGAACCAGAAGTGACCATCTGTAAGTCTAGCAAGATAGAGGTGGCTAGAGAAGGGTTTGCAATTTATACATGCAGCCTGCAGAATTTTTTCCCTGCGGCAATCAGGGTGGTCTGGAATGAAGGTGACAGTGAGCAAGAGGTGAAATCACAGCAAGGTGAAATTAAGCATAATACTGACAACACATATTCACTGAGCAGCTCAATAAAAGTGCCAAAATATGACCTGAGAAAGACATTTACATGCAAGTACAATCAGAGGACAACCAAGGAAGGCTGGAAGAATATATCTGTATCAGGAAATGAGTACATTCAAGGTATGAATATCTACTACAATGATTATTTTCTTGATAACCCCCAATATGCAAAATAGTTATTTTGTAGTATGTCAGAGTGAACATCAAAACAATAATTGATGAAATATACTGTAAGTTGATTTATAAAAAAAAATGTATATCTGTTATATAAGAAATGAAAATAAAATAGAATATTTCAAACAAATTGGTCAAATCCAGTGCACCCGAGCAACCCATTACTGCAGACAAGACCAAACCAACATATTACTTTTTTGGGAACTCAAAAGGTCTCTTGACAGGACAAATCACCCTGTGTATGTCCAGCCATAAAGGCCAACTTTGTTTTATTGATTGTCCCCCTGGGCTCCACCCAAAAAAGAAGAAGCTATAGCTCCAACACCCAACTAGAACATTGAGAAAAAACTGTGTGCAGGACATCATGGTCATGTATTCTTAGCATGACACCTTGAAGCCACAGTGCATCGATGCCACGTCAGCACCAATTAATGCATCGTTAGAGTGTCACATTACCCGCCAGAAGATAACAGAGAAACTTAAGTAAAATAAAAAGCATAAAGTATGCTGGGGAAGTACTGCTCGAGTGTGCCACTGATGGAAAGAGCTCCAGAAAGTCATTATTAACCAACAAATAGGCTGATGTCAATTAACAATAAATCCCACATTCCTTCTGTTCCATATCCTAGTAGGTTTTTAGTGGTGAGTGGCAGAGGATCTGCAGAAACTGCAGATGTCTGAACATCAATAAAAGAGACAAGGGTCAATTTGGGACATATCTGATGACTACCAGGTTTAAGTTACTCATCACTACAACGTACGGTAAATGCATAAATGTATTTTTTGTGCTTTTTTTATGCCTATTTGCAATACAAAATTGTTTTAGCCCTGGTTCACAATGGTGCGTTATGACATGCGATTTGACATGTCAAATCGCATGTCAAATCGGCGGCAATTGCACTGTCTTAATTGGTGTGACGCTGCATTTGCGGCGCCGCACCGATTTCAAAAAGTAGCTTCTGTACTACTTTTTTGCGATTTTCGGGGTGCGATTTCCATTGACATCTGTGCAGAAACCTGCACAGATGTCTGTGAAATTGCTGCCTAAACCGGGACTGAGCTGTGGGAGTGAAATCTTGCGAGTTCAGCTGAACTCGACGGCTTCATTCCCACAGCTCAGTGTGAACCTGGGCTTACTCTGTTTTAAACTATAGCATGTATCATAAATAATAAGGGGTGCATAATGATAAAGGGGGCGCTAGAAATATAAATATGACCATAAAGTGCATGTGCTCTATACCGCATAGTATAAGTGAATAATACTAAAGACATACCATCATAATTAACATAGCAAGTGAATACTGTGAGAACACAGTGTGCATCAGTAAAACAGCCGGCAAGTAAATAGTGCTCTCAGCAGACTTACCATACAACTGATTGTAGATAAATCAAACCAGGTCACCATAGGTGTGTGGAAATGCTCTGGACTGCTATAACATCATGTGCATTAGAACACAAAAATCACAAACAATATAAAAAGTGCTAAGTGCATAATGGATAAGCAAACAAATGCATAAAGAATATATAGAAATATGTGTTCATAGATTGAGTGAAGTAATTGTGTCTTTTTCACACCATCACCAATAACAATAGTGGATTTTGGTAAGTGCAACACCCTGTGGATATAGGTAAGTATCCTACTTACTGGACCACCATGACGTCTTTAATTAAAAAGAAAGGTCAGGTGGGACTTTGTTAGGACCATGAACTTGGGTCTTAACTAGTTAGAGGTGGGTGATCCAGGAATGGCTCCGCCAGAGTGGATGTGAGGAAAAAAATGAAAAGAACAATACCATCGCGTAATTCCGTTTATTAAAAACATTTTTAAAACAATGGGCCAATGGGACGATATCACACGACGAATTGTAAGTCGAGGCATATCCGGTCATGCACATCTTCCAGCCACTTCCGGTTTCGACTGAATAGGCGGTGGAACGCACGCCGCTCGCAACAAGCGGAAGCAAGCGATACGGCTGTCCACACTCCACCTAACATTGCAGAGCCTGTCACCTCCAGTGCCGAGGAAAGGCACTTACAATGTAAGCAGCCACTTGGCCCATTGTTTTTAAAATTTTATCAATAAACGGAATTACGCGATGGTATTGTTCTTTTAATTTTTTACCTGATATCCACTCTGGCGGAGCCATTACTGGATCACCCATCTCTAACTAGTTAAGACCCAAGATCGTGGTCCTAACAAAGTCCCAACTGACCTTTGTTTTTAATCAAAGAGGTCATGGTGGTTCAGGTAAGTAGGATACTTATCTATATCCACCGGGTGTTGCACTTACCAAAATCAACTATCATTATTGGTGACGGTGTGAAAAAGACACAATTACTTCACTCAATCTATGGACACATATTTCTATATATTCTTTATGCATTTGTTTGCTTGTCCATTATGCACTTAGCACTTTTTATATTGTTTGTGATTTTTGTGTTCTAATGCACATAATGTTCTAGCAGTCCAGAGCATTTCCACACACCTGTGGTGACCTGGTTTGATTTATCTACAATCAGGTGTATGCTACTTGCTGGCTGCTTTACTGATGCACACTGTGTTCTCACAGTATTCACTTGCTATGTTAATTATGATGGTATGTCTTTAGTATTATTCACTTATATTATGCGGTATAGAGCACATGCACTTTATGGTTATATTTATATTTCTAGCGCCCCCTTATCATTATACCCCCCCCCCCATTAGTTCAAAGATAGCTTATTAAGCACTTTGAGGGGAGCAGCTCAGATACACTACTTTTTTTACTTTTATTTATTATTTTTTTCCTTAGCGCAGAGTTCTTTTTACTTTATTTGTATCATAAATAATAATAAAACTTTTACAGAGATCCGGAGAAGCAATTATACTCATCATTATTCTGAAAGCAATACTTTTGATGTTTGATTCTAGTACAATTTATTGAACAGTAGACCTCTAAAAATGTCTTACAGTCTTTGTCTAAGGGCCATACCACACTAGCAGTCCTATCGCTGGTAAAGGAGAAGTATAGCCAAAGCTTTTTTGGCCCTACTTCTCCTTTGCATCACAGGAGTGCAGTTTGTTCTGCACTCCTGTGACCCGTTTTCAGCTGCTGTCAGCTGACATTACTCAGTCGGTTGAGGCTGGGGAAAAATCCTGACTTCACATCCGGAATCCTCCCAGATTCCTGGACTGGCAGCTGGCTTAGCCTCTTAGCTGCGGTGCTGGGAGACTTAACCAGCTGCTCCCTCCCCAGCCCAGCACTCCCCTGAGCGCTGGAGGGGCAGAGCAGAGAGCCCTGACTTACAGTCACCTCTCTCTGCTTAGAGTGGAAGGAACTGAGCAATCAGTGGTGTTTGATCGCTCAGTTCTTAGTGCAGGAGCGGCGGGGGACAAGAGCAGCATTGGATTGATGCTGCATCCACATAGGTGAGTAGAAGGTTTTTTGGGGGTTTTTTTTGATACCTCATACTTCTCTTTTAAAATTTGCCATGGTCAGGATCACTAAAAACAGCATAATAAATATTCACCTACTTCCATTTGTCACTCCTACGCTGGCCAGGTGAGTGAGGGGTTGCTCCCTTGTGGAAGAAAACACTGCAAAATGTAAATTGTCAAAAGAAAAAAAGGGGGGGGGGGGTTAAACCCTAGTCGGACTTTAATGCACAGCAAACCAAAGGGATTGTATTCAACGTAATATACTAAGCTTTATTAAATACATATACAAAAAATAACAAGGACATTGACAAAGAATAAAAATCATCCATATAAAAATATACATGATGTGAGCCCCGATGCGTCTACGTGTTTTGTTATAAAACTTCCTCAGGACACATTCAGGTTTCAATAAGCGGGTTAGGAGCCATATGTGACAGCCACATATATCTGACAATATGGAAAAGATCTTATTCTAGAATTACCTCATAAGATTTGGGCTTTAAAGCTTGAGTAAAGGTTTTGGATAATTTGGCATAGTTACATTGCTCCAGCTTGGACCATTGTAAGTATGCAAGTAAGTAAGTATGTTCCATATCTGCAGGATCCCTATGGAAGCTGGAAATCACTAGTAGGGATGAGCCGAACACCCCCCTGTTCGGTTCGCACCAGAACATGCGAACAGGAAAAAAATTCGTTCGAACACGCGAACACCGTTAAAGTCTATGGGACACGAACATGAATAATCAAAAGTGCTAATTTTAAAGGCTAATATGCAAGTTATTGTCAATAAAAGTGTTTGGGGACCCGGGTCCTGCCCCAGGGGACATGAATCAATGCAAAAAAAAGTTTTAAAAACGGCCGTTTTTTCAGGAGCAGTGATTTTAATAATGCTTAAAGTCAAACAATAAAAGTGTAATATCCCTTTAAATTTCATACCTGGGGGGTGTCTATAGTATGCCTGTAAAGGGGCGCATGTTTCCCGTGTTTAGAACAGTCTGACAGCAAAATGACATTTTGAAGGAAAAAACACATTTAAAACTACCCGCGGCTATTGCATTGCCGACAATACACATAGAAGTTCATTGATAAAAACGGCATGGGAATTCCCCACAGGGGAACCCCGAACCAAAAAAAAAAAAAAAAAATGATGTGGGGGTCCCCCTAAATTCCATACAAGGCCCTTCAGGTCTGGTATGGATATTAAGGGGAACCCCAGCCAAAATTTAAAAAAAAAATTGACGTGGGGTTCCCCCTAAATTCCATACCAGACCCTTCAGGTCTGGTATGGATTTTAAGGGGAACCCCGCGCCAAAAAAAAAAAAAAAACGGCGTGGGGTCCCCCTAAAAATCCATACCAGACCCTTATCCGAGCACGCAACCTGGCAGGCCGCAGGAAAAGAGGGGGGGACGAGAGTGCGGCCCCCCCCCCCTCCTGAACCGTACCAGGCCACATGCCCTCAACATTGGGAGGGTGCTTTGGGGTAGCCCCCCAAAACACCTTGTCCCCATGTTGATGAGGACAAGGGCCTCATCCTCACAACCGTGGCCGGTGGTTGTGGGGGTCTGCGGGCGGGGGGCTTAACGGAATCTGGAAGCCCCCTTTAACAAGGGGACCCCCAGATCCCGGCCCCCCCCCTGTGTGAAATGGTAAGGGGGTACTTACCCCTACCATTTCACTAAAAAACTGTCAAAAATGTTAAAAATGACAAGAGACAGTTTTTGACAATTCCTTTATTTAAATGCTTCTTCTTTCTTCCTTCATCTTCTTCTTCTTCTGGTTCTTCTGGCTCTTCTGGTTCTTCCTCCGGCGTTCTCGTCCAGCATCTTCTCCGCGGCGTCTTCTATCTTCTTCTCCTCGGGCCGCTCCGCACCCATGGCATGGGGGGGAGGCTCCCGCTCTTCTCTTCATCTTCTTCTCTTCTTCATCTTCTTCTTCATCTTCTTCTTCATCTCTTCTTCCTTCTTCTCTTCTTCATGTCTTCTGCGGGCCGCTCCGCAGCCATGCTGACATGGAGGGAGGCTCCCGCTGTGTGACGGCGTCTCTTCGTCTGACGGTTCTTAAATAACGGGGGGCGGGGCCACCCGGTGACCCCGCCCCCCTCTGACGCACGGTGACATGACGGGACTTCCCTGTGGCATTCCCCGTGACGTCACAGGGAAGTCCCGTCATGTCACCGTGCGTCAGAGGGGGGCGGGGTCACCGGGTGGCCCCGCCCCCCATTATTTAAGAACCGTCAGACGAAGAGACGCCGTCACACAGCGGGAGCCTCCCTCCATGCCAGCATGGCTGCGGAGCGGCCCGCAGAAGACATGAAGAAGAGAAGAAGGAAGAAGAGATGAAGAAGAAGATGAAGAAGAAGATGAAGAAGAGAAGAAGATGAAGAGAAGAGCGGGAGCCTCCCCCCTCATGCCATGGGTGCGGAGCGGCCCGAGGAGAAGAAGATAGAAGACACCGCGGAGAAGATGCTGGACGAGAACGCCGGAGGAAGAACCAGAAGAGCCAGAAGAACCAGAAGAAGAAGAAGATGAAGGAAGAAAGAAGAAGCATTTAAATAAAGGAATTGTCAAAAACTGTCTCTTGTCATTTTTAACATTTTTGACAGTTTTTTAGTGAAATGGTAGGGGTAAGTACCCCCTTACCATTTCACACAGGGGGGGGGCCGGGATCTGGGGGTCCCCTTGTTAAAGGGGGCTTCCAGATTCCGATAAGCCCCCCGCCCGCAGACCCCCACAACCACCGGCCACGGTTGT
This sequence comes from Lithobates clamitans, assembly GCA_037952925.1. Taxonomy (NCBI): domain Eukaryota; kingdom Metazoa; phylum Chordata; class Amphibia; order Anura; family Ranidae; genus Lithobates; species Lithobates clamitans. Next base: position 870,611 of record JBBGZY010001579.1, on the reverse strand, counting down.
GAGGATGAGGCCCTTGTCCTCATCAACATGGGGACAAGGTGTTTTGGGGGGCTACCCCAAAGCACCCTCCCAATGTTGAGGGCATGTGGCCTGGTACGGTTCAGGAGGGGGGGGGCCGCACTCTCGTCCCCCCTCTTTTCCTGCGGCCTGCCAGGTTGCGTGCTCGGATAAGGGTCTGGTATGGATTTTTAGGGGGACCCCACGCCGTTTTTTTTTTTTTTTTTGGCGCGGGGTTCCCCTTAAAATCCATACCAGACCTGAAGTGTCTTTTTTCAACCTCACCTACTATGTAACTATGTTACATTTCTGACAACTTTAAAGTGCTGCACAGAGTTGAAGTTACAAACTATAGAGGTTTGTTTAGTATGTTTAGTAAGGTTGCACCCAGGGGGGCTTTACCATAACATTGCAAGAGCAGCCTGTATAGTGAGTATACACATGTAGTGCTTACCCCCGAAGGAGCGGCTAAATAATTGTTATTTCCATTATTCACGTTTACCACTCAACCCTCGCAGCCCATAGATTTTAAAGTCACAATCCTTAATGCTTTTTCTCAATGCTTTATTCATCAACATAAACTGGGATGGGAGAAGGACTTTCTTTGAGATGCTCTTTGGTTGATTTATGATCTTTTCCTTTGCTTCACTTGCAAAGACTCACAGCATTGCAGGAGACAACAATATAAAACTGGATGATTACTTTATCAGGGAAGAGGGAAGTGAATTTTTGTCCCAGAATAAACGACAAGAGTCACTCTGAATGACCTCCGCTTGACTGATTGGAATCCCGGGGCAATGTTTAACCCAAAGTCACAGGCCTCAGCCACCTGTCTTGCTGACTTATGTACCAACATCCCTCAACCTCTAGACAGTACCTCTCCCTTCGGCTTTTCACTCACTTGATCAATAGCCTGTGTGCTGCTCCTAAGCGATCGATCACCCAGTTTCCTTTTGCCTTTTGCTTGAATCTACTTCTCCTGCAAGGATTCCTAGTTCCTCTGCTCCTTTGTGGCCTGTTCCCCGCCCCGCAGGGGCGGTCAATGACATCAGCGACTACATGCTGTAAGATGTCATCCGTTCCTCCATGAGGACCAGTTCTTCACCCATCTCGCAAGGGTGAAGCTCCGTTGGCTTCCTGGAGGGGAAACCCCCCCCCTCCGGAAACCCGGCTGGCTCTCTCGCTCCCCAGAGCAGGACTGCACTCCAACTCGAACTCCCACTCCCCCCGGGACACCACGTGACCCCCTTTTTATATGAGAGTCCCGGACATTACCAAGCAAATCAATGATTGGTCGAGACTATCACATAAACTACCTGTCACTCAAATGGTAATTTGACAGGCCTGCTGTAATAGCACAAGCCTGTCTAAATTTACCTGACATAGAAAGCTGGAAGAAAAAGGGTCACCTAAATAAAAGTAGGTGCCCGCTACATACACCCCCCACTTGAATCACAACTGTCCCCATTTGTGGGGAATAAATTTCAGAGTAACTCCTTAAAATTTTAAGAGCGAAAGGAGCATCTCATTACATCAATTGGAATGTCACTGTACACAATATCAGCACAACAGTATTTACATGGCCTGATTTTAGATCCCTACATCTAACATTCAATACAAGCGGAACCAAAGCATTGCTCCCGCGGGAGGAATACTCTGGTTACCACAGGCCTTCATCTGTAGAATGGACAGCCGTCACATCTTCAATATACCTAAAGAAAGACACAAAATATTTCTAACTTATACTAACTATTACACAACATTACCATACAGAGGGGGTTATCATCCTTTACCTGGTAATTAAACAAATACACAATACTTTATGGCATGTATGTTCCCATTGGGATGGTCGCTCCCTCAAAAGGAGTCCAGCAGTACTCCTGCAAAGCGCATACCAACAGACATGCTCGGTAAATAAATCCTCTTGCCCGTTGGCAAAATAAACTTTCTGTTTGGCTCTTAAACAAGATTACTGGGAGAAGTACTTGTGCTACCAAAGGGACTTAGCAGAAACAGCGCACTCTAGTGTCCATAACCTTGTCAGGCACCATGAATGCGAGTCTCCTGCTTAACAGTTTACTTGTGAATGCAATTCTGTTCACAAATAATATCTCGGTTCAGGCAACCTCTTCCGACTATCTCCTGGTCCTCTCACCGAGATAGAATAGCTGTGGATATTTTGTCCAGCCTTTACCACCAATACTCTGTCCTTGTGGATTGCTCTTCCCAGCTTCCACTCCCGATGAATATCTTTGAACCGGACTCAAACCTCACTGTCAGGTGTCCTTCTTGGCTTGGGAATGTGAAGATAGTCCCACACAAGTTCATCTTCCCATACCTCCCGGGAACTTTCTACAACATCCATAATTTGTTCTGGGACATAGGGGTAATCAAAGCCCCATTCTTGAGCTACCCTTCGCTGAACCCCTCTCTGGAATCTAGAGAGTCTAGGCAAATCTTTAGCCTTTCCTCTACCAGGCAAAACACAAGCGTCAGTAGCTCTACTGACCCATTGCTAGAACGTAGTTGGCCTGCTAGGAATGGTAGTATTTGACACACTAAAAGGGGGTACTGGAACTTTAACTGTACCGGACACTCCTGTGGAAGCTTCCACTGAAGTTTAGCTTTCAACAAAACATTCCTCCTCACTACTTGAATTAAACTCTTCAGGGGATGACCATTCGAATAGATTGTCCATCGACCCATATTTCTGCAAGATCTGTGGCGATCCCCAATCTATAACCCGATCTTCATCTACCCCGTCCGGCTCACCTGATGGATCCCCCTCCTGTAACTTAGGCTCCTTCCGGATGGGCAAATCAAAAGGCTCACTGTTAACCGGCTCCTCTGGGGTTTCCTTCAAAGACTGAACAATAACTTCTACAGTCCCTGGGGCCCCTGCCAGATCACAAGCTTTCTTAGTAGATCCTACCTGATCTCCTGATGGCTCTAATTCAGCCAAATCAGACGGGAGCTCCTCCACTGCTACTGCAGGCGACATACAACCCTCTCCGGCCTTCCGAATCACCTGTTCTTGAGGCAGACAAAGTCCCATTGTAACATTAACAGCATAATATTTAACTTCCTGTTGGACGGGTCCCAATTGCATTAACTGGATACCGCAATGTCCGCACTGAGCCCAGGCGGTGACTACAACTGTAGGCCTCCGACATCCAGGATACAGCATACAGAGCCTCTCCACTCCGTCGATCACTCCCAACACCAGTCCTCCGGTCAACTCCAACCGAACACCGGTGTCAATCAAAATCTGGTCCAGCAAATCAGATAGCCGCTGCATGGCAAGTGTACTCCCAACACCTTCCGCCATCTTTCTCCGCCTGTCTCGCTCTGGCGCATGGCACGCTGAACATCAAAAACTTTTCCTCTGGGGCGTGGCTCCACCCCCCACTTGTTGGTTCAGCGTGCGAGGAACTGTAGCTGTACATTTTCAAAGTCCTCCCCAGTGACCCCTGGTGGTAGGTACTGTTGTACTGCAGGCTATCTTGGCAATAGTCACTGAAATGCAGGTTTTCGTTGCTATGGGAGATAATTAGCGGCAAACGTGAAACAGATATCCCGGACGACGCCCCCACATGTAGCGCTTACCCCTGAAGGAGCGGCTAAATAATTAATTGTTTACCACTCAACCTTGGCAGCCCATAGATTTAAAAGTCACAATCCTTAATGCTTTTTCTCAATGCTTTATTCATCAACATAAACTGGGATGGGAGAAGGACTTTCTTTGAGATGCTCTTTGCTTGATTTATGATCTTTTCCTTTGCTTCACTTGCAAAGACTCACAGCATTACGGGAGACAATAATATAAAACTGAATGATTACTTTATCAAGGAAGAGGGAAGTGAATTTCTGTCCCAAAATAAACGACAAGAGTCACTCTGAATGACCTCTCCCGCTTGACTGATTGGAATTCCGGGGCAATGTTGAACCCAAAGTCACAGGCCTCAGCCACCTGTCTTGCTGACTTATGTACCAACATCCCTCAGCCTCTGGACAGTACCTCTCCCTTCTTTTCACTCACTTGATCAATAGCCTGTTTGCTGCTCCTAAGCGATCGATCACCCAGTTTCCTTTTGCTTGACTCTACTTCTCCCGCAAGGATTCCTAGTTCCTCTGCTCCTTTGTGGCCTGTTCCCCTCCCCACAGGGGTGGCCAACGACATCAGCGACTACATGCTGTAAGATATCGTCCGTTCTCCCATGAGGACCGATTCTTCACCCATCTCGCAAGGATGAAGCTCCGTTGGCTTCCCGGAGGAGAAAAACCTCCACCTCCCCCTCCGGGAACCCGGCTGGCTCTCTCGCTCCTCAGAGCAGGACTGCACTCCAACTCGAACTCCCACTCCCCTCGGGACACCACGTGACCCCCTTTTTATATGAGAGTCCTGGGCATTACCAAGCAAATCAATGATTGGTCGAGACTATCACATAAACTACCTGTCACTCAAATGGTAATTTGACAACAACAGGCCTGCTGTAATAGCACAAGCCTGTCTAAATTTACCTGACATAGAAAGCTAGAAGAAAAAGGGTCACCTACCTAAAAGTAGGTGCCCGCTACACACATAAAGAATATAAACAAATGTGCTAAAAAAATAAACAGCCTCTACTCCTTCCGTAAATCAACCCCACTGCTTCCAGGTACTGCTCTCTTACATTATTGACTGTAGCATCAAGCCACATATAAGTACAGAAATTCCAGCTCCAAACAGCTATGTAGAGCAGTGGTCATCAACCCTGTCCTCAGGGCCCACTAACAGGCCAGGTTTTATGTATTACCTTGGGGAGATGCAGACTAGAATACTGCAATCACTGAGCAGCAAATGATATTACCTGTGATGTATTTCAGTTATCTTGCAAACCTGACCTGTTAGTGGGCCCTGAGGACAGGGTTGATGACCACTGATGTAGAGAACAGACTGTTTTTGCCAAAGTTTAGCAAATAATTACAGACATTGGCAATTGTAGGCATTTAGAAGCATAAGGTTATAAAACAGAACTGATATTTGCAGTATCTCACTCTGCTTATCTCCCCTAATATTGCACAGGCTTGCTCTGCCTAGTTGTTAACATTAAGAGCATAGCAGGTAGGTGATTCTGTCATTAAAGGCAGTCCCCGGGTTTCAAACAAGGTGCTGTAGGTTTGTTCTCAAGTTTAATTTGTATATAAGTTGAAACAGGTACATTTTTTAAGTGTAACTCTAGCCCAAAATATTTTTTTAGGTTATTTGGATAGCATAGGGAAGTGTTGACACCCCTGTAATGTTTATTTTGCTGTCTGTGCCCCTGTTCAGAAGATTTCACCTCCCTTTCTGCCACTGTGACAATTGGATTTTGAAAATTTTGGGTTGTCGTGCAAACAAGGATTGGTGAATGGTGATAAAGCCTCAGTGGAGACACCTTTTTCCCATGATAACTCTTACAGCAATGAATTTCCCTTCCTATGGGTAGATTTCCTCTTAATTCATGTTGTCCCCCTCCTTTTGCAAGTAGTAGTAATAGTAGTTTCAGTTTTGAGTAACGGAAGCAAATATCACTGCTAGTGAGGGAGCAATGATTTAACAACATGTTGCTGGGTTAGGGTAGCAAGGAGGTAATTCCATAGCATAAGTTGAATTATAATGATTCTGTTGCTAGGTAAACACTGCTGGGAAAAGAATCACCCACCTAACATGGTCCTTATATCACATCAAATAAAACCTCAGCAGGCACATTTTATGTTTTAATCATTTTCTTCTTATTTCTTCCAGGTATCCCACATTTAAATCATATGACATATCGAGCAGCACAAATTACCTATGCTGTTCTACTCCTGAAAAGCATTATGTATTGTCCACTTCTGATTTTCCTTAAGTCCAAAGTCACGCCATGACTTTTCAGAAAGCAAGCATGAACTACACAGCTACAGAAGAATTTTTTTTTTTCTTCAAAGTACTAACATGCTTTTAGAATTTACTTTTCTGAAATGACATAGTTAAAAAAAACTGTTACCATTTAAATAAGATAAAATCAATAAAAACATATTCTATTATAAATGCAATATGATGAACTTTATAAATTATCATAGAAAAACCTAGATGTTACTTTAGATTTTTAGGCCTAGCTAAGTCATTAAAATATTATATAATACAATAACTTTTTGAAAAAATTTTTTAACACTTAATGTAAAACCTGTGTCTGAAAAAATCCATAGCCAGATAAAGAAAATAGAAAAATGATTGAGAAATTGTGACGTCATCTACAGAGCTGGAAAAATGGCAACTCTCAATAACATTATGTTCTTTAAAATACCATTGACTCTTTTACATTAAATGAATGCAGTTTGAAAAATTAATAAATTGAAAAGGACTTAGCACTAGTGTTAACAATTTGTTAAGCAGCAGTACTCGTTGTCAAGCAGTGACTACAAAAGCAAAAATAAAAATTTGAATATATAAAACGGAAAAAAACAGAATGCAAATATTAGTTTGGGCAACTGATTATAAAAAGGATTTATTTTTTTAAGAGGGGTAATGATAAACAACTATGCTGGTATCCCCTAGCTCCTTTAGGTAACAACTAAATGAGGGAAGGGCATAAATAACTGGTTTGTTTAGTTAGGTTAAAAAGAAACTTCAAGTTGAGTATGTATAAAAATATTCAAGATCAACATAAAGCTTTAGTAAATCAAGTGTTTTCCAATACGGCAAAGGATAATGTTACTTCAGATTTGCATGGAAGCAAAAATAGTTTACCATCAAAATAGGAAGGGGTTCTTTACAGCAAGAGCAGTTAAACTGTAGAATCTAGTGTCTTACTTAGTAATAGCAAAACAGCAAACTAGAAAAGGTCTAGACCAGGGGCATTCAACATTTTGAACATCCTGGGCCACATTTGAAGAAGAGCTATTTTCTTGGGCCACACATAAAATACACTAACAATAAGGATTACTTTTGAGCAGAAAAAGTCAGGCAGATCAAGTTTACCATCACTGATATAGATAATATATCTAAAAAAACTTCATTTTTTAAAATATTTTTTTATTACAAAAATAAAAGAGGTCAACATAAAACCAGTGTGATATTTGACACTGGTTTTGCTAAAATACCTCATCAATATCTGGTTGGATGGATGTAGTAGCAATTCTTAATAAGTTCTTAAGGTGCTCATCAGATATTTTGGTTCTAATTTTGCCCTTCGTGTGCTTCATCCCTGAAAATATTTGCACACAAATGTAGGTGTAATAAGATACAAATATAAATAAAACTTATTAACTTATAAAAGTCCAGTAAAGAGACACTGTCAAATTTTTCTTGGGCTGTATGTGTTCACTAAGGCTGGGTTCACACTAGTGTGAACTGAATGTGGGTTTTCCTGAATCCAATTTGCATAGCAGGAGATTGTGACCGCCTCTCTATGGAGCCGGTTCACACATCTCCGATGCGAATTGCACAGGAGTCCTGTGCATCTTCTGGTCCATTTCAGTTCCGAAGTCAGCCCAAAATTTGGGTTAAAATCGGACCTGAAACAGTGAATGGAGATGCACCGGACTCCTGCTGTGAGCCGCTGCGATCTCTAATGTGAACCCAGCCTTAGTGTACATGCAAATCAACATTCTTAAGTAAGTTTACGATTTTTTGTGGGGAGTTATTCATAGCCATCTTGGGCCACATGTAGCTCAGTGGCCACAGGTTGGACACCCCTGGTTTAGACAAAATCTTACAATTAATAGTATGCAGAATTATATTTGTTAAAGAATTGTCTAAAAGTATTTTGATTTATGGAAATGGTCTAGCTATCTTTGGAGCAGTTAATGTGCTTTATTTTCCTTTAGGGAGAAATTTGTCACAACTATCTAGGCTTGATTTAATTATATAACTTGGAAACATAAATATAATAAATGTAATCTTAAATGTATTTTTCTATTTACTGTATGAATTTTGCTTTCTCGTGGTTACTTGCTGACTTTGCTAGAAATTCATACTGCTGTTACTAAAAACAGTAAACTGTTCTTTAATTAAATAATTGCATTAGGTTTTTCTTTTTGTGTGTGTGTGTGTTACTGTTTTTACTATTATTAACAGTTAAATATTTTGAAGATTATGAACAAGTCCTTGCTAAATTATTCTGATCTCAGGTTTATTTTATTTTATTTATACAATGATAGGTTTTTTTTCACTATTTTACAGGGAGCATTGAACTATTCTTATCTGTTCCTACTCCCAAAGAAAACGTGACTTTTGCTTGCACATAATTGGATAACTAAATTCAGCACAGGGTCACTTGATTCACTAAGGAATTTTCTTTTTGTAAAGTGAATTTTCACTTAGCTTAGTGAACAAGGTAAAGCTATTCTTACTACAATCATCAAAGTAGCAAATCCTGTTATTTATTTATTTTTTTCCCCCTATGTGGTTGATTTTGGTATTTAAAGTTAACACCTCTTTGCCTCTTTTAGAAGTCTGTTCTTTTCCTTTGTAATTAAACCCACCCATCCGAATTATGTCAGAATTATGTTTTAATTTATATACATATATACCGTGTTTCCCCGAAAATAAGACTTACCCTGAAAATAAGACCTACTGTGATTTTTGGGGAGGGCTGCAATATAAGCCCTACCCCAAAAATAAGCCCTAGTTTAACCGCTAGCCGACCAGCCACTGCAGTTATACTGCGGCAGGTTGGCATGGCTGCGCAAATCGCCATAGGTGTACATTGGCTCTTTAAGACACTATTGCAGGCGTGCGCGTCCGCAGTGTGTTCCCGGAGCCGATGCATGTGCCCGACGGGCGCGATGTCCGCCGGGCACCCGCGATCGCTCGTGACAGAACGAGAACAGGATGTGTGTGTGTAAACACACAAATCCCCGTTCTGTCAGGGGAGAGGAGACAGATTGTGTGTTCCTACTAAGTAGGAACAACGATCTGTCTCCTCCTGTAGTCACTCCCATCCCCCACAGTTAGAACACACAGTGAGGGAACACATTTAACCCCTTGATCGCCCCCTAGTGTTAACCCCTTACCTGCCAGTGACATTTATACAGTAATCAGTGGCTATTTTTAGCTCTGATCGCTGTATAAATGTCAGTGGTCCCAAAAAAGTGTCAAAAGTGTCCAATCTGTCTGCTGCAATGTCACTGTCCCGATAGAAATCGCAGATCACCGCCATAATTAGTAAAAAAAAATAATAATAAAAATGACATAAATCTATCCCCTATTTTGTAAACGCTATAACTTTTGCACAAATCAATCAAATACGCTTATTGCGTTTTTTTTTTTTACCAAAAATATGTAGAGGAATACATATCGGCCTAAACTGAGGAAGAAATTTGTTTTTTATATTTTTGGGGGGGATATTTATTATAGCAAAAAGTACAAAATATAGTTTTTTTCAAAATTGTTGCTCTTTTTTTGTTTATAGCGCAAAAAATAAAAACCACAGTGGTGATCAAATACCCCCAAAAGAAAGCTCTATTTGTGGGGAAAAAAAAGGACATAAATTTTGTTTCAGTACAACATTGCACGACTGTACAATTGTCAGTTAAAGCAATGCAGTGCCATATCGCAAAAAATGGCCTGGTCAGGTAGGGGGCAAATCCTTCCGGGGCTGAAGTGGTTAAAGTGGTTGTAAAATCCTAGAATCCACTCTATTACAGTATTATATAATGTAAACTGTGTATGTTCTGTAATCTATTTGTGTTAAATACCTTCGGTACAGCGCAGCTCGGCGCTCAGCTGACCTTCCGCTGCTCTCCTTCTCTTCTCCCAGCTCTCATCTTGGCCAACCTTGGGTCAAGGAAGCACCAAGCGGTGCTCTAAGAAGGTATTTGGCACAATTGTATTACAGAAACATACACAGTTTACATGATATAATACTGTAATAGAGTGGATTCTAGGATTTTACAAGCACTTTTACTCGGTTCCTCTGGGGATTCCTGACAGGCAGGGAGGGGGAGAGAAGACAGCACATTACATGATAAGACCTAGACTGAAAATAAGCCCTACTGTAATATAAGACCCGAGCTTACATTTGGGGAAACACGGTATATATACACAAACCCTGCCCTATTTCACACTCCAAACCCTTACCCACAGCAGCTGGTAAAATTGAAGCACCCCCTGGTGGCACAAATTATAAATAAACAGCTATATATGAAAAACAGCGCTATATTTTAGTCAAATCAGTATGTTACAACAACCCCCAAAAAAGTGCTTCAATATAGTGAAACAATATTATAAGGCTTTGCTAGTGATATAAGTTCACATATAAATAAAATATGGTCCCTTTATTCCTAAGTGAGTCATAAAATGCAGGCAAGTATGGCCACATCAGGTTTCTATAAAGGCTCACCGCCATAGGGCAGACACTCAAAACAAAACTACTTCCATAGTGTAATACTGTAACCATAAGCGCTTTTATTTAAAAGTATTATACTCATGTTTAAGTGATAAAACAATAGCCCCAGTCCCGCAAGGTTAAAATCCTGTGTACTATCAGGTTCCCTGCATCTGTCATCACTTCCATTTGACATGTTTTGCCATCAAAGACTTCCTCAGGATATGATCCCGGGTAACACTGTTAAATACCCATATTGCCCTTACTTAATGCCCACACTTCCGCCTTTTCATGTCAGACACTAAGAGGGTTCAAAGTTACAAAACAGACCGTGCACACCTTTTCCTCACTTTTGGACCCACAAACAAAAAGGGGGGTGCTATTTTTTTAATATATCTACAGTATCTCACAAAAGTGAGTACAACGCTCACATTTATATATATTTATCTCTATATACAATATCTCACAAAAGTGAGTACAACCCTCACGTTTTTGTAAATATTTTATTATATCTTTTCAAGTGACAACAATGAAGAAATGCCACTTTACTACAATGTAAAGTAGTGAGTGTGCAACTTGTATAACAGTGTAAATTTGCTGTCCCCTCAAAATAACTCAACACAGCCATTAATGTCTACACCGCTGGCAACAAAAGTGAGTACACCCCTGAGTGGAAGTGTCCAAATTGGGCCCAATTAGCCATTTTCCCTCCCCGGTGTCATGTGACTCATTAGTGTTACAAGGTCTCAGGTGTGAATGGGGAGCAGGTGTGTTAAATTTGCCGTTATCGCTCTCACTCTCTCATACTGGTCACTGGAAGTTCAACATGGCACTCCACGGCAAAGAACTCTCTGAGGATCTAAAAAAAAAGATTTGTTGCTCTACATAAAGATGGCTTCGGCTAGAAGTGGACTGCCAAGACCCTGAAACTGAGCTGCAGCAAGGTGGCCAAGACATACAGTGGTTTAACAGGACAGGTTACAATGAGGACAGGCCTCGCCATGGTCGACCAAAAAAGTTGAGTGCACATGCTCAGCGTCATATCCAGAGGTTATCTTCAGGAAATAGACATATGAGTTCTGCCAGCATTGCTGCTGAGGTTGAAGAGGTGGGGGGTCAGCCTGTCAGTGTTTAGACCATTTGCCGCACACTGCAACAAATTGGTCTGCATGGCTGTCATCCCAGAAGGAAGCCTCTTCTAAAGATGATGTACAAGAAAGCCCGCAGTTTGCTGAAGACAAGCAGACTAAGCACATGGATAACTGGAACTATGTCCTATGGTCTGATGAGACCAAGATAAACTTATATGGTTCAGATGGTGTCAAGCGTGTGTGGCGGCAACCAGGTGAGGAGTACAAAGATAAGTGTGTCTTGCCTATAGTCAAGCATGGTAGTGGGAGTGTCATCGTCTGGGGCTGCATGAGTGCTGTCGGCACTGGGGAGCTAAAGTTCATTGAGGGAACCATGAATGCTAACATGTACTGTGACATACTTAAGCAGAGCATGATCCCCTCCCTTCAGAGACTGGGCTGCAGGGCAGTATTCCAACATGATATCGACCCCAAACACAGCACCAAGATGACCACTGCCTTGTTAAAGAATCTGAGGGTAAAGGTGATGGACTGGCCAAGCATTTCTCCAGACCTAAACCCTATTGAGCATCTGTGGGGCTTCCTCAAATGGAAGGTGGAGGAGCGCAAGGTCTCTAACATCCACCAGCTTTGTGATGTCGTCACGGAGGAGTGGAAGAGGACTCCAGTGACAAACTGTAAAGCTCTGGTGAACTCCATGGCCAAGAGGGTTAAGGCAGTGCTGGAAAATAACGGTGGCCACACAAAATATTGACACTTTGGGCCCAATTTGGACATTTTCACTTAGGGTGTACTCACTTTTGTTGCCAGCGGTTTAGACATTAATGTCTGTGTGTTAAGTTATTTTGAGGAGACAGCAAATTTACACTGTTATACAAGCTGTACACTCACTACTTTACATTGTAGCAAAGCATCATTTCTTCAGTGTTGTCACATGAAAAGATATAATAAAATATTTACAAAAATGTGAGGGGTGTACTCACGTTTGTGAGATACTATATATATATATATATATATATATATATATATATATATATATATATATATATATATATATATATATAATATCAAGATAATTACACATTTCATACATAATATCACTAAAAATGATTGTCACAACACCTTGCTTTAGTACTCTTCTCAAGAGCCCTCCGTTCTGTTACAAGCAATAGTCTGGAGTTGTGCAAATATCGAATTGCTTGGATGGATAGATGTCAAATCAGAGCAGTTGGCATTGCTAGCCAGGGTGCCATTGTATGCAAATCACCCTAGGTAACTCCCACATGAAATGCTGAGCCTCCATGATTGAAAAAAAATAAATAAAAGAAGCAGGCAAAAGACAGTAAAACTGGGGAGGAGGAGGCTAGATGTTATTGGGCAGCCTCTAGCATGTTCTATCTGACTTGTTGCATCTTCTACTGCACACTGAGAAGCTCAAGGTGTGCAGTAAAATCAAAATAGTTCATTTCAGTACAACTGAATTGTACAGGGGACTGAAGGTAAAGCTGGAATTCAGCTTAAAAAAAAGGGTTATCTATTAGGGATGGGTGAACAGGTTCAGACCGAGCATCAGTTCAGGCCAAACATTTGGTTGTTCCCCAAACACTCAAATTTGAAGGGTGTTCCCCGGTTGTTCGCTCCTACAAACACCCTGCAATGCACTGGGCGCTGCACAGTGCATTCTGTGCCCTGATAGGGCAAAGCTTTGCCCAATCAGGATGCAGTGTTCGTTGGTTGCTAAGGAGCAGGGCGGGACAGCCAGGTGTGGCATCCCTAACAACCGATGAGTCGTCAGCTGTCAATGGGTTTCCCTGCTGACAACTGAACAATAAAAAATAAAGAAAAAAACGGCCAGATTCCGATAAGTCTGCCACCCGCAGACCCCGACAACCACTGCCCAGAGTTGTTGGGGAGAGGCCCTTGGACCCATCAACAAGGCCTCGCTCAGCCCCCTTTTCCTGACCTGCCAGGCTGCAAGGGTCTGGATTTCGGGGGACACATTTTTTTTAAATTTTGGTGTGGGGTTCCCTTCCAAATCCATACCAGTCCTGAAGGTAGGACTCCATTGCCGCCATTTTACTTACCAAAAGCGCTGTTTTACCTACTTAAATGTGAATGTTTTCTAACTTTTAATAAATTTTATTTGTAGTTTACGGAATTACGCTATGTGCCCCTTTTTGTTCTTCCTCCTTTAAATCCATCGGCTATCCACGTATACCGGGTCTCTTTACGAGACACACCAGTCCACGGACGGTCGTGGGTTTTCGTTACAGCTTCCAGAGGATTCCATGCCTTCAGTGGCTGCTCCATTACACAAGCCTATTTGACTCATTGAACGTATGTTCTTTTGGGTTCAAACATTCCGGTAAGCCTCCAGAGTATATGGTGGTGGTATCTCTTCACTTCAAGCTTACACTTATTCACTGTCAAGATTTTCACACAAAGTTGGACTTTTCACCTACTATTTTTTGATTTATTCACTTGGACTTTTGTTCAAAAGCTGATTTTGATTATATATATACTTATATATGTTTGCGAATATTGGGTTTATTCTCTTTGTGGCAATTTCATGTACTTATTTATTAGCGCTACACTTTTTACTTTGTTTGAAGGATCTGGTATAGACAGGGGGGGGAACCCACGTTGTTTTTTTCTTTATTTTTTCAATAGTCGTGGCAGCAATTGTAACTGTGAGTCATTTTATATGGAACTTGACTTGGTTTTTTTCTTTAAAAACTTCGTTTTTGCTGCAGCATGTTTCATGCATGCTACAGATGCACCCCTTTACAGGCACATTAAGGGGACCCCCCCAGGGCACTATATTTAAAGGAATTTTTCATTTGTATTGTTGCACTTTAAGCATCAATAAAATCACTGCTACTGCAAAAACAATCATTTTACAGACCCCCGTACATCTTTTAATGCCAGTTACTTCCATATAAGCCTTCAAAATAGGCACTTTTGATTTTTTCCTATATACTTCAATGGGGTTCACAGTTCGGGTTAGAACACTTCCCCTGTTCAGGACTTTTACTGCAAACAAACAAGAGAGTGTTCTGCCCATCCGAAGGTAGCACCCTCTAGTTAGGTAGGTGCTAGATTGAGGATTTTCTAGCAGAGTAGATACATTTAGACAGGCCTAGCTGGTGGCTAGGCCTGTTTGTTTTCCTTCTGGGCTGGGAGTGGCTCAGGGTAGTAGCTTGTAACTCAGAGGCAGCATCACTGAGACCTCCCTCTTCTTTCTAGAGCTTGCTGGAAAGATCTGGAAAGAGAAGAGGAGAGGTGGAGCCAGGGCCGGCCCAAGACATTGTGCTGCCTGGGCCCAAGAATAAAATGCTGACCCCCCCCAAAAAAATTACGCCCACCAAAAGGCACCCACATTCATTATTTTATATCATGACAACTAAAATTAAATTCATCAGAAAATATTAAAAATGCCATAAATATATTCCCTATTTTGTAGACACTATTGCGCAAACCAATCAATACATGCCTATTGCAATTTTTTTAACCAAGAATATGAAGCAGAATACATATTGGCCTAAACTGATTATGACAGTTTTTTGGGGGATATTTATTATAGCAACAAGTTAAAAAATACATATTTTTTTTCTAAATTTTCGTCTTTTTCTTGTTTATAGCGCAAAAAATAAAAACTGCAGAGTGGGGCATAGACGGTGTCAGTAGGGCAGTGGACAGTGTCAGTGGGGCAGTGGATGGTGTCAGTGGGGCAGTGGACGGTGTCAGTAGGGTAGTGGATGGTGTCAGTAGAGCAGTGGACGGTGTCAGTAGGGCAGTGGACGGTGTCAGTGGGCCAGTGGATGGTGTCAGTAAAGCAGCAGACGGTGATGGTGTCTGTGGGCCAGTGGATGGTGTCAGTAGGGCAGAGGACAGTGTCAGTGTTTTTTTTTTTTACCATATTTTTTTATTTTGCCCTGTTGGGGGGCATTAGTTTTAGGTCTCTGAATGAACACAGGGGTCCCCCTACTGCCTGTACACTACAAGACCCAGCGTGTCCAGGACTCACCTCTCCCCCATGCTGGCTCCTGTCACAACCCCAAATATAGGATGTTCCCAGTACAGGGGGGTCAGGAGAAGTCTCAGTCTCCCTCAGTGTGTAGACGACCAACCAGCCCTGTGTCCCGCACTGCAGAATGTTCTAACATTCCCGCTTCTGCCCGCTCCACTCTTACCATGTCACACTTCTTTGGCTCCAGCTAGAGAGCATGTTTATCCCCCCAGTGGGCCCCGCCATGACTGAGAACAGGTGGTGGGAGAGGCGGTTGTGAGCAAAGAGGGAGGTGAAAAGACACAAGCGGCATCTGACTTGAATGGAGAGGTGAGGGGAGGAGACAGGGGAGGAGACAAGTGAGGAGGGGGTGGGACCAACTCATAGAGGCGCAGAAACAGGGAGGACACGGAGTTTGGAGGAAGTGCGGAGAAGGCGGGTCTGTGCACCAGGAAGGCAGAACGTTCACCGCAGTACTGCCTGTCATTCCACGCAGTACATGACCCGCCTCTTCCACTCAGCAGCCCCATCTCACCCGTGTGAAGGGGAAGGGAGTGGTCTGCCTGCCACATACTGGTATCCGAGGTGATGCCCGCTGCCCACACAGTGACGCATTGGCATTGGATCTAATGTAAAAGGGAGCCCGCACCACCCCCCCCCCAGAGCAGGGGCCTGGTCGCTTTGGCGACATCTTGGCTGTTTCCCTTCACGCTGTCCACTTGTCACTGCCGGCTGCCGCCCCTCTGTAAATGCGGCCTGGGACCATGGGCCCATTGGGTCCCATGGTAGGGCCGGCCCTGGGTGGAGCTGCCTGGGTTGGTTTAGGGAGCTCTGACCAATCCCCAATTTGGATTGTCAGGGGGCAGGCCTCCTTAAATACCTGGGGTCAGCCCAGCTGGGGAGGAGTTGTCAGGGGAAGATCTGGAGTGAGAGAGTGTGGAGGCAGTCAGGGGGCCATGGGGAGCTCCCCAGTCTTGGGGGGGGTGCCCTAGGCTAGCCACTTGACAACTGGGCACTTAAACCCCCTTCCTAACCAGACCAATTTTCAGCTTTTGGTGCTCTCACATTTTGAATGACAATTACTCAGTCATGCAACACTGTATCTATATGAAATTGTTGTCCTTTTTTCACACAAATGGAGCTTTCTTTTGGTGGTATTTAATCAGCGCTGGGTTCTTTATTTTTTGCACCGTAAAAGAAAAAAGACCGAAAAATCTGTAAAAAAATACATTTTTCTTCATTTCTGTTATAATATTTTGCAAATTAGTAATTTTTCTTCATATATTTTGGCCAAAGTTTATACTGCTACATATCTTTGGTAAAAATAGCCCAAATCAGTGGATATTATTTGGTCTTTTTGAAAGTTATAGAGTCCAAAAGCTATGGTGCGAATATCTGAAAATTGATCACACCTGAAGTACTGACGGCCTATCTAATTTCTTGAGACCCTAACATGCCAGAAAAGTACAAATACCCCCCAAATGACCCCTTTTTGGAAAGAAGACATTCCAAGGTATTTAGAAAGATGCATGGTGAGTTTTTTGAAGTTGTCATTTTTTCCCACAATTCTTTGCAAAATCAAGGTTTTTTTTTAACTTTTTTTTTTTTCCACAAAATTGTCATATTAGCAGGTTATTTCTCACACACCGCATATGCATACCACAAATTACACCCCAAAACACATTCTGCTATTACTCCCGAGTACAGCGATACCACATGTGTGAGACTTTTACACAGCATGGCCACATACAGAGGCCCAACATGCAGGGGAGCACCCAGGCCAATTCTGACATTTCTCTCCTACATGTAAAAATCATCATTTATTAGCTAGAAAATTACATAGAACCCCAAAACATTATATATCTTTTTTTAGCAAAGACCCTAGAGAATACAATGGCAGCCGTTGCAACTTTTTATCTCGCACGGTATTTGCGCAGCAATTTTTTTAACGCTTTTTTTTTAAAAAAAAACTGTTTTGTGCTTTACAAAAACCAAAACAGTAAAGTTAGCCCAATGTTTTTGCATAATGTGAAAGATGAAGTTACGCCGAGTAAATAGATACCCAACATGTCACCTTTCAAAATTGCACGCGCTTGTGGAATGGCGCCAAACTTTGCTACTCAAAAATCCCCATAGGCGACGCTTTAAAATTTTTTACTGGTTACATGTTTTGAGTTACAGAGGAGGTCTAGGGCCAAAATTATTACTCTCACTCTACCGATTGCAGAGATACCTCACATGTGTGGTTTGATCACCGTTTTCATATGTGGGCGGGACTTACGTATGCGTTCGCTTCTGCATGCGAGCACACAGGGACAGGGGCGCTTTAAAATTTTTTTTTTTTTTATTGTTCATTTTACTTTATTTATTTTAGTTTGATGCTTTTTTCCAAAATAAAAAAAAAATTTTGACCACTTTTATTCCTATTACAAGGAATGTAAACATCCTTGTAATAGGAATATGGCATGACAGGTCCTCTTTACAGTGAGATATGGGGTCAATAAGACCCCACATCTCACCTCTAGGCTGGGAAGCCTGAAATTAAAAAAAAAAAAAAACGATCCTGGCTTCGATCGTAGCGGTGAGTCGGTAGAAGCGCAGGAGGGGGGGACATCCCCTCTCGCCTCCCGTAAGAACAATCAAGCAGTGGAACAGCCGCTATGATCATTCTTATGGTGTAGGGAATCGCCGGCTGAAAAAGCTGATATCTGAATGATGCATGTAGCTGCAACCATCATTCAGATATCTCCGCACAAAGCCAAGGACGTTTTATGACGGCTGGCGGGCGGGAAGTGGTTAAAACGCATTTTTTTTTTAACACAAAGTTGTCCATTTATACAATATTTCTACCACATAACATGTACATACCAAAAATGACACCCCAAAATAGATTCTCCTACTCCTCCTGAGTACGGCGATAGCACATGTGTGAGACTTCCACAGCCTGGCAACATACAGAGGCCGAGTACAACCGAGCATGGCTCAGCATGGCAGGGTATGGCGGGGTATTGTGGAGTATGGCGGGGTATTGCGGAGTATGGCGGGGTATTGCGGAGTATGGCGGGGTATTGCGGAGTATGGCGGAGTATGGCGGGGTATTGCGGAGTATGGCGGGGTATTGCGGAGTATGGCAGGGTATTGCGGAGTATGGCGGGGTATTGCGGAGTATGGCGGGGTATTGTGGAGTATGGCGGAGTATGGCGGGGTATTGCGGAGTATGGCGGGGTATGGCGGAGTATGGCGGAGTATGGCAGGGTATGGCAGGGTATGGCGGGGTATGGCGGGGTATTGCGGAGTATGGCGGAGTATGGCGGGGTATGGCGGGGTATGGCGGGGTATTGTGGAGTATTGTGGCGTATGGCGGGGTATTGCGGAGTATGGCGGGGTATGGCGGGGTATTGCAGAGTATGGCGGGGTATGGCGGAGTAATGCGGGGTATTGCAGGGTAATGTGGGGCTTTGCAGAGTATTGTGGGGGTATTCCAGGGTAATGTGGGGCTTTGCAGAGTATTGCACAGTAGTAGGGATGGCTGAGCATGGATGGATGGATGGCTGGATGTCTCTGTGCAGCGCTGTGGGCACTACACATCCAGCCCACAGCGCTGCAGACATCCATCCATCTCCCTCTCCGCTCACTGTGTACCGATCGGTACACAAGAGGGGAGGAGAAGAACCGGCGTCATCAGATGACGCCGGTCTGTTTACATGTGATCGCGCCGTCATTTGACGGCGCGATCACATGGTAAACGGCCACGATCAGCGGCCATTTACCGGGATCCGTGAGGACCCGGAGGTCACGGACGTGTTCGGGTGCGCGCCCCAGGGGGCGCGCGAGAGGGGAATTCTGGGAGGACGTCATAGTACGCCCTTCCAGAGTTATCCAACCGCCCTGCAGCCGTCATTCGGCTATGGGCCGGTTGGTAAGTGGCTAGGGCTCGGGTGCATCCAGGAGGAAGCGAAGAGATCCTAGAAAGAGAGGCACATGAGCGAGCAAGGAGAGGACAGCGGGAGAAAACACTTCTATGAGTCTCCAGGGAGGACAACTAGTCGCAGCTGGGAGGGCTGGTAAGTGAGCACAGTTAGGAGGACTGGGGAGGCATGCCTGAGAGAACTGGGAGATTGCAGTTTGAGATGGGTGCAGAACCAGAAGAGAGGACTGTGGGAAGGGCAGTGGAAAGAGGTCTTTGCAGCCAGGCTGGTTGGCAGGGCCTGAGGAGAACTATCTGGGAGTAGTAGCTGAATAGAGGACAGCTAGCACCTGAACTATTTCTACACCAGAGGCCCGAGGTCCTTGCCCACAAAAGGCAGTTTATTTAGGTCTGGCTGAAGTAGTGTCAGGCCTACCCATGTGGTGCTAGCTAGTCTGGAGGAGTAGCAGTCTGCAGCAAGGGAAGTGCTGGTGAAGTAACAGTCTGCAGCAAGTGAAGTGCTGGAGGAGAAGCAGTGTGCAGCAAGTGCTTGTGCTGGAGAGAAGACTGGAGTGTATATACTGGAGTGTATATAGAAGTACCAAGAAGTTTGCACTGAATATTCATGGGCATCCCATAATTCCCAATGTCCTATCCAAGTTTAATCCCCGCAAATAAAAAAACAAAACAAAGCTATGGACTGTTCTGTGTCTTTGATGCCTCGTACACATGATCGTACATTTCGACAACAAAATCCATGTTTTTTTTTCCGACAGATGTTGGCTCAAACTTGTCTTGCTTACACACGGTCACACAAAGTTGGTCGGAAATTCCGAACATCAAGAACGCGGTGACATACAACACATACGACGAGCTGAGAAAAATGTAGTTCAATAGCCAGTGTGACTCTTCTGCTTGATTCCGAGCATGCGTGGCACTTTGTGCATTGGAATTGTCTACACACGATCAGAATTTACGCAAATGGATTTTGTTGTCGGAGAATTTGAGAAACAGATCTCAAATTTTGTGCGACGGAAATTCCAATGGAAACTGTGAGATGGAGCCTACACACGGTCGGAATTTCCGACAAAAGCCTCCCATCGAACATTTTCCGTTGGACAATCCGACCGTGTGTACGAGGCATAAGTGATTGAGAGATGGATGTCTGGCTGGGCAGGGTGACAGGTGAACCACTACATTCAGCAACCCCTACACCTGGCTACACTTATTATCTATATCTGTTACTTAGCAATAGAATAATTCTTTGAAGATTATAATTTAAACTAAGCATTTTCCTTAATTATATTTTGTTGGAGCTTTTACACTAGAATAAAGCAAAGTGCAAAATATGAAATCTATACATCACAAGCCTGCAATATAAAACAATGATTACATAACAGGTCAAAATTTTAAGAAAGTAATATTACAATAAGTTTTATTGTGCTATTATGTGAACGGCGAAACATGTAGAGAGACAATTTACTTCTGTTGATATTTGTTACTGATGTACTGTGGTTTTACCCTTTTTTCACATATGTATTTTTAATTCAATAAATATTTTCTATTCTTCTAAATTTTGTATATGCGTGCGCTTTAAAAGTCCCAATTTTTCTCCTTCTATGTTATTCTTGCTATTATGTATACATTATTTCAAAATGTTTTAACAGATGTGTGTTTAAAAAAGACAGTTAGACCACAAAATGCTGGTAATGCTTTTTTGCTATTCTTTAACCATCTTAATAAAATTCAGATTGATTTATATCAGAAAAAGGAAGCAGCAGCATGTTGATAAGATTTGTTCATCAATCTACTGTAACCACAAACACCAATTTTCCATAAAATGTAAAACACTACAGCATAATAAGCACATGCCTTTGTATGTATAAACCTTAGGCCCTCAACAGTTTACACAGAGAAACCCGCATTTCCCAAACACAGGCTGTTAAAAAAAAAAAAATAAGATGTTGCTTGTTGCTATAGCTCACATAGAAAGGGATCCCACCTAACTTCTTAAAAAAAAACAAAAAAAAACCACAAACACTTCAGGATGTGTGAAGAAGAATGCACATCTAATCACCATAAAGCAGTAGTAATGACATACACTGAAAGTCATGTTCATAGACATCTGGTTTATATAATTATAGGTGAGTAGGCACATGGCCTACTGGTATTATTTTGCAGTTGATAAATGGGACTTGCACTGCTCTGTGATGTGTTCAACCCTTTATCAGAGTGGTTTCTCCTTGTGCCGGAACTCTGGTCCTTCAATATTTCAGCACAAGACTGCTTGCCATTAACACAGAGCAGGATGAGATGAAGAGACAGAAAAATAGGGGTTAGTGTTAGGGCTTAGAATACAGGAAAGGCCTCAGTAAGTTTTACCTTTAGGTAGGGCTAAGGGATATGTGATAAGGCTTCATTTTAGGAGTTAGGAGCTGTGGGGGAGGGTTTAAGTGTTAAAGTGTATGCATAAACTTGCAATGAACTTTGGTCTCATTTGGTCTGTTAAGTATACCATTGGAAGTGTTTTGTTATGTCTATTTGATGAGCGTAAAAATACTTGTAGATCCTGCAATAAATCTTGTGAGCTGATCACTCATCCACTCTGCTTCTGCTTACTGCTAATATCATTGTTCCCAGCTATTTCATTTTCCTACAGAACAACTCCCCCTATGTTATGGAGAAGAGGAGAGGTAGATGTGTTCGGTTGTCCTGTCCTTGGTTGATAACGCTGCTTCTTGGTAGATATAGTATGGTGAGGGAGCAATGTTTCTCTAAGGCTGGCTATACATTATACAATTCTCTTACATTTTCTGTACAATTTTCTTTAGATTTACCTTCAACGATGTAGTGCAAGGGCCTGTCCGATTAGATACAATTGAAAGTGTTGTTTAGTTTTGACCTCATATTACATGGTTTTTGGAAAACCTAAAGGAAAATCGTACAAGATAATTGAACATGTATGGCCAGCCTAAATTATGAAATGCGTAATTGGCAGAATTACTAGGTGAAATTAAAATAAAGGTGAAAAAAACCCACCACATCTGAGGACTGGTAAGCTGCAATATAGTATAATTGTTTTTGGATTAGATGAGCTTTAAGGGGTCATTTTAGGAGTTCAATTTTAAGTATTTAGGAAGGAGAATATTAAGGGGTCTATTTATAAATGTTTTCACAAAACATTCTCCAGAAAGTCAAACATTTTTCAGATTGACCATGAGTTCCACCCGAATTCAACTTGTTCACATTTCTAATTGGCCAGATTTGGCCTGTTTGGGGATACCTCCAGCTGCCACCAGGAATCATTAATTAAGTGGAGGTATCACTACCACCACTAAATGACAGCTTCCAGCTGGATTGTTTCACGATGTTGGTAGGGATCACAGGTGACATCACTGAGCACATGGTCATGACAATATGTACCCAGTGACATCACTGCACTTGCAGGAAACTGACATTTGTCATGGGAGTAGTGGAAGAAGAGGCACGGGTTGTCCTGTTGGCAAGTCATTGAGATTGGTGTTGCATCTATATCATTGAAGAATATGACTGACATTGGATTTACATCATAGGGCACGATTTATATATTTATTTTTAATAAAGGACTTTTTCTACGTTGTCTGTGTTTTTTTGCTATTTAACATTTTTCATGAATGAATAACAAGAAATTCTAGCTAACTTTTTTCATCTTCATAGGGGTAGAGCTGGATTTCTAGGTCCCCCATTATTTTAAAGGGAGCTTCCAGATTCTGATAAGTCTCACCCCCCCACAACCACTAGGCTAGGTATGTGGGGATGAGGTCCTTGTACCGACAACATGGAGATAAGGTGCCTTGCAAAGGGGGAGGGTTTGAATCCCTCTCTCACAAGGTACCCTTCCAATGTTGAGGTCATATGGTCTAGTATGGTTCAAGTGAGATTCAAACTTTCCTTCTCTGGTAGCCAGGTTGCATGTCTACATAACAGTAACATTTTCAGAAAGAGACACCAAACATGGCAAGCCCCGTGGCTTTTTTTGTTTTTTTTTAAGAAAGCTCTACTTATATTGTCACGTCTGATAGGAAGCATGTTGTCCAATCTCCTTTTCCGCGCATGATTCTGTGCCTTACCTTGTTGGCCTGTAGTTATGTACTATTCCAACACTTACAAGGACGTAAGGGATGAAGAGCAGTAAGACAGGAAAGTGGCAAGGATGTTCACAACATCGTCATTAAGAACTCCTATATGAGCTGGAAACCTGCCACGGGGGGACCGCGGTAAACCAGGAGGAAGAGCCAGCTTCTCCTGTTTAATGGCAGGGTGACCAGCTCATATAGTAGTTCTTGCTGATGATACCGTGAACCTCCTTGCCACATTCCTGCCTTACTACTCTTCATCCCTTACCTCCATGTAAGTGTTGGAATATTTTATGTAACTGTACAATAAACATTGCGCTTTTCTGTTTCTCTTCATATTGCTATCCAGAGTTGGCTTCATTCTTATGAAAAGCTGAGCCCTTAGTGCGTGTTCAACTCCCAAGACCGCTCTCCATCATCATTACCATCATTATAGGAACATCACCTTTAATTATTTGGATTTTTTCCACCATTATTTCTGGACATTGATACTTATACCCAGATCCTGAGTTCCAGCATTTTTGTTGTTTGTAGTCATGTACTACATTGTGCTTTCCCTGTTCTTGTTTGATATTTAAAGCAGAGTTAATCCCTCCTATCCACCGAGGACAGTGTCATCTTAGTCTCTATTTCAATCTACAAATCACATATTGCTGCATAAGTGACCAGTAGTGACCCTAGCTATTTGAGGGCTTGAAAGATCAATTGTCATAAGCACACTGGCTACTGTAACAGGCCCTACATATAGTATACAAAGTACATGCACTAGTAGGCAAAATGAAAACATAAACACCGCAGAAAACCACATTGATTTGATTATGGACATAAATGTTAAATTTACCATCTATTGAACATTTCTAACTTGAGCTTTCTTTTTTTGAACAGTTAAATCAGGTGTGTTTAGTTATCCTTCTTGTACATACCTGTACAAAGTCTTCTACATACTGTAGTTTGGTCTGTCCTTGCCTGTTTTATTTTTCTTTCTTTTTTTTCCCCCTTAATCTTTGATTTGCTTAACTCACGGTATCTGACCACTTGCTTGTCCTGGCCTTGCTAGGACTCTGCCTGCTCTGACGTTGGCATCTGATTGTCTTTACTCCTTTACATCCTTTTGTTTTGAACCTTGGCTCTGGTTACCCTACTCAATGACCTCAGGCAATTCTCCTTTACTACATATCCCCAACTTTTGCACAAACCTTGCCCACCTTTGATAAAACTTTGACTTGACTTATTACTTCACATGTCATAGCCTCCCCTCAATGAAGAATGGTCTCCGGTGGGACTAGCATTGGTGACTCATTCTGCACATGGTAATTGCTTGGCATTAATGCTGACTTTGTGGCTTCAATACACTGAGTTAGTGACCTGTAAAAGTTATGTGGATATGGAGATCTGACTTTTTTCTAACTTCCCTAATCTGCATACTTGTTCCAGGTCATTGAATCAGAAAGTACTGAAGTCAGTGAGTCAGAATGATAAATAATAACCAAGCAAATAGCATTTTCTCTCAGGAACATTTAACTTAACTTTTTCAGGGTCTTTCAAGTAGTATAGGACATGCTTTAAAGGTGGCAGCTTTAGTTTAAAAATGATCTCTAAGCAAACAGCTAAATGCATATATAAAATACATACAGGAGTTTGTTTCACCTGGAAAAAGATTTGTATTTCTGTTCTTCCAGTCCTGACATTTAGACAGCTCTGCCACACAGTACAGCCCTACCTAACAGGGAAGGGGACCTGATCCTTCTCTGCTGCAGTTTTACTTTCACTTACAGGTATCTCCCCGCTCTCACCCTGTGAATGGACAAATAATGGAGAAGCAGCACTTTGCTCTCTCTCCTGTCAGCTTTCACATAGTTACATAGTTACATAGTAGGTGAGGTTGAAAAAAGATACAAGTCCATCAAGTCCAACCTTTGTGTGTGATTATATGTCAGTATTACATTGTATATCCCTGTATGTTGTGGTCGTTCAGGTGCTTATCTAATAGTTTTTTGAAACTATCGATGCTCCCTGCTGAAACCACCGCATGTGGAAGGAATTCCACATCCTTGCCGCTCTTACAGTAAAGAACCCTCTATGCAATCTTAGGTTAAACCTCTTTTCTTCTAAGCCTAATGAGTGGCCACATGTCTTATTAAACTCCCTTCCACGGAAAAGTTTTATCCCTATTGTGGGGTCACCAGTATGGTATTTGTAAATTGAAATCATATCCCCATCTCAAGCGTCTCTTCTCCAGAAAGAAAAGGTCAGTGCTCATAACCTTTCTTCATAACTAATATCCTCTAGGGATGGGCAAACAGTTCGGCCCGAGCATAAGTTCGGGCCGAACTACCGTTGTTCGGACATTCGGTGAACAGCCGAACAAACGGGTTGTTCGACCGTTTGTTCGCCCCCCCCCCCCCCCCCGAACCGACCACAATGCAGGCGCTGAACAGTGCATTGCAAGCCCTGATTGGCTGAAGCAATGCAAGCAATGCAAGCTTCAGCCAATCAGGGTACAGAGCACTGTCAGAGTCATGATTGGACACTGTCATGATTTTATCCAATCACGGCTCATTTCCGCTTCACAGTATAAAAGTATTCTTTCAATGGCAGCCATTTTCAGTGTGATTTTGGCATGGAGAGAGATAGAACAGGGCTCTGTTCGGTGTTATTAGTTAGTTAGTGTGCTATACTGTGCTATTTTGCTTCAATTGTCAGTGTAGAATATTAGTTTAGTGTCAGTCTAGTGTGAGTGTAGTGAGGAGGACCATCATTCAGCTTTGCATAGTGTGCAGCAAGAGTAGGGACAGCTCAGATAGTTTCACTGTAGTGTAGTGAGACCGTGTCATTCATACATACATTAGTATAGAGTAGGGACAGCTCATATAGTTTCAGTGTAGTGTAGTGCGACCGTGTCAGTAATCTTTACATTAGCGTATCAAAACCTTTCGTCTATATAAGAATCAACCAATGCAGTTGCAGCTATTACGGATGGAATTAAAACGAATGATAACTGTGAAAAGAATAAGAAACAAATTTATTTAAACTTAATAATGTACAGAAAAGAAACTTGTATTAATCATATATTACCAACTATAAGGTAGATGGCAAAACCTTATAAACAAAGATGTTTCCAAAGATACCAAGTAAGTAATACAAAGAGAATATTGCTACAATGGACATACAAAAGCTTTCAGTATTTAGAATTAAAACAAAAGAATAATGCGGATACATTACACAGATGTCCTGCTCTCCCGGCTGCCTGGACTCCAAAGGGCAGTTTTAACTGTCCCTCTCTCTTATATACACCCTTTCTGCCCACCCCCCTTTAAGAAAAGGAGGAGAGAAAAAACTTTTCAGAGAGATTTTATTCTTAAAGTGTTACCACTCTCAAAAAGTGGAGGCGCTCTTGGTATGCAAGATCCTGGTACTAGAGGTTGTTTAGGCCAACCAAACATTCAGTTGAGCAGCTGGACATACATCAGGAAACTCTATTATAACACCTCCCTATGAGGTGTCTGAATAGATAGTGCATCAGGGCCTATTTCCACACATAAGCCAGGTGGCTGCATTTAAAATAGATCTTTTACAGAAAATGGGGGTTTTATGGTGAGAAGACAGAAGTATAGTGCCTATTCAGAGAACTTGTGGAGTTCTCATAGTGATCAAATTTGATGTCCTTGGAAGTCAAAACTAAGTCCTCAATATTTCCACATCAGTTCCCCCTGAAGTTCATTCTTGAACTTATGCCCTCCCTCAATGATCCTGTACCCACCCATAACAGTCCAGAAGCCCCGAACCTTCCCCACCACCACTGAGGCCTCCTCTTCCTTTCTTGAACACACCGAAACCCATCGAGGTAGACTTGAGACAGTAAAGCAATCCTGGTGCCTTTGAGACTCCACATCCGGACCATAAGTGCCTGTGCTGCGATGTTTCCACGCTCCTCTGCCTTGGAAGAGAGGAACTCCAACATCGATGGCAGGATCCTGGCATATCTAGTCCTGTAACTTGTTAATACGGTGTAATGGTTGCACCGATTGGATCGGACCGCGAGAGAGCACTTTTCAGCATGATGAAGGAAAGTTCAGGAAAATCTTATTTGTTGCACATTTGTCTCAAAAAATGACTTGGTTGTCGTTGCTTCTTCAGGTGGTGGTCGGGCGGGCCTCTGGACTGTCGTGAATGAATACAAAAAAAGAAGGAGAATGTCAGTGTACAGTTATTGGAGAAATGCCGGACAGGAGCAGCGGGTTGGCCATTAAGACTAATTGCTTATGAGGGGTGTAATGTGGACAAGTAAAGTGGGATCCCCACAGGGTACAGAGACCGAGCAACAGTCAATCATCCATGGCCCTTGATGGTAGGAATAGTCAACACTGCCTGCTATTGCCAGGTCCCTGGGTTCACCACACCTGCTCACAGGGCTCAAGTTAAAGCAGTAGGCAGACTGGGGGAGGTAGAATTACATTTGGGAGGTAGAATTACATTATGACATAAGACCTGGATGTCCAGGGATACTTTGGTTTCACCGGGTGTAAAATATGGTACTGACGGGCAGGAATGCTCACGCCTCCTAATTTGTAAAAACAAAAATTATATGACTGATGTCTTAGTTTATCTTGAGGAGATAGACGATAGAAACCAAAAGAAAAACCTAGAGAGCATAATATTAAAGAAGGAAAAGGAACGGAAGAGAGGTGAGTAATGAAAATGAACAAGAAAAATAGTAAAAATAATAATGAAAAAAACAAAAAAACTACAGATTTAATGCTGCTCCAACCAAGATTTTTAGCTTAGATTATATTTTAGACTGTGAGAGCATGGAATCTGTATTAAAAAAAATAATACATTAGCTGCACTGAAAAACTTTTGCAGTCTGATAAAAAAAATATATAGTTCTTTAAACACTTGCCGACCGCCTACCGCATATATACTGCGGCAGAATGGCACGGGCAGGCAGAATCACGTACCCATACGTGATCTGCCTCCCGCGGGCGGGGGGTCCGATCGGACCCCCCCCCGGTGCCATCGGCGGTCGGCATTCGACTGGGAGCGTCGGGAGGCGAGGGGGAGACCATCCGATCGTGGCCCCCCCCTCGCGATCGCTCCCAGCCAATGAGAATCCTCCTCTGCCTGTGTGTAGTTTCACACAGGCAGAGGATGTGATGTCATCTCTCCTCGGTCTGGCAGTTTCCGTTCCAGCGCCGAGGAGAGAAGACAAGTGAGTGCACACAACACACACACACACAGTAGAACATGCCAGGCATACTTTACACCCCCGATCCCCCCCCGATCGCCCCCCGATCCCCCCCCAATCACCCCCCCCCCTGTCACAAACTGACATTAGCAGTATTTTTTTTTTTTTTCTGATTACTGCATAGTGTCAGTTTGTGACAGTTACAGTGTTAGGGCAGTGAGTATTACCCCCCTTTAGGTCTAGGATACCCCCCTAACCCCCCCTAATAAAGTTTTAACCCCTTGATCACCCCCTGTCACCAGTGTCGCTAAGCGATCATTTTTCTGATCGCTGTATTAGTGTCGCTGGTGACGGTAGTTAGGGACGTAAATATTTAGGTTCGCCGTCAGTGTTTTATAGGACAGGGACCCCCATATACTACCTAATAAATGTTTTAACCCCTTGATTGCCCCCTAGTTAACCCTTTCACCACTGATCACCGTATAACTGTTACGGGTGACGCTGGTTAGTTCGTTTATTTTTTATAGTGTCAGGGCACCCGCCGTTTATTACCGAATAAAGGTTTAGCCCCCTGATCGCCCGGCGGTGATATGCGTCGCCCCAGGCAGCGTCAGATTAGCGCCAGTACCGCTAACACCCACGCACGCAGCATATGCCTCCCTTAGTGGTATAGTATCTGTACGGATCAATATCTGATCCGATCAGATCTATACTAGCGTCCCCAGCAGTTTAGGGTTCCCGAAAACGCAGTGTTAGCGGGATCAGCCCAGATACCCGCTAGCACCTGCGTTTTGCGCCTCCGCCCAGCCCACCCAAGTGCAGTATCGATCGATCACTGTCACTTACAAAACACTAAACGCATAACTGCAGCGTTCGCAGAGTCAGGCCTGATCCCTGCGATCGCTAACAGTTTTTTTGGTAGCGTTTTGGTGAACTGGCAAGCACCAGCCCCAGGCAGCGTCAGGTTAGCGCCAGTACCGCTAACACCCACGCACGCAGCATACGCCTTCCTTAGTGGTATAGTATCTGATCGGATCAATATCTGATCCGATCAGATCTATACTAGCGTCCCCAGCAGTTTAGGGTTCCCAAACACGCAGTGTTAGCGGGATCAGCCCAGATACCTGCTAGCACCTGCGTTTTGCCCCTCCGCCCGGCCCAGCCCAGCCCACCCAAGTGCAGTATCGATTGATCACTGTCACTTACAAAACACTAAACGCATAACTGCAGCGTTCGCAGAGTCAGGCCTGATCCCTGCGATCGCTAACAGTTTTTTTGTAGCGTTTTGGTGAACTGGCAAGCACCAGCGGCGTAGTACACCCCGGTCGTAGTCAAACCAGCACTGCAGTAACACTTGGTGACGTGGCGAGTCCCATAAGTGCAGTTCAAGCTGGTGAGGTGGCAAGCACAAGTAGTGTCCCGCTGCCACCAAAAAGACAAACACAGGCCCGTCGTGCCCATAATGCCCTTCCTGCTGCATTCGCCAATCCTAATTGGGAACCCACCGCTTCTGCAGCGCCCGTACTTCCCCCATTCACATCCCCAACCAAATGCAGTCGGCTGCATGAGAGGCATTTTCTTTATGTCCTCCCGAGTACCCCTACCCAACGAACCCCCCCAAAAAAGATGTCGTGTCTGCAGCAAGCGCGGATATAGGCGTGACACCCGCTATTATTGTCCCTCCTGTCCTGACAATCCTGGTCTTTGCATTGGTGAATGTTTTGAACGCTACCATGCACTAGTTGAGTATTAGCGTAGGGTACAGCATTGCACAGACTAGGCACACTTTCACAGGGTCTCCCAAGATGCCATCGCATTTTGAGAGACCCGAACCTGGAACCGGTTACAGTTATAAAAGTTAGTTACTAAAAAAAAAAAAAAAAAAACACAAACAAAAATATAAAATAAAAAAAAAATAGTTGTCGTTTTATTGTTCTCTCTCTCTCTATTCTCTCTCTATTGTTCTGCTCTTTTTTACTGTATTCTATTCTGCAATGTTTTATTGTTATTATGTTTTATCATGTTTGCTTTTCAGGTAAGCAATTTTTTATACCTTACCGTTTACTGTGCTTTATTGTTAACCATTTTTTTGTCTTCAGGTACGCCATTCACGACTTTGAGTGGTTATACCAGAATGATGCCTGCAGGTTTAGGTATCATCTTGGTATCATTCTTTTCAGCCAGCGGTCGGCTTTCATGTAAAAGCAATCCTAGTGGCTAATTAGCCTCTAGACTGCTTTTACAAGCAGTGGGAGGGAATGCCCCCCCCCCCCAACGTCTTCCGTGTTTTTCTCTGGCTCTCCTGTCTCAACAGGGAACCTGAAAATGCAGCCGGTGATTCAGCCAGCTGACCATAGAGCTGATCAGAGACCAGAGTGGCTCCAAACATCTCTATGACCTAAGAAACCGGAAGCTACGAGCATTTTATGACTTAGATTTCGCCGGATGTAAACAGCGCCATTGGGAAATTGGGAAAACATTTTATCACACTGATCTTGGTGTGGTCAGATGCTTTGAGGGCAGAGGAGAAATCTAGGGTTTAATAGACCCCAAATTTTGCAAAAAAAAGTGTCTGTCACTACCTATTGCTATCATAGGGGATATTTACATTCCCTGAGATAACAATAAAAATGATTTAAAAAAAAAAAAATGAAAGGAACAGTTTAAAAATAAGATAAAAAAATAATAATAATAAAGAAAAAAAAAAAAAAAAAAAAAGCACCCCTGTCCCCCCTGCTCTCGCGCTAAGGCGAACGCAAGCATCGGTCTGGCGTCAAATGTAAACAGCAATTGCACCATGCATGTGAGGTATCGCCACGAAGGTCAGATCGAGGGCAGTAAGTTTAGCAGTAGACCTCCTCTGTAAATCTAAAGTGGTAACCTGTAAAGGCTTTTAAAGGCTTTTAAAAATGAATTTAGTTTGTCGCCACTGCACGTTTGTGCGCAATTTTAAAGCATGTCATGTTTGGTATCCATGTACTCGGCCTAAGATCATCTTTTTTATTTCATCAAACATTTGGGCAATATAGTGTGTTTTAGTGCATTAAAATGTAAAAAAGTGTGTTTTTTCCCCAAAAAATGCGTTTGAAAAATCGCTGCGCAAATACTGTTGGAAAAAAAAAAATGAAACACCCACCATTTTAATCTGTAGGGCATTTGCTTTAAAAAAAATATATAATGTTTGGGGGTTCAAAGTAATTTTCTTGCAAAAAAAAATTATTTTTTTATGTAAACAATAAGTGTCAGAAAGGGCTTTGTCTTCAAGTGGTTAGAAGAGTGGGTGATGTGTGACATAAGCTTCTAGATGTTGTGCATAAAATGCCAGGACAGTTCAAAACCCCCCCAAATGACCCCATATTGGAAAGTAGACACCCCAAGCTATTTGCTGAGAGTCATGTTGAGTACATGGAATAATTTATATTGTGACACAAGTTGCGGGAAAGAGACAATTTTTTATTTTTTTTATTTTTTTTTGCGCAAAGTTGTCACTAAATGATATATTGCTCAAACATGCCATGGGAATATGTGAAATTACACCCCAAAATACATTCTGTTGCTTCTCCTGAGTACGGGGATACCACATGTGTGGGACTTTTTGGGAGCCTAGCCGCGTACGGGACCCCGAAAACCAAGCACCGCCTTCAGGCTTTCTAAGGCCGTAAATTTTTGATTTCACTCTTCACTGCCTATCACAGTTTCGGAGGCCATGGAATGCCCAGGTGGCACAAAACCCCCCCAAATGACCCCATTTTGGAAAGTAGACACCCCAAGCTATTTGATGAGAGGTATAGTGAGTATTTTGCAGACCTCACTTTTTGTCACAAAGTTTTGAAAATTGAAAAAAGAAAAAAAAAATTTTTTTTTCTCGTCTTTCTTTATTTTCAAAAACAAATGAGAGCTGCAAAATACTCACCATGCCTCTCAGCAAATAGCTTGGGGTGTCTACTTTCCAAAATGGGGTCATTTGGGGGGGGTTTGTGCCACCTGGGCATTCCATGGCCTCCGAAACTGTGATAGGCAGTGAGGAGTAAAATCAAAAATGTACGCCCTTAGAAATCCTGAAGGCGGTGCTTGGTTTTCGGGGTCCCGTACGCGGCTAGGCTCCCAAAAAGTCCCACACATGTGGTATCCCCGTACTCAGGAGAAGCAGCTAAATGTATTTTGGGGTGCAATTCCACATATGCCCATGGCCTGTGTGAGCAATATGGATAAGTGGAATACCGCGCCAATCCAACAAAGGAAGCAGCCAACACTACAAAACGACTGTATTTGTGCACATTAACAAAATAAAAAGTGTAGCGCTAAGGTGGTGAAACAGATGTAAGGTGTAGGAAAGAAGGAAGTCTGTATATAATTGAAAAAACCAGTAACTTCATCTAATCCAAAACCTATATGTGCTAGATAGTGTAGTGAATGTGGATATGACATCCAGTGTCATCATTCGTATAAATGAGAGGGTGCTCTATCTCGCTAGGAAGAGCAGAAAACATCAAAAAAAAATTGAATGTATAAAAAGGTTGATATTGATTACAACATCCAAACTTATCAATGATAAAAAGAATATATAGTGTCAGAAGTGTCCATAATGTAAATGGAAGAAACTCCCAGATAAACAATATAAATATATTAGTCCATATGTTATACGGTGTGGTTGGCCCAAATTGAATCTCAGGCGGATGGCATCACAAGGAACAATCCAAATTTCAGTAAAAGATGGAATACTCTTACCGACTTTGATGGACTCACAGGCCTTTGGCGGTGAGTCAACTAGGCTTGTACTGTCCTATGATGACAGTGACAGGATGGCTTGTACACCGGAAGGGTTCTCCCTCAGATGGGGGGCCAGGAATCCGCCCAAAAAGGTCTCCGCAGTCTCCGTCTTTGTCAGCATGCATGGACCATATATGAGGAAAAAACAAGGAGCCTCCACATGGTGTAAATCCAAAAAAACTATTTTTCAAATAGTATTTATTAGATCACTCAAGATCCTCAAACAGTCCAACAAAGTTAAAATTAGCAGAATCGATTCAAGTAATACAAAGTAGTTAAAAGTTGGTAAGCGTGGTAAAAGTGGCTGGGTACAGCAAAGAAACCCATCCCTGATTTCTTTGATTTCTGTGTCCAAGGTAATTTTCCTTAAACGCTTTTTTTCAATCAGGAACGAATGATGACATATACGAATATATGACACTGGATGTCATATCCACATTCACTACACTATCTAGCACATATAGGTTTTGGATTAGATGAAGTTACTGGTTTTTTCAATTATATACAGACTTCCTTCTTTCCTACACCTTACATCTGTTTCACCACCTTAGCGCTACACTTTTTATTTTGTTAATGTGCACAAATACAGTCGTTTTGTAGTGTTGGCTGCTTCCTTTGTTGGATTGGCGCGGTATTCCACTTATCCATTTTGCTGACTTTTCCGACTATATTACTGCTGCCTTTCCTTGTCTCTATAGTCAAGGGTTGAAATCATAATAATGGATATCTTTGACTATCGGAGCAATCGTACATTTAACATCGAAGGTGTTTTTACACCCTTGAATAATGATTCCGAAATAGGAGGGCTATTTTTAAGGTTGAAAAATCTGATGGTTTCTGAGCTTCACTTGGAATGGGACATAGCCTTTCTTGAACAATATTTGAAGGAGCGTTTAGTCCCAAGAGGTTTGAGATGGAATATCCATCCCCAACAGGGTGAATTAGACCTTGAATCCTGGTTCCGTTATTTTAACGAGGCAGGACTCTCCTTACTTGGGTTCCTGATTGAAAAAAAGCGTTTAAGGAAAATTACCTTGGACACAGAAATCAAAGAAATCAGGGATGGGTTTCTTTGCTGTACCCAGCCACTTTTACCACGCTTACCAACTTTTAACTACTTTGTATTACTTGAATCGATTCTGCTAATTTTAACTTTGTTGGACTGTTTGAGGATCTTGAGTGATCTAATAAATACTATTTGAAAAATAGTTTTTTTGGATTTACACCATGTGGAGGCTCCTTGTTTTTTCCTCATATATGGTCCATGCATGCTGACAAAGACGGAGACTGCGGAGACCTTTTTGGGCGGATTCCTGGCCCCCCATCTGAGGGAGAACCCTTCCGGTGTACAAGCCATCCTGTCACTGTCATCATAGGACAGTACAAGCCTAGTTGACTCACCGCCAAAGGCCTGTGAGTCCATCAAAGTCGGTAAGAGTATTCCATCTTTTACTGAAATTTGGATTGTTCCTTGTGATGCCATCCGCCTGAGATTCAATTTGGGCCAACCACACCGTATAACATATGGACTAATATATTTATATTGTTTATCTGGGAGTTTCTTCCATTTACATTATGGACACTTCTGACACTATATATTCTTTTTATCATTGATAAGTTTGGATGTTGTAATCAATATCAACCTTTTTATACATTCAATTTTTTTTGATGTTTTCTGCTCTTCCTAGCGAGATAGAGCACCCTCTCATTTATACGAATGATGACACTGGATGTCATATCCACATTCACTACACTATCTAGCACATATAGGTTTTGGATTAGATGAAGTTACTGGTTTTTTCAATTATATACAGACTTCCTTCTTTCCTACACCTTACATCTGTTTCACCACCTTAGCGCTACACTTTTTATTTTGTTAATGTGCACAAATACAGTCGTTTTGTAGTGTTGGCTGCTTCCTTTGTTGGATTGGCGCGGTATTCCACTTATCCATTTTGCTGACTTTTCCGACTATATTACTGCTGCCTTTCCTTGTCTCTATAGTCAAGGGTTGAAATCATAATAATGGATATCTTTGACTATCGGAGCAATCGTACATTTAACATCGAAGGTGTTTTTACACCCTTGAATAATGATTCCGAAATAGGAGGGCTATTTTTAAGGTTGAAAAATCTGATGGTTTCTGAGCTTCACTTGGAATGGGACATAGCCTTTCTTGAACAATATTTGAAGGAGCGTTTAGTCCCAAGAGGTTTGAGATGGAATATCCATCCCCAACAGGGTGAATTAGACCTTGAATCCTGGTTCCGTTATTTTAACGAGGCAGGACTCTCCTTACTTGGGTTCCTGATTGAAAAAAAGCGTTTAAGGAAAATTACCTTGGACACAGAAATCAAAGAAATCAGGGATGGGTTTCTTTGCTGTACCCAGCCACTTTTACCACGCTTACCAACTTTTAACTACTTTGTATTACTTGAATCAATTCTGCTAATTTTAACTTTGTTGGACTGTTTGAGGATCTTGAGTGATCTAATAAATACTATTTGAAAAATAGTTTTTTTGGATTTACACCATGTGGAGGCTCCTTGTTTTTTCCTCATATATGGTCCATGCATGCTGACAAAGACGGAGACTGCGGAGACCTTTTTGGGCGGATTCCTGGCCCCCCATCTGAGGGAGAACCCTTCTGGTGTACAAGCCATCCTGTCACTGTCATCATAGGACAGTACAAGCCTAGTTGACTCACCGCCAAAGGCCTGTGAGTCCATCAAAGTCGGTAAGAGTATTCCATCTTTTACTGAAATTTGGATTGTTCCTTGTGATGCCATCCGCCTGAGATTCAATTTGGGCCAACCACACCGTATAACATATGGACTAATATATTTATATTGTTTATCTGGGAGTTTCTTCCATTTACATTATGGACACTTCTGACACTATATATTCTTTTTATCATTGATAAGTTTGGATGTTGTAATCAATATCAACCTTTTTATACATTCAA
Organism: Lithobates clamitans; assembly: GCA_037952925.1. Lineage (NCBI taxonomy): Eukaryota > Metazoa > Chordata > Amphibia > Anura > Ranidae > Lithobates > Lithobates clamitans. The sequence goes on along the minus strand of JBBGZY010001579.1, from coordinate 834,241 downwards.
TTTTTTTGATGTTTTCTGCTCTTCCTAGCGAGATAGAGCACCCTCTCATTTATACGAATGATGACACTGGATGTCATATCCACATTCACTACACTATCTAGCACATATAGGTTTTGGATTAGATGAAGTTACTGGTTTTTTCAATTATATACAGACTTCCTTCTTTCCTACACCTTACATCTGTTTCACCACCTTAGCGCTACACTTTTTATTTTGTTAATGTGTGAGCAATATATCATTTAGTGACAACTTTGTGCAAAAAAAAAAAAAAAAAATTTGTCACTTTCCCGCAATTTGTGTCAAAATATAAAACATTCCATGGACTCAACATGCCTCAAAGCAAATAGCTTGGGGTGTCTACTTTCCAAAATGGGGTCATTTGGGGGGGTTTTATGTCATCTGGGCATTTTATGGCCTTCAAAACTGTGATAGGTAGTGAGGAGTAAAATCAAAAATGTACGCCCTTAGAAATCCTGAAGGCGGTGCTTGGTTTTCGGGGCCCCGTACGCGGCTAGGCTCCCAAAAAGTCCCACACATGTGGTATCCCCGTACTCAGGAGAAGCAGCTAAATGTATTTTGGGGTGCAATTCCACATATGCCCATGGCCTGTGTGAGCAATATATCATTTAGTGACAACTTTTTGTAATTTTTTTTTTGTCATTATTCAATCACTTGGGACAAAAAAAATTAATATTCAATGGGCTCAACATGCCTCTCAGCAAATTCCTTGGGGTGTCTACTTTCCAAAATGGGGTCATTTGTGGGGGTTTTGTACTGCCCTGCCATTTTAGCACCTCAAGAAACGACATAGGCAGTCATAAATTAAAGGCTGTGTAAATTCCAGAAAATGTACCCTAGTTTGTAGACGCTATAACTTTTGCGCAAACCAATAAATATACACTTATTGACATTTTTTTTACCAAAGACATGTGGCCGAATACATTTTGGCCTAAATGTATGACTAAAATTGAGTTTATTGGATTTTTTTTAGAACAAAAAGTAGAAAATATCATTTTTTTTCAAAATTTTCGGTCTTTTTCCGTGTATAGCGCAAAAAATAAAAACGGCAGAGGTGATCAAATACCATCAAAAGAAAGCTCTATTTGTGGGAAGAAAAGGACGCAAATTTCGTTTGGGTACAGCATTGCATGACCGCGCAATTAGCAGTTAAAGCGACGCAGTGCCGAATTGTAAAAAGTGCTCTGGTCAGGAAGGGGGTAAAACCTTCCGGGGCTGAAGTGGTTAAAAAAAACAAAAAAACAACTCCTCTCCCACACTAGTAATTAGCAGTATTTTTGCAGGTCAGGTACACAGATATTAACAACGAGAGAGAGAGAAAAAAATGATTAAAACTTTTAGAATGTAGGTAAACCTGACTGCACTTTTTTATTACAACAAAAAACCAACAAAAAACAAGAAAAATATAGTTCTAGTGTCCTCTTTTAAATGCGCACAATACTCTTCCTCTGTCTCTTAATTACCCACATCGGGACCACAACAGGGTGGAGTTTACTACAGATGTGGCCCTTGACTGTTCCTGAATGAACTTTTCCCATCTGGTATGAATCTGGGTCTGGTATGGATTTTGGGGGGACCCTTACGCCATTATTTTTTAAATTTTGGCGCAGGGTTCCCCTTAAAATCCATACCAGTCCTGAAGGGTCTGGTATGGATTTTGGGGGGACTCCTACGCCATTTTGTAAAATAATTTGGCACAGGGTTCTCCTTAATTTCCATATCAGACCCAAAGGGCCTGGTAATGAACTGGGGGGATCCCATGCTCTTTTTTTCAATGAGTTTTATCCATATTGCCGAGGCTCGACAATTCATTACAGCTGCGATCAGTTTTAAATGACAATTTTTTCTTTAGAAATGTCATTTTGCTGTGGTACTGTTCTAAACACGGGAAAAATGTGCCACTTTACAGACATACTATAGACACCCCTCAGGCACGATATTTAAAGGAATATTTTATTTTTATTGTTTCACTTTAAGCATTAAAAAATCACTGCTCCCAAAAAAAGTCTGTTTTTAAAAAATGTATTTTTGAATTGATACATGTCCCCTGGGGCAGGACCCAGGTCCCCAAACATTTTTCATAAAAATAACTTGCATATAAGCCTTTAAAATTAGCACTTTTGATTTTTCATGTTAGTATCCCATAGACTTTAACGGTGTTCCGGCGGCTTTCGAATTTGCCCAGAACACCGAATATTGTTCGGTGTTCGCAGAACATCCGAACAACCAAAATTCGGCCCGAACTTATGTTTGCCCATCCCTATTAAGCACATATGGCTGCTTCTGATGGCGATGGGTCTGGTGATTGAGTCTGCTCTCATTTACAAATGTACTTAATTTAGGTGTTTGACCCTAACTTAACTCTTGAGTCCGTAAAATGCTATATTTTCTTATATTTCTCTTGATTTAATTTTGTTTGTTTTTGTTTGTGCATTCTATTGTATACCATTGGGTGCATCTGTTTAGGTTGCTCCTACCTTGCTGTATATCTGTCTTTATATTGACAAAATGTTTAATAAAAATTACCTGTTTAAGAAAAAAAACAGGTAATGAGGAGACAGTACAACACTTCCTCACTGCCTGTCAAATGCTCTCTGAAGAACACAGATACAGTATCTCACAAAAGTGAGTACACCCCTCACAGTTTTGTAAATATTTTAATATATCTTTTCATGTGACAACACTGAAGAAATGACACTTTGCTACAATGTAAAGTAGTGAATGTACAGTTTGAATAACAGTGTAAATTTGCTGTCCACTCAAAATAACTCAACACACAGCCATCAATGTCTACCCGCTGGCAACAAAAGTGAGTACGCCCCTAAGTGAATATGTCCAAATTGGGCCCAATTAGCCATTTTCCCTCCCCAGTGTCATGTGACTTGTTAGTGTTATAAGGGCTCAGGTGTGAATGGGGAGCAGGTGTGTTAAATTTGGTGTTATCGCTCTCACTCTCTCATACTGGTCACTGGAAGTTTAACATGGCACCTCATGGCAAAGAACTCTCTGAGGATCTGAAAAAAAGATCTGTTGCTCTACATAAAGATGGCCTAGGCTATAAGAAGAATGCCAAGACCCTGAAACTGAGCTGCAGCACGATGGCCAAGACCAAAGAGCTTTTTAACAGGACGGGTTCCATTCAGAACAGGTCTTGCCATGGTCAACCAATGAAGTTGAGAGCACGTGCTCAGCGTCATATCCAGAGGTTCTCTTTGGGAAATAGACATATGAGTGCTGCCAGCATTGCTGCAGAGGTTGAAGGGGTGCGGAGTCAGCCTGTCAGTGCTCAGACCATACACCGCACACTGCATCAAATTGGTCTGCATGGCTGTTGTCCCAGAAGGAAACCTCTTCTAAAGATGATGCTCAAGAAAGCAAACAAACAGTTTGCTGAAGACAAGCAGACTAAGGACATGGATTACTCTAACCATGTCCTGTGGTCAGATGAGACCAAGATAAAGTTATATGGTTAGATGGTGTCAAGCGTGTGTGACGGCAACCAGGTGAGGAGTACAAAGACAAGTGTGTGTTGCCTAGAGTCAAGCATGGTGGTGGTAGTGTCATGGTCTAGGTCTGTATGAGTGCTGCCGGAACTGGGGAGCTTAAGCTCATTGAGGGAACCATGAATGCCAACATGCACTGTGACATACTGAAGCAGAGCATGATCCCCTCCCTTCAGAGACTGGGCCGCAGGGCAGTATTCCAACATGATAACGACCCCAAATACACCTCCAAGACGACCACTGCCTTGCTAAAGAAGCTGAGGATAAAGGTGATGGACTGGCCAAGCATGTCTCCAGACCTAAACCTTATTGAGCATCTGTGGGGCACCCTCAAATGGAAGGTGGGGGAGCACAAGGTCTCTAACATCCACCAGCTCTTTGATGTCATCATAGAGGAGTGGAAGAGGACTCCAATGGCAACCTGTGAAGCTCTGGTGAACTCCATGTCCAAGAGGGTTAAGGCAGGGCTGGAAAATAACAGTAGCCACACAAAATATTGACAACTTGGGCCCAATTTGGACATTTTCACTTAGGGGTGTACTCACTTTTGTTGCCAGCGGTTTAGACATTAATGGCTGGGTGTTGAGTTATTTTGAGAGGACAGCAAATTTACACTATACAAGCTGTACACTCACTACGTTACATCGTAGCAAAGTGTCCTTTCTTCAGTGTTGACACATGAAAAGATATAATAAAATATTTACAAAAATGTGAGGGGTGTACTCACTTTTGTGAGATACTGTAGCTCTTCAAAGAGTAGAAATCAAAGAAAGGGAATAAGGCGCTTCTGCCATTAGGGCCAGTACAGTATGGATGTAAACACACACTCACACAGCTGGAGATAGCACTACGGCAGGAGAAGAGAAAAACAAGGAAGGCGCTTCTAAGTGCAGAATGTAGCAGTTTATTAGAAAGCACAGGTCAAAAACATGTACAAGAAGTGGACATGTAATAGGCTCATTATATCAAGACATTCCTGGCGGGGCTCCTGGCAGTGTATCTCCATCGCCCTGTGCCAGCCAGCAGCTGTAAGGAAGGATAGGATTGCCTAGTCAAAATGGCCGCTGCTCTTCCTGGACCTCGGTGGGACACAAGCCGTGCATGTGGAATGCATGTGCTGGAAGTGATGTAAGGATAGGGGCTGTGACGCGTTTCAGAGCATGCGCACAAGGCTCCAGGTTTTAAAGGAGAAGCCTTGTGCACATGCTTTGTTTTTTTGTATTGAATTTAGGAGCCAATTCATTTTTTTTCAGCAGTGTGGTCCCAAAGTGTTTTAGTATTTACATTTTTAGTACTTGTCCTAGTAGCCAAATATTTCTATTTCAGCAGCCTGCATTTTCTGTACTTGAATGTTACACATTTTTTTTATATATAATTTAATAGATGCTTACTTTATATATCCACATTATTTCCTAGTTGTTTTAGTAGGCATATAATTTGTATCTTTTAACATTTTCTAACTCAGTCAAGATTTTTGAAGTTGTGACAAGTTTGTTATTATTATGGTGTTATGTGATGTTCTAGATTTTGTGTTATGTATTCATATTGCATTATCTAGACCTAATTTCTCATTGTTATGACTTTTTTTTATCTTGTTCTTGTAGCACTGATGAAATGACAATTACATTATCTTGGTCTCTTTTATATGGTTTTCGTCAGGTGCTGCTTTCTGTAATTCTATGGTTTAAGCTAGGGATGACTGGATCATTTCACTTTGTTTTTAGTGGACTGATAAATGCTACTTTGGAATATTTTAAACAAATATTCACCCGGAGGAGGGAGGTACAGTGGATTTAACATGAATTGTCCATATCCAGTTAGACCTCAGGGTTTAATAACACATACATACACTTTTTTGAGTATTTCCTGAACTAGGAGACCACACATGGGAAGTGGTTTACTAATGCTTTTCAAAACACAAACTGTTGACTTTTAGTTGTAGAACAAAGAGAAACCTTTCAAAACACCATGCTGCACCTTTACCTTTTGATCCTAATTCTATATACAGCATGTATGTATTTATAGAACACAGACATATATCTATTTTTATATATGCCATATATCCCTATATTTTAAACCTATTTATTGTGATCTTTCCTTGCTAGATGGAAACAATGATATTGAGCAAATCCATCCTTCTCAAACTAAGACTGGAGGAAAGTTTTTAAAGGTTCGAATTGAATGCAGTGCAAAGAAAGGTTCCAATCTTTTTTGGTATTCCCAGAAACCAAATGAAGCCTTTAAGAGGATTATCTCTGTTGTTGGTGAGAAGACTGTCTTCGATGAGGGGCTTTTACATGAAAAGTTTTCTACTCACGTAGTGCAAATGAAAGGCAAAAACAATGTAAAGTATCAACTTGATATACATAATATCACACATGAAGATGCTGCCAATTACTTTTGTGCAAAAGGAGCCTCGTTAAGAATTCCTCATCAGGTGTTTAGTTCTGGCACCAAACTCATTGTAACAAGTAAGTACACCTTATCCTTCCTTTCAATAGTGTAAACAGACTATCGGTAGGGTTGACATACTAAAACTGGACAGTGCAAAATCTGGTGCAGCTGTGCATGGAAGCCAATCAGCTTCTAACTTCAGCTTGTTCAATTAATCTTTGACAAAAAAAAAACTGGAAGCTGATTGGTTTCTATGCAGAGCTGCACCAGATTTTGCACTTTTGCATAGTTTTAGTAAAGTAACCCCAATTTTACCAGACTTTAGACATTCACAAATTCTGACTCAGCTTTGGAAATCTTTTTGCTGCATTCCATAATATATTGTTTTTGTATTATATTCATCTTAAACTGATAATTTAGAGTTCCTTTAACAGGAGAATTATTAATTTAAATAAAACCAAAACATTTTTTTTAAATTGAGGTGAGGTTGCAGGAACTGAAATTGTATGATGGTAAAAAGTCAGTCATTTGATCTGCATTTAAAAGAACTTTATGCCAAAAAGTTAGGGATGTATTTTTTTGGGAGTGATTCTCAAGTGGAAGTAAACCCTCCTATCGTTTTCAGCCAAGGAAGCTTCAATCTTGGCCTCTGTTTGATCTTCAACTGCCATGATGCTGCACATGTGATCAGTTAAGTTATGACACCAGTCATTGGATGGTTTGACAGTTTGGCTGAGAGCACAACCAATGTGACAGTTGCTTTCCCGGCACATGCCGTGTATGTAACTGGTTTTTGAAACTTAAAACAATGGGTTTATTTCTGCTTTAAGATCTTCAATTGATTAACCCCTTATTAACCTTTGTTTGCCATAATCAGCCCTAATTAACTCTTTATTCCCCATTTTCTCCTAGCAATTTTTTTTCTCATCTTCCATTTTTTGCACTTATATTTAAACTTTTTTTATTTTGATTTTGTTTAGTCTTTTTGTTTTATTTGTAAATAACTTTGTTACGCCTTGTACCAAAAAAGTAAAGCCGTATTAAACCCAAAATCCAAAACGGGGTGATTTTGTGGGTAATTCCACTGTCTTGGTGCTCCAGGACCTTCAAAAGTGTGATAGGTATGAATGAAATTAGATGTGTAATTTATGCTAATAGAACGCCTGATGGTGCCTTCTGTTGGGCCTCTCTATGTGACGAGGCTGTGAAAAAGTCTCACACATGTGGTATCAGGAGGAGTAGCAGAATGTATTTTGGGGTGTAATTGGGAGTATGCATATGCTGTGTGTGAGAAATAGCTTGTTATTATGACAATATCCATTGCCTTAGCCAGAGGAAATCTTTCTGGATTTGTGAGGCAAAGATATTATCTCCTGAAGGGTTAAATATAGATTTTGGTTTAAATGGTTTTATTTCTGATAGGTAATTTTTGTCAATTTATTACTAAGTTTGTACTGTTTTTATGAGTTTCTGATATGTTTTACTGTAGTTTAGTGATGAGCCAGCGGTTCGAGTCAAACGTAAGTTTGACTCGAACATTGGGCGTTCGTTTGTTCTAAAATGAACCGAGCATATGGGGCGTTTGCTGGAAATTTGAGTGCCGTGGAATGCCCCATAATACACTGCAAGATCGCAGTGCATTGCTCTATGATGATTGGCCAAAGCATGCACCTGACCTGCATGCTTTGGCAAATCACAGTGCGCTCTGCTGAGAGAGCAATAATTGGCCAAAGGCAGGGTGCTTTTGGCCAATCATGGCTCAGGGGGACTAAGTCCTCACCCCACACTATATAAGGCTGCTTACACAGCAGTCGTGTGTAGTGTTGTTTGTGTGAACAGAGAGATAGCTTGAGTTAGATTAAGCAGGCAGGTTATTCAGTTAGTGGCAGTGTATTTGACATTGAGAGAGCAGCAGTGTGCTTGTATTTAGCATGTGACTTGCCACGTCACCTGCCAAAAGTTGGGGATTGTCATTTGCCACGTCACCTACCACAAGTTGCGAATTGTCATTTGCCACGTTACCTGCCACAAGTTGTGGATTGTCCACTTGTCACGTCATCTGCCACAAGTTGTGGATTGTCCACTTGCCACGTCACTTGCCACATCACCTGCCATGTCCCTTGCCACGTCACCTGCCACAAGTTTGGGATTGTCATTTGCCACATCACCTGCCACAAGTTGCGGATAGTCATTTGCCACGTCACCTGCCACAAGTTGTGGACTGTCCACTTGCCACATCATCTGCCACAAGTTGTGGATTGTCCACTTGCCATGTCACTTGCCACATCACCTGCCATGTCACTTGCCACGTCACTTGCCAAGTCACTTGCCACGTCACCTGCCACGTCTCTTGCCACGTCACCTGTCACAAGTTGTGGATTGTCCACTTGCAACGTCACTTACCACATCACCTGCCACAAGTTGTGGATTGTCCACTTGCCATGTCACTTGCCACAAGTTGCGGATTGTCCACTTGCCTCGTCACCTGCCACAAGTTGGATTGCCATTTGCCAGGTCACCTGCCACAAGTTGTGTATTGTCCACTTGCCACATCACCTGCCACAAGTTGTGGATTGTCCACTTGCCACATCACCTGCCACAAGTTGTGGATTGTCCACTTGCCACGTTACCTGCCACAAGTTGCTTGTTCAAATCTAACAACATATGGGTCAAATTCCAATTATACTTCGGATAACAGCAATGCTAGTGGTGTATTGGATTGGATCAAGGGCTCATTAGGGTATATAAATGGTATATGAATCATTGCAAGCAATTACAATTGTTTAAAATATTTTTTAATGGTTTTTCATCATTTGCCATCATTTTTGAGACTTTTAATATAAAAAAAAGAGGGCACCTTTAAAAACGCTTATAAACACAAACACGGCTAAATGTGGTACCGGCGTTTAGCCACGTTTGGTGTCTGAAGTGTGGAAAACTTTTGCGTCTGAACCCATTTTTTTGCTTCTGGAAAAACTAGGTTAAACGCAACTGCCTAAAAACACAAAAAAACAAGACTGTGTACATGGACACATAGGACAACATTAAATGAGTTCAGGGGCAGTTGAAAAAAGTGTCCAACTGCCTCTCAACGCGCATTTAACAGCGTCTCATGTGCATGGGGCCTTAATCTACTGTGCATTCGATGGTGTACTGTTTCTAATACATGGCGTACTGTTTCTAATACTCAACAGGCGGTGTATTAATATATATATATATATATATATATACACACACCATATTTATTGGCGTATAACACACACTTTTTTCCCCTGAAAATAGGGGGGAAATCGCAGGTGCGTGTAATACGCCAACGGCGTACCTCAGAGTGGGAGGAGGGGGACGAGTGCCGCCGGAAATTACTGAGCCGTCATTTCCTCTCCACTTGGCTCTCTGCTCAACTCACTCGGCTCTAACTTGGCTCGCACGTCACATACACAGTCCCGCCTCCTCCACCAGCATTGGACCAGTTTTCTGTCTATCACAGGAGCTGGTATAATGCCGATGGAGGAGGCGGGACTGTGTATGTGACTGCCGACTGAGAGCTGAGTAAACAGATGATGGCTTAGTGATTGTGAGCTGCATTGATGGGGCAGATGGGCGCAGAACAGGCTGCAGATGGGCACAGAACAGGCTGCAGATGGGCACAGATCAGGCTGCACTGAAGCTGCAGATGGGCACAGATTAGCCTGCATTGAGGCTGCAGATGGGCACTAATCAGGCTGCATTGATTCTCACTGACCATTATTTTGCTTCAAAGTGGTTTATTTAAAAAAAAAATTCCTGATAAATACAGTATATATATATATATATATATATATATATATATACTCTGCATTCAGTGTAGCCTATATCTACAGTGCATTCGGTGGTGTACTGCTTCTAATACACTTCAGGCAGTATATTAATTACTTAACCCCCGGACCTTTTGGCTGCCTAAAGACCAGAGGACTTTTTACAATTTGGCACTGCGCCGCTTTAACTGGTAATTGCGCAGTCATGTAATGCTGTACCCAAACAACATTTGCGTCCTTTTTTTCCCACAAATAGAGCTTTCTTTTGAGGGTATTTGATTGCCTCTGCGATTTTTATTTTTTGCGTTATAAACGGAAAAAGACCGAAATTTTGAAAAAAAATGATACTTTCTAATTTTTGTTATAATAAAAATCCAATAAACTCAATTTTAGTCATACATTTAGGCCAAAATGTATTCAGCCACATGTCTTTGGTAAAATAAAATGTCAATAACCGTATATTTATTGGTTTGCGCAAAAGTTATAGCGTCTACAAACTAGGGTACATTTTTTGGTATTTACACAGCTTTTAGTTTATGACTCTCATTTCATGAGGTGCTAAAATGGCAGAGCAGTACAACCCCCCCCCCCCCCCAAAATGACCCCATTTTGGAAAGTAGACACCCCAAGGAAATTGCTGAGAGTCATGTTGAGTTAATGGAATATTTTATATTTTGCCACAAGTTGCGGGAAAATGACAATTTTTTTTTTTGCACAAAGTTGTCACTAAATGATATATTGCTCACACATGCCATGGGCATATGTGGAATTACACCCCAAAATACATTCTGCTGCTTCTTCTGAGTACAGGGATACCACATGTGTGGGACTTTTTGGGAGCCTAGCCGCGTACGGGGCCCTGAAATCCAAACACCGCCTTCAGGATTTCTAAGGGCGTAAATTTTTGATTTCACTCCTCACTACCTATCACAGTTTTGAAGGCCATAAACTGCCAAGATGGCACAAACCCCCCCAAATGACCCCATTTTGGAAAGTAGACACCCCAAGCTATTTGCTGAGAGGCATGTTGAGTCCATGGAATATTTTATATTTTGCCACAAGTTGCTGGAAAATTACAAACTTTTTTTTTTTTGCACAAAGTTGTCACTAAATGATATAATGCTCACACATGCCATGGGAATATGTGGAATTACACCCCAAAATACATTATGCTGCTTCTCCTGCATATGGGGATACCACATGTGTGGGAATTTTTGGGAGCCTAACCGTGTACGGGGCCCCGAAAAATAAGCACCGCCTTCGGAATTTCTAAGGGCGTACATTTTTGATTTCACTCCTCACTACCTATCACAGTTTTGAAAGCCATAAAATGGCAAGATGGCAAAGAAAAACCCCAAATGACCCCATTTTTTTTTGTCACTAAATGATATATTGCTCAAGCATGCCATGGGCATATGTGGAATTGCACCCCAAAATACATTCTGCTGCTTCTCCCGAGTACGGGGATACCACATGTGTGGGACTTTTTGGGAGCCTAGCTGCGTATGGGGCACCGAAATCCAATCACTGCTTTTAGGATTTCTAAGGGCGTAAATTTTTGATTTCACTCCTCACTACCTATCACAGTTTTGAAGGCCATAAAATGTCAAGATAGCACAACACCCCCCAAATGACCCCATTTTGGAAAGTAGACATCCCAGGCTATTTGCTGTGAGGCATGGTGAGTATTTTGCAGCTCTCATTTGTTTTTGAAAATGAAATAAGAAAAGAACCTTTTTTTTTTCTTTTTTCAATTTTCAAAACTTTGTGACAAAAAGCAAGGTCATGTACTCAAAATACTCACCATACCTCTCAGCAAATAGCTTGGGGTGTCTACTTTCCAAAATGGGGTCATTTGGGGGGGTTGTGCCATCTGGGCATTCCATGGCCTCTGAAACTGTGATAGGCAGCGAGGAGTGAAATCAAAAATTTACACTCGGGGGCGTGTCTAGCAGCGAGCTGAGGAGGACATGTGGCCACAGAGCTCCTCAAGCCTGACTAAAATCCACTGCCAAACGTCCCGGGCGAACTACCAAATATACCCTAGGGATCCCCGGGAGGCTCCTGCTTACGTTTCAGCCAGTACTGAACGACCCGGCCGGCTGATCGCGGCTTCCCCCGGCCTGCTCCTCATGACACAGGATCGCCGCCATCTTGAGGCCTACGGGGCCTAAGAAGCCTCTTCCACTATCTCCCCGACTCACGGACGATTACTACCCCGGCTACAGCTTGAGGTGAGGTACACAGTCAGCGGTTTGTCCGCCCGTCCGACCCGCGGCCCATTTCATTACCACGGAGCAGCTCAGCCGTATTGCAGCCCTCAAGGCCTATACCATCCCCAGTCTGAAGTACCACGGATGGCGGGATTAGCGGCGGGGCTTCTGGACGCCCCTGGGCCTGCGTCCACGGAGGGAGCCATCAGACTGTGAACCCCGCCAGACTGTGAACCCACAGAGTCCCGCCTGAGTGTTTCTTTTGGCCTATTATACAGGCCTGGGGCCCGTCACCATTTTGCGGCTTATAGGCCTATAGGACTGTGAATCCTCCATCACCCCCGGCCTAAATTACTGTGATCCGTAGGCTAAAACAACCGCCCAACCTCCTCCAGCAGCTCTCCCGAAGAAGCAGGAGGAATTATTACAAACTTAGGCCTGCCTGAGGCCCCCTGACATCCAGCCTGTTACATCAACAACCCACAGCCGTCCTAAGGCCTCTGGAGTCTCATCATCCTCATCCAGGTACAGCATTACATAGGAACTTTCCCTATTTCTGGTGTAGAAATATCTGGCCATAAGAAGAAGAAATTTACTATTTTACTAATATACCAACCGTAGTGGTTTTCTGTACCTGCAGCTTACCTCCCATTATACCTTCAGCAGGCTCTTAAAGGGGCACCCCCCGCCAAGACTTTAGTTAACCAAACTGAGCACCTAAAGCTGGAAATAAGGGGGCGCAGGTGCGAGTAGCACCAATGGAAGACATGTTATAGACTCTCTCAGGTCCCTGCTCCTTTTCTAAGGGATCCTGCACCGCTTCAAAAGCTTTCAAAACCAAAGGATCATTATTAGCTGCCTCCAGACACCTCCGGGCACTACATGGGCAATGTAGGATTTCAGAAGAACATGTATCAAGGCTTTATACCACCAACGACATCAAGGTCTGCACAAAACATGGAGCGAATCCTTTACAGGTCGCAATCCCTGGCCTCAAATACACTCACAGAACCAACCGATGCCACGGACCTATTAACCTCTGCACCAGGTATGTCTCACAGGGGAGATACCTCCCAGCAGACGAATCCCACCGAAGCAGTCACAGTAGCAGTCTTGGACCTGAAACTGCAGACACTTCTACAAGATTTGACACGTAATATAGCTAAAGAGGTTGGGAAGATTGCTCAGGAGCTCAGGAGGGAGATTGATCAGCTTGGAGAAAGCACTGCCACCTTGGAAACTAAATTTGACGAGACTGTACAATGCATGCATGCATTGGAGGAAGAAAAGGCATTTCTTAAACAAACAGTTTCCCAAATACAACTTCAACAAGAAGATCTGGAGAATAGAGAACGTCGTTCGAATGTGCGGATCCGTGGAGTTCCTGAAACAGTATAACAACGATAATGAACTACGGGCTTATCTACTTAACCTTTTTGTCATGATGGCCCTAATATATATCTAATATCGACTGGCGCCTAGATAGGGCCCATAGATCTCTGACCCCAAAACCCCCCCCTGGATCCAGGGACATAGTGGTTCATTTTCACTACTATGACAGTAAGGAAGCTTTAACAGCAGCTACACGCAACAAAAATCGCATTAACTTCAGGGGCTCCAAAATCCAGATTTTCAGTGATCTCTTCCCCATTACCCTGGCAAAACGACGCAATCTTCGCCCAGTCACGGCTCATCTACAACTGCATCAAGTCACCTACAGATGGGGTTTTCCATTTCCATTCAGCATCCAAAGATGGTACACAATACTCTATCAGAGATCTTCATGAATGCGAGGCCTTTATTCGAAATTTGGGTCTGCCACCTGTCCCAGATGAAGAGCTCCGACTTCCTCCACCTGCTCTAGCTTCCAAGCCCCTTCAGGCCCCCGCAGCAATCTGGACACCAGTACGCTGGAGACAACAGAAGGCTTTCTCTACACCACAACGCTCCGCCTAGACCCCCCACATGAAGCCCCAAGGTCTACCTGAATTGCACCCCCCATGTTTTTGATTCCCGGATACCTAGGATCTCGGCTGACATCTTCAGGTATCTGCGGGGTAGGTATCCCCTATTTCTCTCTTTTTCTGACATGCTCAGTAAGCCCAGCTTCTAACTTTTATGTCTATTTTTTTTTTTTTCTTCACATATGTGTCTTTTCATTTTTGAAGGCTTCTGTTCTCCTTTTTGCCCTCATTGCAGCTCCAATCTGTGGTGTTATGTTTTTAACACTGTTAACTGTTCGAGTCTAGCTATTAAAGGAGCGGGCCACAGTCTGCCGATCTAGCTGACCGTCATGTTCCTCTACATGTCCAAGGTCTCCTGCCATGGTCCCCTGAAGGATTTATCCCCATTCAGGATTTCAGAACACATGTTTCAATTTTTTTTGTTTTTTTATTTTTTCTTGCTTATGCTTTGCTCTTACTAAACCTTTCAAATTTTTACCAGGTCCTTTTTTGACCTGTTTTTGTTGTTTTGTTTTGCTGCAGGTTATAAACTTACCACACATTGTCTTGATGTTCAAAAATGCTGATGTGTATAAGTATCTTATAGTCCTCCTTGGATTGGAATGTCTCTTACCCATAAGTTATGTTAAAATATAATTTGCTTATCACTCTATGACTGTAACATGGCTTTAAAGATAGTTTCTTGTAATGTCAAGGTCTTGAATTCCTTACGAAAACGCTGGTTGGCTTTGAAGGATTTCCTCGGGAGCTGATGTGGTAATGGTTCAGGAGACACATTTCCGCCCAGGGGGTTCCTTTAAATTTGCTTCCAAAAAATAAAAAAACAAAAAAAATTGAAACATGTGTTCTGAAATCCTGAATGGGGATAAATCCTTCAGGGGACCATGGCAGGAGACCTTGGACATGTAGAGGAACATGACGGTCAGCTAGATCGGCAGACTGTGGCCCGCTCCTTTAATAGCTAGACTCGAACAGTTAACAGTGTTAAAAACATAACACCACAGATTGGAGCTGCAATAAGGGCAGTTTATATGGCCTCGGATCCGTCCAGGAAGGCTGGAGTGGCCATACTAATTAAACGTTCTTGCCCTATACGTATCTTAGCCTCAACTTTGGACCCCCGGGGTCGGTTTGTCCTCCTGAAGTGTGCACATCTGAATACTTCCTTCACTTTAGCTAATATTTATGCACCTAATACGGGACAAGTTGGTTTTCTCGTCGGAGTTCTTGATCGGCTGCGCTACTTTTCCCAACCTTTCATGATCGTGGGAGGAGATTTCAATATGTGTATGTCTCCTAGTATGGATAGATATGCCTTATCTCAACAAACTCCATCCCTCCAAGTTCTTAAATTGTCCACCTCCTTTCGCAAATTAATTCGTTCTCACAATCTTTTTGATACGTGGAGAGTAAAGAACCCTACCCAGCGTCAATATACCTTTTTCTCCCCTCCACATAAGCTATATTCTCGATTGGACCATTTTCTAATATCCGCCCCCTTGTTACCCAACATAGTCTCTTGAGAGATAGATCCTATTACGTGGTCTGATCATGCCCCCATAACTCTGAGTATGGTGCTAAACACCGCATCACCCAGGACTTGTCATTGTAGACTCAATGAATCTCTTCTGCAACATGTTGCGACCAAGGACAGGCTTCTTAAGAAATTGGAGTTTTTTCATTTAAATGTAGGCTCAGTCTCTGATACATCTATTTTGTGGGAAGCTCATAAGGCAGTTTTTAGGGGCAAGTGCATTTCAGCCAGCTCACGCTTGAAGCGTGACTCTATTCAGCTGAGATCGGAGCTTGTGGCCCAGCTGGGGACTGCGGAGGCGCAGCTACTCTGCCTCCCCACGGTGGGTCGCTTGTGCACGGTGATTGCTATCCGCAACCCTATTAGGTCTGTAGATACGAATAAATTCTCAAAGTCAATGCTATGGTCTAAGCAAAAGTTTTATGAGCATGCAGACAAACCGCATTGGATGTTTGTCCACAGGCTTAAGCCTCAACCTTTTCTATCCATCCCTGATCATATAGTTCAATTAGATGGCACACCTACTCATTGTCCTCATACCATGTCAGGAGTTTTTGGAGAGTATTATAATAAACTCTACAACTGCTTGAGCACAGATTCACAGGCCCAGTTTTCACAAGACAGACTGGACTCTTTCTTGTCCTCTGTACATCTTCCAAAACTGTCACCAGACCAACGCTCCTCATTAAATCAATCTATTTCTGTGGAAGAATTAACTGAAGTAATCAAAAATCTTCCCTCACATAAAGCTCCAGGTCCAGACGGCCTTCCATATTCCTATTACAAGACGTTTTTACCAACCCTGACCCCACATTTGTTATCCCTGTACTCCTCGTTACTCCAGGGCAAATTACCGCACTCCTCGTTCTTACACGCTTTTGTAACCGTTATCCCTAAACCGGGTAAAGATTCATCCCTTCCCGATAACTACCGTCCCATCGAGATTATGTAGCCCAGAAATTGAACTTGTGTTTGTTCAAATAGACATTTCTCCAACTTTGCATATAGACAATTGTCCCGTAGACGCTGTAGCACAGCTTTCACATGAAGACGATGGGTAAGTAAGTCTGGTGAGAAAATAAGAATATCAACCAGATATACAATAACACAGACATACAGAAGGTCGCGGAAGATCTCATTAACCAAATTTTGGAAGACCGCTGGGGCATTGCATAAGCCAAAGGGCATCACAAGATATTCATAATGTCCGTCCCTGGTGTTAAAGGCGGTCATCCATTCGTCTCCTTCCTGGATTCTTATTAAATTGTAGGCCCCTCTAAGATCCAGTTTGGTAAAAACATGAGAACCTCGCAGCCTGTCAAAGAGTTCCAAAATGAAAGGAAGAGGGTATCTGTTCTTCACGGTTATGGCATTAAGGCCCCTGTAGTCAATGCATGGACGAAGTGAACCATCTCTTTTCGCTACAAAGAAGAACCCGGCTCCGGCAGGTGAGTTAGATTTCCTGATGAAACCCTTTTGCAGGTTTTCCTGAATGTATTCAGGCATGGCTTATGTCTCGGGGATAGATAGAGGGTAAACTTGGCCTCAGGGAGGAGAGGTCCCAGGTAACAGATTAATCGAGCAGTCATAGTCTCTGTGAGGAGGAAGGCGATCAGAGGACTTTTTGCAAAAAACATCTCAGAAAGACTGATATTGGGAAGGCAACATGGGAGTTGTGGAGGTCTCAGCCAGAGGGATGCAAGGAGGAGGTAGCACCTTGGAATTACATTGTTGCTGACACGGAGGACTCCAAGCCAATACTTGTCCAGAATTCCAGTCAAGATGCGGGGAGTGTTTCTGCAACAATGGAAGGCCCAGGATGATGGGACTGGAGGATTTAGGCAAAATTAGGAAAGAGATCTCCTCACCATGCAAAACCCCAAAGTGTAAGACAATAGGAGGTGTTTTAAACCGGATGGGGCTCATAGGCAAAAAGGAGCCATCTACTGCTGTCACGGAGAGGGGTATAGCCAAGGCAACAAAGGCAATGCCCAACTTGGAAGCTAAAGATTGTTCAATGAAATTCCCGGCAGCACCAGAGTCCACGTATGCAGAGAGTTGATAGACATTTTGAGCCCAGTGGATAGCCACGGGATGGGTGAAACAAGGGAAGCGGACAAAATTAAAGGATCAGTCTAGATCACCTCCCTCCGAGTGACCTAGACCCCGGAGTTTCCCGGACGGACTGGAAAGGAGTTCAAAAGATGTCCTTTATCGCCACAATAAAGGCACAAGCCCAATCCCATGCATCGGCACGTTCCTCGGGAGTATGGCAAGTTCCCCCAAGCTGCATAGGTTCTTCCCACCTGTGAGAAGTTGAATACAGAGAGGATTCAACAGGTCTTTGAACTACCTGTGCTGGATGGCCAGCAGGGGAATGACTGTATCTGGATTTCTCCAGGGCCCGCTCCTGGAAGCGAATGTCTATTTGAATGCTCAATGCAATTAAATCATCCAATGTGGTAGAAATGGTGCATCCAGCGAGTTCATCCTTGACACGCTCAGATAGGTCTTGCCAGAAGGTAGCAGTAAGGGCTTCATTATTCCATTTGAGTTCAGTGACCAGCGTACGGAATTGAACTGCGTATTGGCCGACTGTCCTTCCTTGCTGCCGAAGACGAAGGAGGGCCCCAGCAGCCGAAGACACTCTGCCAGGCTCATCAAAAGTTTTCTGTGATGCATCCAAAAAGAGCTGGAGGTCGGAGGTGATAGGTAGGGATGGGCGAACGGTTCGGCCTGAGCATAAGTTCGGGCCGAACTTTCGTTGTTCGGATGTTCGTCTAACAGCCGAACAAACAGGTCGTTGGACCATTTGTTCGCCCCCCCGAACTGACCACAGGGCATTGTGGCACTGAACAGTGCATTGCAAGCCGTAATTGGCTGAAGCAGTGAAAGCTTCAGCCAATCAGGGCACAGAGAACTGTGCCCTGAGTCATGATTGTACGCTGTCATCATGACTTTATGCAATCATGGCTCATTCCCACCCCACAGTATAAAAGTATTCTTTCAATGGCAGCCATTTTCAGCGTGATTTTGGCATGGAGAGAGATAGAACAGGGCTCTGTTCAGTGCTTTTAGTTAGTGTGCTATACTGTGCTATGTATGAGTGTAGTGAGGAGGACCATCATTCAGCTTTTCATAGTGTGCAGCTAGAGTAGGGACAGCTCAGATAGTTTCAATGTAGTGTAGTGAGACCATGTCAGTAATCTTGACATTAGCATATAGCTAGAGTAGGGACAGTTCAGATTCACTGTAGTGACGGTTGAACACTGTCTATTTGATTGCGCTACTGCCAGTTTAACGGCATATTGTATTGCGTGCGTTACTGCCAGTTTAACGCCATATAGTTTTGCATGTGTTACTGCCAGTTTAATGCCATATCGTTTTGCGTGCGTTACTGCCAGTTTAACGCCATATCGTTTTGCATGCATTACTGCCAGTTTAACGCCATATAGTTTTGCGTGCGTTACTGCCAGTTTAACGCCATATAGTTTTTCATGCATTACTGTCAGTTTAACGCCATATAGTTTTGCGTGTGTTATTGCCAGTTTAATGCCATATATTTTTGTGTGCGTTACTGCCTGTTTAACGCCATATAGTTTTGCGTGCATCAGTGCCAGTTTAACGCCCTATCGTTTTGCGTGCGTTACTACCATTTTAACGCCATATAGTTTTGCGTGCGTTACTGCCTGTTTAATGCCATATAGTTTTGCGTGCATTACTGTCAGTTTAACGCCATATCGTTTTGCGTGCATTACTGCCAGTTTAACGACTTATAGTTCTGGGTGCGTTACTACAAGTTTAATGCCATATAGTTTTGTGCGTTACTGCCAGTTTAACACTATATAGTTTTGCGTGCATTACTGCCAGTTCAACGCTATATAGTTCTGTGCGTTACTGCCAGTTTAATGCCATATAGTTTTGCGTGCGTTACTGCCAGTGTAAAGGCCTTTAGTTTTGCATGCATTACTGCCAGTTTAACGCCATATAGTTTTGCGTGCATCAGTGCCAGTTTAACGCCCTATCGTTTTGCGTGCGTTACTACCAGTTTAACGCCATATTGTTTTGCGTGCGTTACTGCCTGTTTAATGCCATATAGTTTTGCGTGCATTACTGTCAGTTTAACGCCATATCGTTTTGCGTGCATTACTGCCAGTTTAACGACTTATAGTTCTGGGTGCGTTACTACAAGTTTAATGCCATATAGTTTTGTGCATTACTGCCAGTTTAACACTACATAGTTTTGCGTGCATTACTGCTAGTTCAACGCTATATAGTTCTGTGCGTTACTGCCAGTTTAATGCCATATAGTTTTGTGTGCGTTACTGCCAGTGTAAAGGCCTTTAGTTTTGCGTGCATTACTGCCAGTTTAACGCCATATCGTTTTGCGTGCGTTACTGCCAGTTTAACGCTATATAGTTTTGTTCGTTACTGCCAGTTTAATGCCATATAGTTTTGCGTGCGTTACTGCCAGTTTAACGTCATATTGTATTGCGTGTGTTACTGGCAGTTTAACGCCATATAGTTTTGCGTGCGTTACTGCCAGTTTAACGCCATATCGTATTGCGTGTGTTACTGACAGTTTAACGCCATATAGTTTTGCGTGTGTTACTGCCAGTTTAATGCCATATCGTTTTGCGTGCGTTATTGCCAGTTTAACGCCATATAGTTTTGCGTGCGTTACTCCCAGTTTAACGCCATATCGTTTTGCATGCGTTACTGTCAGTTTAACGCTATATAGTTTTGTTTGTTACTGCCAGTATAATTCCATATAGTTTTCCGTGCGTTACTGCCAGTTTAACGCCATATCGTATTGCGTGTGTTACTGCCAGTTTAACGCCATATAGTTTTGCGTGTGTTAGTGCCAGTTTAATGCCATATCATTTTGCGTGCGTTACTGCCAGTTTAACGCCATATAGTTTTGCGTGTGTTACTGCCAGTTTAACGCCATATAGTTTTGCATGCGTTACTGTCAGTTTAAGACCATATAGTTTTGAGTGTGTTATTGCAAGTTTAACGCTATATAGTTTTGCGTGCCTCACTGTCAGTTTAACGCCATATAGTTTTGCGCGTGTTATTGCCAGTTTAACGCCATATAGTTTTGCATGCGTTACTGCCAGTTTAATGCCATATCGTTTTGCTTGCATTACTGCCAGTTTAACGCCATATAGTTTTGCGTGCGTTACTGCCTGTTTAACGCCATATAGTTTTGCGTGCATTACTGCCAGTTTAACGCCATATCGTTTTTTGTGCTTTACTGGCAGTTTAACGCCATATTGTTTTGCGTGCGTTACTACCAGCTTAATGCCATATGGTTCTCTGTGCATTACTACAAGTTTAACGGCATATAGTTTTATGCGTTACTACAAGTTTAACGCCATATAGTTTTGTGCATTACTGCCAGTTTAACACCATATAATTTTGCGTGCGTTACTGCCAGTTTAACGCCATATCGCTTTGCGTGCATTACTGCCAGTTTAACGTCATATAGCTTTGCGTGCGTTACTGCCAGTTTAACGCCATATAGTTTTGCATGCATTACTGCCAGTTTAACACCATATAGTTTTCGTTATGTTATTACCAGTTTAACGCCATACAGTTTTGCGTGCGTTACTGCCAGTTTAACGCCATATCGTTTTGCGTGCGTTACTACAAGTTTAGCGCCATATAGTTTTGCGTGCGTTACTGCCAGCTTAACGCCATATAGTTTTTCATGCGTTACTGTCAGTTTAACGCCATATAGTTTTGCGTGTGTTATTGCCAGTTTAATGCCATATATTTTTGTGTGCATTACTGCCAGTTTAACGCCATATAGTTTTGCGTGCATCAGTGCCAGTTTAACGCCCTATCGTTTTGCGTGCGTTACTACCAGTTTAACGCCATATAGTTTTGCGTGCGTTACTGCCTGTTTAATGCCATATAGTTTTGCGTGCATTACTGTCAGTTTAACGCCATATCGTTTTGCGTGCATTACTGCCAGTTTAACGACTTATAGTTCTGGGTGCGTTACTACAAGTTTAATGCCATATAGTTTTGTGCGTTACTGCCAGTTTAACACTATATAGTTTTGCGTGCATTACTGCCAGTTCAACGCTATATAGTTCTGTGCGTTACTGCCAGTTTAATGCCATATAGTTTTGCGTGCGTTACTGCCAGTGTAAAGGCCTTTAGTTTTGCGTGCATTACTGCCAGTTTAACGCCATATCGTTTTGCGTGCGTTACTGCCAGTTTAACGCTATATAGTTTTGTTTGTTACTGCCAGTTTAATGCCATATAGTTTTGCGTGCGTTACTGCCAGTTTAATGCCATATAGTTTTGCATGCGTTACTGTCAGTTTAACGCCATATAGTTTTGCGTGTGTTATTGCCAGTTTAATGCCATATAGTTTTGCGTGTGTTACTGTCAGTTTAACGCCATATAGTTTTGCGTGTGTTAATGCCAGTTTAACGCCATATCGTATTGCGTGTGTTACTGCCAGTTTAACGCCATATAGTTTTGCGTGTGTTACTGCCAGTTTAATGCCATATCGTTTTGCGTGCGTTACTGCCAGTTTAACTCCATATAGTTTTGCGTGCGTTACTGCCAGTTTAACGCCATATCGTTTTGCATGCGTTACTGTCAGTTTACCGCTATATAGTTTTGTTCGTTACTGCCAGTTTAATTCCATATAGTTTTCCGTGCGTTACTGCCAGTTTAACGCCATATCGTATTGCGTGTGTTACTGCCAGTTTAACGCCATATAGTTTTGCGTGTGTTAGTGCCAGTTTAATGCCATATCATTTTGCGTGCGTTACTGCCAGTTTAACGCCATATAGTTTTGCATGCGTTACTGTCAGTTTAAGGCCATATAGTTTTGCGTGTGTTATTGCCAGTTTAATGCTATATAGTTTTGCGTGCCTTACTGTCAGTTTAACGCCATATAGTTTTGCGCGTGTTATTGCCAGTTTAACACCATATAGTTTTGCATGCGTTACTGCCAGTTTAATGCCATATCGTTTTGCGTGCATTACTGCCAGTTTAACGCCATATAGTTTTGCGTGCGTTACTGCCTGTTTAACGCCATATAGTTTTGCGTGCAGTACTGCCAGTTTAACGCCATATTGTTTTGCGTGCGTTACTACCAGCTTAACGCCATATAGTTCTCTGTACATTACTACAAGTTTAACGGCATATAGTTTTGTGCGTTACTACAAGTTTAACGCCATATAGTTTTGTGCGTTACTGCCAGTTTAACACCATATAATTTTGCGTGCGTTACTGCCAGTTTAATGCCATATCGTTTTGCGTGCATTACTGCCAGTTTAACGCCATATAGCTTTGCATGCGTTACTGCCAGTTTAACGCCATATAGTTTTGCATGCGTTACTGCCAGTTTAACACCATATAGTTTTGCATGCGTTACTGCCAGTTTAACACCATATAGTTTTGCGTGTGTTATTACCAGTTTAACGCCATACAGTTTTGCGTGCGTTACTGCCAGTTTAACGCCATATCGTTTTGCGTGCGTTACTAGAAGTTTAGCGCCATATAGTTTTGTGCGTTACTGCCAGTTTAACACCATATAATTTTGCGTGCGTTACTGCCAGTTTAATGCCATATCGTTTTGCGTGCATTACTGCCAGTTTAACGCCATATAGCTTTGCATGCGTTACTGCCAGTTTAACGCCATATAGTTTTGCATGCGTTACTGCCAGTTTAACACCATATAGTTTTGCATGCGTTACTGCCAGTTTAACACCATATAGTTTTGCGTGTGTTATTACCAGTTTAACGCCATACAGTTTTGCGTGCGTTACTGCCAGTTTAACGCCATATCGTTTTGCGTGCGTTACTAGAAGTTTAGCGCCATATAGTTTTGTGCGTTACTGCCAGTTTAACACCATATAGTTTTGCGTGCGTTACTGCCAGTTTAACGCCATATCGTATTGCGTGTGTTACTGACAGTTTAACGCCATATAGTTTTGCGTGTGTTACTGCCAGTTTAATGCCATATCGTTTTGCGTGCGTTATTGCCAGTTTAACGCCATATAGTTTTGCGTGCGTTACTCCCAGTTTAACGCCATATCGTTTTGCATGCGTTACTGTCAGTTTAACGCTATATAGTTTTGTTTGTTACTGCCAGTATAATTCCATATAGTTTTCCGTGCGTTACTGCCAGTTTAACGCCATATCGTATTGCGTGTGTTACTGCCAGTTTAACGCCATATAGTTTTGCGTGTGTTAGTGCCAGTTTAATGCCATATCATTTTGCGTGCGTTACTGCCAGTTTAACGCCATATAGTTTTGCGTGTGTTACTGCCAGTTTAACGCCATATAGTTTTGCATGCGTTACTGTCAGTTTAAGACCATATAGTTTTGAGTGTGTTATTGCAAGTTTAACGCTATATAGTTTTGCGTGCCTCACTGTCAGTTTAACGCCATATAGTTTTGCGCGTGTTATTGCCAGTTTAACGCCATATAGTTTTGCATGCGTTACTGCCAGTTTAATGCCATATCGTTTTGCTTGCATTACTGCCAGTTTAACGCCATATAGTTTTGCGTGCGTTACTGCCTGTTTAACGCCATATAGTTTTGCGTGCATTACTGCCAGTTTAACGCCATATCGTTTTTTGTGCTTTACTGGCAGTTTAACGCCATATTGTTTTGCGTGCGTTACTACCAGCTTAATGCCATATGGTTCTCTGTGCATTACTACAAGTTTAACGGCATATAGTTTTATGCGTTACTACAAGTTTAACGCCATATAGTTTTGTGCATTACTGCCAGTTTAACACCATATAATTTTGCGTGCGTTACTGCCAGTTTAACGCCATATCGCTTTGCGTGCATTACTGCCAGTTTAACGTCATATAGCTTTGCGTGCGTTACTGCCAGTTTAACGCCATATAGTTTTGCATGCATTACTGCCAGTTTAACACCATATAGTTTTCGTTATGTTATTACCAGTTTAACGCCATACAGTTTTGCGTGCGTTACTGCCAGTTTAACGCCATATCGTTTTGCGTGCGTTACTACAAGTTTAGCGCCATATAGTTTTGCGTGCGTTACTGCCAGCTTAACGCCATATAGTTTTTCATGCGTTACTGTCAGTTTAACGCCATATAGTTTTGCGTGTGTTATTGCCAGTTTAATGCCATATATTTTTGTGTGCATTACTGCCAGTTTAACGCCATATAGTTTTGCGTGCATCAGTGCCAGTTTAACGCCCTATCGTTTTGCGTGCGTTACTACCAGTTTAACGCCATATAGTTTTGCGTGCGTTACTGCCTGTTTAATGCCATATAGTTTTGCGTGCATTACTGTCAGTTTAACGCCATATCGTTTTGCGTGCATTACTGCCAGTTTAACGACTTATAGTTCTGGGTGCGTTACTACAAGTTTAATGCCATATAGTTTTGTGCGTTACTGCCAGTTTAACACTATATAGTTTTGCGTGCATTACTGCCAGTTCAACGCTATATAGTTCTGTGCGTTACTGCCAGTTTAATGCCATATAGTTTTGCGTGCGTTACTGCCAGTGTAAAGGCCTTTAGTTTTGCGTGCATTACTGCCAGTTTAACGCCATATCGTTTTGCGTGCGTTACTGCCAGTTTAACGCTATATAGTTTTGTTTGTTACTGCCAGTTTAATGCCATATAGTTTTGCGTGCGTTACTGCCAGTTTAATGCCATATAGTTTTGCATGCGTTACTGTCAGTTTAACGCCATATAGTTTTGCGTGTGTTATTGCCAGTTTAATGCCATATAGTTTTGCGTGTGTTACTGTCAGTTTAACGCCATATAGTTTTGCGTGTGTTAATGCCAGTTTAACGCCATATCGTATTGCGTGTGTTACTGCCAGTTTAACGCCATATAGTTTTGCGTGTGTTACTGCCAGTTTAATGCCATATCGTTTTGCGTGCGTTACTGCCAGTTTAACTCCATATAGTTTTGCGTGCGTTACTGCCAGTTTAACGCCATATCGTTTTGCATGCGTTACTGTCAGTTTACCGCTATATAGTTTTGTTCGTTACTGCCAGTTTAATTCCATATAGTTTTCCGTGCGTTACTGCCAGTTTAACGCCATATCGTATTGCGTGTGTTACTGCCAGTTTAACGCCATATAGTTTTGCGTGTGTTAGTGCCAGTTTAATGCCATATCATTTTGCGTGCGTTACTGCCAGTTTAACGCCATATAGTTTTGCATGCGTTACTGTCAGTTTAAGGCCATATAGTTTTGCGTGTGTTATTGCCAGTTTAATGCTATATAGTTTTGCGTGCCTTACTGTCAGTTTAACGCCATATAGTTTTGCGCGTGTTATTGCCAGTTTAACACCATATAGTTTTGCATGCGTTACTGCCAGTTTAATGCCATATCGTTTTGCGTGCATTACTGCCAGTTTAACGCCATATAGTTTTGCGTGCGTTACTGCCTGTTTAACGCCATATAGTTTTGCGTGCAGTACTGCCAGTTTAACGCCATATTGTTTTGCGTGCGTTACTACCAGCTTAACGCCATATAGTTCTCTGTACATTACTACAAGTTTAACGGCATATAGTTTTGTGCGTTACTACAAGTTTAACGCCATATAGTTTTGTGCGTTACTGCCAGTTTAACACCATATAATTTTGCGTGCGTTACTGCCAGTTTAATGCCATATCGTTTTGCGTGCATTACTGCCAGTTTAACGCCATATAGCTTTGCATGCGTTACTGCCAGTTTAACGCCATATAGTTTTGCATGCGTTACTGCCAGTTTAACACCATATAGTTTTGCATGCGTTACTGCCAGTTTAACACCATATAGTTTTGCGTGTGTTATTACCAGTTTAACGCCATACAGTTTTGCGTGCGTTACTGCCAGTTTAACGCCATATCGTTTTGCGTGCGTTACTAGAAGTTTAGCGCCATATAGTTTTGTGCGTTACTGCCAGTTTAACACCATATAATTTTGCGTGCGTTACTGCCAGTTTAATGCCATATCGTTTTGCGTGCATTACTGCCAGTTTAACGCCATATAGCTTTGCATGCGTTACTGCCAGTTTAACGCCATATAGTTTTGCATGCGTTACTGCCAGTTTAACACCATATAGTTTTGCATGCGTTACTGCCAGTTTAACACCATATAGTTTTGCGTGTGTTATTACCAGTTTAACGCCATACAGTTTTGCGTGCGTTACTGCCAGTTTAACGCCATATCGTTTTGCGTGCGTTACTAGAAGTTTAGCGCCATATAGTTTTGTGCGTTACTGCCAGTTTAACACCATATAGTTTTGCGTGCATTACTGCCAGTTTAACGCTATATAGTTTTGTGTTACTGCCACTTTAATGCCATATAATTTTGCGCTCGTTACTGCCAGTTTAACGCCATATCGTTTTGCGTGCATTACTGCCAATTTAACGACTTATAGTTCTGGGTGCGTTACTACAAGTTTAATGCCATATAGTTTTGTGCGTTACTGCCAGTTTAACACTATATAGTTTTGCGTGCATTACTGCCAGTTCAACGCTATATAGTTCTGTGCGTTACTGCCAGTTTAATGCCATATAGTTTTGCGTGCGTTACTGCCAGTGTAAAGGCCTTTAGTTTTGCGTGCATTACTGCCAGTTTAACGCCATATCGTTTTGCGTGCATCAGTGCCAGTTTAACGCTATATAGTTTTGTTCGTTACTGCCAGTTTAATGCCATATAGTTTTGCATGTGTTAGTGCCAGTTTAATGCCATATCATTTTGCATGCGTTACTGTCAGTTTAAGGCCATATAGTTTTGCGTGTGTTATTGCCAGTTTAACGCTATATAGTTTTGCGTGCCTTACTGTCAGTTTAACGCCATATAGTTTTGCGCGTGTTATTGCCAGTTTAACACCATATAGTTTTGCATGCGTTACTGCCAGTTTAATGCCATATCGTTTTGCGTGCATTACTGCCAGTTTAACGCCATATAGTTTTGCGTGCGTTACTGCCTGTTTAACGCCATATAGTTTTGTGTGCATTATTGCCAGTTTAACGCCATATCGTTTTGCGTGCGTTACTGACAGTTTAACGCCATATTGTTTTGCCTGCGTTACTACCAGTTTAACGCCATATCATTTTGCATGCGTTACTGCCAGTTTAACGCCATAAAGTTTTGCGTGCGTTACTGCCTGTTTAACACCATATAGTTTTGCGTGCGTTACTGCCAGTTTAATGCCATATCGTTTTGCGTGCGTTACTGCCAGTTTAATGCCATATCGTTTTGCGTGCGTTACTGCCAGTTTAACGCCATATTGTTTTGCGTGTGTTATTGCCAGTTTAATGCCATATAGTTCTCTGTGCATTACTACAAGTTTAACGCCATATAGTTTTGTGCGTTACTACAAGTTTAACGCTATATAGTTTTGTGGGTTACTGCCAGTTTAACGCCATATAGTTTTGCGTATGTTACTGCCAGTTTAACGCCATTTAGTTTTGCGTGCGTTACTGCCAGTTTAACGCCATATCGTTTTGCGTGCATTACTGCCAGTTTAACGCCATATCGTTTTGCGTGCTTTACTGCCAGTTTAACGCCATATAATTCTGTGTGTGTTACTACAAGTTTAACGCCATATAGTTTTGTGCGTTACTGCCAATTTAACACCATATGTTTTGCGTGCATTACCGCCAGTTTAACGCCATATAGTTTTGCTTGCTTTACTGCCAGTTTAACGCCATTTACTTCTATGTGCGTTACTGCCAGTTTAACGCCATATAATTCTGTGCGTCACTGTACATTTGGCGCATTATATTGCAGTATATTACATTGTATCCGTGGAGTGTGTCTGTGTAGTATGAGTGCTCAAATGAAAGGGCACCAAACACCTTTTACATTGATAAAAGTGCATCTATGTACAGATTTCAACTTCTCCTTTACATTTGCTTAAAAGCACTGCCCCCTCCCTCCCAATAATGTCTGGGAGAACAACAAGGAGAGGCAGACGTTCCCTTGGCACTGTAAGGGGGCCAGCAACAAATGTGTCCACAGGCAAAGGTGGACGTGGAGGTCAGTCCTCAGGCAAGGCATCATTTCCTCTGTTTAGTGAGTTTGCCCATGCTATCCAGCCACAGCATGCAGAGGAGGTGGTGGACTGGCTTACTAAACCTTCCTGATCCTCTGTCACACAAGCAGAGACAAGTGTGCAGTCCCCTGCAGTTGCCAGAGTGGATAAAACTGCCTCCTGCCTCCTTGTCCACATCTATTCCTGCCATAGCCCTAACATCAGCCATTGAGGAGTCAGCTGAGTTATTTGACCACAGCGTCAGCCACTTGCTCCTTGATGATGCCCAGCCATTACTGGATTCAGATGCTGGTTCTGAGGTTGAGGATGACAGGAACATGAGCCTAGAGAGAGGGAGGAACACTGGTAGACAAATTGGCTTTCATGTTCCCCAAGCCGCAGCATATTGCCAAGTTGTCTCCAGTGGTAATGATGAAGATGGAGGAGATGGAGATGATGATGATGATGAGGTCACTGATGCAACTTGGGTGCCAGATAGAGCAGAGGAGGAAACTGAAGGTGAGGCGGCACAACCCCAAGGAGGTCGGCATCAAGAAGGAGTAGAGAGCAGCCACCCTATTCTATCACATTCTGCAGCTGTTATCTCCCAGCCCACCCCCCACAGCTCAGCTGTCTGGGCCTTTTTCATCACATCTGCAGCAGATCGCATTGTTGCTATCTGCAAACTGTGTCACAGGCACATCAAAAGTGGCAAAAACACCAACCATTTGGGTACCACATGCCTAACAAGGCATTTAACGTCCAACCACTCAGCCCGTTGGCAAGACCACCTAAAAGCCACACAAAAGGGGCACAAATCTGTCCCTCCTCCTCCTTACCCACTTCAGTCTGCCCCTGTGATACAGAGTCATTACCTTTCAGCAGCCTCCACTGACAGGGATGAAGGTATAGCACAGGGTGTCCAAGGTCCTAGCAGCTCATCTACCAGCAGCACATCACCAGCTGTAGACTGTAGCCGGGAAATTTCTCTGCCCCATCTTCCGCAGCGGAAAAAAAAATACAGTCCCTGCCACCCACATGCCCAGCGCCTGAATGCAAGCTTGTCAAAGCTGTTGGCTCTCCAACTTCTGCCTTTCAGCCTGGTGGATTCTGCCCCCTTACGTGAATTTGCACAATGTGCTGTACCACACTGGCATGTTCCCAGTCGATACTACTTTTCACGTAAGACCGTTCCATCTCTCTACCATCACGTGGAAGGGAATGTTCTGGCATCGTTGGGCAAGGCAGTCAGCCGTAAAATCCACCTTACTGCTGACAGTGGTCCAGCAAGCATGGGCAGGGACAATATATTTCATTCACAGCAAACTGGGTAACGCTGCTTGCAACTCAAAAGGATGCAGGACAGGGCTCAGTGCTGCAGCTTGCTGTGCCCCCGTCTCCATACAGCTGGTGGTGATGATGCCGGACCTGTGAGCTCTAACCCCTCCTCCTCCTCCGCAACCTCCATGCCCTCCGCTGAAGAATTGTCCTATGAACATCAGGTACCTCCTAAGCGTTCAAGGGGCTTTTCCCAGAGTCAGGCTAAAAGGTGCCATGCAGTGCTTGTGTGTAGGGGACAGAAACCACACCAGAGCAGAGATTCTTGCAGCTCTGCAAGGACAGGCCCAGAGGTGATTCACACCAAGCCAGTTGGAGCCAGGAATGGTGGTGTCCGATAATGGCTCAAACCTCCTGCCCGCCCTTAGACAGGGAAAGTTGACACATGTGCCATGCCTGGCACATGTCCTCAATTTGTTACGTAGGGTTGCAAGATGTACTAAAGCAGGCCAGAAGAGTATGTAGCCATTTCAGGCGGTCATGCACAGCCAGTGCTCGGTTGGCTGAAATTTAGCGGGAATTACATCTGCCCGTAAACCACCTGATTTGTGACATGCCCACCAGGTGGAACCTAACTTTGGGAATGCTGCAGCGGCTCTACATGCCGCAGAGGGCCATCAACAAGTACTTGTGTCAGTATGGCACGACGACAGGCTCAGGCCGCCTCGGCTTTTTTTTCCCCACGCCAATGGCTGATCATTAAGGATGCATGCACTGTATTGTCAACATTTGAGGAGGCCACAATTATGGTGAGCAGTGATAGTGCATGCATCAGGGACACAATCCCTGTTGTGTTCCTGCTGGACCAGACTCTGCGTGGCATTATAGACAGAGCACTGGATGCAGAGCAGCAGGGGGAAGAGGAGGACTTCCTTTCCTCTCAAGGCCCAATTTATGCAGACATCATCATTCTTATGTCACAGAACACACAGGAGGAGAGAGGGGAGGAGGATGAGAAGGCGGATTCTGGCACTTTCATAGGCTTTGAAGAAGAGGAAGACACGCGTCAATCTGTAAGCGATGGCTTTCCAACCCCAGGACCCATGGGAGTAGTACATGCCTGGGAGGAGGAAGTTCCAGATGCTGTCATCCTGAGTGACCCTGAGGAGTCTGCTTCTCAAGCCTCTGCAAATTTGAGGCGCATGGGCAACCTCATGCTTCAAAGCCTGTGAAAGGACCCAAGAATACGTGGCATAAAGGAGAAGGATGATTACTGGTTGGCAACCCTCCTTGACCACCGTTATAAGTGGAAGGTCTCTGAACTCATCCCGTCCCCACAGAGAGTGCAGAGAATAAAATCTCGAGGACACATTAAAGAGGATTTTATTGAACGTTTTTCCTGGCTCTAGTAGGTTACAGTGTGGTGGAAAACGTTGTTTTCGAATCTTCCGTTGGTCAAGAAAGGAGCGTTGAAGAAGGCATCTGCCTAGGTGAGGCATTTTGGGATTTTTTTAGTCCTCGCCGCCCAGGGCTGTCAGCTTCCACATCCCATTGGCAGCGTCTGCATCACATGGTGGATGATTACCTCGTGGCCAAAACAGAGGTGGAGAGCTTTCCAGCTGACGATCCACTGGCTTACTGGGTCATGTGTGCTTTCAGAACGGGCATTCAGTGCTGCAGGAGGTTTCGTTACTGATCATAGAATGCGTCTTTCCACAGACTCTGTGGACCGTTTGACATTTATAAAAATGAATCAGTCCTGGATTACCTGGATTACCAGCTTTGAAGCCCCTGATGCCGATGTCACTGATTAAGTCTTTTTGGGATGTGGACTCTCTGCAGGACTTTGAGGCTGCCTAGCTTTGAGGGTGTGCAATCATTGGAAGAATGTTTTTGGTATAGATTTCATGGGCACAATTAACACCCAAAGACCAATTTTTCTGCACCTGTCTGACAGGTGCATATCATTGTAATATTTTACAGCAAGGAAAAATTCTTGCTTGAATCAAGAGTACCTCTATAGGGTTACGGTGGGAAGGCACCACCGACATCCAAAGACCAATTTTTCTGCACCTGTTTGACAGGGGCATATTATTGCAATTTTTTACAGCAAAGCAAATTCTTGCTTGCATCAAGAGTACCTCTATAGGGTTACGGTGGGAAGGCTCCACCGACACCCAAAGACCAATTTTTCTGCACCTGTCTGACAGGTGCATATCATTGCAATTTTTTACAGCAAGGCAAATTCTTGCTTGGATCAAGAGTACCTCTATAGGGTTATGGTGGGAAGGTGCCACCGACACCCAAAGACCAATTTTCCTGCCCTGTCTGACAGGTGCATATCATTGCAATTTTTTCCAGCAAGGCAAATTCTTGCTAACTTCAAGAGTACCTCTATAGGGTTACGGTGGGAAGGCACCACCGACACCCAAAGACCAATTTTTCTGCACCTGTCTGACAGGTGCATATCATTGCAATTTTTTATAGCAAGGCAAATTCTTGCTTGCATCAAGAGTACCTCTATAGGGTTACGGTGTTACCAACTTTGATGCACCCATTACTTTTATCCAAAGTCAAAGTGACACCAGAATGTATCCAAAAAATCTCTAATCTTGTTCCCAGTGCACTACATTGTGGCCTCATCATACACACTGGCTCCCCAGCTGTTGCTGAGCAAAATAAAGGCAGCTTGCAGGAAAAATGTCATTTTTTTTGGCTTTATAAATTCAATTATTGCTGCAGCAGATTCTAGACATGGTACAGATCTGCCACTTTACAGTTAGACTAAGGTGGCCCCCCTGGCACTATATTGGAAGAATTTTTTCATTTTTAGACTTTCATTTTAAAAATCAAAAAATCACTGCTTATTTAAGAATGACGTTTTTCACAAACTTTTTTTTATTGATCCATGTCCCCCAGGGCAGGACCCGGACCCCTATAACCATTGTATGCCTAATTACTTGCATTTAAGCCTTCAAAATGGGCACTTTTGATATTTAACGTTGGGGTCCCATTGACTTTAATGGGGTTCGGTGTTCGGGTCCGAACGTTTGCCGTGTTCAGAAGTTCTGGTCCAAACCGAACAGGGGTCCGTTCTGCTCATCCCTAGTGATAGAATCGTGTGATTCCCAGAGTGGGGAGGCCCAAGCTAGAGCATCACCAGATCAGTTGGAAAATGGTGGCTGGAAAGTTCAAAGTGGATGGAACATTGATTAATGAAGCCCCGACAAGCCTTAGGGTCGCCAGAAAAACAAGGTTATCGGTGGCAGATGCAGGCAGGGATTGCCAGGTGTAGCAGGTAACACAGGAGCAGCTGAAGGAGATGTAGGAATGGGAGGAGCTGAAGTTGCAGCGAGTTGCAGGCGATCCAGACGGGAGGCAAGATCCTGAAGAGCCAGCATTATTTGCTCTTGATTTGCTTGCTGGGAGTTAAGTCTCTGAACTAGATGTTGCATTTGATCCTTGGTCAGTGGCGATTCTCAGAGGCGCTCATGGCTTGAGCAGACTGTCACAGTACTACTTACAGTAAGCCCACAGGTGAGCAGGTGACACGGGATCCCCCAGGGCATGGAGTCTAAGGGCCAGCTGGTATTCTGCCAGGGACCCCCTCACGAGGGTTTGGGCTTAGCTGTGTGCTGACCCAAGGTCACGACCCCCAGTTCACCCTGCTCGCTAGGGAAGTACCAGAAGACACTGTCAGACAAGGATGGATGGATGAAGCAAAGGAGAGCTGGATAGCGAGCCAAGGTCAGGGCGGGCTGCAGACAACGTAATTAGAACAAGCCGAGTCGGTATACAAGAGATCAGTTTACGAGAGGTCAGGTTAAGGCAGGTTACACGAAGGGAGCTCAGAAACAAATGTTGCTCAAGCAACGAGAACTGATCTGAGAGCGATTTAAATAGAGAAGCACATGGGGGCTGGACAGGAAGTAGCAGGAAGGAATCATATATTAAGCAACAGGTGAAGCCGGCGACACCCATAGCTGCAGAGTGCAGCAGAGCTGAACATAAGCTGGTGGAACAACAGGTGGCAGCTGGCCTACAGCAGTAAAGGTGAGACACAGATCAGCTCCGCAGCTGATCTGTGACAAGTACGTTGCTGGTCCTTGTTCGACATATATTGTAATCTTTTTTTCATGCAGCCTGTGGGTTGAACGAAAAAAGAGATTGATCGGTGGGTATGCCCACCATTAGAATACCTCGCTTTATCCACCCACTTCTAATCATGGGCATACATGCACCATTTTGTTTTTAACTGTGGTGGCGAAATCACCTCCTACAGCGCTGGAGTCAAGGCTTTATGTATCGTGGGAGCAAATGCTGTTGCTGTCTATATTAGGGATGGGCTGAACACCCCCCGGTGCGAACAGGCAAAAAATTTGTTCGAACACGCGAACACCGTTAAAGTCTATGGGACACGAACGTGAAAAATCAAAAGTGCTAATTTTAAGGGTTAATATGCAAGTTATTGTCATAAAAAATGTTTGGGGACCCGGGTTCTGCCTCAAGGGACATGTGTCAATGCAAAAAAAAGTTTTAAAACGGACGCTTTTTCAGGAGCAGTGATTTTAATAATGCTTAAAGTGAAACAATAAAAGTGAAATAGTCCTTTAAATTTTGTACCTGGGGGGTGTCTATAGTATGCCTGTAAAGTGGCGCATGTTTCCCAAGAGCAAAATGACATTTCTAAAGGAAAAAAAAGTCATGTAAAAGTACTAGCGGTAGCGCGGGCTGCTATAATGAATTGTCGGGTCTCTGCAATACTCATAAAAGTCATTGTAAAAAACAGCCTGGGATTCCCCCACAGTGCATTACCAGGCCCTTTGGGTCTGGTATGAATATTTAGGGGAACCCTGAACCAAATTTTTTTTTAAAAATGCGTGGGGGTCCCCCCAAATTCCATACCAGGTCCTTCAGGTCAGGTATGGATATTAAGGGGAACCCTGTGCCAAAATAAAAAAAAACAAATGGCGTGGGGGTCCCCCTCAAAATCCATACCAGACCCTTCAGGGCACCGGAGGGGGGGCCTGATCGGGCCCCCCGCCCGCGGGAGGGGAGTAACGTACCTATACGTTACTCTGCCTGTCCGTGCCATTCTGCCACAGTATATCTGGGTGAGGCGGTCGACAAGGGGTTAATATATACCGTGTATACTCAAGTATAAGCCGACCCGAATGTAAGCCGAGGTACCTAATTTTACCACAAAAAACTGGGCAGCTCCTCATCTGCTGGAACTCTGTTGAAGTGGAACTGGTCTAAGTGTGATCCTGTATTTACACAGATGGAATTTGGAGTATCTGTTAAACCTTTCTGTTTGCCAAGCACGAGAGTGCGAGGCATATCTAGTTGGTGAGTGTTTTATCTGACGGGAGAGGAATCACTGACACTCGGGTGTGGTGGATAATTAGAGGAATTCTACACACAATCAATGTTATTTACACCTTTATATTATATTTTGTCACTACTGGCACAGGGTGATTTATGTGATATAATTACAGTTGGTTTCGTTTGTAGGTCTGTGTAAACTCACATTCACCATACCACTTTTGAAGTGTTATTTAAGCGCCGCTTAAATTAATTCTTTGGCACTATTGTAAATTAATATACTATTTCACAGTGTATGTATATATATATATATATATATATATATATATATATATATATATATACACACATATATACATACACATACACAGTATATACTCTGCATCCAGTGTAGCCTATATCTACAGTGCATTCGGTGGTGTATAGTTTCTAATACACTTCAGGCGGTGTACACAGTATATAATACAGTGTAGTGTGGTGTTGCAAAACAAAAAATACATCATGTCCAGAAGGCCACCAAGGAGAGGCAGATGCTCACAGGCCACTAAAAGAGAGCAAGCAGCCTCCGTGTCTTCAGTCAACAGTGGTGGTCCTGGACATGGTGCATCCTCTGCAGGTGGCCGTGGGGCACGCTTGTCCTTTTTTTCTGCTGCTGGCCATGCTATTGAGCCACAACATGCAGAAGAGTTGGTGAAGTGGATAACAAAGCTGTTCTCATCCTCCTCATCTTCTGTCACCCAACTCAGAGTAGTTTGTCTTCCAACGCAGCTGCCAAAGCGGCCTATTCCACTGGCTCCTTGTCCACAGTCACTCCTTCCGTAGTCCCACCATCATGCACGGAGGAGTCCCCAGAATAATTCAACCACAGTGTCGGTTATATGCTGCTGGAGGATGCGCAGCAATTTGAAGGCTCCGATGTTGGTTCACAGGTTGAGGAAGGGAGTAACCTGAGCCTAGAGAGAGGGGGTGCCACGGAAGGACAAGAAACTGACAGTCATGTTCCCTCAGCTGCAGCATACTGCCAAGTTTGCTCCAGTGACGATGAGGGAGGGGATGATGAGGTTAGTGACTGTACTTGGGTGCCTAAGAGAAGAGTGGAGGAGGAGGAGGCACAACTCCAATGAGGCAGGATGTCCTCTAGGGGCAGCTTAAGGGCAGCCACCCTATTGCATCACACCACAGGTGCAGGGCGCTGCTGACTCCCTGTTGACTTTTAAAAGTTCCGTGGTATGGGCCTTTTTCGACACGTGTGCAGCAGATCGCACCGTTGCTGTTTGCAACCTATGTCTGAAGCGGATCAAGCGTGGCCAGAACAGCAGCCGCTTGGGCACCACATGCTTGACCAGACTGACGACCTGCCATGCAGTCCATTGGCAAAAGCACTTGAAAGACCTACATCATAGAAAAAGGCGGACTTCTCCTTGCTCCTCATCTGGGATCTCCAACCCTACTATACCTCCAGTCCTCTCAAAAACCTGCACTGAGATGAATGAAGGTATAGCAATAGGTGTTCCAAGTACTTGCAGCCAATCTGCCAGTAGTACCCCACCAATTGATTTTAGCAGGCAAATTCCCGTACCCCAGTTGCTGAACTGTAAAAATTTATTTGATCCCAGCCATCCACATGCTCAGCGTCTAAATCCTAGCTTGGCCAAATTGCTAGCACTGCAACTGCTGCCTTTCCAGCTGGTAGACTCTGCCCTCTTTTGTGAATTTATGGAATGTGCTGTACCTCAGTGGCAGGTTCCAAAATTTCTTTTCACGGAAGGACATTCCGGCTCTCTACTAGCATGTGGAAGGCAATGTTTTGGCCTTGATGGACAGGGCGGTCAGTACTAAGGTTCATATTACCGCTGACTCAAAGTCCAGCAGGCATGGGCAGGGATGTTACCTTTCCTTCACGGTGCACTGGGTAACTCTGCTGGCAGCTGGGAAGGATGCAGGACAGGGTTCAGTGTTGCTGGACCTTGTTCCGCCACCACGCCTCTAAAATGCTAGTGATGATTCTGCCACAGCTCTCTTCTCCACCCCCTCCTCTTTTTCTTCCTATATGGCCTCTTCTGCACCATCAGTGCTCCATAAGTGTTCAAGGGGCTACGCAAGCATTCAGGCTAAAAGATGCCATGTGGTGCTTTAGTTGGTCTGCCTAGGGGACAGGAGCCACATTGGGGCAGAGATTCTGTCAGCTCTGCAGGGGCAGGCTCAGAGGTGGTTGATGCCACGCCAGCTTCAGCCAGGAATGGTTGTATGCGACAATGGCACCAACCTCATGTTCCATGTTTGATACACACCCTGAATTTGGTGGTGCAGCAGTTCTTGACCAGGTATACAGTCTTACAAGAGGCAGGCCAGAAAAGTCTGTGGTCATTTCCACCAGTCATACAATGCCAGTGCTCGGCTGGTTGACATTCAAAGGGAATGCAATTCATTCATTTGTGACATGCCCACCAGTTGGAACTCAACATTGGCAATGCTACAGCGACTGTACATACAGCAGAAGGCCATCAATGAGTACCTGTACGAGTATGGCACCAGGACAGGGTCAGGGGAGCTTGGCTTCTTTTCGCCACGCCAGTGGTTACTGATCAAGGATGCATGCACTGTCCTGTCACCATTTGAGGAGGTCACAAGGATGGTGAGCAGTGACAATGCATGCATCAGTGACACTGTCCCTCTAGTCTTCCTGCTGGAGCACACGCTTCATGGTATCATGGACAGGGCACTTGAGGCAGAACAGTGGGAGGAAGAGTAGGATTTCCTTTGCTCTCAAGGCCCCTTTTATCCGGATAGCATTCCTGCGGGCCCGCCAAACACACAGGAAGAAGAAGAGGAGGAGGATTGTGTCAGCATGGATGTAGAGGATAATATTCAGCAGCAGTCTTCAAAGGATGGGTTTCAGTCCCCAGAAACCCAAGGAGTTGTACGTGGCTGGGAGGAGGTAGTTACGGATAATGTGATCCTTAGTGACCCAGAGGACTCAGAATTGAATGCCTCTGCAAACTTACGCTGCATGGCCTCCCTGATTCTGCAAAGCCTGCGAAAGGACCCTAGGATTCGTGATATCAAGGAGAGCGATCATTACTGGCTGGCAACCCTTCTTGATCCACGTTAAAAGGGTAAAGTGGCAGAACTTATCCTGCCTTCACACAGGGAGCAGAGGATGAAACATCTTCAGGAGGCCTTGAAGAAAGGTTTGTGTAATGCATTTCCAGACCCTGGGAGGTTACCATTTCCTGGTGCTGGACAAGGTGTTGCTGAGGCTTCATTCAGTCAGATGAAGAGTGGTGGAGAAGGTGGCCGGCTGATCGATGCCTTTAAACAGTTTTTCAGTCCTCAGCGCCAAGGTCTGATGGGTTCAAGCAGCCATCGCCAGTGTCTGCATTATATGGTGCAGGAATATCTAGGGGTAAGAGCAGACTTGGAGACCTTTCCAACAGCGGATCCACTGGGTTACTTGGTCTTGAGGATGGACCACTGCCCAGAACTTGCTCAATATGCAATCGAGCTACTGGCCTGTCCTGCATCCAGTGTGCTTTCTGAACACACATTCAGTGCTGCTGGGGGGTTTGTAACAGATCAAAGAGTATGCCTGTCCACAGACTCTGTTGATAGGCTCACATTCATAAAAATGAACCAGTCTTGGATCAGCAGCTATCAAGCACCTGATGCTGATGTAACTGATTGAATTTACTATGGATCTGGGATCCCTTGAAGACTTCCTATGCTGACTATCGTATTCCTTCTCAATCTTGATAATGCTAGCTTTCAACAATTTTTTTGGTTTAGGACACCACCACCCAAGGCCCAATTTTTCTGCCCCTGTTTAACAGGGGAATCTAATTACAATTTTTGATCTAATATTTCACAGAAGGGCCCGTTCCAGTGCCCAACAAGAGTATCTGTGAGGGGTTACAGTATTCAGGCCCCACCAAAACCAAAGGCCCAATTTTTATGCCCCTGTTTAACAGGGCCATGTAATTACAATTTTTGATCTAATATTTCACAGAAGGGCCCATTCCTATGCCCAACAAGAGCATCTGTGAGAGGTTACAGTGTTCTGTCACCACCAACACCTGAGGGTCAATTTTTCTGCAGAGTATATAGGGCAGGCTGTATAGTATATATACTGCGGTTCAGAGTATATAGTGCCTGGGGTACCTGGGGGCCCCCACGTCATTTTTTTGATGCGGGGTTCCCCTTAATATCCATACCAGACCTGAAGGGCCTGGTATGGATTGGGGGGACATCCACGCCATTTTTTTTGGAGCAGGGTTCCCCTTAATATTCATACCAGACCCAAAGGGACTGGTAATGGACTGGGGGGAACCCACGCTGTTTTTTCCAATGATTCCTATCTATATTGCCAGGATCCAACACAACATTACAGCCGCAAGCAGTTTTAAATGAGATTTTTTACTTTAAAAATGTAATTTTGATGTGGTACTGTTGTAAACATGGGAAATACACACTACTTTACAGGCAGACTAAGGAGATCCCCCAGGCACAATATTTAAAGTAATATTTCCTTTTTATTTTTTCACTTTAAGCATTATTAAAATCACTGCTCCCAAAAAAACTTTTTTTTTGCATTGATACATGTCCCCTGGGGCAGGACCCGGGTCCCTAAACACTTTTTATGGCAATAGCATGCATATAAGCTTTTAAAATTAGTCATTTTGATTTTTCATGTTCATGTTCCATAGACATATTTTTTGCCTGTTCGCATGTTCTTAAATAGGCCATTCTAGACTTTTATGGACTAATAATCAGCTCAGGACCCCCAGGACCGCAACAAGCTCCTATGCTAATTAAAAAATATTCATAATCGTGAGTTTTACATTTCGGATCTGTTTAAAACCCCTTTTTAAATTTTGGATGTTGCTAAATGTGTCTATTAACCGCTTCAGCTCCAGAAGATTTTACCCCCTTTCTGACCAGAGCACTTTTTGCGATTTGGCACGGCGTCGCTTTAACTGACAATTGCGTGAGTGTGCGACGTGGTTCTCAAACAAAATTGACATCCTTTTTTTCCCACAAATAGAGCTTTCTTTTGGTGGTATTTGATCACCTCTGCGATTTTTATTTTTTGCGCTATAAACAAAATAAGAGCGACCATTTTGAAAAAAATGCATTATTTTTTACATTTTGCTAGAATAAATATCCCCCAAAAATATCTAAAAAAACTTTTTTTTTCCTCAGTTTAGGCCGATACGTATTCTTCTACATATTTTGGTAAAAAAAAATTGCAATAAGCGTTTATTGATTGGTTTGCGCAAACGTTATAGCGTTTACAAAATAGGGGATAGTTTTATGGCATTTTTATTATTTTATTTTTTTTACTAGTAATGGCGGCAATCAGCAATTTTTATTGCGACTGCGACATTATGGCGGACATGTCGGACATTTTTGACACATTTTTGGGACCATTGTCATTTATACAGTGATCAGTGCGATTAAAAATGCAGATTACTGTGTAAATGACATTGGCAGTGAAGGGGTTAAGTATGTCCTAGGGGAGGGGGGCGTGGTCTCGGCATGCAGCAGTAAGGACGTGTTTTCCCTGAGCTCCGGTGGCGGCACCTCTTATAACTATTATTACCCTGAGAATCTACCTGCATCACCCTAAGACATCATGGGGAAAAGGACGGGCAAATCCCTGCCGCAAAAAGGAACCCCGTCAGGCTCCATAAAACGGTATCTAGCCGCGGAAACAGAGGACTCTATCAGCATGGACGGACTAGGCCGCTCGCCTCGCGTCCCGAGCTCCGCCTCCCGCCATGGACCTACAACCAGGAGACACTCTCCGGCAGTAACAGCCTGCTCAGACGGGGAAGAAAGCACTTCCAGAAACTCGGAGGTCGCGGCTCTGGTTAGTGACCTTCCTACCAAGACGGAGCTAGCCTCTCTGTTCTCTAACCTGGAACGCTCCATTAAAAAGGAGCTCTCATCACTCCGATCAGACCTAAACCACGTGTTGGACCGGGTGGAAGAGTCCGAGCTGCGCCTTGATCGCCACGCGGCTGCAATACGATCCCTACAGATGACTACCCGCACCCTTTCTATCTCACATCGCATGGCTCTATATAAGATCGAGGATCAAGAAAACCGCAATCGGCGGAACAATATACGGATCAGAGGACTGCCGGAGGCCACAGGTGATGATGATCTGTTGCCCTCCCTTTGTGGCATATTCAATGGCCTACTTGACCAGCCTGCGGACTTTCCTTTGAAAATCGACAGGGCCCACAGGGCTCTAAGGCCTCGCAACCTAGCCTCTGATATCCCACGCGACGTAATCTGCAGGCTGCACTACTTTGAGGAAAAAGAGAGAATTATGCGGAAAGCCCGGGAACAAATACCACTGGACTTTGATGGCGCATCTTTGCTATTCTTTCCGGATCTTGCTAGAGAGACATTGGAGAGACGCAGGGCCCTTCGCCTTCTAACCGAACAACTGCGTTCAGCCTCTATTAACTACCGATGGGGCTTTCCTTCAGCTCTGATAGCCCATAGAGACGGCAAGACGGCTACCCTCCACTTCCCGGAGGACCTGGGAAAATTTTGCGCGGATCTCAACATCTCGCCTCCGGATCTTCCAGGATGGCAAGAATCCATTCCCTCTCTGTGTCCCTAAGGATGCAAGCTGGCAAAAAGTACAACACAAGCGTGGATCGGGCTCCCCGGATGCATCTTCGCAATTTGCATCTTCGCAATTTGGGTGACTGTAACTATCTAAACTACCCAGGAGACTCTTCATAAACACTGTATCTGCAAGTATACTGTTCTAGATTATGTTATGTTTACACCTCCCACACAGCTGTGGAATAACCGTTGTTTTATCTTTATATTTCCAGTTAGTTTACCAAGGTGTTCAAATCTAGAATATGATCTCCTACCTCATATGATAGGCCCACCCCTATTTAGCTGTTTTTTCTTTTTAGTTGTGCATATATACTTGTATTATAAGTGGGGGTAGAAAATGAAGGTGGATGAGGAGGATAGGTAGGAGAGGTAGCGGAGAGAGATCTCTTGGCAGGCTCACTTGAGTTGCCTCTATACATTTTTCTTTTTCTTTTTCAAATTGTTTATTTTCAGGTTCCCTTTTATTCTGGTTCGTCTTTTTTTTTAAAAAAGGGGAAAAAAAAGAGAAAGGGAAAAAAAAAAAAAAAAAAAAAGATCTCCCTTTTTTTGTTTTTTATCTCTCTGGGTGAA
Organism: Lithobates clamitans; assembly: GCA_037952925.1. Classification (NCBI taxonomy): domain Eukaryota; kingdom Metazoa; phylum Chordata; class Amphibia; order Anura; family Ranidae; genus Lithobates; species Lithobates clamitans. The sequence goes on along the minus strand of JBBGZY010001579.1, from coordinate 792,015 downwards.
TACATATATTTGTTTTTCTGTAAGACTGGGTGCCGCGCCCGGAGCGATGGGACGATGCACGCGCAGTTATGGTCGCGCTCCGTCTTTCGGTCCTGGCGCTGAGACAGCCCCCTTGGGGGGGCCGGAGGGCTCGTCGTCCTCATGCACCTTCTCCCCTCGGGGATGGGGGTGGGGGGGCTGCGTGCCCACGGCTTGCCCCATCTAGGCACAATTGATTTTTGTCCTTGGCCGCCTCTCTCAACGGTGGCTTTTGATTGTGCTAAAAATGTTTATTAACACATACTTTCTATTGTTCTTATCTTTTGTTTTTCTTCTTCCCTTTGCTCCCTTATCCCCCCTTTCTTCACCCCCCCCCTGCCGTCCGCTCTGGAACAGATAGAGGTGGAGAGTGCATTGAACGAGTGCTCCCTGTTGTAGTCAATGGCTAAGCTCAATTTGATATCACTTAATGTCCGCGGGCTCCATGCACCAGGTAAGAGACATAATCTATACAGAGAGCTGGATCGTCTGCGGGCGGACATCGTCTTCCTACAGGAGACCCACCTCACTCACACCACTTCGGTCAAGCTCTTCTCTCCAAATTACCCTACATGGTTCTATAGCCTGACAGACGTGCATAAATCGAAAGGCGTGGCCATTGGACTCCGCAGGGATACTCCGTTTAAATTTGACTCCATGGTCAGTGATCCTCTGGGACGATTTTTATTTGTAAGAGGTAACCTGGGTAGTATGTTATGCACCTTAGCCACGCTTTATGCCCCAAATCGAGACCAAGTCTCTTTCCTGTCGGGCACTCTGAAGAAGTTAACGGAGTTTGCGCAGGGTTGTGTCCTCTTCTCGGGAGACTTTAATGTCCCCCTTGAACCGTTATTGGACACGTCTCTGGGCAAATCCTGCATCTCGCATGCGCGCTTAACATTTATACGTAAACGTCTACACGATGCTCAGCTGATGGATGTTTGGAGAATCCTACACCCTCAGATGAGAGATTACACACATTTCTCAAACTTACATCACTCCTATTCGCGTATCGATTATTTTTTTGTCAGTCACCATCACCTTCCCTTGATAATGGACTCACACATTGACACATCTACTCTCTCTGATCATGCCCCGATTGTGCTTAAATTACAGGTCCCATCTATCCCACATAAAAGAACAAACTGGAAGTTAAATGATAATTTACTGACAGAAGAAATAGACACGACAATGATTGCTAAGGACCTGAAATTTTATTTTCAGGAAAATACCAGTTCAGATTTATCTCCAGGTACAACATGGGAGGCCCATAAGGCCTTTGTCCGAGGGAAATTTATAGAGTTGGGTACTAGGAAAAAAAAAGAACGAACGAGTCAGCAACTTGCACTAATCCGGGACATAAATACTCTTGAGCGTCAACACAAATTAAGCCTCTCAAAATCTGTGTTGGCAGAATTAACTAGCAAGAGGGAAGACTTAAAAAACCTTTTCCATGTTGCACAAAAACAACAATTTCGCATAATTGCTCACCGTATATACGAATGGGGCAATAAACCTGGCAGGTTGCTGGCTCGTTCCCTTCAACAAAAAAAGGCAGCGAGTTTTATACCAAAAATTAAAACCAAAACCGCTGAAATAGTTCACCATACCCCTGCCATAGCGGCGGAATTTAGAAAGTTTTACCAGCAGTTATACAATGTACATCACCATATAGGAGATCGAGAGTCCCGTAGTCGTCTTATACAGGAATACCTAAAACAAGCCGATCTTCCTAAGTTGCCGGAAGACACTCTAGCTACCCTAGACGGGGAATTTACCACTGAAGAGTTTCATAAAGCTCTTAAGGGCATGGCCAACGGTAAGGCCCCAGGCCCGAACGGCTTAACAACCGCATATTACCGCTCATTCGCTGACATACTGCTCCCGAACCTGGCTAAATACGCAAACTCGATTACCTCAGGTGATTCCCTCAGACCTGAAACCCTACATGCTCACATTACCGTAATCCCGAAGACAGGGAAGGATCCGAGCGTTTGCGGTAGTTATCGCCCCATTTCTCTTTTGAATTTGGGCGCCAAACTTTACGCAAAATTAATAGCAAATAGACTCCTCCCCTTAGTACCGAAATGGGTCACTACGGAACAAACTGGCTTTATTCCAGGCAGGGAAGCCCGAGATAATTCCCTGCGTACTCTCTCCTTGATTGCACATGTCTGTGACACCTCCCAGCCAACCCTGTTACTTTCAACAGATGCTGAAAAAGCGTTTGACAGGGTGGACTGGGAGTTCTTGCTAGCCACCCTATCCCATCTAGGTATCAGCCCCTCTCTCCTAAGTCAGATATCTGCCCTATATAACTATCCTACGGCACAATTGAGAATTAATGGTACTTTAAGCGATTCATTTACACTTCACAACGGCACGCGTCAGGGCTGCCCTCTTTCCCCTATTTTATTTGCCCTCTCTCTTGAACCGTTTTTATCTACAATTCGGCACAACCCGAACATCCATGGAATCATGATAGACAGGTTTGAACACAAATATGCCGCATATGCGGATGATATCTTATTCTATGTCCAACAACCTATAATTACTCTACCCAATCTGCTGCAAGCCTTTTCCGCATATAATCAAATTTTCAGATCAATATGTCCAAATGCGAAATTTTAAATATTTCAGTCCCCCAAGAGACAGCTAGCAATCTTCAGAAATCTTTCCCATTCGCCTGGCAAAAAACTGCAATGAAATATCTCGGTATATTTCTGACTCCTAATCTTTCATCCCTATTCCATGCTAACTTCATGCCCCTCCTTAATACACTTAAATCAGACATACAAAAATGGTCACAGCTCGCACACTCTTGGCTAGGAAAGATCAGTGTGATCAAAATGAACGTACTGCCCAGGTTGCTATTTTTGTTCCAGATGATACCTTTCCAAATTCCGCCTAGTTTCTTCAAATGTGTAACGAAAATTATAAGTAAATATGTTTGGAATAGACGTAACCCAAGAATTTCTAGATCAGTACTGCTTAGACCTAAACGGTTAGGAGGTTTAGCTCTGCCAGATATTAAGCGATATTACATGGCAACAGTCTTATCAAGAATATCAGATTGGAAATATAACAAGACATCAAAACTCTGGGTATCACTGGAAATGTCATTAGGGGGTAGTGACCTTTACAAGCTGATCTGGATTCCTGGGAAATTTCGATCGCTGCCCTCTACCACATCCCCACTCACTCGATCCACTTTTGCATGCTGGGACTTGCTGCACAGAACTCAGAAGTGGCGATACAATTCCCCCCTTATGCCTCTGACTGGACACAACTTCTTCCTACCAGGTAATATGGATCCCGGACTTCATTCTTGGAACCTTGGGAATAATATTCAACTACACCAAGTCGTAGACGCCTCGAACATTGTACCACTATCATTGCTCACCTCAACGCCATCCCCATCACTATTGGATCAATGGAGATATTTGCAACTAAAGGACTTCATCCAATCCCTTCCAAAACCCCTACGTAATGCAACTAACCTAACGCCAATTGAATCAGCATTTGTAGGAGCCATGCCAGTAGAAAGACCGCTCTCTTATTTCTATCAAGCACTAGGCTCACTCACTCTGGCTAGCTACCCTACATTTCTTCACAATTGGGAGAGGGACTTAAACAAAAATCTGACAGATCAAGAGAAGTCATCCATCCTCTATTTAACCCACTCAACTTCGATCGCCTCCAAAACTGCAGAGGTTAATTACAAGTTGCTGACCAGATGGCATTACACACCAGTAACTCTACACAAACTCTTCCCTCAAGAATCACCACTATGCTGGCGTGGTTGCGGAGATATCGCATCGCACGCTCACATCTGGTGGTACTGCCCCCTGATAAGGCCTTACTGGCTTACCATCTTTTATTGGATTTAGGAGATTCAGGGATCTGAAGTCCCTAATGACCCCTGGTATGTCCTTTTACACTGTACAGGCGAGCCAGTAGGATCATATAGAAAGTCTATTACTCCGCATTTACTAAATGCCGCTAAAGCCCTTATCCCTAAGTTCTGGAAAACTGCTAAAATACCCTCCCTACGCCAATGGCTGAGGGAGGTAGATCATATATACTATATGGAGGATCTAACATACACCAATAAAAGGAATTCAGACTCAAAGAGAAAAATGTGGTCCTGCTGGTTCGCCTTTAAATACACAACCGCATATGCGGAAATTATGGAATCTAAATGATGTACATTATGTATTGAGATCTAATGTAGGGTGAACCCTCCTGAGACGGACGGCAATTCCCCCCCATCCCCCCTTATCCCCATACCTCACCTCGATCTCTCAGTCTTCATTTTTGTTTATTCTCTCTCTTTTTTTCTTTCTTTCTCTTTCCTTTTTCTCTATTATTTTTTTTTTTTATTATTTTAAAAATTTGACAGGATCTAATATCTCTGACTGAGGTCGCTGTTCTCTCAGATAATATAGTGCTTAAGTTAAAGTACTCAATTGACCCTGATGACCTTTCTCTGAGATGATGCGATATTGACATTGAAAGTATCTGCATATAATATGATATCTTGATGTAACTCTTTTCTTTTTGTGAACATCCTGTATTTCAATAAAAAATTATTAAAAAAAAAAAAAAAAAGTATGTCCTAGGGGAGTGATTCTAACTGTCAGGGGATGGGCTGTGTGTGTCACTACGCTGATCACAGCTCCCGAGTACAGGGAGCTGTGATCAGTGACACTCCGCCGGCGGAGCGCACGCAATGGCATGGCGGGAATTCAAATGGACGTACCTGTACGTCCATTTGCCCAGCCCTGCCATTCTGCCGGCGTACATCGGCGTGTGCCGGTCGGGAAGTGGTTAAAGTGGAAATTTAGTCAGAACATTAGGTCCTGCTAGATCACTTCAGGCTGGCCCCTTTTGCAGGAAAAGTTATGTAAAACATTAAAAATAAGTGCCTATACTATTTAAAATCCAGTAAAACACTGTCTCCCGGTACTCTGCACATGCTCAGTTGCTCTCAATTTTAGCCATTTTTAGGTATTGCCGACTTTGTAGAGGCCGATCTGCTGAAAATCTTAAAGCGGAATTAAACCCTCCTATCCTTTACAGCCAAGGAAGCTGCTTCTGTTTGATCTGTAACTGCCATGGTGCTGCACGTGATTAGTTATGACATCAGGTATTTGATGTTTTGACAGTTTGGACACAAGCAAATGTGACAGCAATCCCGGAACTCCAGGAATGTAAATTTTTAAAACCGTTACAGCGATGGGTTTAGTTCCCCTTTATGATTTACTGCTGGAGCTTTGGGCTTCTCCAGCAAGAAGAAACAGGAGCAATGCTGGAAGCAATTTACAGCACATACTAATTTTGGTTGCATAATTATTAATATGGGATGTATTTTTCTTGCTAAAGAACATTATTTTTTTTCAAGTTATGGGTAAAGTTCATCTTTAAGCACAAAAAGTGGTTTGCTTGTAGCTGAAATTTTGTAAAAATATTTTTTTTTCAGATGAGTCACAGTCAGTAAAACCTCCCACAGTATTCATCTTGAAGCCTTCCAAAGAAGATGTGGACAGAACTGGAGAAGTGATATATGTGTGTTCCCTGCAGAACTTCTTCCCTGATGTGATCACAGTCATCTGGAATGAAGAAGGAAGTGAACAAGAACTGGAGGCGGAGCAGGGGGATATTATATTTGATGCTACCACTCAGACATATTCTGTGAACAGCTGGATTGTAGTAAAGAAATCAAACCTAAAGAAGAATTTTATATGCAATTACAAGCATGAAGGCATAAACTCTTCTCAACCATGGGCCAAATCATCCACAAATAATTTAGGTAAGCATAGCTCATCATCATGGCATAAAGCTGCTCCTTTAGGGCTGGACAAAAAACATTTCCACAATGATTACTTTAAATACTTAGCTACCCAGTATATACCACAATTTTTATTTTAGTATTATTTTTATTTTTTTTAAATGTTGCTATAAATTCATATTGATGGCTGGATTTTTGAGGTTTACCCTCCTAGATTACTCTCAAGGGGCCACTTCATTTGTAGCATAGTAAAGTGAGTCCACAGGTCTTCTATTAAAGTAGAACTGCAGAAAAAGAACTGTCCTAATTTCTCAAAATACTGTAATTATCTTCAGCCAGTTTTTCCTACAGCAATACCCCCTGCTTAAGGATTGCCTGAGACTTTGATGGTACTGTGATTATGAGAGCAACCCTCTGCTTATTTAGCAAGCTCCTTGTTAATAGGGAGAATGTTCAGATTCTCTTTAAGAATCTTGGGTGAATTTTGGCTTCCACGCGTCCAAAAAAACTAAACCTATTATTTTAATTCTTTCCCAAAGTAAAGTTATCAATAAATATTACTAGGACGTTAACCACTTCAGCCCTGGATGGATTTGCCCCCTTCCTGATCAGAGCGCTTTTTTGCGATTCGGCACTGTGTCGTTTTAACTGACAAATGCGCGGTCGTGGGGCACTGTACCCAAACAAAATTGATGTCCTTTTTTTTCCCACAAATAGAGCTTTCTTTTGGTGATATTTGATCGCCTCTGAGGTTTTTATTTTTTGCGCTATAAACAAAAAAAGAGCGACAATTATGAAAAAAAAAGCAATATTTTTTACTTTTTGCTATAATAAACAACCCCCAAAAATATATATAAAAAAAATGTTCCTCAGTTTAGGCCAATATGTATTCTTCCACATATTTTTGGTAAAAAAAAAAATCGCAATAAGCGTATATTGATTGGTTTGCGCAAAATTTATAGCGTCTACAAAATAGGGGATAGTTTTATGGCATTTTTATGATTAATTTTTTTTTTTAAATTAGTAATGGCGGCAATCTGCGATTTTTATCGTGACTGCGACATTATGGCAGACACCTTTGACACTATTTTGGCACCGATCAGTGTTATAAAAATGCACTGATTACTGTGTAAATGACATTGGCAGTGAAGGGGTTAATCACTAGGGGGTGATGAAGGGGTTAAGTGTGTCCTAGTGAGTGATTCTAACTGTGGGGGGATGGGCTACAACTCACATGACAGCGATCACTGCTCTCTATGACAGAGAGCAGTGATCTCTGTCATGACACTAGGCAGAACGAGGAAAACGGAAAATTCCTATCAAAATACTTACCGTAATTTTCCTTTCCTGATGGACTCCATGGCAGCCAACGTGTGGGTTTAGTCCCGCCTCTACTACCCTATAGGACACTACTCCCATAAATCTTTGCTCCCCACCAGCAGCCGTGTTCGATAACTAGCCTACTCCAGCCATTTGGGAGGGAACTCCTGCTGCCATGGAGTTCATCAGGAAAGGAAAATTACGGTAAGTATTTTGATAGGAATTTTCCGTTTTCCTGACAGACTCCATGGCAGCCAACGTGTGGGAAATAACTCGCCATACACACCCGGGTGGGCAAAAATGCTGAAAAAACAAAGATTTATTTAACACCGTCCACCGACAGTATTTTAACACCAAAATCAACTGAGGATAGAGCCGCTGGCTCAACACAATAATGGGACATGAAGGTGTGGATCGATGACCAAGAAGCCGCCCTGCAGATCACTTCAGGTGCGACGTGACGAGAAGCTGCCCACGAGGTCGAAAGACTTCTAGTCGAGTGTGCCGTCACCGCCTCTGGAGGAGCCAAGCCCTTCTCTCTATATGCCCATTGAATTGCCTGTACAATCCATGCAGCAATGGATCTAACTGAGGCCCGGAGCCCCTTGTTCTTCCCATAGAACGACACAAAAAGATAATCCGAATGACGGAAGGGAGCCGTTACTTCTAGGTATTGTTTCAAGGAGACACCAACATCGAGTGGATGTATTCCCAGATTACCGGCAGATCTGAAGGTAGGAAGTGAGATTTCTTGGTTCTCATGAAAGATCGAGGTGACCTTAGGGTTTGACCCTAGCATTGGAATCAGAGTCACTCTGTCCGGAAAGAAGGTTAAGAAAGGTTCCTTTGACCCTAAAGACTGGATTTCGGACACCCTCTTGGCCGAGGTGATGGCGGTCAAGAATGCAGTCTTGATAGTAAGTTCCCTGACAGACAGTGGTTTATCGAGTTGTGAGAAGAACTCAAGAACTAGAGGAAGATCCCATTTGGGGAATCTGGGTTTCCTTTGCGGTCTCATTCTGATTGCTCCTTTGAAGAATTGTTGAATAAGAGCATGTCTGGCCCACGACACCCCAGTAAAGGCAGAGATCGCTGAAACTTGTACACGCAGTGAACTGACAGACAAGGGTAAATCCAGGCCTGATTGCAGGAAACCCAAGATGTCCTGGACCGCAGGTGAGTCACATGACTTAGCCCTAGACGACATATGAGACGAGAATTTTGTCCAAATACGCTCATACACCTTGTTAGTGCTTTGTCTTCTTGCATTCAGAAGTGTAGGAATAGCCTCCATAGGGCAACCTAATGCTTCCAACCTACTCCTCTCAAGAACCAAGCCCTCAACTGTAGATGAGCTGGGCACGGGTGGAGAATCGCGCCTTGGGAGAGTAGATCCGTTCTGGTCGGTAGACGAACTGGTTCTCGGAAGCTGAGGAGTAATAGGAGAGGAAACCAAGGTCTGTTGGGCCAGTAAGGAATGATGGCTACTATCTCCACCTCCTCCCACCTGAGCCTCCGCAGAAACTGGAAGATAATAGGTGTCGGGGGAAAGGCATATGCTCTGTGGAACCACCAACGTTCTGTCAGTGCATCTATCCCGTAGGCTTGTGGATCCCGAAACCTTGCGTAGTATCTCACTAGCTTTTTGTTGTACGGGGAAGCGAAGAGATCGACCTCTGGAGAGATCCCCAGAGTTAGGATCCAATTGAACACATCCTCGTGGAGAGACCACTCGTTGTTGTCCAGGTGAACTCGTGAAAGGAAATCCGCTTGGACATTGAGAATTTCAGGAACGTAAGTTGCCGTTAGGTTGGTCAGATTCTTCTGGGCCCAGACCATTATTGGTTCCACCTCTTGTAGAAGAGACAGGCTTTTGGTACCTCCTTGCTTCCTTACATAGGCTACTGCCGTCGTATTGTCCAGCCTGAGTAACACAGATGTCCCTGCTATCAGATGACGAAATGCCAGCAGTGCCTGGAAGGCTGCGCGTAACTCTAGAATATTCGATACCAACCTCCGCGCTGGGAAATCCCAGGAGCCTTGAGCCACTTCCGCTAGGCAATGAGCACCCCAGCCTCTCTCGCTGGCATCTGACGTCACAGTGATCCAAGTGATGGGAAGGATGGAGTGGCACCGGCGTAGATTTTCCTTTTGAAGCCACCAGAGGAGGGAACCCCTCATGGTCTGAGAGATGTGGATACGCTGACTCTTGTTGCCCGACCACTGAAGGAGAAATCCCTTCTGAAAAGGCCGCATCCTCCACTGAGCCCATTTTACCATTGGTATAGTGGACACCATGGTGCCTATGATTGTCAGACACTGGAAAGCCCGGAGATGAGAAGAGGAGAGAGCCAGGCGAATCCTGTCCCGAACTATCGTGATCTTCTCCTCGGGTAAGGAAATTGTACCTCTCGCTGTATTGAATAGGGCCCCGAGGAACACGAGAGACCGAGAAGGCTCCAGATGGCTCTTCTCTCGGTTCAGAAGCCATCCAAATTCTTGAAGAGTTGAGATGACCATATCTCTGTGATTCAGGAGGCAATCTCTGTCTTGGGCCAGTAGAAGGAGATCGTCCAGATAGTGATAAAGACGGATCCCTCTGGTTCTTAGTAAGGCCACAACCGCCAACAAGACCTTCGAGAAGACTCTCGGAGAGGTGGACAGACCGAAGGGAAGGCATGTGAATTGTAAGTGTAGTTGGCCTATAGAGAAACGGAGAAAGCGTTGAAAATCTGTTGCCACTGGCACGTGGAAATGAGCGTCCTTGAGGTCTATAGAAATGAGCCAGTCTCCTGGTTGGACAGACTGTCGAATTGTGGACAGGGTTTCCATTTTGAACCTCTCCTTCTTGATAAAGCTGTTTAGGTGCGTCAAATCTATGACGGGTCGCCATGCCCCATTCTTTTTCTGGACCATGAAGAGAGGAGAATACATCCCCATGCCGCGTTGGTCGTCTGGGACAGGAATGGCAGCGCCTTGATCTAACAAAGATCTCACGTAAGCTATAAGGATTTTTCTTTTTTCTTCTGTGGCTGGAAGAGATGTGGGGATGCACCTGAGCCTGGGAGTACTGCTGAAAGCCCAGGTGTGACCTGAGGAGATCGTTTTCACGGTCCAAAAATCCTGGATCGAGGCCGCCCAAACATGCCGAAAGCAAAGGAGGCGAGCCCCCACTTGGCCTGCCTGGGCGGGCTCCATCTCAAAAGGACTTGGTCGGTTCCTTCTCACCCGACGCACTACTCTTAGCAGACTTCTTGAACGATGATTGTCTGGCCTTCCAAGATCTGGAGAACTCGCGGCCCGGCCTGTATCCACGTGCTTCCCTGGCACGATCCTGGTTCTGTCTCCTTGGAAACGGTCTTCTCTGGCCTTGTAATCGCCTGTCCTGAGGGAGGAACCCCGACTTACCCCCGGTGGCACGGGTTATGGCGCTGTCTAATTTATTTCCAAAAAGAGAGGACCCGTCGTAGGGGATACGGCACCAAACCTGTTTTGATGCTGGGTCTGCCAGCCAAGGGCGAAGCCAAAGGGCACGCTTGGCGGTAACTGCGGACAACATAACTCTAGCCACCAAACGGATAATGTCGATTGAGGCCTCCCCCAGAAAGGCCGAGGCTAATCTTAATTCCTGGACGGGCGAACTCCTGGCCACTTCCTCCGAGATACCTCTAAGTGTCTCGTCCACGCTGTCTGACCACGTTTCCATAGCCTTGGACATGGCGGCCAGAGCCAAGGCTGGTTTACACGCCATACCAGCTGTAAGATAGACTCGCTTCAAATCTGAGTCTATCCGTCTGTCCAAGGCGTCTCTGAACGAGACCGTGTCTTCCAGGGGAAGAGTTACATGCCTGACCAGTCTCATTACAGCTGCATCTACTAGAGGAGCCGACTCCAGTTGCTTAACCTCTTCTTCTTTGAAGGGATAGAGCCTCTGTATTTTAGAGAGAAGGGAGTTCTTCTTCTCTACTTTTCCCCATTCATCTGTGATAACTTCCCCTAATTCCGCGAAAAAGGGAAAGCTGACACGTTCCTTCTTCAGCTGCTTGAAGAACTTCCTCTGTTTTGCAGGGGCCGTTACTGGTTCTTCCCAGTTTAAGGTTTCCTTTATGGCTTTGATTAGAGGAGGAAGTAAGTCAAAACTAAATCCAGTATAAGGGTCTTCTCCCTCAGAATCACTATCCGAGGAGACAGCCGACAGATGACTGGGCAAAGAGGACTCAAAAGTGTCCTGTGTCTGGGTATCCCTTATGGGTAGGTCTTGAGGTTCTGCAGGAGAAGCATGGGATTGGCTAGACCCCAGCTCCTTTAGATTCTCTTTCACGATCTTCTCCACTAGAGACTTGAGTTGCTGATCTGATCCACCCCTTTCACCTGTTGCTTTTATATAGCAGGTATCGCAGAGGGATTTGCCTATAGGAACCTTTGCTCTACACCCCCAGCAGGATCCTTCCGCTGCATGACTGGAGTGAGACTTGGAAGGGTGAGAAGGTTCTCGGCTATGGTGTCTCGATTTGGAGGAGGAACCGTGATGACCGGATCTGGAAGAGGACTGCCGGTGCTGTGATCTAGATGAACCACTTCTGTGCGAGTTAGGTTGTTGAGGAGACCTGGAAGGGCTGACAAGAAAAACAAGGCACTTCTGTGTTAATGGGGACAAACAGACCACTGCTGCCCCATACCCCTCCCCCCCCCCCCCTCGCAACACCTAGGAAGGGATCCCCTACCAGGTACCTGATGCGAGAGGGCTGGCCAGAGGCAGGCGGTGAAGCGATCGTGCTCCCGGAGGGATCCATCAGGGCTGAAAATACAAGCAACCAGTTAGGAACGTAGCAAGCAGCAAAGGTAGCCACAGACCTGTCCCCAAAAGCCCTCTCACCTGACACGACAGAAAACAGAGCCAGGGGAGATACTGCTAACAGTCTACAAGCATTCCCAAGCTTGCAAACTATTTCCTAGAATTTAAACTGGCGCCCCTGTGACGTCACCGCCGTGGCCCTAGTGCGCACGCGCAATTACCGCTATGCGCGTGCGCGAAACCAAGCCTCGTTCTCGCACCGGAACCGCGCATGCGCAGAACGGCCGCGAAAACGAAACCAGGAAGTGAACGGCGGCTGGAACGCAGAGGACCAGCCGCCATAACAGCCCATTACACTGCACCCGACAGTGCGGGGGGAGGCACAGAATATAAGCACAACACAGGGGAAAGGGAAAACATAAACTGCTGCCATGAAAGGAAAATGGAACGGACTCACCACTCCTACTGCGATCGAGACCTGGGTCAGGTAATACAGCACAGACCGGACTTATTCCTGGGCAACAAAGGTCACCTGCTAGTAGCTAGGCTGTATGACCAGTGAGGGTTTTGCCTGCCAGTGGCTAGGATTACACCGCCTTCAGCGCCTCTTCCGTATGCCCCTTCCATACCCTGCTAGTAGCTAGGGCTTATTGGAATACTGCGACCCTTGTATGGGAAAGCTCGCCAGATCTGACCGCAGGGAGAAATAATCTTCAGGTAGAAAGACCATCTTAGCTAGGTCCTTGGAGGAGGACAAAAAAAGAACACGGCTGCTGGTGGGGAGCAAAGATTTATGGGAGTAGTGTCCTATAGGGTAGTAGAGGCGGGACTAAACCCACACGTTGGCTGCCATGGAGTCTGTCAGGAAATGCTGTTTATAAAGGCATCTCCCCGTTCTCCCTCTCCATGACATGATCACGGGCACCCAGCGGACATAGAGTCCGCCGGACCTGCGGTCACGGAGAACGCGGCGGGCGCGCGCACCCACAGTGCCACTTCTTAAAGGGGATGTACCTGTACGTCCTTTTGCCCACCCATGCCATTCTGCCGACGTATATTGTCGTGCAGCGGTCGGGAATCGGTTAACCAAACATACCGATTCTGTTTGGCATCTGCAGGTTTTTGTTTACATTCTGCCTACTAATACAAGTGCCATGCATGCTACATTCAAGGCAATCCTCTGGTGACAATAGCCACAGTTGCCAGTGTGCTTATTTCAGATCTTTCAAAACCCCCAACGACTGGTTTCATAACTAAAATAAATAAAATAGCCTGCACTCCTTGCACTATATTGTTAAATATTAAAGGCAGAGGTCTTAGTAGCATATATTTGAAAATCTTTGTGGTCTCGTTAAGGCCTCACTACACAGCATGGTCTTCCATGGACGAAGCAGTGGGGCTTCCACATAGAGTTGTAAATATACACTCAATGGCCACTTCATTAGGTATACCTTGCTAGTACAGGGTTGGGCCCCCTTTTGCCTTCAGAACTGCCTTAATTCTTCGTGGCATAGATTTAACAAGGTGTTGGAAACATTCCTCAGAGATTTCGGTCTGATAGCATCAAGCAGTTGCTGCAGATTTGTCAGCTGCACATCCATGATGAGAATCTCCTGTTCTACTACATCCCAAAGGTGCTCTATTGGATTGAGATCTGGTGACTGTGGAGGTCATTGGAATACAGGGAACTCATTGTCATGTTCAAGAAACTGAGATTATTTGATCTTTGTGACATGGTGCATTATCCTGCTGAAAGTAGCCCTCAGAAGATGGGTACACTGTAGCCATAAAGGGAAGGACATAGTCAGCAACAATACTCAGGTAGGCCGTGGTGTTTAACTGCTTTCCAGCCAGCCGCCGTCATACTGCAGCAGGTTGGCACGGCTGTGCAAATCGCCGTAGGTGTACATCGGCTGCTTTAAGAGCTATAGCAGGTTTTTTTGTCGCTTTTTTTTGTTTATAGCTTAAAAAATGCAGAGGTGGTCAAATACCACCAAACCAAATTTCTATTTGTGGGAAAAAAAAGGACATCAATTTTGTTTGGGTACAAGGTCCCACGACCAGGAAACTGTCAGTTAAAGCAACGCAGTGCTGTATCACAAAAAATGGCCTGGTCAGGAAGTGGGTAAATCCTTTTGAGGCTGAAGTGGTTAAACTCAATTGGTCAATTAGTACTAAGGGACCCCAAGGCATGTGTATATACAGTATCTCACAAAAGTGAGTACACCCCTCAGATTTTTGTAAATATTTTATTATATCTTTTCATGTTACAACACTAAAGAAATTACACTTTGCTACAATGTAAAGAAGTGAGTGTTCAGCTTCTATAACAGTGTATAACAGTATAACAGTGTTAATTTGCTGTCCCCTCTAAATAACTCAACACACAGCCATTAATTAAAGGCAAACGCGACGTACATTGCCGTTTGCTTAGTAAACACATGACAAAGCACACGTTTTTGTTGCTTTGTGTTTGGAAACGTGTAAATGAGAACTCTAAATGGTAACACTGAGGTGAAACACATTGCTGGGTGTTTTTGAAACACATGGCAAAGGGTGCATTTTTTATTGCAGGTTGCCATGCGCTCAGAAACATGCAGATGCAAACAAATGGTAATGCAAGCGAGCCGCACGTTGCCACGGGTATTTGAAATGCTCACCAAAGCGCGTGTTTTCTTGCGAGTCACCGTGCATTTGGAAACGCGCGGATGCGAATGAATGTTAACACAAATGTGATACGCATTGCCGTGTCTTCAAAATGCGCCGCAAAGTGTGTGTTTTTATGCAGGTTGACCCACATGCGTTGCTGTTTTTTTCACACGCACCAGGAAGTGTGTGTTTTCTGTGCTGGCTGCATTCGGAAACATGACATACATTGCTGCGCATTTTTGAAACAAACCGCATAGCATACTTTTTTTTATTTATGGTTGCCGAATGTTTGGAAACAGGCAGATGCAAACGAATGGTAATGCATGTCGGACATTGTTTTTTTTATTATCTTACAGTACATAGAATTCATGAAGGTAAAAAACCTTCAGCCTTAACAAACATTTTAACTATAGAGATATTGGTAGCAAAAATCTAAGTAAAAGGTAAGCTTTAATATGAATGTACTAAAATAACATATTCTTGAATCTTTTATTATATACTCCACATTTGTAAAGACATACTGCAATACATTTTCACAGAATACCGTGAAGAAAATAATTGGTACAGAAGATGTTTTTACAAGTACAAATCTAGAGGTAATTTTTTTTTCACATTGTTTTTTTCTGCTCTTGTGCTTTTAAATTTTTGATGCGTTTCTTTCCCAAATACTAATCATTTGTGAGATATCAAAGTACAGAAGTACACTGAACATAAGGAAATATCGGGGCTGTAGTGCCGAGTGGTAAATAGGTACAATTTCATGTTTGTTGAGAGAAAAAAAAATAGTGCTTTGCACATCATCAATATACGATGCACATGTGAACTCCCTACAATTTCTCCTTCTAAGGTGCTAAGTGAGAGGGTCTATCTACTTTAGTCACATGATCAGTCCCGGGGCCATGTCTCGCTAGCAATTTTGTCACTCATCAGCAACAGGATCACTAAGAAAGCAGAGAGAACATTCAGATGATTTCACTCTACAGGTCCTGGCAGAGGGCAGACTTTTCTACTCAAGCTTGGGTGCTTCCTAAGGAAAACAAACTGTAAAGGTGTCCTATATGATATATTGAATTTTGCATGATTCCTGCTCAAATTAACAAAATTTGAGCTCTGTTGGTGGCCCTGCTGGCACCGCAGAACTCAACAAAAGTTGTTTCAATCAACTTTTGTTGAAGTAGGCGGTCAGAAAACTTTTGGCTGAACAATGCCTGCATCCTATTGGATTCAGGCAGTGCCCGGGTATTTAGCAGCCACTGGAGCAGAGAGGATCCCCTCTATTCACATTGTGAAGTGTAGATGAAGGAATCGATTTCTCTCATTCAGCCTGGGGGGGGGGGGGGGGGCTGAAATTTTACTGGTTTAAATAGAGTTCAATTGAGCTTTAGCCCAGGTTCACAATGAGCTGCGGAAATGAAGCGGTGCGAGTTCAGCTGAACTCTCACGATTTCACTCCCGCATGTCAGTCCCGATTTCGGCCAAGATTTCAGAGACATCTGTGCAGATTTCTGCACAGATGTCAATGTAAATCGCAGCCCAAAATCGCAAAAAGTAGTACAGAAGCTACTTTTTGAAATCGGTGCGGTGCTGCAAATGAAGCATCGCACGGACTAGGATGGTGCCATTGCATGGTCAAATTGCATGTCAAATCGTACCAATGTGAACCAGGGCTTAAACCCAAAAGAGGACAAGCACAGGAAAACAGAGTTGGAGCAGAGCTGGAGCATGGAACAGGTACAGTCAGGTCCATAAATATTGGGACACAATTCTAATCTTTTTGGCTCTATACACCACCACAATGGATTTGAAATGAAACAAACAAGATGTGCTTTAACTGCAGACTTTCAGCTTTAATTTGAGGGTATTTACATCCAAATCAGGTGAACGGTGTAGGAATTACAACAGTTTGTATATGTGCCTCCCACTTTTTAAGGGACCAAAAGTAATGGGACAGATTAACAATCATCCATCAAACCTTCACTTTTTAATACTTGGTTGCAAATCCTTTGCAGTCAATTACAGCCTGAAGTCTGGAACGCATAGACATCACCAGACGCTGGGTTTCATCCCTGGTGATGCTCTGCCAGGCCTCTACTGCAACTGTCTTCAGTTCCTACTTGTTCTTGGGGCATTTTCCCTTCAGTTTTGTCTTCAGCAAGTGAAATGCATGCTCAATCGGATTCAGGTCAGGTGATTGACTTGGCCATTGCATAACATTCCACTTCTTTCCCTTAAAAAAGAATTTGGTTGCTTTCGCAGTAAGCTTCGGGTCATTGATCATCTGCACTGTGAAGCGCCGTCCAATGAGTTCGGAAGCATTTTGCTGAATATGAGCGGAGAATATTGCCCTAAACATTTCATAATTCATCCTGCTGCTTTTGTCAGCAGTCACATCATCAATAAATACAAGAGAACCAGTTTTATTGGCAGCCATACATGCCCAGGCCATGACACTACCACCACCATGCTTCACTGATGAGGTGGTATGCTTTGGATCATGAGCAGTTCCTTTCCTTCTCCATACTCTTCTCTTCCCATCACTCTGGTACAAGTTGATCTTGGTCTCATCTGTCCATAGGATGTTGTTCCAGAACTGTGAAGGCTTTTTTGGATGTTGTTTGGCAAACTCTAATCTGGCCTTTCTGTTTTTGAGGCTCACCAATGGTTTACATCTTGTGGTGAACCCTCTGTATTCACTCTGGTGAAGTCTGCTCTTGATTGTTGACTTTGACACACATACACCTACCTCCTGGAGAGTGTTCTTGATCTGGCCAACTGTTGTGAAGGGTGTTTTCTTCACCAGGGAAAGAATTCTTCAGTCATCCACCACAGTTGTTTTCCGTGGTCTTCCGGCTCTTTTGGTGTTGCTGAGCTCACCGGAGCGTTCTTTCTTTTTAAGTGGGTTCCAGTTGATTTGGCCACACCTAATGTTTTTGTTATCTCTCTGATGGATTTGTTTTGTTTTTTCAGCCTAATGGTGGCTTGCTTCACTGATAATGACAGCTCTTTGGATCTCATATTGAGAGTTGACAGCAACAGATTCCAAATGCAAATAGCACACTTGAAATGAACTCTGGACCTTTTATCTGCTCCTTGTAAGTGGGATAATGAGGGAATAACACACACCTGGCCAAGGAACAGCTGAGCAGCCAATTGTCCCATTACTTTTGGTCCCTTAAAAAGTGGGAGGCTCATATACAAACTGTTGTAATTCCTACACCGTTCACCTGATTTGGATGTAAATACCCTCAAATTAAAGCTGAAAGTCTGCAGTTAAAGCACATCTTGTTTGTTTCATTTCAAATCCATTGGGGGTGGTGTATAGAGTCAAAAAGATTAGAATTGTGTCAATGTCCCAATATTTATGGACCTGACTGTAAATATGGTTTTTAATTTTTTTTTTTAATATTGAGAGGAGAAAGCCATTAAAAAAAAAGTTTACAGATGAACATCTAACATAACTTTTTTTGTCTTACAAACATTAAATTGTATTCACAATTGCACAAACTGGTTTTGAATGGGTAGTGTTTTGTCTGCAATTATTTCACAAATTGACATTTCCTTTTTCAATTATTTTTCCAGGAGATGTACTTGTCAGACCTTTAAATTACCGAGCAGCATATCTCAGCTATTGTATATTACTTGTGAAGATCATCCTATATTGGCCTGCCATGTTGTTTTTCAAGTACAAGATGAGACAGTAAATATACATAGCATTAGTGTACAGTCAGCATAAAGTATGTTACCTGTTGGATCAGTTCCATATATTTGTGGTTATATATGTATGTTTTATCTTCAATGTACTGTTACATCTACAGTGGTGATAATGTATTCAACTATTGAAAGTATCTCCAAAGCCAAATCTTTATTTTTCATTTTGGATACTGTACAGAATTATTAAAACAGTTTTTTTTTTTTTTTTTGGGGGGGGGGGGGGTTTGCCCATGTGAGTCCCACTAGGGAGATTTCATTTTACTTTCTATCCTGTAACTGCAACAGGAAGTGAGAAGAAATTTACCAAAGTGAGGTAAATTGACAGTTGGCACTGGAACAAGTGTACTGGTTGGAACATTCTCCCTTCTATTTCTGTTCTAGCAGCAACCCAAAATTTTGGATTTTCACCCACTTTTAGACCCAGTGACAGCGATCACCAAAACAAATAGTAGGTTTCTGACCTTATTTAAAAACTGTCCTGCCAGTTAGAAAAGCTGGGGAAAAGAGATATAAGTAAATGCTAACAATTTGTTATAAGCATACTAACTTATGTGTTGCTTTATGATTAAACCATTATAGACTTCTTTCCCAATTTTATATAAGTGCTATATATTTCCCAGATGTTATTTAGCAGACTAAAATCAGTGCAATCACTTTGTACCCAGTAGTTATGAATTTGACCTTTTTATCCCACCTTTTCAAGATATATGTAGAAAGCAACGGCATAACTAATATGAGCAATCACTTGAATAGTATACAGTAAGGGAAAAGGTATTAGATCCCCTGCCGATTTTGTACGTTTGCCGACTGACAAATGAATGATTAGTCTATTATATTAATGGTAGGTTTATTTTAACAGTGAGAGACAGAACAACAACAAAAATAGCCAGAAAAACACATTTCAAAAAAATTATGAGATGATTTGCATTTTAATGAGTAAAATAAGTATTTGATCTATCAATCAGCAAGATTTCTGGCTTCCAGGTGTCTTATATACAGGTAACGAGCTGAGATTAGGAGCAGCGTTTCTCAATTCCAGTCCTCAAGGCGCACCAACAGGTCATGTTCTCAGGATTTCTCTCAGATGAAACGGCTGTGGTATATACTAAGGCAGTGAAACTGATCAAATCATTTGTGCAAAATAATGGAAGGCCTGAAAATGTGACCTGTTGGTGCACCTTGAGGACTGGAATTGAGAAACACTGCCTTAAAGGGAGTGCTCTTAATCTCAGCTTGTTAGCTGTATAAAAGACACCTGTCTACAGTAGCAATCGGATTCCAATCTTTCCACCATGGCCAAGACCAAAGAGCTGTCCAAGGATGTCAGGGACAAAATTGTAGACCTACACAAGGCTGGAATGGGCTACAAAACCATCGCCAAGCAACTTGGCGAACCAATAACTATATCCGACCACGCTCCAATAATTCTGACCATTAGACCAACTCAAATGGCTCGTTCAGAACGAATATGGCGACTGAACGAGTCATTGCTAGATAAGGAGGAAATAGTGGAGAATCTAAGTATTAAGATAAAGGAATATTTTGAAATAAATAAAATAGAAGGAATGTCAGACCAATTGGTGTGGGAAGCCCATAAGGCAGTTGTAAGAGGGGAGCTAATCGCCATTGGTGCGCACAAGAAAAGGGAAGATAAAAGAGAGATAGACGAACTACTAGAGAAGATTAAGGCCTTAGAGATAAAGCACAAGAAAAATCTCAACCAAACAGATGGTAGGTGTTTGGAAAGCTTACGAGTAGAGCTTTCACAATGCCTAGAATATAGAGCAAAGAACAAGATTAGGTTTTTTGCTAACAGAGCATACGAACAAGGAAACAAATGTGGAAAGCTGTTAGCAAAACAACTTAAAAAACAACAGGACTTTAGACACGTGCATAGCTTATTAGTACAAGGCAAGAAGATACTGGACACAAAAGCTATAGCGAAAGAATTTGGTAAATTTTATGAAGCATTATATAACATTGATAAAACAGAACCATCTGAGGGAGGGGAAAGCGAGGATCAAAGGAGGAATGAGATCGATGAATACATGGAGAGTGCTGTTACGCCCACAATACCTAAAGAGGTATCAGAGGATATGCAGCGTCCAATCACGGTTGAAGAGTTGAGTAGAGCGATAGCAGACTTGCCCCCCGGGAAAAGCCCAGGGCCAGATGGGCTGACAAACTCATATTATAAGAAACTTCTCCCAGTTCTGGTAAAACCTCTCTGCAGTTATTTTAACTCCATTAACGCTGCGAACCCACTCTCTCCAGAAGCATTAATGGCATATATAACGGTATTACCAAAAGAGGGAAAAGATCCCCAGGTGTGTGCTAACTACAGGCCTATCTCTCTGCTGAACTCCGATACAAAACTACTGGCAAAAATCCTGGCATCGAGACTTCGGGAATACGTAGGTGATCTGGTACATCCAGATCAAACGGGGTTCATAAAAGGACGGGAAGCCAGGGACAATACCATCCGCGCTCTCCATGTATTGAATTGGACGCGATATGGTCCGGATAGAGCCCCAGGTATCACTCTGTCGATGGATGCCGAGAAGGCCTTTGACAGAGTGAACTGGGGCTTTATGAGAGCAGTACTGGGTAGGATAGGGCTGGGGGGAAAAATGCTAGGATGGATTATGTCACTATACGGGAAACCAAGAGGAAGAATTAAGGTTAATGGGACAGTATCCGATTGCTTCAACATACAAAACGGTACTAGGCAAGGGTGTCCACTGTCACCCTTGATATTTGCGTTAGTGATGGAACCATTTCTACGCAGAGGTTAGGAAGAACGAGGACATAGTGGGGACATACATAGGACACATGGAACATAAAGTAGCAGCATATGCAGATGATCTGCTATTTTTTCTCTCCGCTCCTCAGACATCTATACCCGCATTGATGGAGGAAGTACAAAGATTCGGAGGGGTGTCTGGTTTCAAGATCAATTTTGAGAAATCAGTCATCCTTCCTAGTAATATATCAACGGAGATGGAGAGGTCGCTGAGAGAGATGTATCCATTTATATGGAATAAGGAGTCACTGACATACTTGGGGGTACAAATTAGCGCAGACTATGAACTACTGTATGAACGTAATTATGGCTCACTACTGAAAGAAATAACAGAAGAGCTAAAGCAATGGAAGGGTAAATTCCTGACTTGGTTCGGAAGAATCAGTGCCATAAAAATGAGCATACTGCCCAGAATGGTTTATGTACTGCGCACAGTGCCAATCAAGTTGCCAGTGACTCTGTTTAAGCAAGTGCGTAAGCTATTTGTGTCCTTTGTATGGAACGACAGGAGGCCTAGATTAGCCTATGATATTTTAAGAAGAAACAGAAGTGAGGGCGGCCTAGGACTCCCGGACATATCCACCTACTATAAGGCCATGACTCTAGTAAGAATAGTAGACTGGTGCCAGGACCTAAAGAGGAAACCATGGGTACAGGCAGAAATGTCAATGGCAGGAAGAAACCTGGCAGGAGCCCCATGGATCCAAGGGTCATCGAGGGGGCTGTCACAATGGACATCACCGATGACCCTGAATTCATTAGAAGTATGGGATAGAGTGAATAGTAAGGGTAGATATGCCCCCCAGACCTCCCCTCTGGCTCCTCTAGAGGGATTTCCTTGGTTCCCCCCGGGGGAGGAGACGGGTAGTCTGGGGGCATGGGGTCAGGATGGGAATACTAGATGTGGCAAGTTTGCCCCCAATGGAGCCCTTTTATCACTGACAGAAATGGTCATGAAATTCGGTAAGATACGAATGGCAGAATGGAAACATCACCAAATGAAGAGCTTTTTCAAGAAATCTAAACCATTAAGACCCATGAATTCACTCACAACATTTGAGAGGCAGTGTGTACAGACTTTAGAGTCTGGACATATGCTATCTCGAATGTATAGAATGATTTTAAAGGAACAAGAAAGGAAACCCCCATACTTTGTAAAAGAGTGGGAGAAGGAGCTAGGCCAAGTATGGACAGATAAACAAATTAATAGAATGAGATCGTTAACATTCACAACATCTATAAGCTCAAAAGTGCAGGAGACGGCATATAAATTCCTGGCGAGATGGTATAGGACACCAGTAAAACTAGCACAAATCTTCTCAGTATCTAGCGATAGATGTTGGAGGGGGTGTGGACAGAGGGGAACATTTCTCCATATCTGGTGGACATGCCCAATAATTAAATCATTTTGGGAATCAGTGGCCCCATGGATTGAGAAACTAACAGCGGATCCCTTGGAATTCGGGCCCATACAATATTTGTTCCATGGGAACCCTAGATCTGTCAAAAAGTATAGGGAAAGCATAACCCCACACTTATTAAACGCAGCAAAAAAACTGATCCCGAAGTACTGGAGGCAGGATCGGAGCCCGTCAGTCATGGAGTGGAGAAATGAGGTTAACATAATAAAGGAAGCTGAGAGGTGGGTTCATGTGGTTAAAAACCAAAAAAAGAAATTTGAAATTATATGGGCAAAATGGGAACAGTGCGACAGTGAGATAACGGAAGAGGGGAGCTAATAATGGATAATGGAAGTAGAAATGGTATAGTCATTAAGAAATAAGATAAACCCAGAAAGAAAGAATTAAACATTAACATGACTTCTCCAATGCCAATTAAGTAAAGGGGGGGGGGGGTAAGATAATGTATGGATATATGGTCTCATTTTTCCGAGGGAGGTCTTCCTCCCCCTTTTTTTTTTTTTTTTTTTTGTCTTCCATTCACCCTGATTCCCTTAATTAACACTGAGTGGTGAGGGTAATGTGGGGTAGGGGGTTTGTTTTTTTTTTTCTCCTTTTCTTTTTTTTTTTTTCTCCCCCTCTCTTCTCTTTCTTCTTAAATAGGAACTATAAGGACCACAATGATTTATAACACGATTTAGAAGAAGGGGGATTTCACTGTATAATTCAGTTTATTAAGTCCACACATCGGGGGGAAGAGTAGAGTTAAACCAATACTAAGAATGGGGGGAGGGAAAGAGGCACAATTTATTGATTATGGTCTATAGTGATCTAAGACACGTATTGAATGAAGGGGAAACTCACTGATTTAAAGTAATAAGCACGTTTGGATATGGGGGGAGGAGTTGAGTAAAGTGGTATTAAAGATGAGAGGGAAGAATCACAGAAGGGAAGGGCAGGGGAGGGGAAGGAAGGGGGAAGAGGGAGAGAGGAAAGGGGAAGAGGAAAGGGGTTACTTTTTTTTTTTTCTCTTTTTCTGTGTTATAGTCTGGGGAAGTCACTTACAATTTATAATATTGTTATTCACGTTTGTATGTTGGGGAAAGGGAGTTGGAGCAATATAAGGATAGGGGTGATTGGAGATACTAACAAGGAGGAAGATTGTGGATCCCTTTTTTTTTTTTGTCCTACCCTGGTTAAATGGGATATATGGGGTAATTGGTGTTTTGTTATTGGATCTTGGGTTGAAATTAGGGGTATAGTAAGTTGAACGAATGTTATTGTATGATGTACCGTATAAATGAATAAGTATGTATTTTGTATCATATAAATGAATAAAAATTTTGATTATTAAAAAAAAAAAAAAAAACCCCCACAGTTTTTTTTTTTTTTTGGGGGGGGGGGGGGGTTTGCCCATGTGAGTCCCACTAGGGAGATTTCATTTTACTTTCTATCCTGTAACTGCAACAGGAAGTGAGAAGAAATTTACCAAAGTGAGGTAAATTGACAGTTGGCACTGGAACAAGTGTACTGGTTGGAACATTCTCCCTTCTATTTCTGTTCTAGCAGCAACCCAAAATTTTGGATTTTCACCCACTTTTAGACCCAGTGACAGCGATCACCAAAACAAATAGTAGGTTTCTGACCTTATTTAAAAACTGTCCTGCCAGTTAGAAAAGCTGGGGAAAAGAGATATAAGTAAATGCTAACAATTTGTTATAAGCATACTAACTTATGTGTTGCTTTATGATTAAACCATTATAGACTTCTTTCCCAATTTTATATAAGTGCTATATATTTCCCAGATGTTATTTAGCAGACTAAAATCAGTGCAATCACTTTGTACCCAGTAGTTATGAATTTGACCTTTTTATCCCACCTTTTCAAGACATATGTAGAAAGCAACGGCATAACCAATATGAGCAATCACTTGAATAGTATACAGTAAGGGAAAAGGTATTAGATCCCCTGCCGATTTTGTACGTTTGCCGACTGACAAATGAATGATTAGTCTATTATATTAATGGTAGGTTTATTTTAACAGTGAGAGACAGAACAACAACAAAAATAACCAGAAAAACACATTTCAAAAAAATTATGAGATGATTTGCATTTTAATGAGTAAAATAAGTATTTGATCTATCAATCAGCAAGATTTCTGGCTTCCAGGTGTCTTATATACAGGTAACGAGCTGAGATTAGGAGCAGCGTTTCTCAATTCCAGTCCTCAAGGCGCACCAACAGGTCATGTTCTCAGGATTTCTCTCAGATGAAACGGCTGTGGTATATACTAAGGCAGTGAAACTGATCAAATCATTTGTGCAAAATAATGGAAGGCCTGAAAATGTGACCTGTTGGTGCACCTTGAGGACTGGAATTGAGAAACACTGCCTTAAAGGGAGTGCTCTTAATCTCAGCTTGTTAGCTGTATAAAAGACACCTGTCTACAGAAGCAATCGGATTCCAATCTTTCCACCATGGCCAAGACCAAAGAGCTGTCCAAGGATGTCAGGGACAAAATTGTAGACCTACACAAGGCTGGAATGGGCTACAAAACCATCGCCAAGCAACTTGGTGAGAGGGTGACAACAGTTGGTGCGATTATTCGCAAACTGAAGAAACACAAAATAACTGTCAATCTCCCTTGGTCTGGGGCTCCATGCAAGATCTCACCTTGTGGAGTTTCAATGATCATGAGAACGATGAGGAATCAGCCCAGAACTACACAGGAAACTCTTGTCAATGATCTTAAGGCAGCTGTGATCATAGTCGCCAAGAAAATAATTAGTAACACACTACACTGCAAAGTACTGAAATCCTGAAGCGCCAGCAAGGTTCCCCTGCTTAAGAAAGCACATGTACAGGCCCATCTGAAGTTTGCTAATGAACATCTGAATGATTCAGAGGAGAACTGGGTGAATGTGTTATGGTTAGAGGAGACCAAAATCAAGCTTTGTCATCAACTCAATGTGCCGTGTTTGGAAGAGCAGGAGGAATGCTGCCTATGACCCCAAGAACACCATCCCCACTGTCAAACATGGAGGTGGAAACATTATGCTTTGGATGCGCTTTTCTGCTAAGGGGACAGGACAACTTCACCGCATCAAAGGGACGATGGACGGGGCCATGTACCGTCAAATCTTGAGTGAGAACCTCCATCCCTCAGCCAGGGCATTGAAAAGTGGATGGGTATTCCTGCATGACAATGACCCAAAATACACGGCCAAGGAGTGGCTCAAGAAGAAGCACATTAAGGTCCTGGAGTGGCCTATTCAGTCTCCAGAACTTAATCCTACAGAAAATATGTGGAGGGAGCTGAAGGTTGGAGTTAACAGCCTCGAAACCTTAATGACTTGGAGAGGATCTGCAAAGAGGAGTGGGACAAAATCCCTCCTCAGATGTGTGCAAACCTGGTGGCCAACTACAAGAAACGTCTGACCTCTGTGATTGCCAACAAGGGTTTTTGCCACCAATTACCATGTCATGTTTTGTGAAGAGGTCAAATACTTATTTCGCTCATTAAAATGCAAACCAATTTATAACTTTTTTGAAATGCGTTTTTTCCAGATTTTTTTGTTGTTATTCTGTCTCTCACCATTAAAATAAACCTAGCATTAAATTATAGAATGATCATTTCTTTGTCAGTGGGCAAACCTACAAAATCAGCAGGGGATCAAATACTTTTTTCCTTCACTGTATGAACCTTTTTTTTCTGGAAGTATGAAACAATTACAATTGAAAAATAAGGACTTTTGAAGACTTGTCTGTAAATTAAAAGCATTTTTTATTAAGCAATAATTAGTGCTCAAGGATTTGTGTATATACAAATATTTACAAAGTACCAATAATTACAGATTACCAGTTATCTCATGTGGCATGAACATGTACAGTATATTCAAAAGAAAGACTAAAAACAGGGCTTATTCACACCAGTGTGTGGACCATTTGTTTGTTTGAGCATAAAAGATGTACTACTTTCAAAACTCCACAGGGAGCAAGGCACTGAAAAAAATATAGACTTGTTTACACTGCTGACATAAATAGTGTCATTAGCCCTAATCTGTTAGGAATCTAGTGCCTATTGGTATACTACACTGGTGTCAAAGAACCCATAGAGCAAAGCAGTGCCTTTGCAGGGTAAAGCAACAGGTTCACTTTAATACCCCTCTTCCCAGAACCACTTACCCTTCTTTTGGTTGGTTCAGCAGCCAGAAGAGAAGAAAACACCCAGTAATTCTACATATACAAGAGCATTCGATTCACTCCCCTTGCTTTGTTGTGACAACCCAGACGCTTGGTAATTGGCCCAGGGCTGTCACATGGGGAAGGGGGAAAAGTCCTCAGCTTTGTGTAAGCTCCACATAGAAATGCCAGTCTTACATTGGGCTTACTTCCCTTATTTCTGGAACATATTGACAGGGGAGTAAAGGAAAGAGAAGTATGTGCTGTTGCTGTGGAGGAAGCATTAAAATTACATTGAAATTAATTGAAGCTCAAACCAATAATAATCAAAAACATCACTTGTATGGTAAATGCAGGCTGCAATGCAGTGCAGCGAGGGTAAGAAATGCAGTGCAAGTACAGTACAGAAACAAAGGAAATTTTTAAAAAATCCCTGTATAGTAATTACATTAAATAGCATTAGTTAACAGATGTTCACAGTTAAACAAAAGTCATCCCTAAAGAGGTAAACCAAAATAACCTGATCCAACAATAAAATGTCAGTTAACAGACACATGCAAAACATGTTTTCATTCTTGCAGAAATCTACTGTAAAAGGTCTTCAATTGGCATCTTAGCGGCTGTTCTGCAGACTGCATTTTGGTTCAAACAATGTTGGGATTCCTCCCAAATCCATAAATTCCTGACTAATATATAGTAAAAAAAAAAAAAGTGACTGCCAGAGACTGAAACACAACAGTGCCGAATTGAGAGCAAATTGAAATCTATTCTGCAAATATTAGGAAAAGTTAGTATCATTATTATTTATTTAAAATTTAAAATTAAACCTTGAGGGTCTGTTTTGCATAAATTACCCCCTCTTTCACGAGAAACATTTGAACCCTTGGGAATATTTTCAACATGGTGAGATGAAATTCCACCTTTGGCTAATCTCAACACATCATTACCATTGCTAGTATCACCATGTCTAAATATATTAGCTGTGAAACTGCAAATATACAATCGGGAGTGGGCAGCCCCAGATCAAAAGTCAAGCCTCCAAGGTAAAACATCTGCAGGGGGGATTATTATACATCACATTTATACATTCTTCATAGACCTTTATAATAAAACTATAAACAGATCTATCTCTGAATGCTAAAATATAGAACTGTATATACAGAATTGAGACATTGAAGAATAAATATACATCTTAAATAGGAACCATTTTATGTGCTGACTTTAAGATCTACATTTTTGGAGTAAGAGGAACTTCCTAAACTAAAAAAGGACGCTATATACTGTAGGATATTTATGAATCCTGGAATACACACATAAAATGTACAAAGAGATGTGCAGCAAAGCATACCAAAACACATTCTTTACATTTTGATTGCATTGAGTTTTACAAACTATGAAAAACTGCACAACTTCATTTATATGCTTTAGCACACATATTCACCAAACAGTTGTAGTATATGGTAAAGATGTAATTGGTACATTTAAATATCTAGTCCACCTATAAAGCTTGTTTTACCAGGCTGAATTATCAGTTGTATTTATATCCCCAGGGCTCATGCTGCAACTATTACATAAAATGTAACAAGGATAATATAACTACCTCCAGACATAAGGGCTTTCAGACTTGTTTTATAAAAGAGTTTTGTACCAAAGATTGTTCCATAGTCACTAATGATTTTTTTGCTACTAAGGAGTCCTAAACTTGCTTAAAAACAAAAACAAACAAAAAAAAAACACATGAAAAAATGCCGAAAATGTTTGTACGTACAGGAGACGCCTTGAGGGTGTGTATTGTGTGCAATCGTTTATATTTAAAAGACATTTAAAGGATAGAAAATGGGTGAAAAATTCCAGGTCCATGGATGGCTTCTTATAACACCAGTCTCTTGTCAGGATTGTTTAATTAAAGGGGGTCAGTCTTGGAAAAAATATGTAGGCTGCTAATTCTGATCTCTTCCTCAGAAAAAACAAGTTGCCTGGTGGTCATCTGTGGACTGGCTCTTGAGAACTTATATGCATATTTGTTCTGGGTCAGTGATACAAAAAAATATTTCATCCAGAGGGTCAATTAGCATTCTCTTTTCCAACTACAACAGATGAAGCAAAGAGATAGATAGTGACGCTCAAGCCATTAAGGTCTACCCATTGCCAAAATATCAGCCTTGGGTAAACTGACTCCTGAAAGGGTAACTATACTTTTGGTCACAAATGCATGGCTGCGGTAGACATCTAATGTGCTGTCGGACCATAAATATAAATGGGCGTGTTTTAAAAAGAAAGCATTTTTCCAACTGCTTGCCCCTGTGTGCCACAGCAGTGCTTATCTCTTCAAATGTTCCATATGCTAACATAGGTAATGGGCAACAAACTCTGAAAGGAAGAGGATAGGGATTGTTTTTTGTTCAGCTACATTGTCCTTATCTATAGACAGTACTGTAGACACTTGACACTTAGAAGACTTTTGTGAAAAAATGCCCACTTACAGTTATAGTTGGCAGGATGCAGGGTTTCTTTAGCAGCCCTCCATTTGTGACCCAAAGTTGTATTTTAATTTACTAAGTCAAAAATTTAAAAAGAAACCGAAAACAAACAGAATGCAAAAATATGCATTAGAATACAAATTTCCTCACAATTTTAAAAGATAAGTTGATAAACCAGTATTCTAATGCGATTATTTACACTGATTGTAAGCAGTTTGTGAATATCGGCCAATGTTTTTAAACCATTCTTAAAGATTTCCTGGTCTTCAGAGCACAGATAATTTTTGGTATAGGCGAACCACTTTTGCTGCAGGAATTTCTATGTGGTTCTATTCATAAAATTACACTTGCAGACAATGAACCATAACACACATACATTAGAAAAATAGACAATTGACAGTGACTTTGAGAGGAGGGTAGGGGAAATCTGAGCCGCAGTAATCGGGGTAAACATAGGCACCTGATAATGTCTAGAACATTGAATTGCAGACAAATCATGTTCTTGAAGTTGGCAAATTTCAGCTTGAGAAGAGGGAGGATGCCTTTGGTCAGGTCCCCCCCCCCCTCCAACATGACCATGCAGCTAATGCCAGTGGGAGGCAAGGGCTAAAATTCCGGGGCTATCATCTGGTAAAGATAGCCCTGTGTGAGAGTGTAGCAGCTAATGTGACTGTATTGACAGCTGGCACACCATAAGACAAATACTGAGCCAGTGTCACACTTCACCTTTCTCACACATTGGCATGACTTTGCTCAGTCTGCCTAATGGCAACATCTGTTGTCAATGCAGTTACATCAACTGCTCACGTAGTGCTGGTTTACCAATAGTTCTGGCAATTTAGAACCCACCTCCCTACCGGCATTGCTCACAATAAACCAGTCAGGGCTGTCTTAGAAAATTATGGGACCCCATAAATCTTACCCAACAGGATCTCCACTACTGCCCACAGGCATCCCCTGGTGGGCCCCCTTGCTGTTATGATGGGGCCCAATATCAGAGTACTGTATTACAGGACCTGGCTGGGGTGCCTTCTCAAGACCCAGCAGACTACAGACTAGGATCATGCCAATCCTAGTGATCCCCTAGACCTTGCAGATAGGCTGGGGTCAGGCCTCCCAAAACCCAGCAGACTATAGATTAGGGGCATGCCAATTTCTTAGGTTCCCCTAAACACGTCAGATAAAAAGCTAGGGTCACCCTTGAGTTCCCTAGGGGTATCCTCCTGGTGTCTCCTTGACTTGTGGATCAGCAGATACCCTAGTGCAGCCCTGGAACTCCTCCAACGTCATACTCCTAGAATCTATTGAACAAAGTTCTGCTGACAAGCCTCCATTGGCTATGGCCATCAGTTAGCTCGGACATTTCCTGTCCAGTTTGGGTTCTCAGGAGTTAATCCTGCACCTGTTTGTTGTGAAGACAGAGGTCTCTGGCCATATATGGCTAGCAGCAGGTAATTCCCTAGCCAAGTGGGGACTGTGTGCTGTGGGTTTGGGCTGTGCAGAGCCAGAGGCTGTGGGGAGCTCAAGGAATGGAGCAGCCTGCATTAGGTAGAGACCTGCTGAGTACATGGTAGAGGATTGATACTCTGCAGCCTTTTGGGGTGATGGGCTTTGCACAGGTTCAGTAGGGGGCCCTCCAACAATCAATGAAAATTGACAAACAATGCTGAAACTGAGGAACAAGAAGTCATCTTAAGAGTGAGCAGTCATCCGAGTTGGATCCCAAAGCAGTATCCAGTACATGTGTCCCTGGGCCCTGTATCAGTCCTGTCTAGTGGAGATGTGACACGTGTGGAATCCTGCCTTCATACAGCTTATGAGACAGAATCTCAACCCACAGGCAGCCCCTGCTGGGCCCAAGCCTCCCTGTTGACGTTATGAGACCCAGGCCTACAGGAGTACTCCCTGTACCCCCCAATCTATGGCCTTGGACTCAGTCACCAGAGGTTTTTTCTGTTTTCATAGTGACTGGAAATTGTCCAGTTCTGCTTTAAAACTACCTAATGCACAAGAAACTAAATGAGGCCCATGTTTGGACATGCTCCCTTATTGTATGCATGTAACTCAAAGCTTTTTAGATGTCCAGGTAGGTAATAAAAATACCTTAAGACCCCTTTCAAACGGAGGCGGTGCGGGCGTTAGCGGTAAAGCGCAGCTAGTTTTAATGGCGCATTACCGCTATTATAGCAGTGCGCTTTTAACCCCCCAGAAGAGGTTAAAAGCGTCCGCTTAGCGCTGCTTTTAAATCGCTTTGAAAGCGGCGCCCATTAATTTCAATGGGCAGGGGCAGTGTGAAAACACTTGGGCTCTCACACCGGGGCTGCAAAAGAGGCAGTTTACAGGCGCTTTATAGCGCAAAAATGCCTGTAAAACGCCTCAAAGTGAAAGGGGTCTTAATCAATGACCTGATCAGATCAGTTAAGATCAGCTATCTTTTGCCAAAATGTTACAATGTTGATGTGTATACTTTAACCTTATTTAGTGTTGGCAGCTCAACTCAACCGCTGACCATAGAGGCCATTATGAACTACGTAACATCGTACATGCCCCAGATGACTTCAGTTGTGCAACATGTAGGGTGGAGTCTATTTACGTGCTGTTGCCAGTGGCTTTTTTCACTTTCTTCTTCCTTTTTTTGTCAGCGCGTTTTCCTTCTCACTTGCATTATGAAATAAGAGTTATTCAAAAAGGTATTTAAGGGTAAGGTACTACCACCTTTACTCCCAACCGAATGCAGTCAAGACACAGTGAGTCATTTCTCTTTCACAGAAAAAGCAATAAAAAAAACCTGAATTTGTACTCCTCAGTGTATTCCAGGACACTAGATCTATTTGATCGCTACACTGTCAGTTGCTCTGTGCTCCCTAACCTGCTTAATTATTGCAGTTTAAACAGTTCTCTGGGAGAAATTTGAGTAGTGTATGGCCAGGAATAATAATCAGAGAATCATGCTTGAACAATCCTTGGTAGTGCGTTTAAGCATTAATTCAATAAATAAAATATGACAAAAATCAGAAGAACTTAGAAAATGTAAATAGGTTTGAGGAACACATGAAGAAGTGCATCATAAATACAGCAGCTAAGTAAAGGGAGGTTTACTGAAGGAAATTCTAATGCAAGCTAGTCTTTAGCCTTGGCTAGTGGGAAGGCCCTTGTGGACACTACACCTTTAAAAAAATCTGTAAATCACATTTGATAATAACGTCCAAGCGCAGCAGACACCATAGCTACCAAATATTCACATTATGCAAATCTCAACTGAGCTTCACAAGCAGTAAACATATAGACAAAGTAGTATAAAAATCACCATTCCATAGCTGCATGTCACAAAACAATCTGTTTTTAGGTTGGCATGGGAGCCAACATTATAATAAACACAAAGGCACAGGAATATCAGACAGTAGATACCAGCAGAGAGATTGATCTTCGGTTCCATTGAACTATCTCCTCCAGGAAAACCATGACAGCACAAAGCAGCAAGAGTCATTACAGCGCCAATAGTCAAAGTATGCAGCAAAGTTGTCATTGATCAAGATGGCTACCTACAGCCCATGTCTACTTCAGTGTTCAAGGAGTCATGTTTAGCAGCCATTTTGCCTTTCAGCAGCATCTGTGAAGTGTAATCAGCTGCATGACTAAATCTCATTTTTTTCCATCTGCATATAGCGGTCTGCTAGATGAGCTGACGAAGATTCATCGCTGTTGCCTCTTACTAATTTCATTCGTGCAATAAGAACATATTCCTGAGAGGAAAGAGACAACTTATTCATACATGTTTTACATAAAAAAACAAATACACCAATGCACATCACTAAACAATATAACAAAAGTCATATTTTAATATTTTTGAGTCAACTTAAAGTGGTTGTTGAGCCACTAGAATATGATCATGCCATCCTGTGCCCCTGTGTTATGTGCCCATGTGCCTGTGCTGTGGGGAAAAAAAAGCCCATTATACTGTATATCAGAGCGGCTTCCGGCGCTCACGTGACTCCTTGGCTCTCTCCTCTCTCCGGCTGACAGCTATAGTGGGCATAGCCAAGCACTGCCGCCGCCATCAGTCGGAGAGGAGAGAGATCGGAGGAGTCACGTGAGCGACAGGAGACGCTCTGATATGTGGTATGATCTGCATCTTTTTTATACAGCACAGGTACAGGGGCACATAACGTTATATACCAGAGGGGATGGCATGATCATAGTATAGATTTGATTGCACCAGAAACGGAGGATCGTGGAGTGGACAGAGCTGACAGGCAGGGAGGGGGGAGAGAGGACAGAGCAGGGCAGCGGCTGATGGAGGCACGTAAACTGACCACGGTGTCAGGGCTCAGCAGCCATGATAAACTGTAATCAGTTTACAGAAGGGAGGGCATGGCCAGTCAGCCAAGTTTTTATGTGATACAGGGGGCCAAGTTACACAGCACAAGCACTGTGCTGTATAACATGCTTTGAGGGAAATGGCTTTTTTTTTTTTAGGTTAACAAACACTTACATTTATTTACTAAAAGTGCGTCTTGAACTGATTTGGCTTCAGTAAACTGTGTACGGTTTGCTATAAGATACATCACTTTAGGCCTTACACACACAACCTTCGTATAACAGCAGCATGTACAGTCTCAGCTCCTCCAGTGCTCGATGGCATGCCGGAAAGGAGATGGGGCAAGAGCAGCTGGCTCAGCGCGCTGACTTTATTGTCAGGATTTCTCCAGAGTCTGGAGCAGGTCTGTGATGTCAGCGGACAGCAGGCTTTAGCTTTTTCAAAACTAACATTTTGTATTTACAAAGCACAATATAAAACATGACAAAAGCAACAATAAAAAATTATCTGCTTTACAATTCATACAGGTCTACAACTGTGAGAGCCCAACAAATTTTTTAAAGGCCAGTCACACTGGGAATCCTTGCAACATATATTTAACCGGTAATACTATACTCCCCACAGGCTCGCCTCCATATTCTCAGATAATTTGGCGAAATTATGGTGCAACTGATCACCCAGGAACTTCTACCCCACATATAGTGGACCTGCCCGATTATCATCAGGTTCTTGCCGGTGATCAACACTTTTCTCGTATCTGTAATTCGTACACCGATGACTCACACTGTACATGGCTCTCTTAGGAGTAGGCATCCAGGCCTCATTATATACAATCATTCACAACTCTTCCCTACACTGCTGCCAGGATAGCAGCCGGGGAGTTGATGGAAAACCACACAGCTACCTAATCTAAGTTTTTCATTTGTTCTCAATCTCCTGCTGGAACTCTCATATGCTAAAGGCCATCTCACAGCTTCTAAACTCAACTTCATAAACCCATCATTCCTGTTTCTTTCTTCAGGATCTAAAGCCCCATTATGACTAAAATATGTATATACTAAGTTCTTAGGGATCTTCACCTTTATTGTTTTACTACTCTAGATCCAATCTATGATGTATTATACTATTGAAACTCAATGCCCTGTGCGTATTGTTTGCTATTTTGCACTACTGTTTTTGTCTAGAACTCTGGCCATTTTTGGGGCAGTTACTCACTCACAGCATTGCTGGATTATGATTGTTATTGATGTCATGTTTGAAGATATGATTCTTGTGCCTTAATGCACTGTATATTTTATACATTTTCAAAATTAAAAAGATTTATGGTAAAATCAAAAATTTACAAATTAATATTAACCATGAAGCTCCTGTATGTAAGCTTATACAGCCAGCTTAAAGTAAACTTGTCACATACTTTGACATCTTGGAAACACAGAAAGTAAAAGAATTACCTTCAAATATAGTCTTCCTAAGTGCCATAGGAGACCATAAATGTCAGCAACTCTAAGCTCCATTTTAAAGTTCTGCTCCACTGCAATATCTGGGCCTCTTAATAGGGCAATAAGACACACTCCATTCAGAAATCAATAGGAGGAATTACTGTATATCTGTGTTAATTTTCTTATGATAGCTTTAATAGTTAACGTGTGTGAGAAATTTACTTAGAAGTTTCAGGTTAAGCTAATTTTATCAAATGCAACTTAATTTCATGCGAATATTAGATCATAGCTAGAGCTGTCTGTTTTATCAGACAGTGTTCTTTAATAAACATAACAGCAATTTACCTTGATAATCTTACACCAAAAGCTTTTCACCGTCTTGTTTCTCATCAGCTTCTTCATCAGATTCTGTTAACATAAACGAGGTTAAGGTCAATGGACTGCTTTTTTAACATAAAACAATTATGTAACTATGTATACAGAAATGCATCCCCCCAGGCAAATATTAAGAATCAAAACCTGAAGCTGGGAATATAGCTCAATGCACAATGAAAGTAAACAAATATAATTAGCTGACATGTATTACTTCAAGCTAGCCACAAGAGGGAGCCATTTCACTAAAATACTGAACCTTCAATACTCCCAACATGTTAAAAACGTAAATCAAAAACAACAGTTACAGAACATTCATTCATATGAGTGCAATTAGTAAAGGATTAAAAAATGAACGAAATTCCTAAACATAAGCTTCATTTTGCACATAATAGAAGAGCTTACAAAATAAGGGATAAATACTTTGTTAGCATTATGAAAAAAAATAGAAATTATTTACAATCAACTATGAACCATCACCCAGGTACAAAAATAACTTAAAAGTGCTAATGTTTTCTGAACAAAAAATAAATAAATAAACCCATCGTTAAGCTGTTTGAAATGAACAATTATATATTAAAAACAACTATACTATATATAATATAATCACTTGACTACTAGTCTGTAATACCCTTCATTGCTAGGACATGTTTTAGTTTTCTGTGCTGTAGAAATTTCACTTTTTACTATACAGTAAAAAAGAAAAAAATATAAATCATCTTGAAAAAATAAAAAAATAGGATTTTTTACTTACCGTAAAATCAGTTTCTCTGAGTTCATTGACAGACACAGCCTTCTTTATTCAGAGGGGTAGGGTTATATCATCTCCGCAGGAGTAGGACTAGGCAGAACAAAAAAACAACCCCTGGCTATGCTCATGGGCTGTCCTCTGTCAGTATATAACCCCCTCCCCTTCTCTAGGTATTCAGTTTAGTGGCAAGCAGTAATAGAAGTATCAAAAAACTCCATAGAGGGGTGAGTGCTGTGTCTGTCAATGAACTCAGAGAAACGGATTTTACGGTAAGTAAAAAATCCTATTTTCTTATTCGTTCTTAGACAGACACAGCCGTCTTTATTCAGAACGGTAGGGACGTCCCAAAACAGTGCTGAACATGATGGGTGGGACAGCAAAAAAATCCCAAAGCTAACACAAAAGCCAACCAACAGGAGCTTCATACAGGACAAGCTGGAACCCAACCTGAACAATACCCCTTCAAGAGGGATTAGACTCTCTTAACAGCAGCCTGCAAAATGCTTGCAGCCAAAAAAGGCACCCGCAGATGCCAACCCATCCACTTCGTAGAACTTATGAAAAATGCGCCACGAACGGCTGAAGACAGAAGGCCCAAGACACACTAGGCGCCCGAGAAGAATGCGCCGTAACAGCAGGAAACCCGAAAGCAGGAACCCGATTCCTGACAGAATAGCTCAAAGTCAACATCTGTCTGATCCATCCAGATGGTCGCAGAAGAAGCAGACAGCCCCTTTCTTGGCCTGTCCGTGAGTACAGAGAGCCTGACCTCCAAAAGACTCAGTGGCTGGCAAATACAACCGAATCCCCCAAACCACATCCCAGGCAGATAAGGCAAATTCCTTGGGATGTGTTGCCAGGGACACAAGAAAGGAAACACAATGTCCTTGTTCAAATGGAAACCCAGGGACGGAACTATAGAAAAAGGTGAAGCACCGCCTAAACCTGGGTAAGGTGAACAAGATAACGACACCCTGTGAGCAGAGGTGAAAGCCACCAAGGGGCCACCTTTCGAGACAACACCGAAAACACCAAGTTCAGATTCCACGGCGGTAGAAAAAAACCCCACCGGTGGAAACAGACGTCTAACCCCTTAAATAAAAGGTACGCACCAGGGAGCGCGAGACCAGAGGATGCTGAAGACGACCACCTAGGCTGACACCTGGCCCTTGATGGTACTCGAGGCGCGTTCCTGCTAAACCCCCCCGTAAATGGGGGTCGGAACTGGAGCCACCTAGAAAGAACAAGGATGAATGACTAGTGCTTCACACCAGAATATATGCGCTCTCCACACGCGGAGGTTAAAATTTCCTAAAAGATGGACTCCCTAGCCATCAACAGTGTCGGAACTGTTGCACCTTAAAAACCAGTGACTCTAAGGCAGGATGGAAGAACGGCCCTGGGACCATAGATCCTTTCCTGAGAGGCAGTCGACAAGGAACACCGGTGACCAGGCGCACCCGGTCGGTGTACCCAGACCGACTGGACCCATCTGGGAATAACCCGCAGCCCTGATCCTGCGTAAAAGCCACAACAGAAGCTGGAGAGGAGGAAAGGCATAGGGAAATGTCACTGGCCCGAGCAACCCGTGACCTTACCAGAAACCTTGGTACTGTCCAGTTGAACCAGGATACCAAGAGAACTACCTCATGAGTGTCTCAGCGGGAACAAACCCAAAGAAACACAGCCCGGTGAAGGGCCCATCCGTGGTCCAATTCTCGACTGAGGTATCCAACTGTCAGCATTCCACTCCTGGAATGCATACACCGGAAAGGGGCCTGCCCACCGGGGAATACTGGCAACAGCTAGGCCGCCACAGCCTATTTGACCCGCCCTGGCGAAGGGCATAAGCCAACGTGGTTGCCTTGTCCGACTAGAATCGTACCGGGAGCCCCCAAAGTTGATCCGTCCATGATCCAGACTTAGCCTGATCGCTCAAAGTTCCAGGATATTACCTGGTAGTCCGGATTCCACCAGCGTACAATGACCCTGAGCAGAGCTCAGTCCTAGGACATCCTACCCGAACCAACTGGCATTGGTGGTCACCCTGTTTAATACAAGGGGAGAAAGGATTTATCCCGCCAAAGAACCGGAGAGCGAGCCACCAGACCAGGGAACCCTGGTTTCCTAACTCAGCCGAATCCGATTGTCCCGAGATCTCGGGCATTTGTCTCATGCCAGGATCTCCCTGAAGGGAGCTTGTATGGATCTGCACAAATGGAATCGATTCAAAAAGGTAGAAACTCTCAGACCCAAACACCCACACGCAGGTCCGCAGAGGGCCTACCTGCCGGACAGAAAAATAAAAAATGCAGCATGCAACTTCTGGAGTTTGCCCAAGAGAAGAAAACACGCTGACCAGAGCTGAAGCTCGGGCTTAGATAATCTGACGTTCTGGAAGGACCCAAGCAGACTTCAGATAGTATAGATGCCTACTGAAATCAGTCAAGGTCTGTATAGAAACGACATTGCTCCTCGGGGTAGCCGAGGAGTGGCAGAAGAAGATCGTCCAGGCAGCCAGGACCGCAAACTCCCACAGATGCAACCACGCCTGATCCGGGGCCAACACCTCGCAAATATCCGAGGAGTGGTGGCCAGACTATGCGCTGATCATGCACCGTGCCCACAGCAAAACGGACAAAGTGCTGGAGTCCGGGCACATAACGAAATGCGTAAACAAGCATTTGTGATGTCGATAGAAACCAGAAGGTCCCCATGATGAAGGGGTGCTACCGCCGTGCTAACGGACTCCATCCTGACCTTCTGTACCCACACAAGGCAGGTCGGGGTCTTAAAACTGTTCCCGACATGGGAACTGTGACAACCACACTCTGCGGCAACGGAGCTTGCACATCCCCCCCGCGGAGAATAGCAAGCGGTCCGGCAATAGACGCCCATTGGAAGTATTGACATCCAGGGTAGCCCCCAAAATACCTGTCTAAGCACTACTGAGGAGACCTTAGAAGCTGAGCAACCAGGGGAACTATGGCCAAGAGGCGCAGCTGACATACTACAGTGCCTAGACCATAGGTCCGGCAAGGCAGCAAAGGCAGGCGAATTCCTAAATGGGTACCTCACAGCAAGCTTTTTTTTTTTTTTTTTTTTAGAAACACAAATGCACTCTAGACCCTCCCAGTCTTCAAGGACAATATTGTCAAGATAATAGAGAAAAGGGAAAAAGGAACACTTTCGCTGCGCAAGATGGCTTATGTGATATCGGCTCTCCGCCGCAGCCCCCATCTTAAAAGGTTCCTGCACAGATGTAATAAGTGTGATAACCAGTGCTTTTTCGTGCCCTACTGCAGTCACCCTCATTCCCTGACAAGATAGGGAGCGTGGCCACCACCCGCAAGGTGGGCCACGTCATCAGAGCCAGACAGGAGACAGGGGGGGGGGAGGGCAGGGGTGCCATATACTAGGCTATATACCTAAGCGTTACCCCAAAAAACACAGGGAGTGGGGGCCACCAACTGGAACCCCCCATCCGAGGTCCACACACGGGAAGTCGACTGAGGCCCCTCTCAGGGGGCACAGACCAAGGCCCCTTTACAGGGGGCACAAAACAGAGCCCTTAACAGGGAGCGCAGACTGGGACCCCTCACACGGGGCACAGCCCGGGGCCCCTCACAGGGGGCACAGACCGGGGGCCCCTCACAGGGGGCACAGACCGGGGGCCCCTCACAGGGGCCAAATACCGGGGCCCCCCACAGGTGGCAAATACCAGGGCCCCTCAGAGGGCGCAGACCGGGGGCCACTCACAGGGGGCAAAAAACAGGGCCCCTCACAGGGGGCAAAAAACCGGGGGTCCTCACCGGGGGAAAATACCGGGGACAAATACCGGGGGCACCTCACCAAGGGCACATTCCGGGCCCCCTCATAGGGGGCACGTACCGGGGCCCCACACGGGGAATAGACCAGGGCCCCTCACGGGGGGCACATACCGGGGCACATACCGCGGCACCTTACAGCGGCACAGACCAGGGCCCCTTACAGGGGGGCCGATCCAGGAGGCCGCAAAAGCCGCGGGCTAAATTTTGCCCGCCCGCTGCAAGTGCATGGCCCACGGTGGGACCGGACCGCCCGATTGGACAGCTGGTCAGTAGGACGTGGCCTAAACTTTCGGACCTCCACGCCGGTAGCCTGAAAGTTTAGTCCGCCAGCCGCGAGTGCGGTAGGCCGCAAAGACGCGGCCTAAATTTTCGGCAGCGAATGCGGTAGGCCACAAAGCTGCGGCTGGAAGGCCGCAAAGCTGTAGCCTAAATTACGGCAGCTACTCACCTCCCAGGCCCAACCCTAGATGCCCCCCCAGTAACAACCCGAAGGTGGAAAAGGAGGAGAACCATGTCCCATATCCTCTAGGCCAGGAGCCTGGGCCTCACCCGGGATGAGGGGGGGGCCGAGGGGAGGGGGGTGGAGAACCCCGGGAGGGACCAACCACCCCAGAGAGTACCCGTGCCCCACACCACTCCGGGGAAGGAGAGGAGGGGACCCCTTACCTCTCCAGCGAAAAAGCGCGGGTAACGCTCCCAGACAGATCCTCCTCGCCACCGAAGTGGGGCGGGCTGTCGGCCATGAGGAACGCTGCGACACAGGCCGAGACCCGGTCATATGCGACCTCGCGAGACATTTAACTCGCAGGGCCAACCCCTGTCCAGTGGGGCTATGTCGTGGCCGACCTAGCACGTACCTGTGGTCTGCGCGTGCTCGCTGGCCAGACTGGGGTGATCACTGGATCAAGCGTCCAGCCCGTCGCCCAGCCTCCAGCCTGGCAGTTGATTGTAGATCTCACCGGAAAAAATCTAGGAAAAAGAGAAAACAACAAAAAAAACATTCCCAGGAATAGAGATCCCAGCAGAGAACTAGGTCCTTACTCCTGACTAGGCAGAAAAAAAACTGAATACCTAGAGCAGGGAGGGGGTTATATACTGACAGAGGTCTGCCTGTGGGTGTAGCTAGGGTTTTTTTGTGACTGCCTAGGCCCACTCCTGCGGAGATGATATAACCCTACCGTTCTGAATAAAGAAGGCTGTGTCTGTCAATGAACAAATGAGAAATAACTGATGCACTGCATGCTCCCAACCTTGTTTAGGACATATATGTATACAGTGCAGTGGTCAAGACTATGTAATACACAGAACAAAAGAAAAACACGCTGCGCTAGAGTGTGCTAAATGTGCTACTTAATATTATAGCATGCTGAAATTACTGCGCGTATACAAACGCATGTGACCATAAATATATATAATTTATACCCCCACAGGGTAAGTAAAATTATTGAGTGGTAAAAAAGCACAAGTGGAGAGGCGCCTCTGGGTGCAGTCGTTTTTTAAAAATCTATTTAATAGACAACGTAAGATCAACTCACATGTAGTATAAAAATGGAAAGCATGGCATCAG
The DNA here is from genome assembly GCA_037952925.1 of Lithobates clamitans. Classification (NCBI taxonomy): domain Eukaryota; kingdom Metazoa; phylum Chordata; class Amphibia; order Anura; family Ranidae; genus Lithobates; species Lithobates clamitans. The sequence continues at coordinate 750,589 of JBBGZY010001579.1, read as the reverse complement.
AAAGTCGAGATGATGTTCCCACACCCTGTGACAAGATCCGTGCTGTGTACGATGACCGGGGATCTTCCGAATGATGTAAACGCTGGCTCCGGAAGAGCGGCCTCAGAACGAGGCTTGGAACACACTGGATGGCTGGCAGCAGGGGGACGACGTCATCAAAAATGAACACGTTTCATGAGCGTGCACACTTGGATGCTCTGCAAGTCGCTCTTCTTCCTCAGCAAAGTCTGAATACCATAGAGAGGGATTAAATAAAGAAAAAAGACACAAGGGCGGAGCTGGATGAGGCAATGAGGGGGAGGTTGGAAGTGATAATGAAATTAGTAGACTAACCAAATTAAGATGTAAATACTATAATATGCAAAAAAAAAATGTGGATATAGTATGCTGGTCCGGACTGAGTATATATAATACTAGTAGGTGAGAAAAATATGTATATATAGTCTAAATGAACTAATGGACATATATAAAGTAGTAAAATAAAATCTGTTATTATATATGCTGGATATGAAAAATGGAAAGAGGAGGACAAGCTAAACCCACAGAGCACCAATGTGCACGCATGGGAAGTATCCATAAATACAATGAAAATTATATAACATATGTAGGGATATATAAATAAAGCGATAACATTATTAACCATAGACGTACATAAATTGGCAGGCAGTACGCATGCTGAAAATGATAAATATAGAAGACAGAATGGGTCTACATACAAAACATATATGATATAAATAATTAAGTGGGATAATATAATAGCTCCCAATATGCTGGGATAAAATGTGGTAATAAAATGCATATGTATATGCGTTTACACGCATATAAAATGCATACAAACGCACACACATACCAAATGTATTAATATGGAAATTAGTACCATAAAAACATGTATATATAAGAGATATAATTTAAAAAAGGAAACAAAGATAGGCGGAAGTATACTAACAAAGATGAAAGGTGGGTTTATATGATGGTGGAAATTTCTATATTCATTCATTCCACCAGGTGAAAGGACATCTAAATGATAAATCCAGTAAGTTTCTCTAGCGCAGAGTTTTTTGAATCGCTCTGCAGCTGGAAGAGAATTGGGGATTTGTTCAATCACCCAAACTTGAAGTCCTTTCGTGGATTGTTGGTGGGCTTGGGTAAAATGTTTAGGCACACTGTGGGCCACCTTTAATGGGTCAATGCCACTTTCGATTGACCTCCTATGCTCCCCAAACCTGGTCCTGAGAGCTCGTATAGTAGGCCGCAAGGGCAGGTAAGTCCATAAACTACAAAGTCTGAGGAGCAATTGTAGAAGTCCTTCAGTGTATGGGTGATCCCCTTTGTGGTGAATGACTTTTTACCATGTTGTACGTATTGGCACGTTTTGCATAAGGGTTTGCGGCACTGGAACATCCCAATTAGTGGAATGAGTATGGGCTTGTCTGGATCGGATTTTGCTGGAAGCTATTTTCGTTTTTAAATAAGGCGCTCTCCGATATGTTACCCGTGGTCTATCTGGAATGAAAGGTTTTAGGAATGGGTCCTGTAATAGTATGGTCCAATGGTCAGCCAAGATTTTCTCCATTTTCCTGAATTGATGATGGAAGGTGAACCCAACAGTGTGGTTGGATGGTTCACGCAATTGTTTTGGAGGTTTCCTTTTTAAATAATATTGAAATGCTTGGTCGATGAGAGCTGGGGGATAGTCCTTATCCCTGAATTTTTTAGTGAGTAGAGTACTTTGATCGACATAATCACATTCTCTTGTGCAGTTCTGTCTGAGTCGACAGAACTGACCCTTAGGGATATTGTTGATCCATTGAGGGAGATGGCAACTGTTGTAATGCAAAAAAGAGTTTCCCGCAGTGGGTTTGACATAAATCTTAGAGATGATGGTGAGGGTAGCTGGATCAAAGCCCAACTCAAGATCAAGGAAAGATAACGTATCAGGGTTAGTAACATAGGTAAAGGATAAACCATATTGGTTGTCATTGCAGTGATCGACAAAATTGTCGATCACATCAGTAGGACCGTCCCAGATGATGATGATGTCATCGATGTAACGACCAAAGAAAACAATATTGCGTGCATATGGGTTATTGTGGAGGATATAAAAGTTCTCCCAGTAGCCCATAGCAAGGTTGGCATAGGGGGGCGCGAAATTTGCCCCATAGCCGTACCCTGTATTTGTACAAAAAAATCCCCATCAAACTGAAAATAGTTGTGTGTTAGACAGAAGGAAGTAGCATCCAGAATGAACGCTGCCTGGTGCAGGTTGATAAGGGGATCTTTGGCTAGAAAAAAACTCTAATGCTAGTAGGCCAAAAGAATAGGGGATGGATGTTTACAATGAATTGACATCAAGTGAGAGCCAGACATAAGTCTGCTCCCACTTGTAGGCAGACAGAAGTTCAAGGAGATGTGTCCCATCTCTAATGTAAGACTGTAGCTATTGGACAATGGGCTGTAGAAAATGATCGATGTATAAACTCAAGCCTGTGGTTACACTGTCCATAGCCGCTACAATTGGTCTACCGGAAGGGTGGTCTAAACTTTTATGAACTTTGGGGAGATGGTAGAAGTAGGGGAGATGGTAGAAGTCTCGAAGGAGAAAAGACTTCTCTAATTTGTTGAGAATATTGTTATGGAAGGCCGTGGACACTCAGGTATGTACCTCTTTGGCAAATTCAGAAGTTGGGTCTTTCTTGATTGGCTGGTATTTAGTGGCATCAGATAGCAATCTTCTTGCATATATAGTCACTCTTATCTTGTACGACAATTCCACCACCCTTGTCTGCTGATTTGATAACTAAATTGTTGGCTTCCATCAAGGATTTAAGGGCTCTGGTCTCTAGCGGTGACAAATTGTTTGTTTTGATGGTACTGGAGGACTGACAAAGCTTTTGAAAGTCTGAGAACACGACTCTATAAAAGCTCTCTATATATGGGCCTTTAGCTTGTGATGGATAAAAAAAATGACTTAGGCTTAAAGGGGGTGTGTATGACCGGGGGGAGGTAGCAGTGTGTTGAGTAAGAAGATAGGCAAACTCAGCATCAAACAGTGAGTTATCCATATCTCCAGCAGAACTAAGGGCAGGAGATGATAAGGGAGAAGTGGCATTGACCTGAATGTTCTTTTGTTCTTTGATATAATAGTAACGCTTCAAGGTAAGGTTCCGCACATATCTGTTCAGATCCTTAAAAAGAAGAAATGGGTTGGGTTTATTGATAGGTGCAAAATTAAGACCTCTACTCAAGAGTGAAATATCTGCATTTGACAAGTGGTGTGAAGATAAGTTGAAACTCTTCACTGTTTCCTTATTTTGGATACGTTGAGATGATTGAGATGATTTTTTATTTAGTCCTCCTCTACAGCCTCTCTGGTGAACTTTCTTTTTCTGGAGGCTGTTTGAGGAGGACTGGACAATCAAAAAGGAGAGGTAGAATGGGTGTATTTGTTAGTGTGAAGAGGATTATTGTCAGATGTAGATGCAATGATATCTGCACCCACCCCCCAGTCATACACACCCCCTTTAAGCCTAAATCTTTTTTTCACAAGCTAAAGGTCCATATATAGAGAGCTTTTATAGAGTCGTGTTCTCAGACTTTCAAAAGCTTTGTCAGTCCTCCTGTACCATCAAAACTAACAATTTGTCACCGCTAGAGACCAGAGCCCTTAAATCCTTGATGGAAGCCGACAATTTAGTTATCAAATCAGCAGACAGGGGTGGAGGAATTGTCGTACTAGATAAGAGTGACTATATGGAAGAGGCAAGAAGATTGCTATCTGATGCCACTACATACCAGCCAATCAAGAAAGACCCAACTTCTGAATTTGCCAAAGAGGTACATACCTTGGTGTCCACGGCCTTCCATAACAATATTCTCAATAAATTAGAGAAGTCTTTTCTCCTTCGAGACTTCTACCAAATCCCCTACTTCTACCATCTCCCCAAAGTACATAAAAGTTTAGACCACCCTCCTGGTAGACCAATTGTAGCGGCTATGGACAGTGTCACCACAGGCTTGAGTTTATACATCGATCATTTTCTGCAGCCCACTGTCCAACAGCTACAGTCTTACGTTAAGGATGGGACACATCTCCTTGAACTTCTGTCTGCCTACAAGTGGGAGCAGACCTATGTCTGGCTCTGACTTGATGTCAATTCATTGTACACATCCATCCCCCATTCTTTTGGCCTACTAGCATTAGAGTTTTTTCTAGCCAAAGATCCTCTTATCAACCCGCGCCAGGCAGCGTTCATTCTGGACGCTACTTCCTTCTGTCTAACACACAACTATTTTCAGTTTGATGGGGATTTTTTTGTACAAATACAGGGTACGGCTATGGGGAAAATTTTGCGCCCTCCTATGCCAAACTTGCTATGGGCTACTGGGAGAACCTTTATATCCTCCACAATAACCTATATGCACGCAATATTGTTTTATTTGGTTGTTACATCGATGACATCATCATCATCTGGGATGGTCCTACCGATGTGATAGACAATTTTGTCGATCACTGCAATGACAACCAATATGGTTTATCCTTTACCTATGTTACTAACCCTGATACGTTATCTTTCCTTGATCTTGAGTTGGGCTTTGATCCAGCTACCCTCATCATCATCTCTAAGAATTATGTCAAACCCACTGCAGGAAACTCTTTTTGCATTACAACAGTTGCCATCTCCCACAATGGATCAACAATATCCCTAAGGGTCAGTTCTGTCGACTCAGACAGAACTGCACAAGGGAATGTGATTATGTCGATGAAAGTACTCTACTCACTACAAAATTCAGCAATAAGGACTATCCCCCAGCTCTCATCGACCAAGCATTTCAATATTATTCAAAAGGGAAACTTCCGAAACAATTGCGTGAACCACCCAACCACACTGTTCGGTTCACTACCACCTTTCATCATCAATTCAGGAAAATGGAGAAAATCTTGGCTGACCATTGGACCATACTATTACAGGACCCATTCCTAAAACCTTTCATTCCAGATAGACCACGGGTAACATATCGGAGAGCGCCTAATTTAAAAACGAAAATAGCTCCCAGCAAAATCCGATCCAGACGCACTGTCTTGGACAAGCTCATACTCATTCCCCTAATTGGGATGTTCCAGTGCCGCAAACCCTTATGCAAAACGTGCCAATACGTACAACATGGTAAAAAGTCATTCAACACAAAGGGGGTCACCCATACACTGAAGGACTTCTACAACTGCTCCTCAGACTTTGTAGTTTATGGACTTACTTGCCCTTGTGGCCTATTATACGTAGGCCGCACTATACGAGCTCTCAGGACCAGGTTTGGGGAGCATAGGAGGTCAATGGAAAGTGGCATTGACCCATTAAAGGTGGCCCACAGTGTGCCTGAACATTTTACCCAAGCCCACCAACAATCCACGAAAGGCTTCATGTTTGGGTGATTGAACAAACCCCCAATTCTCTTCCAGCTGCAGAGCGATTCAAAAAACTGTGCTAGAGAAACTTACTGTATTTATCATTTAGATGTCCTTTCACCTGTTGGAATGAATGAAGGTATAGAAATTTCCACCATCATATAAACCCACCTTTCATCTTTGTTAGTATACTTCCGCCTATCTTGGTTTCCTTTTTTTAAATTATATCTCTTATATATACGGTACATGTTTTTATGGTACTAATTTCCATATTAATACATTTGGTATGTGTGTGCGTTTGTATGCATTTTATATGCGTGTAAAACGCATATACATATGCCTTTTATTACCACATTTTATCCCAGCATGTTTTTATGGTATTAATTTCCATATTAATACATTTGGTATGTGTGTGCGTTTGTATGCATTTTATATGCGTGTAAACGCATATACATATACGTTATAACCACATTTTATCCCAACATATTGCGAGCTATTATATTATCCCACTTAATTATTTATATCATATATGTTTTGTATGTAGACCCATTCTGTCTTATATATTTATAATTTTCAGCATGCGTACGTACTGCCTGCCAATTTATGTAGTCTATGTTTAATAATGCTATCGCTTTTTTTATATATCCCTACATATGTTATATAATTTTCATTGTATTTATGGATACTTCCGAAGTGTGCGCATTGGTGCTCTGTGGGTTTAGCTTGTCCTCCTCTTTCCATTTTTCATATCCAGCATATAGAATAACAGTTATTATTTTACTACTTTATATATGTCCATTAGTTCATTTAGACTATATATACACATATTTTTCTCCCCTACCAGTATTATATATACTCAGTCCAGACCAGCATACTATATCCATATTTTTATTTGCATATTATAGTATTTACATCTTAATTTGGTTAGTCTACTAATTTCATTATCACTTCCAACCTCCCCCTCATTGCCTCATCCAACTCCGCCCTTGTGTCTTTTTTCTTTATTTAATCCCTCTCTATGGTATTCAGACTTTGTCTGCTGAGGAAGGAGCGCGACTTGCAGAGCATCCAAGTGCGCACGCTCATGAAACGCGTCCATTTTTGATGACATTGTCCCCCCTGCTGCCAGCCATTCACTGTGTTCCAAGGCTCGTTCTGAGGCCACTCTTTCGGAGCCGGCGTTTACATCATTCGGAAGATCCCCGGTCATCATACACAGCACGGATCTTGTCACAGGATGTGGGAACGTTATCTCGACTTTCTGATACCATGTTTTTTAATTTTTATACTGCATGTGAGTTGATCTTACGTTGTCTATTAAATTGATTTTTTAAAAACGACTGCACCCAGAGGCGTCTCTCCACTTTTTTTTCAGCTCTTTGGAATATGGTTTCTTCCCTAAATTGATGGCAGCCTTGTGTGCTTCCTGTAGACATTGTTTTCCCTCTCCCAATACAACTACATAGCCGATTTGCCTGTGTATGCCAGATGGACTATATTGTCAATTACTAGCAGATTTGTATTGGGTCTTTTATGATCTCTGTGTTGATGCGCCTATACTTGTGTTCAAATTATTGAGTGGTGAGTGCTCATAAATGAGTAATCAAATATGAAATGTGATCTATATACATCTATATACATCTATATACATAAACGCATCAAAGTACAAAATGTGCTAATAAGTATATCTAATTTCAATAATGTTCAAGTACATAAACAAACATAAATGCAGATAAATTCCGAAAGTGCTTAGTGCCACACAGTTCATGTGAAAAAACATATTGTTTAAAATGTATTCAAAAAATAAATACACTCCCCAAATGGGGTACTCACAATCGTAAGGTGCGTCAGTGCACCGCTCTAAACAAAGCATACGGGCAATGCATCAGGAAGGGTATGGTGTGCGTCTCATCAAATGGCAGATCTGCTGCCTCTCGCTCCGTCCTGGCCCCTCCCCAGCGGATTTGCCATTTGATGAGACGCACACCATTCCCTCGCTGATGCATTGACCATATGCTTTGTTTAGAGCGGTGCACTGACGCACCTTACGATTGTGAGTACCCCATTTGAGGAGTGTATTTATTTTTTGAATTTTAAACGATATCACACTATATAGTTTTTTCTTCTCATCCATCTGTGAATACCGCATTGGAGCCTGGGATCCTGTGATCTGCATAGAGCCCTGGGGTGGTTCAAAAGTGTGATTTGACTTTGTTTAGCGACTAAGTCACGCGCTCTGAGGTGAGCATATTACCTTGGGGGTCACCGGATTACACCATCGCGTGATCTGCGGCACAAAGAGAGTTATGAGCAAGTCTAATTACATCACCAGTGGACATCACGCATTAGGATGTCCTAAGGATTGTGTTTTTTCTTCATTCGTCTTTTGAATGGGCAAAACCCATTCGCATTTTCATTGGCAGCTGATTGAGTGCTCAGTCTGAGTGCTGACACTCTGTAGAGCAGACCTCTGTCTAGCAGCTCCGTGAAGAGCTTCGGCCACTGGCCACCCTTCCTCGGCTCTCCCCCCCCCCCCTTCTATCCCACATCCCCTACATCCTATCCCCTTACCGTCACAGACCTACTCCAGACGCCGTTCTCAGTCGGCCGGCCGCTCAGGACACTCCGCGGCTCCGGCCCAGCCCCCCCTGCATCACCACACCAGTCCCTCTCCCCTCTGACCCTCCGGCGCCACCTTCAGCCAGCCGGTCGGCCGCTCAGGACACTCCGCGGCTCCGGCTGGCCTCGGCAGGCTAGCCCGCAGCTCTCCACTCTCCTCCCTGCAGCATTCCGCCGGTCCCCCCCCCTCTACCCATCCGGACGCCGCCCAGCCAGCCGGCCGGCCGCTCGGGACCCTCCGCGGCTCCTGGTCGGCTGGCTTCAACACTTACCGTCCCCCCTCTACCGACCAGCCACTCCGGCGGGTCCGCACCCCTCTTCCTGCTGACCACCATCAGCCCACCATCGACGTTGTTGCCCACCATCACCGGACGGTGTGGGCAACAACGTCAGGATAGCCCGCGGCTCGGGCCTAGCCGGCGGCCATCTTGGTACTCCCTCTGCCGGCCAGCCACGGCTTGGGCCCAGCCGGCGGCCATATTGGTACACCCAGTGCCAACGGTGCAGCATCTGAGGACCCCCTCCTGAGGCCATCAGCCCCCAGCCACATCACCGCCCAATTGGACCCACCACCCCCTGGTCCATCCATCCAGCCAGACCCCCCCCCTCTGTGCCATCCACCGCAGCCGCGGTCTCAATCACCACGTTCTAGCCGCTAGAGTCGGTGGGACAGACCACGGCTGCAGCCTAGCCCCAGTCAGCTTGCCACCTCAACCCCCGCACTGTTGTCCAACAGAGCCCCGTGCCCCTCTGCACCGGGAATCACCCCTCCTGCTACTGGACCTCACTGCGGGGGCACTAGAGATTCACCGGAGGCTAGTCTACCTCAAATCGCCTGAGACGCAGCGACCGCACCACCTACTGTAAGTAACGCCAGCTCCCCCTCCTTTATCTTCGGGACCATCAGCACAGGTAAGCCACCGGGGGCACTCGAGTAGTTGATCCAGGGGCCCTTGTCCGATCGCCCCTCGGGGGGTCAGGAAGGAATTTTTTCCTCGACTGCACCATTGGCCAACGCAGCCAGGGGTTTTTTGCCTTCCTCTGGATCAACGAGAGGGAGGTAGGCAGCCTCACCTCCCTCCAGTACCTCCGCTCCAACACTCAGCCGTCACTCTCACCACTCCAGAGCAGTGGTCAGCCATCCGATCCCTCCATCCCCCTGCAAGGGTATCACCGCCGCACCAGTGCCTTCGTCATAACACCTTTCCTTCTAGCAACGCCGCCTTCCGCATCATGTGCAACTTCAAGTACACAGCAGACACCCTCCACAGGCTAAGAAACACGGCCGCAACTTTACCGACCATCACGCAAAAAAGACTAAAAAAAGAACAATTACTAAGGACCAACCCACAATCAACCATCAAAGGCAGGGAGACACCGATCCAACCACAACAACTAGCATGCGCCCTGATCAACACCAGATCTGCAGTCAAGCACAGGCTGGAAATCCGCGATTTCATCATCGAAAACAACATAGACTGCCTCTTCATTACAGAAAGCTGGCTAACTTCCGACTGCAACACCATCCTAACTGAATTGGTGCCCAAGAACTACAGTATCCTATCTGAGCATAGAATAGGAAAAAAAGGAGGAGGTCTAGCAGTGATTTTCAAATCGCACCTGGGGTTCACCAAACCAAACTTACAGAACTCAGTGCCTTTCATGGAAACACTCTCACTGCATCTTCAAACAACATCTCAAGACACCATTCACATACTACTATGCTACAGACCACCAGGACCAAAGACCAATCTCCTCACGCCGCTCACTGAATTCTTCTCAATGCACACCTTGAAAACCAAAAACCTTCTGGTACTTGGGGATTTCAATCTGTGGGCAAACTCTGCCCAAGACCCTATTGCAACCGCCTGCGTTAACCAAATGGAAGAACTTGGCCTGCAACAACTGATAAATGCTCCTACGCACGGTTCAGGACACACTTTAGATCTCATCTTCAAACAGAATATGGACATCGACGTATTTGACAACACTCCACTACCATGGACGGACCACCATGCTATCAAATTTAAAATCACCACTAACACCATCCTCCGAAAACAGAAACGGGCAACAGCAACACACTGGAATAGATCTCAGAAGAAACTACACTCTGAACTCTTCAAAACTACATTGTCGAGCAAAATTCTTCTGCTAAACCCAAACCTCTCAACGGAACAAACACTCAACTCCCTAAACAATGTTTTACTACAAACAGCAGACTCCGTGGCGCCAAAACGCAGAACACCCGTCCGCACAAAAAACTCGAGTTGGTTTAATGGCACTCTCACCCTACTCAAGCAAGAACGCAGAAGAGCTGAGAGAACTTGGAGAAGAAATCCCACCAAGGAAAACCATGCTAACTACAAAGCACTCACGGTGAAATACCACAAGGCAATCTTCAAAGCCAAAAAAGAACATTTTGCAGACACCATCTCATCCGCCTTAAACCGCCCACGGGAACTTTTCAAAATAGTTGCTCAATCAATGAACCCGACCTGCCTAGAGCCCCCTGCAAACGATACTCAAGAATTCTGCAATGAGTTATCAGATTTCTTCATCGACAAAATCGACAACATTCGGAAAGCAATTCATCAGAAAATAACAACCAACCTCACCCAACCAATGCAAAAAGAGGATATCGACACGAACATCACTCAACCACCGAAGTTCTTTTTGTCCCCAATCACTACGGACACGACTAAAAACATCATCGGAAGCCTTTGCGACAGCACATCACCGAACGACATCATCCCCACCAAATTGTTCAAAGAATGTTCCGACATCCTGGCCCCCACCCTAACACATCTCATAAATCAATCATTCAAAGAAGGGACTGTGCCAACCTCCCTCAAGCAAGGCATCGTCAAACCCCTGCTAAAGAAACCTAATCTCGACCCTAAAGACCCTAACTGCCGCAGACCAATAACAAGCCTCAACACCATCTCCAAGATTATAGAGAAAGCAGTAGTACAGCAGCTACAACACCACCTGGAGACACACCACCTCCTGGACCCTCTGCAATCAGGCTTCCGCCCAGGCCATGGCACAGAAACAGCACTTCTCAAAATATGGGACGACGCCCTCGAAGCAGCAGATGACGGAGAACCGAGTCTCCTGGTACTGTTAGACCTCAGCGCAGCATTCGATACAGTGGACCACAATACTTTACTTGTCCGCCTCCCAAAAGTTGCAGGAGCCACAGATTCTGCCCTAAAATGGTTTACATCCTTCTTAGAGAATCGCTCTCAGAAAGTGAAACTGGGAACATTCACCTCGGAATCTCGGGCAGTCTCTTGTGGAGTCCCTCAGGGCTTACCCTTGTCACCAGTGCTATTTAACATCTACATCCGCCCGCTTCTCAATATCATCAGGAAAACGGACCTCTGCTTCCACTCATACGCAGACGACACCCAACTCTACCTTCGCATTAATGGACAAAAAGATCATCATCAGCAACTACAGAAATGCCTCACTTTAATCAATGACTGGATGACCACTAGCTCCCTCAAACTCAACGAATCAAAAACAGAACTTCTTCTCCTGCAAGCCAACAAAAATTCCAAAATTAAGACTCCGTGGACACCACCCTCCATCCTCGGACAGACCATCTCCCCCAGCACCAAAGTCAAGAGTCTCGGAGTCATCTTTGACTCAGGAATGACAATGGATGCACAAATAGGATCGGTGGTGAGCGGATCCCACCACCTCCTCCGCCTGCTTCGCAGACTCATCCCCTTCATCCCAGAAGAGGACAAAGCGGCAGTTGTGGGAACGATCATCAATTCCCGACTCGACTACGCAAATTCCCTCTACGTAGGTCTACCCCAATATCAGCTTGCGCGCTTGCAACTCATTCAAAATACGGCGGCAAGACTGTTAACAGGAAAAAAGCCCTGGGAATCCATCTTCCCATCCCTAAAAAGCCTACATTGGCTAACTGTGAAGAATTGGATCATATTCAAGACCCTCTGCCTCACCCATAAATGCATACAAGGAAACGCTCCGCAATATCTCCGGGAAAAAATAAAACACTACACACCGAATCGCAGTCTTCGATCAGCTAACCAAAACCTCCTCCTCATTCCCAAATACCGCTACAAAGCAAAGGGAGAACGTAGATTTGCAGTCCAAGGACCTCGACTATGGAATGCTCTCCCAACCAACCTCCGCATGGAAGAAAACCACCAGGCCTTCAGGAAAAAACTAAAGACCTTCCTTTTCTAGAAGCTGGCTACAGAGAATACATCTAGCGCCTTGAGGCGATTCAGTTCGCAATTGCAGCGCTTTACAAATGATTCATTCATTCATTCATTCATTCATAAGCACCTTTATTATTTATTTGCAGGACTTCACAGTTTACTTATATAATCTGTTTCCAATAAGGACTGTTTTTTCACATAAAAATGTGTGGCAATAAGCACATTTTGGAATTTATCTGGCACTAAGCACTTTTTTGGAATTTATCTGCATTTATGTTTGTTTATGTACTTGAACATTATTGAAATTAGATACTTTTTAGCACATTTTGCACTTTGATGCGTTTCTTGTATATATATATCATATTTCATATTTGATTGCTCATTTGCACTCACCACTCAATAATTTTACTTACCCTGTGGGGGTATAAATTACTTATATATATTTATGGTCACATGCGTATGTATACGCGCAGTATTTTCAGCATGCTATAATAATATTGAGTAGCACATTTAGCACACTCTAGCGCATCATATTTTTTTTTTGTAATTGCCATTTGCACGCTTATGAGACACGTTTAACGCACGCAGTTGGGTAGTGTTTTCCATCAAGCATAAGGTTTAGTGTGGCTCGCAGGATTTTTTCCTTTTTTTCTAATGCACAGAACAGCTTGTAGACTTTAATGGTCAGGGGCTAGTACCCCTATAGTGGTGGCAAGTGCCACTTTAAAAATTGATGGTCAGTGGCATGTGCCCCCTTAAATACTGGTGTTATAAGTGACTGCTGGTGGTCATTGATCTTTTTCCCCATAACAATGGTGGTCAGTGTGCCCCCTGCATGGTCCATATGCTCCCTCTTTACTTCCTTTTTGCTCAGTATGACCCCCCTCCCCCTTGCTGCTCAATGTGTCACCTTTGGTCAGTAGGTAGTGGTATAAGTTTTACCTACAGGATTGGCAGGAGAACTGCTAAGACAATAAGAGAGGAGAAAGAAAGAGGACTGGGAGATCCGGCAGCAGAGGAGGAAGGGGTGGGCTCTCAAATGTAAACAATAGTATTGGTTTAATTTAGGATTACCACAATTGGCCATCACAGTTCAGATCACAGACTAAAGGCACAGAAGTCCATCAGTGTGGCTCTGTGCCCATAGTCTGATCTGTACTGTCTAATGACCTTTTGATCACAGGCATTTAAAGGGTGCACTGGCCACCCTATTCTTATTATAAACAACACTCCAGAAGTAGAAGTTCACCACCCAGCCAGTTTAAATATAAGTAAATAGAGAAGTGGTTAGAATGAATCTGCGAGAATAAAAATGGAGCAGCCATGGTTGATTTGCTTTAAAAAAAGCAGGCTGCAAATTTGTAAATTAGATGTAGGCTTCCCTACCTAGCAAGCAACTAACCAGGAACAAGTATGCAGTGCAGGCATTTAGAGTTTTAAGACTTCGCTGGCTGCTTGCTTTTTCCTTGTTCGTGATGCTAATAGGAGAGCTTTCTGGAGCTTGCAGAGTCAGCAAGGGCAGCCCATTTATTTCCGGTTTTCCAGGTTCGCTTTAATTCTTCAGCTAGGTTTAGCAAAGACACTGGATGATAGTTGTAGCAAAAAACAAAGTCCCCTCTCCTGATATGCAAATAAATGTGTGCACGTATATTAAAAAGGAGAAATAAAGTCAAAGCTATTTTGGCAATACTTCTCCTATGGATCACAGGAGTGCAGTTCACTCTGCACTCCTGAGATCCATAGGCTGGTGTCGCTCCTGACTTTACAGTTCAGATCCACCCAGATGCCTGGATCGTCAGCTGGCCCAATTCTCTCAGTGAGCCGCTAAGAGACTGAGGCAGCCACTCCTGCTCCCTACACAGCCCAGCGCTCCAGTGAGCGCTGGAGAGGCAGAGCAGAGAGCCAGCGACTGACAGTCACTGGCTCTCTGCAGGCTGGAGTCCAAGAACTGAGCGATCAGCGATCTTTGATCACTTAGTCTTAGCGGTGGCCAGGGACAGCTGCAGCTGGGATCCATACTTCCCTTTTAAATTCTGTGCTAGTGAGTTATGAGATGTTCAGATTTCAAAGCAGCGATGTGTAATCCACTAATAAACTCAAAACCCCATATAGATTCTGACAGTTAAGTACTTTGCACAGAACTGATTTTTTCTATCAGTAGTACAAATATGACAGAATTTTGGTAACAGCGGATAGGCCTCTACATTACATTTTTCTACCAGGGTTGATAAAACAACAGTAAATCAGAAAATGTGTAAATTCACAGATGTAAATACAATACCTGCAGGAGATTCAGGGGGTGAATAAAATTGTCCATCTGATATTGGTCCAGGTGGCAAAAGAGGAGCTTGTTCACGAACGCTTTGTATCATTAAACGTCCTAAAAATAAACATTTTTAAAATGTTAAATTGTCATTATAGTGATGTCATATATTTGTCTTAGCTTGTGGCTTGCATTGCTCTAATTAGTGTGCAATAAAAGTATCATATGTTCACCCAACCATTGTTTTCAGTAAAAGCCAGCCATTCCATTCATTTCCCCAAAAAACTAAAATGAGAGGCTGTGTATAGCAGGAGTAGGGCCAAGCAGAGCGACCAACCAAATAGAATCAGTACACCCAGCAGATAGTTGACTGGCAGACAAAAATCACCTGCATCTACATCCTCAAAGACACAGAGTAGCCAGTTGTCTGCCAGCATTACTAATGAGCCCACCTCAGCCTTCTCTTCCCTGGGTCTGCCTGTGAAGATTAGGGGTGTTGAATATAATCGCAGCACCGCGATTCAGACGTTCGCTATGCTGCACTGATACTTTGAGTCAATTTTTGATGACGTCATCCTTCTCTCCATGCAGCACTCTGCCTCTCCGGGAGAAACACAGAGCCTGCATGGTGGATAAAGCCCCCTCCCCTTCACTGAAGCAGAAAGTCAGCTGATGAGCCAGTACAGTGCAGGGTGAGGAGCTCAAGGAGACCCGACATGAAGAGAGGCTTCACTGGAGGCACGGGGAAAACAAACTGAGCAGCATGGAAGAGGGGGAATCCACTGACACTAATAGCAGGCAAGTGCCAGTGTCACTGATTCCATCCCTCCACTACCGTCACCCCTCTGCCTCATCCCACCATGCCTCTGATCCCACCATCACACTATGCCTCTAAACCCACCATATCAGTCTGATCCCACCATATCACCATGCCTCTGATCCCACCATCCCAGTTTGATCCCACCATGCCAGTTTGATCCCACCATGCCAGTTTGATCCCACCATGCCAGTTTGATCCCACCATGCCAGTCTGATCCCACCATGCCAGCCTGATCCCGCAATGCCAGTCCGATCCCACTATGCCTCCGATCCCACCATGCCTCCGATCCCACCATGCCTCCGATCCCTCTGATCCCACCATGCCTCAGATCCCTCTGATCCCACCATGCCTCAGATCCCTCTGATCCCACCATGCCTCTGCCACTGGAGAAAAATTGTCTTTTCTGACTGCTTGAATTTTTGGATAAAAAGTTTTTAACCATGCGCACTTGCGCAGTAATCGTGATGCATCGCGGAATCAAATTGAATTGGACAAGATAATCGTAATCAAAACTGCAATTTAAAGGATTTGTGTGTCTTCAATGTAGCCCATAAAGCAGCTTGAAAAGGTGGGGTTTGGGGAAACACAGTGGGGTTTGGGGAAACACATTTTAAATATTCAGAATTTTCCAATTCAAAACTGGCTGCAAGTCTAACCCAAGCAGATTTACTAATGCCTAGTAGGCTTTAAAATAGCTATAATATAAACATAAAAATTACACATACATAAACACACAATATTTTAGGTCAAATATGTTGTTTGTATATATGGATATCAATTATTAGTGATCAGCTGACTAAGGGCTATTCATACATATTTCGAAACAGTAATGCAATGGTTTGCTGAAGTGTCACTGATTTTGAATCAGTGCCCCCAATGCACCACTACCATGTGCTGCAACCCAATGAAGTGCACTATACTACATGGTATCCTGTGTCTTACATAACAGAAAAAAAATGCCTACACTATCTTGCCTTGAATCGAGGTGCATTACTGCACTTTCATTTTAAATGGCCTGTCAACTGCAATGTGTTTCAATGCATAAAAATGCCAGTGGCAGTGAGCGATGGTGTCAGTGGGCCCTTATTCTCATTGAAGTCTATGAAGTCTAACACACAGGCGTAACAATGACAGCACTGTGCATTGCATTAGAGTCCTGACTGATTCACTAGATGAAGGGAAAGGGGGTGCTGCTGCAAGGGGGGGGGACATGAAATATCCAGATACTGATGCTAGTTCTGTGCAAAAATACATTTTCTTAAATAAATGCATAACTGGATTAAATGGTGCTTTTAGATCTGCATGGAGATTAAATTACCGGCATGCCATCTGCTGCAAACATATTCTAGCTGCCTGCAGAGATATCTCCATCATGTGTCCTACTTTGAAGATTTAAATACAAAATCAGGTCAATTCTGTATTAAGCAATTCTTTAATTTATTCTACTTTTGCTGTGCTTATTTAATGTACACAATGGGAAAGAACTAAGAATAACTCAATTGAAACTGTGTAAAAAGAAGTACTGCTCTCACAACATTTAGATGCCTATACAATTAAAGTATTAAAACATTTTTTTAAATTAAAATAAAAAAAATGTTATACTTACCTGCTCTGTGAGATGGTATTGCACAGAGCTCTCTTTTACCTCTTCTTCTGGCGTCCCCCACGTTGTACGCTTCTCCTTCCTTTGGGTGTCCCCTGAGCAAGCCATGTGATAAAGGGACACATTCCCGAGTCAGGCTGTGTGCATCCCCAGACACACAGTGCTGGCAAGCCATGCCCCTGTTCCCTCCTCACAGGAGTTTGATTGACAGCAACAAGATCCTATGACTCCTGCTGCTGTCAGTGTCTCCTGTGGGACCAGGAAAAAAAGGAGAGCAGTGCAGCAGCCTGGACAGCACTGGATTGCTGATGGGGGAGCTTAGAGTTTGGAAGCACTTAAATACAACATTGGAAAAAGGAAAAAAAAAAAGGCAGAGTACTTTTAGATAACACTGCTGGTTACAGTATATCTAAAGCCAACACTTTTATTTTCTCAATTTGATAAGAGTGAAAAAAGGTTAAAACCCCTGTCAATTTTTTTTATTTTATTTTTTGTGCCATTTGAGAGATGTTTCCTCAACTCTCACAATAGGAAGTGGGAGGAAGGTAAATATGGTGGTATGGCAAAGTTTTGGATTTCCCATCACTTCCAGTTCTGGAGACAATGGTAACCATCACAAATACAGAGGGTGATTTTTCCTAATGGGGACAAATACAACAATAAAAACCTGACAGGGATTCTTCCATTCAATACTCTATGCAAATCTAGGAAAAGGGTTTTCGATACACAGTAATCCTTCCTTTATTAATGTTATGCACTTATGTTATATACGGTACCTTGCGGGCTGAATTACAAAATTATTTTATCACCTCACCCACAGTAAAATGTCCCCCAGCCATGCTGACACTTACTAGCTAAATGCTTGCAAGATATTACCACTTATATCCATATTAGGATTATAACATTTTGGATAAAAGAAGCCCATGCATTGCACAGATTAAGCTCCTGTTCTAGGTGAGGGCAGGGAATCAATCCATGTTATTTACAAAGCATAGCTGAAAAAAAGCTGAAGCTGAAGGGCAAACCGGCAAAACCAAAGAGAAAATGTATTTCTATTTCTATGTTACACACTCACAGTCTGCATTAGCAACAACAAACACAATGACAAATCTAAAAACGAAGGAAGGTAACCCTCACAATTTAGAGTGGTCGGTTACAAAGGTTGTGAAGGTGAGAATATCTTATGACTTTCTAGATATGGGGGTTGATTTACTAAAATTGGACAGTGCAAAATCTTGTGTAGCTCTGCATAGAAACCAATCAGCTTCCAGATTTTTTTTTCAAAGCTTAATTGAACAAGCTGAAGTTGGAAGCCGGATTGGCTACCATGCATGGCTGCACTAGATTTTGCTCTCTCGAGTTTTAGTAAAATCAACCCCATGGCATTTAAAGTGGAACTGTAGTTGAATCTAAACATAAATACTGTATGTAATGAAGCATGATAAGTTCAGTAACAGTGGAGCTCATTTTAACAAGTTTTGGAACATAAAAAAAAGGACTGGCCAGTCCCTTTCCTCAATTCCTGCAATCTAGTGATGGTGCTGTGGCTCAATCAGACAAATATCCCCATTGTTGCCCTTTGCGTCATCTGTAATCGATAGGATTACAACGCAAAGCAGTAATGCAGCCTTGGGCTGGGCTTTTATGTTGCCGGTTGCTTTTCAATAAACATTAGATCATGCTTAGCCTGCCCAAAAAACCACGCCTAGCCAACGCAGATTATCGATGGCATTGTGCGATACTTAATACAGGCAGCAGTAAGGAAATAATATTCTAAGGCTGCTTAGTCCCATGATGTTCAGCATGAGCTTCAGGGATGGGCAACAGGAGCCTGCAAGGCCGATAACAAAGTTCATTTTTAATGGGGCAGGGAACGTGAACTTTTAACAAACAATGATGTATGGTGTCTTCAGCCACTTACATTACTTATTCGACTTTTTCTGCCTTTAGTTGCACATTAAAGCAGTTTCTATGCTCTGCGTCCCTTTTAATTCCCGATTCCTCGCCTAGGAGGCAACTTTAGTAAGGAGCGCATGTGCACTGTGAGTTCCTGTGTGTGTGCAGGCATGCTGCTGGTCCCTGCCAAGCATTTGAGAAATAGCAGAAACCTGCAGCATGTCTGCCTATGGGCAAGATCCCCTGTGCATGTGCAGACATGTTGCAGGTCCCTACCAGATCCTATATACCTGAAAGCAGCAGTATGTC
This sequence comes from Lithobates clamitans, assembly GCA_037952925.1. Taxonomy (NCBI): domain Eukaryota; kingdom Metazoa; phylum Chordata; class Amphibia; order Anura; family Ranidae; genus Lithobates; species Lithobates clamitans. The sequence goes on along the minus strand of JBBGZY010001579.1, from coordinate 731,479 downwards.
TGCACACTTGTGGGGATCCATGCCTATGAACAAGCCATGCCACAGGTTTTACTTGTAGGATTTCAAGATGGCGGTGTGTGGGCCTAGTGCTGCACAGAGGACTCAGCTGCAAGGAAAACAACTCTAGACTCAATAGATTAGGATTTTTTTTCTTAACATACAGGGCCAATTATTAAATATGAGTTCTGGTTTACTATATTTTTTTGAAGTCAGTGGATCAGCATGACCACAAGACAACAAAAAATTTTAGAAAGGTGTTCGGCAAAGGTAGCACCTGTATGTCTCTTGTTATGGGTTTCCTTCAGGCCTTGTTTAGCTTAGAGAAAAGAACTGGGCACAATATGCCTCTTTTAGCTACCCATTGCACAGCCTCTGATAGACTGAAAACGTACAACATGTTGGCAACAGTGTTAGGTACGCAATGTTTCCCATTCTTGACTTATCTCCAATTGCATAACTATTTTTACACCTCTGCACAGAAAAAGGGTTTGTTTAGGTAATTTTCCCCCTGGAAGTTTTTTTGCCTGAAAGGGAAACAAGTAGAAAGTCCCCCCAGCACGGTTCCTCCACTCACCTCCTCACGCTTTCCCCTCTCTTATAGTGTTCCAATTGGTTCACCCATCACTTTTACCCCTCACACAGGAATGCCTTTGGTCTCATGTCTGCCCTGGTGGTTGCTCATGGGGCGCCCCCGCCGAGATGCCCGACGCAGCTCCCACTTGGGAGCACTTTAGGATGGCTTACGTTGCCGGGCACTACACCACCACCATACAAACCACAGTGAGTCAACATGCTTTAGTTGGGGGGATTGTATCCCCACCTTTGTTCATGTCTGTTTCCATTATATTATCTAAGTCAATATTCTTATTCCTACATTCATCATGTTGCTTGCTCCTGATGAGTGGCCTCCCAGCCACAAAACGCGTACAGCTGCCTTATGTCATATCCCTATCCATACCTACACATATTTTCAAGTTTTTTGTTAATAACCTTCTTAGGATCAATGAGGCCATAGGACCTGCAAGTGTTACCATATATCATGATCTTACTACTATTTTGCTTTTGATGAACTTTCAACTTTTTGTCTGCCATAATTAGTGATATTCAAGTATTATCTTTGTATTTTAATTTTTCTATAACTGTTGGTACCATATGGCATGCATCAAATACATTTTAACTATGTTCATCTCTACTCTTTTTGCAACCACTGGCCTCACTTAACGTCCCACCCCCTTGCTCTCCCCTTCTCGATCATTACTGGGATGGAAATGTATGACCTTACCGGGCCAATTTTACTTAAAGTCCCAAGGGATGGAATACACGGCCTTACCAGGTCATAAATTTATTTAAAGTCCTTACCAATTATTCCTATCTTAAAATTAGTTACAGGGATAGAAGCACGTGGTTCTTGCTCCAACATGTTAGCCTTATTACTTACTACCCTCTTGCAATATGGTTGATCCTATGTAAGCCCCTTGATTCACCTGACTTACTTACTATCATGAGTAAGTTTGTCACCTTTTCACCAATTAGACTTTTGTTATCCTCTTCCATTTCCTATTTACCTTTAGTATGTTCTGGCTTATTAAATAGGTGTTGTTAGTACAGCCTGGCCGACCTGCCATACGTGATCGGTTCTCCCTTCCCGGGAGCTGTGACGCGCCTGCCGGGCCCCCTCCCATTACCCCCTGCTGTCTTGGGGGGGTGGGGTTGCCGCCACTGCGCGTCAGCATCACGCATCCCATACTGGACGTGCGGCGCCCTTCTGGGCGCTGTCACGCCCACGTGTGAGGTTGACAGGCTCGTGAGTGGACTAGGGATTTCTTGGTGCTGATTGGCCGGGTCTGAGGACCTGGGCCTGTTCTGCTCCTCCCCCCTGTCCTGCTGCATGGCGTGACGCTGGTGGGCGTCAACGTGTGGGCGCCTATATAGACGTCTCCTGGGCGGCTTTTGACACTCGAGGCTTCCTTATACACTTAACTGCACAACGGCTGGGGATCTCTCTCCCGCCTTCACCTTTGGTTGTCCCTCTCATTTGGTAAATAGTAATCCTCATCATCATCCCCTTGATCTTCAACCTTACCTTCTCACCAGTCCCCGCTGGTCTCCTTCTTTCCAACCTTGCCTCACCTCTTCACTGGTCACTTTGGCCGACAGCTCCTCACACTCCCTTTTCCCCCAGCACGGTTCCTCTACTCACCTCCTCACACTTTCCCCTCTCTTATAGTGTTCCAATTGGTTCACCCATCACTTTTACCCCTCACACAGGATTGCCTTCGGTCGCATGCGGTCTATAACTGTTGGTACCATATGGCTTGCATCAAATAAATTTTAACTATGTTCATCTCTACGCTTTTTGCAACCACGGGCCTCACTTAAAGTCCCACCCCCTTGCTCTCCCCTTCTCAAACAAGTAGAAAGGACAACTTCCTTGGCATATCTTTGGCTGCAACAATCAAACACAGAAGGAATGAATAGCTCTCTGATGATCGGTGGAAAAGGGGCTTGTATCTCGGCTCAGAAATGCTCCATAAGCACAAGATTGCAAGAAAACCTCTTATAAAAACTGCCGAAAAATTGGTACTCCACTTCTTCTAAACTTAAGAAATGGTTACCACGGTCCTCTCTCTTTGCTGGAGATGTAACCAAGTCATAGGCACTTTACTGCACATTTGGTGGGACCTCAGGAGTGCTTCGGCACTAACTGAGGCATGTTGAAAGCCCAATTGAAGCCTTTTTATTTATTACTGTAATGCAGGCCAGACTGCATACACCGCAATTAATGTGGAGGTTCGTTTTGAGATTTCTAATTGGTATTAGGATCAAAACGTTCATTTTTGACCACAGTGATGAGTATATTCAAAGTAGCAAGATAAAAAAATTTTCTCGAACAAATTAACTTCTAACAGTTAATTTTTGTTTGTGAAAGTCCATTCGCTCCAGAAGTCACGTGCCAGTGATGTAACGCGTAGGAGGAGCCAGTAACTCCAGTGCTGTGTGAGCAAGAAAAAAAGCTAAGTGAGGAGACTGTCTGAATATATGCAATTGACCTTCTTAAAAGCGATCTTATTGCGAGGCATGTTGTACGGACCTCACAGCCCGCTTGGATCCAGGGACATCTGACACTTGCCTCTCCCAGAAGACATCCAGCTAAGGAGTGTGAGCACGGACCTCACAGCTGACTCGGATCCCGGGACATCTGACGTTTGGTTCCTGCTGATGACATCCTATAGAGCAGCCTGATAATAGTCTTTTGATGCCTGAAAGACCCCCTGTAATTAAGGGGTCCATCTGATCTGGTAAGGGCACTTACATGCTTTTACTTATTAGACCTGCAGACAAGTAACCAGCCTGGATATTACCAGAAGATTACTTATGCTGTATTTTCTATGGACTCTATATGATTTATTTATTTAACTAGTTTGAAACATTTCTTCTAAATAGCTATTTTGTATCTTTTCTTGGGGACGTACTAAACTGCATATTGGGATGATGGGATGATTGGATTATTGGCTGCAATACTGAGAACTCTCACTAGATGTCAGTGTACCATATACACATATATATGGTAATGACTCTGTTGTTTCTCAAAATATGTTATTCTTTACTGCAGTGCTTGATACAATGTTGCAAGAAGCAGTTGCTAATGTTTAACTCTTCACTTGCTGATATATATGCAGCTGTACAACAGTTGCTGATATATATGCAGCTGTACAACAGGATACAGAAGCAATATAAAAATTACATTTGACCTGTTTTTGATGGGAATATGGGTAGAATTATTATTGCTCATGGAGATTATTGGAGGAATATCATGTTAACACCCGACAATGAACATATTTAATTAACAATAATAATATGCATATACTTTTTCTACATAGGGATTATGGGTGGAATATTATAGTTAGACATACATAGGAATATATTAAACCTATTTTTGATATAAATATGTATATAATTATTTTCTACATTGGGATTATTGGTGGAATATTGTTTATAAATATACATAGCAGCATATTAAACCCATTTCTGATGAGAATATGCATATAATTATTTTTCTACATGGGGATTATTGGTGGAATATTGTTTATAAATATACATAGCAACATATTAAACCCATTTCTGATGAGAAAATGCATGTAATTATTTTTCTACATGGGGATTATTGGTGGAATATTGTTTAAAAATATACATAGCAACATATTAAACCCATTTCTAATGAGAATATGCATATAATTATATTTCTACATGTGGATTATTGGTGGAATATTGTTTATAAATATACATAGCAACATATTAAACCCATTTCTAAAGAAAATATGCATATAATTATTTTTCTACATGGGGATTATTGGTGGAATATTGTTTATAAATATACATAGCAACATATTAAACCCATTTCTAATGAGAATATGCATATAATTATTTTTCTACATGGGGATTATTGGTGGAATATTGTTTATAAATATACATAGCAACATATTAAACCCATTTCTAATGAGAATATGCATATAATTATATGTTTACATGTGGATTATTGGTGGAATATTGTTTATAAATATACATAGCAACATATTAAACCCATTTCTGATGAGAATATGCATATAATTATTTTTCTACATGGGGATTATTGGTGGAATATTGTTTATAAATATACATAGCAACATATTAAACCCATTTCTGATGAGAATATGCATATAATTATTTTCTACATGGGGATTATTGGTGGAATATTGTTTATAAATATACAAAGCAACATATTAAACCCATTTCTAAAGAAAATATGCATATAATTATTTTTCTACATGGGGATTATTGGTGGAATATTGTTTATAAATATACATAGCAACATATTAAACCCATTTTTGATGAGAAAATGCATATAATTATTTTTCTACATGGGGATTATTGGTGGAATATTGTTTAAAAATATACATAGCAACATATTAAACCCATTTCTAATGAGAATATGCATATAATTATATTTTTACATGTGGATTATTGGTGGAATATTGTTTATAAATATACATAGCAACATATTAAACCCATTTCTGATGAGAATATGCATATAATTATTTTTCTACATGGGGATTATTGGTGGAATATTGTTTATAAATATACATAGCAACATATTAAACCCATTTCTGATGAGAATATGCATATAATTATTTTCTACATGGGGATTATTGGTGGAATATTGTTTATAAATATACATAGCAACATATTAAACCCATTTCTGATGAGAAAATGCATATAATTATTTTTCTACATGGGGATTATTGGTGGAATATTGTTTATAAATATACATAGCAACATATTAAACCCATTAATGATGAGAATATGCATATAATTATAATTCTACATGGGAATTATTGGTGGAATATTGTTTATAAATATACATAGCAACATATTAAACCCATTTCTGATGAGAAACAGCATATAATTATTTTTCTACATGGAGATTATTGGTGGAATGTTGTTTATAAATATACATAGCAACATATTTAACCCATTTATGATATGAATATTCATGTAATTATTTTTCTACATGGGGATTATTGGTGGAATATTGTTTATAAATATACATAGCAACATATTAAACCCATTTCTGAGGAGAATATGCATATAATTATATTTCTACATGTGGATTATTGGTGGAATATTGTTTATAAATATACATAGCAACATATTAAACCCATTTCTAAAGAGAATATGCATATAATTATTTTTCTACATGGGGATTATTGGTGGAATATTGTTTAAAAATATACATAGCAACATATTAAACCCATTTCTGATGAGAAAATGCATATAATTATTTTTCTACATGGGGATTATTGGTGGAATATTGTTTAAAAATATACATAGCAACATATTAAACCCATTTCTAAAGAGAATATGCATATAATTATTTTTTTACATGGGGATTATTGGTGGAATATTGTTTAAAAATATACATAGCAACATATTAAACCCATTTCCAATGAGAATATGCATATAATTATATTTCTACATGGGGATTATTGGTGGAATATTGTTTAAAAATATACATAGCAACATATTAAACCCATTTCTAAAGAGAATATGCATATAATGATTAAATAATTACATGCATCTTCATATCATAAATGGGTTTAATATGTTGCTATGTATATTTATAAACAATATTGCACCAATAATCCACATGTATAAATATAATGATATGCATATTCTCATTAGAAATGGTTTTAATATGTTGCTATGTATATTTTTAAACAATATTCCACCAATAATCCCCATGTAGAAAAATAATTATATGCATATTCTCTTTAGAAATGGGTTTAATATGTTGCTATGTATATTTATAAACAATATTCCACCAATAATCCCCATGTAGAATTATAATTATATGCATATTCTCATTGGAAATGGGTTTAATATGTTGCTATGTATATTTATAAACAATATTCCACCAATAATCCCCATGTAGAATTATAATTATATGCATATTCTCATTGGAAATGGGTTTAATATGTTGCTATGTATATTTATAAACAATATTCCACCAATAATCCACATGTAGAAATATAATTATATGCATATTTTCATTAGAAATGGGTTTAATATGTTGCTATGTATATTTATAAACAATATTCCACCAATAATCCCCATGTAGAAAAACAATCATATGCATATTCTCATTGGAAATGGGTTTAATATGTTGCTATGTATATTTTTAAACAATATTCCACCAATAATCCCCATGTAGAAAAATAATTATATGCATTTTCTCATCAGAAATGGGTTTAATATGTTGCTATGTTTATTTATAAACAATATTCCACCAATAATCCCCATGTAGAAAAAATAATTATATGCATTTTCTCATCAGAAATGGGTTTAATATGTTGCTATGTTTATTTATAAACAATATTCCACCGATAATCCACATGTAGAAATATAATTATATGCATATTCTCATCAGAAATTGGTTTAATATGTTGCTATGTATATTTTTAAACAATATTCCACCAATAATCCCCATGTAGAAAAATAATTATATGCATTTTCTCATTAGAAATGGGTTTAATATGTTGCTATGTATATTTTTAAACAATATTCCACCAATAATCCCCATGTAGAAAAATAATTATATGCATATTCTCATCAGAAATGGGTTTAATATGTTGCTATGTATATTTTTAAACAATATTCCACCAATAATCCCCAAGTAGAAAAATAATTATATGCATATTCTCATCAGAAATGGGTTTAATATGCTGCTATGTATATTTATAAACAATATTCCACCAATAATCCCCATGTAGAAAAATAATTATATACATATTTATATCAGAAATAGGTTTAATATATTCCTATGTATGTCTAACTACAATATTCCACCCATAATACCTATGTAGAAAAAGTATATGCATATTGTTATTGTTAATTAAATATGTTCATTGTCGGATGTTAACATGATATTCCTCCAATAATCCCCATGAGCAATAATAATTCTTCCCATATTCCCATCAAAAACAGGTCAAATGTAATTTTTATATTACTTCTGTATCCTGTTGTACAGCTGCATATATATCAGCAACTGTTGTACAGCTGCATATATATCAGCAAGTGAAGAGTTAATCATTAGCAACTGCTTCTTGCAACATTGTATCAAGCACTGCAGTAAAGAATAACATATTTTGAGAAACAACAGAGTCATTACCATATATATGTGTATATGGTACACTGACATCTAGTGAGAGTTCTCAGTATTGCAGCCAATAATCCAATCATCCCATCATCCCAATATGCAGTTTAGTACGTCCCCTTTTCTTGCGCTGCACTTAACTGTTTAACAATTATCATGCTTATAAAGATGCAAATTGGACTAGGACATTAATTCTAATACTTCAGGTATTCATATAGTAATTTTAGGTATTCACGGCATGCCAATTGTGTACCCTGGAAAATAAGACTTGGACAGACAGGCAGTTATGAGGCTTTAACATATATTTTAGTGGTTTAATTTATGTGCAATAAAGTGGTTTTAGTATGCATATGGTATTTTCGCTGCATTTCATTTCTTTGGGTGAGTCCGGTGGTGCATTTGCTTGTTTGTTATAGAGCAGGGATATCCAATTAGCAGACCTCCAGCTGTTACAAAACTACAAGTCCAATCATGCCTCTGCCTCTGGGTGTCATGCTTGTGGCTGTCAGAATCTTGCTAGGCCTCATGGGAGTTGTAGTTCTGCAACAGCTAGAGGTCCGCTAATTGCATAACCCTGTTATAGAGTGATAGAGTTACTGATCTTACCCTTGGTCTCCTAAGCTCATGCGGAGAGTGTTTAGGTCCCTGAAGGCACATTGGTGGGTACGTGAACTATATTCTAAACTCAACAACAAATAATGGCTTACGGTTTTCCATTTCTGCTTCTTGGGGTAAAACTTTAAAATCCAGAAACCATGCTTCTATCCAGGCCAAGATAAAGGACACGATAGGAAGTACATATCCAAAAGCACCTTGATAAAATAACTGGGGAAACAAATAGGCATTCTCAACCATTTATTATACAGTATGGTGAAAGCAAAGATTTAATTGATTAAGCTGTTAACCACTTCCGGGCCAGCCGCCGCAGTTTTACTGCGGCAGGTTGGTTCGGCTGGGCAAATCAACGTTACCTCATCTTTTGGCCACTAGCGGTGCGCCCACAGCGTGTGCCCAGAGCCAATGCGAGTGCCCAGCAGGCGTGATGACCGGCAGGCACCCGCGATCGCTCGTGACAGAGCAAGAACCGGGATCTGTGTGTGTAAACACACACATCTCAATTCTCTCAGGGGAGAGGAGACAGATTGTGTGTTCATACTAAGTATGAACAACAAGCTCTCTTTTCCCCTAGTCAGTCCCATCCCCCCTACATTTAGAACACACCTAGGGAATACAGTTTTAACCCCTTGATCGCCCCCTTGTGTTAACCCCTTCCCTGCCAGTGGCATTTATATAGTAATCAGTGCATTTTTATAGCACTGATCACTGCATAATTGTCAATGGTCCCAAAAATTTGTCTGCCGCAATATCGCAGAACCGATAAAAATCGCAGTAAAAAAATAAAAAATAAAAATGCCATAAATCTATCCGCCATTTTGTAGACGCTATAACTTTTGTGCAAACCAATCAATATACGCTTATTGCAAGATTTTTTTTACCAAAAATATGTAGAAGAATACATATCGGCCTAAACTGAGAAAAAAGTGTGTTTTTTTTTTTTTAAATGTGGGATATTTATTGTAGCAAAAAGTAAAAGATATTGTGGTTCTTTTTTTCAAAATTGTCGCTCTTCTTTTGTTTATAGCGCAAAAAATAAAAACGCAGAGGTGATCAAATACCACCAAAAGAAAGCACTATTTGTGGGGAAAAAAAGCTATTTTGTTTGGGTACAGCATCGCACGCGTAATTGTCAGTTAAAGCGACGCCGTGCTGTATAGCAAAAAATTGCCTGGTCATTGAGCAGCAAAAACTTCCGGGGCTGAAGTGGTTAAAATTACCTTAGATAAAATTACTTTTGCTATCAAGAAGGCACAAGTTGTTGCGGTTGTGAACTATAAAAAGAGAAAAAAAAATGAAAAAAATTAAAGCATTGTAACTAAGTAACCAATTCAGTTGTCATTTTTCTAGCACAGGATTTTAAAAGAGAATACATGTTATTCTTTACAATAGGTAACACCTTAACCTGAACTTTAAATAATGCAACCGTCAATATATATGCTTTCTTACATCATCTCCCCACTAAACTCTAAGGCCTCTTTTACACAAGCAGCTAAGGGCAGCAAAAATAGGCAGCTGAGCCACGGTTTTACTGCCCAGTTGCAAATTAGCACTAGCTATATTATTACACACTGCTGCAGCCACACTACAAATAAACAGGCTGCGCTGCAACTACCTAGTGTGTAATGCATGCGGTTTCAGTGAGGTGTTTGGACTTTTAAGGGTTAAAACAGGCATTCAAGAGGTTGCCGCCTCCAGGCTACCTTCTGAATTGCTTTTCAGAGGGGCAGTCTGTATGACGGCAGCATGTATATATGAGCCCTAAAAGGGAAACCTGGGGTGGAAATTAAAGTAATGTAGAATAGAAAATGGGCACAAATTTAACCAGTTGGCAAACTGCAGATTAACATTCTCAGGCACATTTTCCAATGCTATGAGAACATTAGCCTAGGTTATAAATGTAAACTAGGAGCACACACCTATGTGCACTCATAGTTATGAGATCACGCCATAGATAAGCATGGCTCAAGGTAGTGCGATCACCATGACATCCAACCTTGGTAATCACTGGAAGTTGGTTTTACAAACTTTTCTTGCCTGCAGATGGCACTGTACCTTTCTCTAGAAACCTGCTGTTTACAGAGAAAAAGATGCAGTGTTAGAAAGCATTACAGTGGGTTAAAAAACAAAAAACACTATTATAAATAGTAGAAAAGCTTAATTGTATAGGTTATTGGAAATGTTTTTTGCACATTTTTTTCTATTTGTCTAAAACAATGAAATGGTATTGAATAAAGCAATGGAATCCTTCAAAAAAAGAATAAAACATCACACAGTTGTCAGTAAGAAGAATACTTTGAACAAATCAATATATGCAAGTCCAGTATGTGTATTATGCATCACATTTAGTACAACCCCTGGCAAAAATTATGGAATCACCAGTCCCTGAGGCTGTTCCTTCAGTTGTTTATTGTTGCAGAAAAAAAACAGATCACAGACATGGCCAAAAACTAAAGGCATTTCAAATGGCAACTTTCTGGCTTTAAGAAACACTAAAAGAAATCAAGAAAAATAATTGTGGTGGCTAGTAACAGTTAGATTTATAGAACAAGCACAGGGAATAAATTATGGAATCACTCAATTCTGAGGAAAAAATGATGGAATCGCCCTGTAAATTTTCATTACAAACACTAACACCTGCATCAGATTAAATCTGCTTGTTAGTATGTAGGTAAAGAGGGTAAATCATCACCCAGTGTTGCACAAGATGTTAGTTGTTCACAGTCGGCTGTGTCTAAAACATGGACCAAATACAAACAACATGGGAAGGTGGTTAAAGGCAAGCATACTGGTAGATCAAGGAAGACATCAAAGCGTCAAGACAGAAAACTAAAAGCAATATGCCTTTAAAACAGAAAATGTACAACAAAACAAATGAGGAACAAATGGGAGGAAACTGGAGTCAACATCTGTGACCGAACTGTAAGAAACCGCCTAAAGGAAATGGGATTTACATACAGAAAAGCTAAAAGAAAGCCATCTCTAACACCTAAACACAAAAAAACAAGGTTACAATGGGCTAAGGAAAGGCAATCGTGGACTGTGGATGATTGGATGAAAGTCATATTCAGTGATGAATCTCGAATCTGCATTGGGCAAGGTGATGATGCTGGAACTTTTGTTTGGTGCCGTTCCAATGAGATTTATGCAGACGACTGTCTGAAGAAAACATGCAAATTTCCACAGTCAATTATGATATGGGGCTGCATGTCAGGAAAAGGCACTGGGGAGATGGCTGTCATTAAATCTTCAATAAATGCACAGGTTTACATTGACATTTTGGACACTTTTCTTATCCCATCTATTGAAAGGATGTTTGGGGATGATGAAATCATTTATCAAGATGATAATGCATCTTGCCATAGAGCAAAAACTGAAAAAATTCCTTGAAGAAAGACACAAAGTCAATGTCATGGCCTGCAAACAGTCCGGATCTCAATCCAATTGAAAATCTGTGGTGGAAGTTAAAGAACATGGTCCATGACAAGGCTCCAACCTGCAAAGATGATTTGGCAACAGCAATCAGAGACGGCTGGAGCCACATTGATGAAGAGTACTGTTTATCACTCATTAAGTCAATGCCTCAGAGACTGCAAGCAGTTATAAAAGCCAGAGGTGGTGCAACAAAGTACTAGTGATGTGTTGGAGTGTTATTTTGTTTGTTTTTCATGATTCCATCATTTTTTCCTCAGAGTTGAGTGATTCCATAATTTATTCCCTGTGCTTGTTCTATAAATCTAACTGTTACTAGCCACCACAATTATTTTTCTTGATTTCTTTTAGTGTTTCTTAAAGCCAGAAAGTTGCCATTTGAAATGCCTTTAGTTTTTGGCCATGTCTGTGATCTGCTTTTTTTCTACAACAATAAAGAACTGAAGGAACATCCTCAGGGACTGGTGATTCCATCATTTTTGCCAGGGGTTGTATAAAGCAAATAAAAATTTAGTTAATTTATAACATTAAAATATTTGAGAAGAATTAAAAAGATACACTTACTGCTACTGCCCACCAGTGGCGTAGTCTGAAAATTGCATATGCCGCAATAAGCACAATGAATCGAACTAATGACAGCAACTGTAAAAAGGAAAGTAATTAGCTTGGAGGTTAAAAAGTTAGATTTCATCTAATAATAAAGTTTACGTAGATCCAACTGCAAAAATCTCATATAAACCTTAACATATGTAACTGGAATTTCAGAAGTCATTTTTAATGGCTGCCATACATGTCCTTGGCCAGGTACTTCCTGTTATACAGTGACAAAACTCTCTCCCTCGTGTTTTCCTGCACTGTCACCCTGTCAAACACTCTCCCAATGGAGACTACAAGTAGCGTGTCCACACAATTGGTACACACATGTGCCACTGTTATCACCATCAGAAATTCTGCCTTGATAAATGAGGTGTACCAGTTGCTGAAGTACATGTGTATATACCTAATGTTGCTGCAAAAAATTGGCTGAAGGAAATCAGCAGTGCTAATATGCAGAAAAGGATGAAAAATATATAGAGCGTTTTCTTTAAAGGGGTTGTAAAGGCTCAAGGTTCATGCATTCTATGCATGAAGGTAAAAAAATCTTCAGTGTGCAGCAACTACCCAGCCCTCTAATACCTACCTGAGCCCCATCTCGATCCAATGATGTGCACAAGATCAGCAGCTCTCCCAGGTCTCTTCCTCCTCACTGGCTGAGAATGCAGAGGGAGCCATTGGCTCTCGCTACTGTAATCACAGCCATTAAGCCAATAAGGAGAGAGTGGGGGCAGGGCCGGGCCACACTCCATGTGTAAATACACGCACAGAGCAGTTGCTAAAGGGGCACTTTGAAGGAGGGAGGGGCCAGGAGACCCAAGAAGGAGAGGATCAGGCCTGCACAGAGCAGGTAAGTATGTTTGTTATTAATAAAAAAAAAATCTGTCTTTGAGATCACTTTAAAAAACCCTAGTTAGACTTGCCGGTAACGGTATTTCTACGAGTCTTTCAGGACAGCACCTGGAGAGAGCGCAGCTCCACCCCCTTTTCCCAGGAAACACTGGAGTCAGTTTTTTCTTTAAAGACCGGATGCTTCCACCATGGCCTCCGTTGTTCACAGAGTACCTCCAGCCATGCTGAAATTACAGTAGGTGACCGCGATATTGTGTCAATCTCGCCGCACTTCTCGGCGAGATTTGACACCTACGAGCCCCGTCGCAGGAGCCAGCGCCGAGATGGCTCACTCATCGGGAAAGGAAAACTTTGTTTTCCTTCCGCGATGAGTGACAGGCAACGCTGACAGCTGTCTAGTATGAATCCTGAGGCGGGAACACCGCGCCAAATTTTAAATGAAAAAACCGGCGTGGGTTCCCCCCTCGGAGGCATACCAGGCCCTTAGGTCTGGCATGGATTGTAAGGGGAACCCCCTATGCCGAAAAATCGGCGTGGGGGTCCCCCCAAATCCATACCAGACCCTTATCCGAGCACGCAGCCCGGCCGGCCAGGAAAGGGGGTGGGGACGAGCGAGCGCCCCCCCCCCTCCTGAGCCGTACCAGTCCGCATGCCCTCAACATGGGGGGGGTGGGTGCCTTGGGGGAGGGGGGCGCCCTGCGGCCCCCCCACCCCAAAGCACCTTGTCCCCATGTTGATGAGGACAAGGGCCTCTTCCCGACAACCCTGGCCGTTGGTTGTCGGGGTCTGCGGGCGGGGGGCTTATCGGAATCCGGGAGCCCCCCTTAATAAGGGGGCCCCCAGATCCCGGCCCCCCACCCTGTGTGAATGAGTTTGGGGTACATGGTACCCCTACCCATTCACCTAGGGAAAAGTGTCAATATAAAAAAAACACACTACACAGGTTTTAAGAGTAATTTATTAGTCAGCTCCAGGGTCTTCTTCCGACTTCGGGGGGTCTCCTTCCGACTTCTCCCGGTGTTCGGTCTCTTCTCCCGGGCCCCGCCGCTATCTTCTTCCAGCTCTATTGCCAGCGAGGGGCCCGGTCTGCTGCCGCTGTCTTGTCGCCGCTGTCTCGCCGCCGCTGTCTCTTCTTCTCTTCTTCCCCGATGTTGACACGACGCTCTCTCCGGCTCGAATGCTGTGTGCGAGCTGCGGAGCCATTTATATAGGTGGTAACCCCACCCCCTTACGACGTCATGGTCCCAGCATGCGCAGGGACTCTGGCTTCATAAGGGGGCATGGCCCCAGAGTCCCTGCGCATGCTGCGACCATGACGTCGTAAGGGGGTGGGGTTACCACCTATATAAATAGGTTTTTTCATTTAAAATTTGGCGCGGTGTTCCCGCCTCAGGATTCATACTAGACAGCTGTCAGCGCTGCCTGTCACTCATCGCGGAAGGAAAACAAAGTTTTCCTTTCCCGATGAGCGAGCCAGCGCGACATTCACAGTACCCTGTCGCCGAGAACCAGCGCGATGGTATCGCGCTGGAAACACAATCTCGCGGTCAGGTACTGTAGATAAGCAAAACATAGCAATAACACCACATTTTACAAAACAATTAGGGCAGGTCATCGGTGTTGTCCTGAAAGACTCGTACAAATACCGTTACCGGTAATTCTAACTAGGGTTTTTCTCCCCTCATCTTTCAGGACAGCACCTGGAGATGATAAAAGAGTACTTACTCTAGGGTGGGACCACCGCCTGAAGTACTTTCCTGCCGAACGATTGTTCCGATGCTGATAGCAAGTCCAACCTGTAGTGGCGGGTGAAGGTGGAGAAGCTTATCCACGTGGCCGCTTTACAGATCCGACCTGGAGAAGCCCGTGCTCTTTCCGCCCAGGGTATTGCTACTTCCCTTGTTGAATCGGCCATTACCCCCCGTGGGAGGATCAGCCCCTGAAGCTTTATAGGCTTCACTGATAGCCATTCTCAGCCATCTGCCTATAGTGCTTTTGGAAGCACTATAACGCTTACGTGATCCAGAGAAAAGAAAAAAAAGAGATTTTGGCTTCCTAAACTCTCTCGTGATTTCTAAATAATGAAGTAAACACCTTCTCACATTCAGAGTATGAAAAGACTCCTCCTTAGAGTTGGATAGTGTAGGACAAAAAGTATGTAAAATTATTTCTTGTGCCCTATGAAAAGCGGTTGCAACCTTTGGCAAAAAACCGGGGTCAGTTTTTAACACTACCCAGTCTGGAAATATATAGCAAAAGGGTTCTATTATAGATAGAGCTTGCAACTCGCTTACTCTTCTGGCCGAGGTAACTGCTACCAAAAGAACTAATTTGAGCGACCATAATTTTATAGTCGCTTTTATAGTCGCTTTCTTCCTCTGGGGGCTCAAAATTCTTTTGATCAAACCCTGTAGAACCAATGATAAATCCCACTTAGGAAAACATTTAAAGGGTATTGGCCTAGCTCTGGCCAATGCCTTGAAAAATCTAATTATAAGCGGCTCTTGAGATAACATTCTCTCAAGAAAAACCGACAAGGCGGCCACTTGGATTTTCAGGGTATTGGCTGCTAAACCCAACTACATTCCTTCATGGAGAAACTCTAATATTGAAGGCAATTCCTGTAGTGAACATTTTTTAGTCATGCACCAGGAATTAAACCGCTTCCACGTTTTAAAATAAATAACTCTGGTAACCTTTTTTTGGCTACTTAACAGGGTCGACACCAGTTTATCTGAGAAGCCTTTTCTTTTTAGAATCTGCTCTTCAGTAACCACCCCGTCAGCTTGAGCTGGTCGATATTTGGATGCTGAAGGGGTCCCTGGGTTAAGAGATCTTTTCGAAGTGGAAGAACCCAGTGAGGTTCCACCGCCATCCTCTGTATAGTTGCAAACCAGGGCCTCTTGGGCCAAAAAGGAGCCACTAGAATCATACTTGTGGTCTCTTGTTGTAGTTTCTTTAAAACCAAAGGGATCATTTGAAAGGGGGAAAGGCGTAGCACAAGTGGAAGTTCCACGGTTATGCCAGTGCATCCAATCCTCTCGCTTGATCTTGCCTGTTTAGTGAAAAATAGGGCTTCACCTTTGAATTCTTCTGGGATGCGAACAGGTCTATCTGAGGAGCTCCCCATTTCTCTGTTAATTTTTGGAATACCTATTTGTTTAGACTCCACTCTGCCTCTAGTATCCTTTCTCTGCTTAGAAACTCAGCTACTAGATTCAGATCTCCCTTTAAGTGTACAGCTCTTAGGGACCTTAAGTTGTTTTCTGCCCAGGATAAAATCTGAAGGGACGAGGCTAGCAAAACTTTGCTTCTCGTGCCTCCTTGCCAGAGGATCTCCTGGCGTCCCTGTTCGTCCAATTCCCCTGAGCCATCTGTTCTTCCAGGTGGGCGCCCCAACCCCAAGAACTTGCATCCGTTGTCAACCTCCTCTCCCGGGGGAAACACCAGAGCAGGCCCCTGTCCAGATTGGAGTGGCTTCTCCACCACCAGAGCTTCCTCTGAACTCAAGGGGGTAGTTTTATCATTTTTTCCAGGGACTCTCCATAGGACCAATTTCTCAAGATTGTCTGCTGAAGATCCCTTGCATGTAAACGTGCCCACTGTACTGCTGATATCGATGCAGTAAGGAGCCCCAAGACAGACATAGCTGCCCTGATGGAAATCGGCAGGTTTGTCTGGGTCTTTTTTACCGCATTCTGAAGTTTTTCTATCTTTTCCTCGGGGAGGAAGATTTTCTCCTGTATGGAATCGATAGTATAACCTAGGAATTTTATTATCTGCGATGGAATCATGTTTGATCCTTCCTTGTTTATTATCCATCCGAGACTCTCCAGATGTCCCTTTGTCCTTTCCAGATCCTTCTCCAACAAGTCCCTTGTTTTGGCAAATAATAGAAGATCGTCTAAATATGGGAGAATCGAGATTCCCTCTACTCTGAGTGGGGTTAAGGCCTCTGCTAGGATCTTTGTGAATATCCTCGGAGAGGATGACAGCCTGAAAGGGAGAGCTATGAACTGAAGATGTAGGATAGACTCTCCCCTCCTGATTGCAAATCTGAGGTGCTTTTGTGATGCTGGTGCTATAGGCACATGGAGATATGCATCCCTCAGGTCTATGGATGCCATAAAACAGTTTGGGGTCAGGAGACCCTTTACTGAAAAGATTGTGTCCATTTTGAATTTCTCGTACCTGACAGATCTGTTGAGAATCTTCAGAATTAATCTGAATTTGCCCGAAGGCTTCTTCACCAGAAATATGTGCGAATAGCACCCCTGTTCCACTTCTTTGGGGGGAACATTTATGATCACCATCTGCTGAATTAATTCCTGTAGGATTGTAGTCATTGCTGTAAGCTTCTCTGGGTCTCGGGGAGCCTGAGTTATATAAAACCGAACAGGTGGGGGTTGGGAGAACTCCACTCTGTAACCCTCTATTCTTGTTTTGAGGATAAACGGATTGTTTGTTATCCTCTGCCACTGTGGAAAGAAGGTTTGTAACCTTGCTCCCACAGTCGGAGGACAGTCACTGGCTCTTTGTATTTGGGGTAGGGGGGCAAAATAATACTCCTGACTTGCCCCTGCCTCTCTGAGACCTCCAAGGTTTTTTTTATCCTGTCTCCTTTGTGTCTGAGGTTTTCCAAAAAGGACGAAAATTTTTATTGCCCTGAGGGATCACCTTTTTATTATTGGGGAAGGCCTTTTTCTTGTCAGCCGTTCTTTCAAGTATGGCTTCAAGACCTGGGCCAAAAAACAAATCCCCTTCAAAGGGTAGACCACATAACTTGGTCTTTGAGGCTGTATCTCCGGTCCATGTCTTGACCTATAGAGCTCTACGGGTTGAATTAATTAACGCAGAGGATCTGGCTGACATTCTAACTGATTCAGCTGAAGCGTCTGCCATGTATCCTACTGCCTTCAGTAGCACCGGTAGTGTCTCTAAAAGATCCTTACGAGGGGTTCCTGCCTCCATATGAGCTTTTAGTTGTTCCAGCCAATGCTCCAAGTTCCTGGCCACCACTGTTGAGGCCATGGCTGGCTTTAAATTTGCTAGGGTGGAATCCCAAGCTTTCTTTAGTAGGGAGTCAGCCCTTTTATCCATGGGATCCTTAAGACCCCATTCACACAGGGACGACTTGTCAGGCGACCTAGTCGCCTGACAAGTCGCCTCCCGTTCTGTGCTATGGAACCGTTCTAAGGGGAGCGACGCAAGTCGTTCAGACTTAGAAAAAGGTTCCTGTACGACTTCGGGGGCGACTTGGGGTGACTTGCATAGACTTCTATACAGAAGTCGTTTTGCAAGTCGCCCGGGCAGTCGTTTGCTGGTCGCCTCGCTGAGGCGACCTGCAAGTCGTGTTGCCCCTGTGCGAATGGGGTCTAAGGATACCCATATCCTCAAACGCAAGGTCAGTGTTCCTCGACACTTGAGAGAAAGCTGCATCCAGCCTTGGTTTTTTGTTCCAGACCTGGGTGCTATCCTCTTCAAAGGGAAACCTGCGTTTGAGGGATCTAGAAAAGAAAGGGGCCCTCTCTGGGTCCTTCCATTCCCTTTTTATTATTTCTGACAGAAACTTATGCACCGGAAACACCCTGTGCTTCACTTCACCCATGCCCTGAAACATTTTATCATGTAACGACAACAGGGTTTTATCCTCTGTAATATTTAGAGTAGTGGGGATAGTTTTTAAAAGATCATCCACCTCCTCTAGAGATAATTTGTAGCGAGAAGAAGAAGAAGATTCTTTCTCTTCCTCTGCTTCTTCCTCAGATTCTGTAGCCACACTACGATCTTCCTCCTCTGAGTCACTGCCCCCTCTGTATGCAGAAACAGATGACTGGGAAGGAGATACTGAGCTGCTACCTGCAGCTGGATGTTTGTCAAGATAAGACCTGAATGTCTCAAAGGTATCAGCCAATTCTTTTCTGAAGGAGTTCAATAAATCTCCTTGCTGAGCCACAGGTGTAGTAGGAGTGGTCTCCTCTTTCACTAAGTCTGCAATGCAGGCCTTGCATAACACTTTTGCCCAAGACTCCTTAGGCACATTCTTACAAGATGGACATTTCCTTGTATTTTTGTATATATTTTTTGTTTTACTTTTGAATTTTGTTATAAAATTATATATTTTTTACTTACATTACATCATTGATGGTAGTGCCTCAAAAGTCCCGCTCTAGGGGAATGTTTTGATCTACTTCCTGATTCAATACACAGGAAGAGTGTTTCAGGCTCTTAAATTCCCAGAATTTAACAAAGATGGAGACTAAAACATGCCCATAGAGTAAGTTACAGAGACCGTTGTCCCCGCTTACCTGGGCCTGGCTGACTTGTGTGGCTCCTGCTCCTGCCACCACCGATTGTTCCTCCTCCATGCTGCCAGGATTCAAAACGGCGTTTGGTGCTTGTATTTAAAATTTCCCGGTCCGCTCGCTGCTGCGAGGGCCGGAAATGACGTCAGCCAGAAGAGGCCGCCCTCTCCTCCTGCGTTCCGGCGGCTGGAACCGGAAACCGCATTGCGCCGCTAGAGGTCCCGCCCCGGCCGTAGTGACGCACTCGCCACCGGAACCCGGAAGGCTGAGGCTTTGGGGATGAAAGGAGACGCCGCTCCTCCTTAGCCTAGCTGCCGGTCTGAAGAAGCAGGGACCCCCAGCAGCCTGACCCTCGCCGGGTATAAAGAGGGGAGGACGTCGGAGCAACCCCCGCACGTAAGGGAGGAAGCTGGGCTGGCTTGTAATAACAGAAAAACAGAATACCGGTATGCCCCATACTCTATTCACCTGGAGAAAGCGCAGCACACCCCTGGCTCCCTGCAGCGCTTCCTCCATGGCGGAGGAAACACTACAACTGAGGCCATGGTGGAAGCGTCCGGTCTTTAAAGAAAAAACTGACTGCAGTGTTTCCTGGGAAAAATGGGTGGAGCTGCGCTCTCTCCAGGTGCTATCCTGAAAGACGAGGGGAGAAAATGGCCATTATGATGCTGCAGAAAGCATTATTAAACTACCGTATATACTCGAGTATAAGTCGTTCCGAGTATAAGTCGAGGCCCTAATTTACCACAAAAAAATGGGAAAAACTTAGTGACCCGAGTATAAGACGAGGGTGAGAAATGCACAGCTACTGTAAGTGGAAAAGAGGGTCAACAATGCCCATTTGCAGCATCACTGTGCCCATTTGCATGCCTCACTGTGCCCATTTGCAGCCATAGGTCCCCTGAACTTCAAACTCAGTAGTTAAGGGTTCCTAGATGCCCCCTAGCTGCAGCCAAAATTTGGGGTCTCTGAACCCAAAGGGTCCCGAAATGACATTGCTGCAGATAGACACAGTTGACTGAATTTGGGGCCCCGTATCTCGGGGCCACTTAGTGCTAAGAATCCCAAATTTGGTGTGCAAACCCAGTGGAACTAGCACCATAAAATTTCCAAAGATGGGGTTTCTAGCACCAAGTGGCCACCAGATACAGGGCCCCAAAAATCAGTTCAGAAAATGTCAAGCACTTTTCTGCAGCAGAGAATGACATTTTCCGAGCCGATTTTGGGGCCCCGTATCTCGGGGCCACTTAGAGCTAGGAACTTCAGCTTTTGATATGTTGTGGTACTAGGTCAACTGGGTTTGTATACCAAATTTGGGGTTTCTAGCACCACGTGGCCCTGAGATACGGGGCCCCAAAATCGGTTCAGAAAATGAAATTTTTTGCTGCAGAAAAGTGCTTGACTCGAGTATAAGTCGAGAGGGGCACTTTCAGCACAAAAAAATGTGCTGAAAAATTCGACTTATACTCGAGTATATACGGTAAATGCTATTTACACGTACATTAAGTGGGAAAGTTGATTTTCAGCAAGTACTCATTTTTAAAGGCACTAATACACAATTTACCAAAAGGGATTGTATTAATTTTCTGTATTACACACACTTGAGAAATCTTATTTTCAGGCAATACTGTATATTCATAAACTGTATATCAGAAATCTGTAAGTGTGCTTTAAACCTGAAATCCAGCCAGATATCAAACACCACTAACCTAATCTAGTTATGTGTTCGTTATTCTTATCACAAAGCAGGGAAGTTTCACAAGCATCTACAGTAGCATAAGAAATAGAAACAGTCAATAACAGGTCAGGCAGTTCAATGACTAGAACTATATTGCTTAAAGCAGAACTCCAGTCTTATTTTTCTGTCCCATTTCCTTTTGCCTCTGGTGCTTGGTAGAAAACTGCCCTGCTCTTTAATCCCCCGCCTCTGTATTTTCATTGGAGAACATTGCATCAGGCAGACTTTGAGTCTACAGACACCCAGTCTCCCAGAAGACCCAGTGACTGTTATAAGGTGGTCGCATACAATCTAAATTTGTCAAGCTGAATCGGCTGAAATTTGCTCTGTGGGTGGTCCCTTTGGCACCACCTGGTTTTTCAATAGACTATTGTCAAAGAAGCCAGGCAAAGATTGCAAGCCTGCTTCCAATCAGATGTAAGCAATGTTCAGTTATTTTGACAGTCATAAGTCCAGGCTGTCAGAGCACAATAGCCAGCACTGCAGATTCGTCCATCCAAGCTGTTCAGTGTGGATGGGGAAATTGAGTGATTTCTGTTGTTCGGTCCACAGGGTTTATCATGTATGGCCAATTTTAAACAAGCACCTTGGGCTTTGGGGGGTGCCACTCACTGCTGTTGTGTCCTAAGTTGTGCAAAGACTTTCACAGAGTCTGTTTCATCTGCATGAAAGAGTTACTATAGAGCCCCTTCATGTACACACTGAATCCTATGACTCAGGAACTGGAGCTAATGCCCGATACACATGATCAGAAAATCGTACAAATAAATACTGATTTCCGAGCGATCGTACAGGACAGTTCATCCGATATTATTTGATCGGACATGCACAATTTATTTTTTTGGACGATGCCAGATTGTACGATTTTCATTTAATCAGTACAGCTGTCGTTTGAAAATGCAATACAAATGCATTACAACACATGACATCACTTCCAAATTTTTATTCTGTCGTACGCAAATTTTTGTGACTTTAGCAAACTCATCAGATTCGATCTGAGATTAGCATGCAAAAAGAAAACGGAGGATCATTCGTCCGATAATCTCATTGTGTGTACCGGGCATAAGGCTGGCCATACATGACTCACACACTGAACGAAATAAAAAAAAAAAAAATCTGAACCAATTCCTCCTTCAGCCTCACATTGAGGTGGATGCGGGATTCCTCTTCACTGTGTCAGTGCATTCTGGCAACAGAGGAGTCAGCCGGACTCCTCCACTGTCAGAATACACTGATCAGCACTGCAACACTGATTGAGCATAGGTTTTCAAGCATGCCCGTTTGTGAGCAGTCAATTGTAGATCGCTTGCTCTCAAACAGAAGATTCCATAGATGGATCGAACTCTGGCCGGTCCCTGCTGAACGAGCCAAATTTCGATCCATCCATGGCCAGGTTTACAGTGTATTGGATGTTGTTGCATTGCTCTCTATGTGTAAATTCAGTGTTTCCTGGTGAGTAGAACTGACCTGCAAGACAAAAGGCATAAATGAGCTAGTATGCATCACATACTAGCTCATTATGAAATACCTACCTTAGATCGAAGCTGGTACAGTGGTCCCTGTACACCACTGTGACCGGCGACATGTCTCTTCTGGGTTATTTCCGGGTTCGCGGGCTCCGGTGCTGATTGGCCGGAGCCGTGATGATGTCACTGTCACGCATGCGTGCGGGAGCCGTCTGTCATGGCACAGCAGCTGAAGAAATGGCACAAGCGAGCCGTTTCTTCAGTGCACATATGCCTATGATGTCGGCACATGCGAATACAGTGAATATATCCTAAACAGTGCAAACCTCATTTTAGGCTTACCTGTAGTGAAAAGTGGTGTGTAAGGGTTTACAACCACTTTAAAGGGGTACTACTAGAGTCTTATACTGTGCAGTTGATCTGGACTGCAAATCCATGTAATATAGTATCTGGTTTAAGGTCTTCTACTATTCACATTTAGGCAAAGCTGTGTGTATTAGTTTAGATAGGCATGATGTCTGGTACTTGGCAATCATGTTTGATTGGGCTTTAATGCTAGCTACATTTGAGTCCTCCCACAAGCCTGTGTAGAGCAGGGTGAAAAGAACATGAAAACCTATGATACATGTTAAAATAGGAAAGGAAAGCTGTAAAACAACAAGGATAATGTAATAAATATAGATTGCTACAGATCACAGAGTACATGGGGGTCCCAGACCATACTGTGCCCAGCCCGCAAAACGTGGACATTCTATTAGAACATACAACTGACATATATTTACTTCAACTGTATATTTTAAAGTTTGCCTTTTAATGGCATAACAGACAGGGCAATAAATACAGATTCATTAAGAAATCATGTCATTCAAAATGGTCTGGATGTCAATGATTATGCTAGTTGATCACTTCACCTAGTATTGTGTAGGATCCATATTCTGATCATAACAGTACATTTGTTGCAGTATGGATGTAGTAAAGGGCTTGAAACATTCCTTAGGTATTTTAATATATAGCTTAACCAATAGCATCATACAGTAGCTCCATTTTTTTGTCAGACTTAATTAGGAAAACTTCACCTTCCACCTCATCCCAAAGGTGCTCTATTGGCTTGAGACCTGTTGACTGTGGAGACTATTGGAGTATTCTGACGTTACTGCCACGTTTGTAGTTGGCACACTAGGCAGACGTTCCCAGAGTGTATAAGAAATCACTATGCAGTTATGGCTAGTGGTAAAAAGATTTTGGCCACAGGCTGTAGAACGTGTGGAAGGCCCCACCTTTCAGACTGAGTTAAGGAGGTATGTTGGGCTAGACAGATAAGATAAATGTACTTCATATCCCTAAAACCTAACAGTCCTCCCTTGTCCCATAAATTTAGGATATAATGCTTACTCAGTCTAGAAGGGATCTAATAGGGAGGAATACTTGCCTTACTCCATAGCCCAATGGCACCTCTGATCAGAGTCTTTATTCCTGCTTTGGAATGTGGGTAGGAGACAGCAGTTTTGTAGTACAGCTGATCAATGCCGTGGAGGCAGCATGTTGGACCACGAAGTAAGGGAAGTAATCCTCTCTATTAGAGTATTCGGTTATTGGCGAATTTGGGGGGGTAATTTTTCATAATTTTTTTTCAGCTGTCTGGAGTTCAGTTTTGAAAAGAGCTTAGTAGATTGCTGTTTGAATTTTGCCATCCTGACACAAAGTGGAGATTTCCCAACAATTTACAACTATCGCTGGCAGCTAGTTTAACTATGCAATAGCACAGTTATACACAGTATACAGTACCTTTTCCCAAAATGGTTTTCATAAAGGAAAGAAGCACGTTTCACACCGTATCCTATACGTTTATATGCTACCATTCTAAAGCCTATGAATATACTTACAAATATGTCAAAAAATGAATAGTAGTAGTCATATTGTAAAACTTCTTTCTTCAAGGCCTCAATAAGATTAGGATTAGCCTAAGAGGGAGAAAATATGGTTTACTTGGTATCCAACCTTCAAATAAACTCTACTACCACATACTTTACTATGCATGTTATACATGATTTCTAACAGAAGCACAACAATACACTATTACCAACTTGCTTCAGGAATGTATTTTTAAAACAACAAAACTTTTTCTGGTCCAACCTTGCATGTTTTATTTTATGTAAAACGTTACTACAAAGGCCCGAACAAGATCCTTAAAACCAAATTCCAGCTGGAGGAAAATATATTAAAGTATATCTATGCTCCAAACTGTTGTTTTTAGGTTTGGATAGAATAAGGAAAGTTAAAGCAGAACTATAGGCAAAAATATTTTTTTATTTTGGATAGAGCAAGAGGGTTATAACCTCTATCAGATTTTTTTTTTTTGCCATCTGTGTCCTATTGCAGAGATTTACCTTTATTTTCTGTCCCATAGCCAAACAGGAAGTGAGAGGATATCCCTGAAAATTAGGGGATTCCTTGGGGACCCCCCAGGTCTCCATAACTAGTGTCCCCATTAGAAGATTTCCCCTTTATTACTTTTCTGGGGACAACTCAAAATATGGTATTTTCTTTTACTTTCAATCATAATGGTAAACATGACATAGAGAAAGGGGGAAATCACCTTAACGGGGGAACAGACAGCAATAAGAAATGATAAGCGTTCTAATACTCTCCACTTTGTTCAAAACTAAAACCGACTTCAAAAGTAGTCCCTGTACGACTTTGATGCGAGTTTAGGTCCTTAGACCTCAAGTTTACACAGGCATTCCTTGAAATCGCTGAGAAGTCGAGGTAGTGTGAAAGGGGCCTTACTTAGAAAAAAAAACAAAAAAACAAAAAAAACACATTTTTACTTTTGTCTGTGTTGTTATTAGAGGGGGTCCTCCAATTCCTGTCCTAGGGACACAAGTTCAAATCTTTCTCCACTCTATCCAAAAGTTTAAAAAATAAATAATATAAAAAAAAAAACACAACAACATTGGTTTTGGCTGTAGATACACTTTAAAGTCCAGCTGAAGTTTTGTTTTGTATACAGTTAGGATACATATGTATAATAAGTATGGCCTTTTGTATGCGTTTGTGAAACAAACACTAAGAAGCTTCCCTATGCTGTCAGTTTTAACACGGAGCGCAGCAATCTGGATCTTCATCGGTCTGACACGCCCACTGCACAGTACTCCAAACAACAACGTTCATGCTTCGTATGAGCTAGCTATTTTTCGATCTCAACTATACTGGATAGAAGGGTTGAGTACTGCACCAAAAGCTGCATTTTTTAAAATTTTGCACTGCTGGGCTATAGTTTATTAATTTAAGCTGAATATGGTGACTATCAGGGTTGCCAACTGTCAGAAAAATTACGAACATTTTGTAAAATCTGTAATTTTTGCATCTGTCCACGAATGTCCATTACGAACATGCAATCTGAAAATCCATAATGAACATTCATGGACAAATGCTAAAATTACGGATTTTACAAACTGTTTGTAAATTTACTGACAGTTGGCAACCCTGGTGACTATACATTTTATATACAGATTGTACAATCTCTTTAAGATTTACTATATACTGTGAGCGCCTCCAGAAAGCAAATTTTTTTTTTTTTTTTAACTCAGGTAGGCCTTTGCTCTACAGTTTTTGGTAGCTCAAAGGGAGATTGTACTAA
Source organism: Lithobates clamitans (assembly GCA_037952925.1). Classification (NCBI taxonomy): domain Eukaryota; kingdom Metazoa; phylum Chordata; class Amphibia; order Anura; family Ranidae; genus Lithobates; species Lithobates clamitans. The sequence goes on along the minus strand of JBBGZY010001579.1, from coordinate 705,147 downwards.
AATATTTCAGCATAAAGGTTATATGGAAATCTTGAACACAGTTTCATTGGATTTTTCTTTTTGCAGTCTCCATATATAAAACATCACAGCCTGTTGAATGCAGAACAGATGCATACAAAAGCCTGCTTTACATCATTTGTCCTATGATGTGCAAAAGAAACTCACTGGGGAGGCTAGGAACCAGACACAGAAGGTATGCTTTGGGTTGTAAGCAGGGAACTAGAGCAGTGTTTCTCAACTCCAGTCCTCAAGGCGCCCCAACAGGTCATGTTTTCAGGATTTCCCTCAGATGAAACGGCTGTGGTAATTACTAAGGCAGTGAAAGTGATCAAATCACCTGTGCAAAATAATGGAGAGCCTGAAAACATGACCTGTTGGGGCGCCTTGAGGACTGGAGTTGAGAAACACTGAACTAGAGAACCGGTTTGAATAGCTTTGAATGAATATTAATTAAATGGACTGTGTTGTGCAAATTACTTTATTTTTCTTACTTGTTTGCATCTAGAATGTTGATTTCACTTACAGTAATAAATTATACCACACCAATGATGTTTGTGAAATCTATTCTTATGCATTTTAAAAGATTACATAACTTGTACAATCCTCCAAATGACACAGATGTCTAATCTTTTTTTAAATAATGCACTATTCTGTATATAAACCAATTTAAAGGCTAATTCTGCAGCTAGGCCTCCCATTACCATACTGCTACATCTCAGCTGCCTCTACATCAGAGCTTCTCAACCAGGGTTCCGCCGCAATCTACCCGACAATTGCAGGCAGCTGATGGGTAGATCACATCCTCACGTTTCCTCCGCATGCAGCCCAGCACAGGGAAGCGAGTGTCTCTGCTGTTCTCCAGTAGACCCCCCTCCCCACCATCCCAGGTGCTTGTATGTGACATCACATGGGACAGACAAGAGAGGATGGCTGTCAGGGAACAGTACACCATAACAGGACTAAAACAGCTCAGTATAAGGAGGAAACTGCACTGCTACTGTACTGAAGACTGCTGCCCCCCATACTGCACCCTGCTGCTGAACACCATGTAAGGTGCCCTGCTGCTGCCACCCATAATGTGCCTTCCTGCCCCCGTGCTGTGGATTGCTAGCTTCTTGTACCCTGCCCTGCTGACCCCCTTGGCTGTGTAGGTTGCCCTGTTGCCCCCCCCATGTAAGTTGCCCTGCTGCCCCCGACATGTAAAGTGCCCTGTCGCTGTTCTGACATGTAATGTGCCCTGCCGCTTTTCCGACATGTCTCATATTAAATAGGCAAGTTTTATACTATTTAACTACCATTATTTAATACTATTTCTAAAAGTAATTGTTCTAGCAACAGCTTGCAGATGACACCAATGTTCCATGAGCTGTAGATTTGAATATTATTTCAGGGGTTCTTGGGGATCTCAATCTTTTCACCAAGGTAAAAAAGTTGAGAAAACCCTGGTCTACATCCTCAGTTCTGCACCTATTTCAATGCAATCCTACAGTAATCTGGTAATTATCATGTGCTATCAGACAATTCAGACGATAGAAGGATATTCTAAATCAACTTAAAAAAAGTGGCTAGGGAAAAAATGGTTAGGGTCATTCATAAATATACACATTGATCCCACAGCTATATATAATGTTAGTTATTTCACTTTATAATTCAGACTGCTAAGTTTTTGATCACAGTCACCCTGTGTGAACACAATAGCACAGCTGGGGAGATCGCTGCACTAACATTGCTTGTGTTGGTATGGCGATCTGTCAGTTTTTTTGTCATTCAGCCCGGTGGGTCAAATGAACAAAGAAAAAACCCTCCAAAAAAACACGTTTGCATCTTTGAAAGTTTGCAACTCGAAGGTTCGTATGCAGGGGGACTTAATGTACATATATCACTGTACTTATTATTATTATACAGGTTTTATATAGCACCAACAATTTGTGCAGTGCTTTACAACATGAGGGCAGACATTACAGTTACATTACAATTTGGTACAAAAGGAATCAGAGGGCCCTGCTCGTTAGAGCTTACAATCTAAACTTGATAGCAAATGTCAGCTATAGGTAAAAAACATATTTTTCCTAAAAAAACAAACAAAAAAAAAAAACTGATACCGACCCTACATAGAAACTATTGCCCATGATACAGGAAAATATAGATTGAGTCAAAGTCTCACAGCTGTTTTTCCTTCGAAAAATACGGTGGCTAAGTGGTTAGCACTTCTAGCAGCACTGAGGTCGTCGGTTTGAATCCCAACCAGGACACTAACTGCCTGGAGTTTCCATGTTCTCCCTTTGCCTGTGTGGGTTTCCTCCAGGTATTTCAGTTTCCACCCACACTCCAAAGACATGCTGGTAGGCTAATTGGCTACTATCTAAATTGGCTCAAGTATGTGTATGTATGAATGTGAGATAGGGACCTTATATTGAAAGCTTAAGGGCAGCACTGCGTAAATTGACGGTGCTATACAAGTACCTGAGAAAATTAGGTAGCCACAGAATTGCCTGGCCCCAGCCAGGTCTCCCTGCAGAGGTCTGACACACCCACTGCTGAGTCAGACCTAGAAGTCTGCAATCAGAAAAGCTCTCTGCAGCTTGGAGAGCACTAGCTCAGACTCAGAAGAGGGTGTGTCTCAGACCCCTGCAAAAGAGACATAGAGGCTTTTTTACTCAGGTTGTGGCTATTTCTAACCCCCAAACATTTTATATATATATATATTTAATTTATTTTTTTAAGCAGAGACCCTAGAGAATAAAATGTAGTTTGTTGCTACACTTTATGTCACACTGTATTTGCGCAGCGGTCTTACAAACGCAATTAAAAAAAAAAAAAAAAACTTTTTTTGAATTAACCACTTCCGGACCTCCCACTGTCATTATACGTCGGTACTTCGACGTTAAATACCAGGGTTATGTCAGATGGCTGCCAAAACCCCAGTGTTTTCTTAAACAGTGGGCGGTCCGCTTTAGGATAAACGTGGTCTCCGTGGCAGATTAGCCGCGAGATCACTTTTAATTGACGGTGGGAGAGGTGCCCATCCCCCACGTTCCGGAGGTCTGCGCCGCTTACCAGAGCCATCAATAGCAACGGTCGAGTGAGGTAATGATGGCCCCCACTTGAGTCAATGCCGTTGGATGACGGAAGCGACGTCAAACGTCACTTCCGCCCAGCGGCCTTAAAAACAAAAAAAAACAAACTGATTTTAACTTGTAAACAAGTTTGAAAAATAGGCCTGGGTCCTTAAGTGGTTAAAAAAATGAAGAAAACAGTAAAGATAGCCCAATACTTTTCTAGAATGTGAAAGATGTTGTTACACCGAGTAAATTGATACCCAACACACCATGCTTCAAAAGTGTGGAACGGCGACACTTTAGTACCTAAAAATCTCCATAGGCGTCGTTTAAAAATTTCTACAGGTTACCAGTTTAAAGTTACAGAGATCTAGTGTTAGAATTATTGCTCTCGCTCCAACGATACCTCACGTGTGGTTTGAACACTGTTTACATATGTGGGCGTGACTTTTGTATGCGTGTAAACATCCCTTGTAATAAAAAAAAAAAGCAGGACAGGGCCTCTTTAATGTGAGATCTGGGGTAAAAAAGACCTCAGATTTACACTTAAAAGCAAAAAAAAATAAAATAAAAATTACCTTTTTTTAAGGCCGGAGGGTGGAAGTGACATTTGACATCGCTCTGGTCCTCCAAGAGTCGAGTGAGGGCCATCTTGCCCTCACTCGACTTCCTGCCCATTCATCCCAGAGATCGAATCATTTCCGTCACTACCCAAGGCTCCGGTATGCGGCGGAGACTACCGGGAAGCTTGTCTGAGAGTTCAGAAAAAGGGGGCAGAGAGCAAAAATTACACTCTGCAGAGCTCAGTGATGAGATCTCTGAAAGATGACTGGAGGGAAGAGACACACCCCCTTTCACAAAGCACACAGGAACAGAGATGAAGCTGTCAATCTGCTGGCGCTTTCTCCCCTGTCACCATTTTTTGCCTGGTGTCAGGAAAACTTGTCAGAAGTGACTCATGCTTATAGCAGAGGAATGAAGCAGCAGACAGAAATGACACTTGAGACATGTATACAATCTAGAGGGATATGCTTTATTCATATTTCATGTCTGAGGTTTACAACCACTTTAACCAAATTAAACTGAAAATTCAGATGGACTTTAAAGAACACATGGATACATCAATAAAACAGGAAAGTAACTCACATTTAGTTCTATGATCCACAGCAAAGTGACAAACAAGACATCAAAGGTGACAAAGAGGCAGAAGGTTCTTCTGACAGCAGATATACTTTTCTTCCCTGAGCTCTCATAAGATTCAAGCCTGGCCACAAACTCAGCACTGGCAATGGAATGGGCGTCATGCAGAGAGCTGCGAGAACCAAAGTGGTCGGTGTCACCTGTCTGCAGGTTCATCTTGAGTGTGATAAGAATGACAACTTCCCTCTTTTATCATCACTTAAATGGATCTGCATCTCTGAAAAAAAAATACACAATCAACCATATTACATGCACTAGAATTTTGTGCAATAAAAAAACTTTCAAGCACATTCTTCAATCCCGTGATTTTAAAACTCAAATTGAGACATTTTATTTTAGTTGTTAGAAGAGTGTTGAAGGCTAGAGCTTTTGGTTTTATTTTTGCTGACTTTGACTCCATTGAGGAGGTTCCCTTTACCCCTCTGACCCAGGGGTGGATCCAGGGAGGCAACTGGGCAATTGCCCCCCCCCCCCTCGAAAAATATCACTGACTGACACTTCAGTCCCGAGTCTCCCAATTAATGTCCCTGAAAGCAAGCCTAGATCATTTTAGATTATCCGCCGCACTATAAGTCGCTGATCACCTCCATTGGTATGAACTAAAAAAAAAAGAAAAGTTAAATATACAGTTGTGCTCATAAGTTTACATAACCTGGCAGAATTTATGCCAGGCCATTTTTCAGAGGATATGAATGATAACAATAAAACTTTTCTTTCACTCATGGTTGGTGTTTGGCTGAAGCCATTTATTAACAATCAACTGTGTTTACTCTTTTTAAATCAGAATAGTAACAGAAACTACCCAAATGGCCCTGATCAAAAGTTTACATACCCCAGTTTTTAATACCGTGTATTGACCCCTTTAACATCAATGACAGCTTGAAGTGTTTTGTGGTATTTGTGGATGAGGCTCAGATGGTAAAGCTGCCCATTCCTCTTGGCAAAAAGCCTCCAGTTCCTGTAAATTCTTGGGCTGTCTTGCATGAACTGCACGCTTGAGATCTCCCCAGAGTGGCTCAATGATATTGAGGTCAGGAGACTGAGATGGCCACTCCAGAACCTTCACTTTATTCTTCTGTAGCCAATGACAGGTCAACTTGGCTTTGTGTTTTGGATCATGGTCATCTTGGAATGTCCAAGTACGTCCCATGCGCAGCTTCCTGGCTGATGAATGCAAAATGTTCCTCCAGTGTTTTTTGATAACATACTGCATTCATCTTGCCATCAATTTTGACCAAATTTCCTGTGCCTTTGTAGCTCACACATCCCCAAAACATCAGCGATCCACCTCTGTACCTTTCATCATAGGCCTTGTTGACTCCTCTCCAAATGTAGCATTTATGGTTGTGGCTCAATTTTGGTCTCATCACTCCAAATGACTTTGTGCCAGAAGATTTGAGGCTTGTCTCGATGCTGTTTGGCGTATTGTAAGATGGATACTTTGTGGCATTTGCGTAGTAATGGCTTTCTTCTGGCGACTCAACCATGCAGCCCATCTTTCTTCAAGTGCCTCCTTATTGTGCATCTTGAAACAGCCACACCACATGTTTTCAGAGTCCTGTATTTCACCTGAAGTTATTTGTGGATTTTTCTTTGCATCCCGAACAATTTTCCTGGCAGTTGTGGCTGAAATTTTAGTTGGTCTAGCTGACCGTGGTTTGATTTCAATAGAACCCTTCATTTTCCACTTCTTGATTAGAGTTTGAACACTGCTGATTGGCATTCCAAATTCCTTGGTTATCTTTTTATATCCCTTTCCTGTTTTATACAGTCCAACTACTTTTTTCCGCAAATCCTTTGACAATTCTTTTGCTTTCCTCATGACTCAGAATCCAGAAACGTCAGTGCAGCACTGAATGAAAGATGCAAGGGTCTGCAAGGAGTCCAGAAGCTCATTGACCTTTTATACACACACACCAATTACAAGCAAACAGATCACAGGTGAGGATGGTTATCTTTAATAGCCATTCAAACCCCTTTGTATCAACTTGTGTGCATGTTATCAGGCCAAAATCACCAGGGTATGTAAACTTTTGATGAGGGTTATTTGGGTAGTTTCTGTTGCCATTATGATTTAAAAAGAGTAAAACACAGTTGACTGATAATAAATGGCTTCAGCCAAACACTAACCATGAGTGAAAGAAACGTTTTTGTGTTATCATTCATATTCTCTGAAAAATGGCCAAGAAATCATAAATCCTGCCAGAGTATGTAAACTTATGAGCACAACTGTATATATACATATATATACATAAACACACACACACACACACACACACACGTAATTATATTATATATATACATAAAAAATGTACCTAAAAATGGAACTTCCGCTTTAAGTGCAGGTGACCCCCTGACATGCCACATTTTGCATGCCTTTTTTTTGGGGGGGGGGGGGTGCGGAAACCCTTTTTTAGAGGTATCCAGCTCCCACTTCCACTTCCTCCTGGGGCTCCGCGGCACCGGAAGGAAGATCATCTCTCCCCCCTCCCGCCCTGCAATCTTCTGGGACACGTCACAGGTCCCAGAAGATTGCGCAGTGCGTGCCCGGCTGTGAAGCCACAGTTGGGTGCTCACAGTAAGAATGCCAGCGCCGTGGAGAGGGGGCGAGGAGCAGGGCTTCGTACACCCGCATCGCTGGACCGTGGGACAGGCCGATTATTAAAAGTCAACAGCTACACTTTTTGTAGCTGCTGACTTTTGATTTTTTTCATCGGAACTCTGCTTTAATAGTGTCTTATGAGTAATTAGAGAAAAAAAGTAATAAGAGACATTATATACTCACACTCTGGTGAAGGTGCAGCAGTCACATGACAATCAAGTTACAAAAGAGAAAGCTTGAACAATAGTGGGCAATAACAATAAAAACTCTGATGGGGCGTGGCTTGGACGGCGCGGCGAATGGCCGCCCACTAGAGGAGCTCCATGAACCCAGAAGCCTTTTCAGAGCATAAAGATCTCCCGATGGCACAGAGATGGGCAGGATTCTCTATCACTCCTCTCAGATCCGCCAGCAACAATTACCCGCTGCCTCTTCCAACTGGAACATATCCTCCTTATTTAAGGCTCAGGCCGCAGCTCGTCCCAGCGCTCTGGCTGACAAGATGGTGCAGGCCCGCCACAAGGCTTATTTCAGTGAAGAGTCACTCTGTGCATCAAAGGAACAGGTAAGGGAATCCTCCCCTGATCATCCACTCACCTTCTCAGACATGACTGCCATAGCTGCAGATATTAAAAATACTTTTTCCACAGCAATCACAGACCTTATAGCAGACCTTTTAGTGCTGACTGAGAAGCTGGCTACAGCAGAAAAAGCAGGGAAGCACAGGGATAAGAACATACAGCATCTTGTACACACCACAGACTCCCACACTAACCACCTTATAGAGACGAACAGACAGATCGGGGACTTAGATAGTCGTAGCAGACGCAACAACATAAGGTTAAGGGGATTTCCGGAGTCTGTCTAGTCTGAGCAGATTACACAAGCGCTCCAAAAAATCTTAATCTTTGCTTGAAAGGCCTGAGGATGCCACTATTGACTTTGTCAGAGCTCATAGAACCCTACGTTCCAGAGGCCCAAACAACTCCCCCCAGAAGGACATTTTATGCTGCCTACAAAGCTTTACTATGAAAGAGGAGATTCTGGATAAAGCAAGAATGAATGACCAAATCCTCTTTAATACAGACACCATCATCTTATAAAAATGTGAAAAAAATTATTTATATCTTATACCGTAATAATGGTGTATTACAACCCACGTGAAGAAATAAAAATGTGGCGCTAGTCTAATCACTCTTTCAGTAGGATTACCTATATAGGTGAATAACCTAATCTAATGACACCTTTGTTAAAGGTGTGTGAACCAAATAAATATTGGTGTGAAACAATATTAATAAAACAGCAAAAGCCCAAAAAAAACATCAAATAACAGTGCAATGACTACAGTGACTTAGTGATATAGTTGAAAATCGCAAATGTGTCAATCCTAATAATAAAGTGTGTAAACAATCCGTATGCACACTGAACATGAACTTAGTGGCTAAATAAAAAAGTCCAAAAATAGGTGCACATATGTGAAATAAAAGTCCGTGGTAAAGATGCACAATAGGTGGTGTCACAGCAAATATTGAAGATTCCTGAGGAAAACTTGAACTTTCCACCACACCTCTGTGTTCAGTGTTCCCTCTCCCAATAGACAGACTCTTACCAACTCTATATGCCTCCACTCTCGTATGAGGCCAGCAAGCATGAGAATATCCAAGCAATCAGAAGGGGTTAAAAGTAGTCCATTCAGGGGCTCGTTCCATATGCAAATAAGAAAAGAACTCCCAATAGTGTGATAACGTAAAAAACTTTTAATATCCACACACAATACACTTCAAAATATGCACTCACAGTGTATCAACTTTAAAACAGCACATCAAAGAAACTCCACGGCACTCTGTGCACAGCAATATCAACAGGGCAACCTGGGTGGTCTATCCTACGGTGTTCACATAAGGAGTGTTGTAAAGGAGGACCTGAGTGTCACCAGCGTGTAAAGGGATCTGTCTCACCCAATCCTCGCTCGCTCTTCCAATAAATCCTCCGTCTCCCTGACATACGAACCGCAGCACCCAGCTCTCTTAAGTCACACAGTCTCGAATGTTAAATCTACTCACAGCCTTGCCCCCGACATGTTTCGCTACGAACTGTAGCTTATTCATGGGATAGGCTGCTCAGGATGTCACTCTACTTAAATACACTCCCTCCCCTCTGTCTAACTAGGGGGATCCCAGTGCGCATGCGCGTCCCGTGAGTCCCGCGCATGCGCATTTGAAGTGTCCCCATACACGCAAACCGCTGCTCAATGCAGCTGTCTGTGTATGCTAACATGTTATTCTCAAGAGCGATTAAAAATCCTGACATCTCACTGTTTACCTCCCATGAATCTGGGAATCCCACAGCCTAATGTCAGCACTTGGGTTTTAAATGAGTGTCCCGGAATACATTCCAAAGCGCTTTATGTGCTGAATGCTAGCACAATCCATATAGTATAGGGGTGCTAGGGTTCCTTCTCTCACTTAATGAGCTAAATACTATCACCAATCATATAATGTAGGAGTGCTCTAGATCCCTCTCAATTTATCAGAGGGATCCAGAGTATCTCAGATTAATTAGTCTGCGATACTGAGCGTCCTCACCACCACTCATCAAAGGGAGGTGTATACCTATATATTGAAATCAATCGCTCTGAAAATTAAAAAATCAACTTATAATGCATAAAATTATAAAATTATAAAATTATATAAAATGGAAGAATAAGCTTGGCTAAACTAAACACTCAGATTGGCTGAATGTACCTGATGCTACTATAGTTGCCTCTATTAGTGTTAGAGATATAAGACTTACTTTCGGAATATTATTACAGTATTCCAAACAAATATTTCCATGTATAAAAATTGACTATCTCTACCTATATTTCATAACATTATGTTAGGATATCTACATCCCATAATCTAACATAGGGGGTATCCACACTGTCAGTGCAACCACTACTTCTAATTGGCGCGGTCGTACCCCAAAATTGTCGTTTGATTATCTACAAAGTGAATAGAAATACTGACTAGGACATATGTATAATCTATAAAACACCATATAAAAGATATATATGTATAAATTAGATGATCTACTAACAAGTAACAGGTTACCATATTGTTGGGGAAGCCCTGTATTTCTCTTAATCCCCAATCATCATATTATCCTAAGATACCAAAAGTCTCACTCCAGGATATGTGGAAAGGTAATGCCACCCCACATGGAGAGAGGGGCTAGTGTGCTACTCTTATATTAGAGGGGATTTAACTGCTCAGCTAAAAATCATTAATGAAGCAATTGAGGTCTAGCTCAATATTGAGCCCCCTCGGAGTGAGGCTTTTAAACAGAAATATCCATTCCGTTTCACGGCGGGACAAATCTCTTACCCTGTTCGAGCCTCTCCAGGAAGAGTGCACCACCTCTAAGCCACAAAATTGTAGCAAGGTTGGGTCACGTTGATGTTTCTCCCTAAAATGCATGGACACGCTATGGTACTTGTACCCATTTCTAATGTTGGCCAGATGTTCACTAATCCGAGTCTTTAATTGTCTTTTTGTTCTACCAACATAATATAAGCTACAGGGACACCACATGAGATACACAACGTGCGTGGTGGTACACGTGCTGAATTGCTTGATCTCAAATACGTCCCCCTCTCTGTTGGTAACAGTGGTGATCCCTCTATTCCTAACCTTTACTGTCTTGCAACAGACACACTTCCCACAGCAGTAAAAACCTTTAAAATCAAAGGACAAAGATCTTGGATTCGGTGGATCAAGGATCTTTTTCACTACTTGATCTCCTATACTCGGGGCTCGTCTATATATAAACCTCGGTTGAGTTGGCAAGAAATCCCCCAGATATTTATCTCTGCATAATATGTGCCAGTATTTCCTGAAGATATATTCAATATCCTTATACTGGCAGTGGAACCCGGATATAAAGCTCAATTGATGTCTGGTTTCCCCATTCTGTACTTCTTTTTCTTTTAGGCATTCCTCTCTAGGGATTTCAGCAACTTCCTGTATTATTTCAACCAGTGTGCTTTCCTTATAGCCCTTCTGCATGAACCTTTTCTTCAAAATGTCCGATTGAGTCAGAAAATCCTCTTTCAATGTGCAATTCCGACGGATCCGCAACAGTTGGCCCTTCGGTATATTTCTTATCCATGATGGATGGTGTCCACTGGCCACGGATAAATAACTGTTGCGGTCCGTCGGTTTGAAGTACACCTTGGTTTTCAGCGATCCGTTTGTTTTTTCTATGGTGACATCAAGAAAATTGATCGACTCCTCACTGACTTGATATTCTAATTTAATGTTATTTGTATTGTTATTAAGGTATTTCAGGAATATCTCCAATGATTCCTTAGACCCCTGCCATATTAGTAGAATATCATCAATGAACCTTCTGTAGAAGACCATTTCAGGTCTATTGGTGTTGAAAATGCGTCTGTCCTCCCATTCAGACATAAACAGGTTGGCGAGGCTGGGGGCATATTTCGCCCCCATTGCCACGCCAACCTGCTGGGAATAGAAGTGTCCATCGAACCAGAAGTAATTGTGGGACATGCAGAAGTCAAGTGCATGTCCCACAAATTTCTTCTGTGCAAACGGGATGTCGTCACGTTTGCTGAGTGCCCAATTCAGGGCTAGCGCTGCGTCCTCATGCTGTATATTTGTGTACAGCGACGCTACGTCAGCTGTCACCAAATAAGACGTCACTGTGGGGTCAAGTTCCACTAGTTCCAACAAACGTAGCAAGTCCGAGGTGTCCTTCAGATATGCTTTCGTTGTCTTCACACTCGGTTGCAGGAACTTATCTAAATATTCTCCCAGTCTCGCAGTGACAGAACCAATCCCGTTAACTATGGGTCGTGGGGGTGGTTGTAGACTATTTTTATGCACTTTAGGTAGTGTATATATCACTGGTATGCGACTTGCACTAGGGACTAAATACCTTTTTTCTTTAGGGTTTAGGGCCCTCATCCCAAAGCCCCATTCCACAAGCGCAGCCAATTGTTCACTATATGAATCTGTGGGGTCTGATTTTAATTTCTTATAAGTATTTCGGTCGCTCAGTAATTCCACCAGTTGATCATGATAAAATATCTTGTCCATAATTACCACCCCCCCACCCTTATCAGCCGGACGAATGATGATGTTTTTTCTATTTTCCAAGGATTTAATCCCTTCCTTAATATAATAGGGATTCACCCCTTTTCTAACAGGCAGTTCCTCGATATCTTTCAAAACGAGATTTTTAAATACTTCCACAAAGTGGTTGTTTTGAATCAAGGGGTTAAAAATAGACCTGTTCTTTAGGCCACTATCTATATTAGCCGGGGTACGTGAGGCCCTCATACTCGCTTCCACTGGGTGACTTAGGAAATGCTTTTTTATGTTTAATGTCCGAATGAACTTGTGTGTGTCAATGTACACCTGGAATTTATTCATTTGTTTTTTTGGTGCACACTTCAAGCCTAAATTTAAGATGTTAATCTCCTTATGGTCTAGCGTCACTCCACTTATGTTGTAAATTCCGGTGTTCACATGTCCCTCGGTCGTTTTTTTGGGTTGCCTTGATCTGCCAGCCCTGCATCCCCTCCTTCTCTTGGTGGGGGCACCCCGTATGCGCCTTGCATGTGAGGGGGCCCAAACTTCCCCTCTTTCTGATGTTGTGTTCGGGAGTGTCCCCTCGGAGTTCCCCGTTTCCCTCCCCTCCCCCGTTGTCCTAAAAAAGAATGGTTATATGATGGTGGGTCATAATAGCCCTCATTTTCCAATTCAGCATATCTGTTGTACAACGGGATTCCATTATTCCTATCCGAATAATGGTTCGGTGGGGGGTGTTGTCTCCACTGTTGTTGTTCCTGTGGGGGGTAATATCCTCTTGGATCATCTCTTCTAAGCGGCGACTGGTAATAGTAATCATCTCTTCTTAGTGGGGTGTTATTTCTGTGGGGTCTTGGTGTTTGGTAATTATATTCTCCCCTTCCCTGTTGTCCAGGTCTAGGTGAGTGCCCATAACCTTCATTGTGGTTGTTATTCCTCACCTGATGGTCCCCATTATGGGTGGCACCACTAGGCCCTTGTTTGTTCTTTTTTAACATAGTTTTTTGTCCTCCTTCCTTTTGTGTAGGCTTATATGTGGCCTTCCCCACAATGGGTTCTGTTCCCTGACTTGGAGTCTCCGCAGCGACTTCCTGGTTGTCACTATTGATGCTTTGCCAGGAGTAAATCTTATTCGTCCTAAAATCATTTGTATCCCTCGTGAATTTCTTTACCTTCTTTTTTTGTGTTTCACGATCTACCTTCTCTAATTTTAATTTCATTTTAGTGTTAAAATCTTTAACTTGATTGGACTCCTTGATGGGTTCCAATTTCTCTTGCAACAACCTAATATTTTCATTAATCCTACCTAGTTTAATCTGCTTTCTTTTTAAAACCAAGCCTTGTAGTTCCCTACCAGCTTTGTTAAAAAATGCCAGCCATTCTTCCATAAAATGCGAGTCATTCAGACCATCCTGTGGGGGTACTTCCCACCTGAGACTCCTAAAAATTAAATTTTCCCTCTGGTAGTGTTCAAAAGTGAATACATCCCACCAGGCCTTTAATTGTTTCTCTAGGAGATTTTCCAATGATCTCAGTGTCCCTGAAAAATCCTCCTCATCCACAGTCATAACTTGATTACTTGAGAAAACATGTTCAGGATTCATTTGTCTATTAGACAAATAATTAAAAGGGTCCATGGCAGCAAATGGATAGCACAAAAAGTATATAAATCAACGGTCCTATTATGTGTAACGTCCCACATACACACAATTAACCACCACTGCGCCTTGGAGCAAATAAATTAAATGATGATGACCATCAATAAATGAAGCCTATCTAAAGCTGCCACTTTGTGTGTAAAAATGTGAAAAAAATTATTTATATCTTATACCGTAATAATGGTGTATTACAACCCACGTGAAGAAATAAAAATGTGGCGCTAGTCTAATCACTCTTTCAGTAGGATTACCTATATAGGTGAATAACCTAATCTAATGACACCTTTGTTAAAGGTGTGTGAACCAAATAAATATTGGTGTGAAACAATATTAATAAAACAGCAAAAGCCCAAAAAAAACATCAAATAACAGTGCAATGACTACAGTGACTTAGTGATATAGTTGAAAATCGCAAATGTGTCAATCCTAATAATAAAGTGTGTAAACAATCCGTATGCACACTGAACATGAACTTAGTGGCTAAATAAAAAAGTCCAAAAATAGGTGCACATATGTGAAATAAAAGTCCGTGGTAAAGATGCACAATAGGTGGTGTCACAGCAAATATTGAAGATTCCTGAGGAAAACTTGAACTTTCCACCACACCTCTGTGTTCAGTGTTCCCTCTCCCAATAGACAGACTCTTACCAACTCTATATGCCTCCACTCTCGTATGAGGCCAGCAAGCATGAGAATATCCAAGCAATCAGAAGGGGTTAAAAGTAGTCCATTCAGGGGCTCGTTCCATATGCAAATAAGAAAAGAACTCCCAATAGTGTGATAACGTAAAAAACTTTTAATATCCACACACAATACACTTCAAAATATGCACTCACAGTGTATCAACTTTAAAACAGCACATCAAAGAAACTCCACGGCACTCTGTGCACAGCAATAACAACAGGGCAACCTGGGTGGTCTATCCTACGGTGTTCACATAAGGAGTGTTGTAAAGGAGGACCTGAGTGTCACCAGCGTGTAAAGGGATCTGTCTCACCCAATCCTCGCTCGCTCTTCCAATAAATCCTCCGTCTCCCTGACATACGAACCGCAGCACCCAGCTCTCTTAAGTCACACAGTCTCGAATGTTAAATCTACTCACAGCCTTGCCCCCGACATGTTTCGCTACGAACTGTAGCTTATTCATGGGATAGGCTGCTCAGGATGTCACTCTACTTAAATACACTCCCTCCCCTCTGTCTAACTAGGGGGATCCCAGTGCGCATGCGCGTCCCGTGAGTCCCGCGCATGCGCATTTGAAGTGTCCCCATACACGCAAACCGCTGCTCAATGCAGCTGTCTGTGTATGCTAACATGTTATTCTCAAGAGCGATTAAAAATCCTGACATCTCACTGTTTACCTCCCATGAATCTGGGAATCCCACAGCCTAATGTCAGCACTTGGGTTTTAAATGAGTGTCCCGGAATACATTCCAAAGCGCTTTATGTGCTGAATGCTAGCACAATCCATATAGTATAGGGGTGCTAGGGTTCCTTCTCTCACTTAATGAGCTAAATACTATCACCAATCATATAATGTAGGAGTGCTCTAGATCCCTCTCAATTTATCAGAGGGATCCAGAGTATCTCAGATTAATTAGTCTGCGATACTGAGCGTCCTCACCACCACTCATCAAAGGGAGGTGTATACCTATATATTGAAATCAATCGCTCTGAAAATTAAAAAATCAACTTATAATGCATAAAATTATAAAATTATAAAATTATATAAAATGGAAGAAAACATGTCGGGGGCAAGGCTGTGAGTAGATTTAACATTCGAGACTGTGTGACTTAAGAGAGCTGGGTGCTGCGGTTCGTATGTCAGGGAGACGGAGGATTTATTGGAAGAGCGAGCGAGGATTGGGTGAGACAGATCCCTTTACACGCTGGTGACACTCAGGTCCTCCTTTACAACACTCCTTATGTGAACACCGTAGGATAGACCACCCAGGTTGCCCTGTTGATATTGCTGTGCACAGAGTGCCGTGGAGTTTCTTTGATGTGCTGTTTTAAAGTTGATACACTGTGAGTGCATATTTTGAAGTGTATTGTGTGTGGATATTAAAAGTTTTTTACGTTATCACACTATTGGGAGTTCTTTTCTTATTTGCATATGGAACGAGCCCCTGAATGGACTACTTTTAACCCCTTCTGATTGCTTGGATATTCTCATGCTTGCTGGCCTCATACGAGAGTGGAGGCATATAGAGTTGGTAAGAGTCTGTCTATTGGGAGAGGGAACACTGAACACAGAGGTGTGGTGGAAAGTTCAAGTTTTCCTCAGGAATCTTCAATATTTGCTGTGACACCACCTATTGTGCATCTTTACCACGGACTTTTATTTCACATATGTGCACCTATTTTTGGACTTTTTTATTTAGCCACTAAGTTCATGTTCAGTGTGCATACGGATTGTTTACACACTTTATTATTAGGATTGACACATTTGCGATTTTCAACTATATCACTAAGTCACTGTAGTCATTGCACTGTTATTTGATGTTTTTTTTGGGCTTTTGCTGTTTTATTAATATTGTTTCACACCAATATTTATTTGGTTCACACACCTTTAACAAAGGTGTCATTAGATTAGGTTATTCACCTATATAGGTAATCCTACTGAAAGAGTGATTAGACTAGCGCCACATTTTTATTTCTTCACGTGGGTTGTAATACACCATTATTACGGTATAAGATATAAATAATTTTTTTCACATTTTTACACACAAAGTGGCAGCTTTAGATAGGCTTCATTTATTGATGGTCATCATCATTTAATTTATTTGCTCCAAGGCGCAGTGGTGGTTAATTGTGTGTATGTGGGACGTTACACATAATAGGACCGTTGATTTATATACTTTTTGTGCTATCCATTTGCTGCCATGGACCCTTTTAATTATTTGTCTAATAGACAAATGAATCCTGAACATGTTTTCTCAAGTAATCAAGTTATGACTGTGGATGAGGAGGATTTTTCAGGGACACTGAGATCATTGGAAAATCTCCTAGAGAAACAATTAAAGGCCTGGTGGGATGTATTCACTTTTGAACACTACCAGAGGGAAAATTTAATTTTTAGGAGTCTCAGGTGGGAAGTACCCCCACAGGATGGTCTGAATGACTCGCATTTTATGGAAGAATGGCTGGCATTTTTTAACAAAGCTGGTAGGGAACTACAAGGCTTGGTTTTAAAAAGAAAGCAGATTAAACTAGGTAGGATTAATGAAAATATTAGGTTGTTGCAAGAGAAATTGGAACCCATCAAGGAGTCCAATCAAGTTAAAGATTTTAACACTAAAATGAAATTAAAATTAGAGAAGGTAGATCGTGAAACACAAAAAAAGAAGGTAAAGAAATTCACGAGGGATACAAATGATTTTAGGACGAATAAGATTTACTCCTGGCAAAGCATCAATAGTGACAACCAGGAAGTCGCTGCGGAGACTCCAAGTCAGGGAACAGAACCCATTGTGGGGAAGGCCACATATAAGCCTACACAAAAGGAAGGAGGACAAAAAACTATGTTAAAAAAGAACAAACAAGGGCCTAGTGGTGCCACCCATAATGGGGACCATCAGGTGAGGAATAACAACCACAATGAAGGTTATGGGCACTCACCTAGACCTGGACAACAGGGAAGGGGAGAATATAATTACCAAACACCAAGACCCCACAGAAATAACACCCCACTAAGAAGAGATGATTACTATTACCAGTCGCCGCTTAGAAGAGATGATCCAAGAGGATATTACCCCCCACAGGAACAACAACAGTGGAGACAACACCCCCCACCGAACCATTATTCGGATAGGAATAATGGAATCCCGTTGTACAACAGATATGCTGAATTGGAAAATGAGGGCTATTATGACCCACCATCATATAACCATTCTTTTTTAGGACAACGGGGGAGGGGAGGGAAACGGGGAACTCCGAGGGGACACTCCCGAACACAACATCAGAAAGAGGGGAAGTTTGGGCCCCCTCACATGCAAGGCGCATACGGGGTGCCCCCACCAAGAGAAGGAGGGGATGCAGGGCTGGCAGATCAAGGCAACCCAAAAAAACGACCGAGGGACATGTGAACACCGGAATTTACAACATAAGTGGAGTGACGCTAGACCATAAGGAGATTAACATCTTAAATTTAGGCTTGAAGTGTGCACCAAAAAAACAAATGAATAAATTCCAGGTGTACATTGACACACACAAGTTCATTCGGACATTAAACATAAAAAAGCATTTCCTAAGTCACCCAGTGGAAGCGAGTATGAGGGCCTCACGTACCCCGGCTAATATAGATAGTGGCCTAAAGAACAGGTCTATTTTTAACCCCTTGATTCAAAACAACCACTTTGTGGAAGTATTTAAAAATCTCGTTTTGAAAGATATCGAGGAACTGCCTGTTAGAAAAGGGGTGAATCCCTATTATATTAAGGAAGGGATTAAATCCTTGGAAAATAGAAAAAACATCATCATTCGTCCGGCTGATAAGGGTGGGGGGGTGGTAATTATGGACAAGATATTTTATCATGATCAACTGGTGGAATTACTGAGCGACCGAAATACTTATAAGAAATTAAAATCAGACCCCACAGATTCATATAGTGAACAATTGGCTGCGCTTGTGGAATGGGGCTTTGGGATGAGGGCCCTAAACCCTAAAGAAAAAAGGTATTTAGTCCCTAGTGCAAGTCGCATACCAGTGATATATACACTACCTAAAGTGCATAAAAATAGTCTACAACCACCCCCACGACCCATAGTTAACGGGATTGGTTCTGTCACTGCGAGACTGGGAGAATATTTAGATAAGTTCCTGCAACCGAGTGTGAAGACAACGAAAGCATATCTGAAGGACACCTCGGACTTGCTACGTTTGTTGGAACTAGTGGAACTTGACCCCACAGTGACGTCTTATTTGGTGACAGCTGACGTAGCGTCGCTGTACACAAATATACAGCATGAGGACGCAGCGCTAGCCCTGAATTGGGCACTCAGCAAACGTGACGACATCCCGTTTGCACAGAAGAAATTTGTGGGACATGCACTTGACTTCTGCATGTCCCACAATTACTTCTGGTTCGATGGACACTTCTATTCCCAGCAGGTTGGCGTGGCAATGGGGGCGAAATATGCCCCCAGCCTCGCCAACCTGTTTATGTCTGAATGGGAGGACAGACGCATTTTCAACACCAATAGACCTGAAATGGTCTTCTACAGAAGGTTCATTGATGATATTCTACTAATATGGCAGGGGTCTAAGGAATCATTGGAGATATTCCTGAAATACCTTAATAACAATACAAATAACATTAAATTAGAATATCAAGTCAGTGAGGAGTCGATCAATTTTCTTGATGTCACCATAGAAAAAACAAACGGATCGCTGAAAACCAAGGTGTACTTCAAACCGACGGACCGCAACAGTTATTTATCCGTGGCCAGTGGACACCATCCATCATGGATAAGAAATATACCGAAGGGCCAACTGTTGCGGATCCGTCGGAATTGCACATTGAAAGAGGATTTTCTGACTCAATCGGACATTTTGAAGAAAAGGTTCATGCAGAAGGGCTATAAGGAAAGCACACTGGTTGAAATAATACAGGAAGTTGCTGAAATCCCTAGAGAGGAATGCCTAAAAGAAAAAGAAGTACAGAATGGGGAAACCAGACATCAATTGAGCTTTATATCCGGGTTCCACTGCCAGTATAAGGATATTGAATATATCTTCAGGAAATACTGGCACATATTATGCAGAGATAAATATCTGGGGGATTTCTTGCCAACTCAACCGAGGTTTATATATAGACGAGCCCCGAGTATAGGAGATCAAGTAGTGAAAAAGATCCTTGATCCACCGAATCCAAGATCTTTGTCCTTTGATTTTAAAGGTTTTTACTGCTGTGGGAAGTGTGTCTGTTGCAAGACAGTAAAGGTTAGGAATAGAGGGATCACCACTGTTACCAACAGAGAGGGGGACGTATTTGAGATCAAGCAATTCAGCACGTGTACCACCACGCACGTTGTGTATCTCATGTGGTGTCCCTGTAGCTTATATTATGTTGGTAGAACAAAAAGACAATTAAAGACTCGGATTAGTGAACATCTGGCCAACATTAGAAATGGGTACAAGTACCATAGCGTGTCCATGCATTTTAGGGAGAAACATCAACGTGACCCAACCTTGCTACAATTTTGTGGCTTAGAGGTGGTGCACTCTTCCTGGAGAGGCTCGAACAGGGTAAGAGATTTGTCCCGCCGTGAAACGGAATGGATATTTCTGTTTAAAAGCCTCACTCCGAGGGGGCTCAATATTGAGCTAGACCTCAATTGCTTCATTAATGATTTTTAGCTGAGCAGTTAAATCCCCTCTAATATAAGAGTAGCACACTAGCCCCTCTCTCCATGTGGGGTGGCATTACCTTTCCACATATCCTGGAGTGAGACTTTTGGTATCTTAGGATAATATGATGATTGGGGATTAAGAGAAATACAGGGCTTCCCCAACAATATGGTAACCTGTTACTTGTTAGTAGATCATCTAATTTATACATATATATCTTTTATATGGTGTTTTATAGATTATACATATGTCCTAGTCAGTATTTCTATTCACTTTGTAGATAATCAAACGACAATTTTGGGGTACGACCGCGCCAATTAGAAGTAGTGGTTGCACTGACAGTGTGGATACCCCCTATGTTAGATTATGGGATGTAGATATCCTAACATAATGTTATGAAATATAGGTAGAGATAGTCAATTTTTATACATGGAAATATTTGTTTGGAATACTGTAATAATATTCCGAAAGTAAGTCTTATATCTCTAACACTAATAGAGGCAACTATAGTAGCATCAGGTACATTCAGCCAATCTGAGTGTTTAGTTTAGCCAAGCTTATTCTTCCATTTTATATAATTTTATAATTTTATAATTTTATGCATTATAAGTTGATTTTTTAATTTTCAGAGCGATTGATTTCAATATATAGGTATACACCTCCCTTTGATGAGTGGTGGTGAGGACGCTCAGTATCGCAGACTAATTAATCTGAGATACTCTGGATCCCTCTGATAAATTGAGAGGGATCTAGAGCACTCCTACATTATATGATTGGTGATAGTATTTAGCTCATTAAGTGAGAGAAGGAACCCTAGCACCCCTATACTATATGGATTGTGCTAGCATTCAGCACATAAAGCGCTTTGGAATGTATTCCGGGACACTCATTTAAAACCCAAGTGCTGACATTAGGCTGTGGGATTCCCAGATTCATGGGAGGTAAACAGTGAGATGTCAGGATTTTTAATCGCTCTTGAGAATAACATGTTAGCATACACAGACAGCTGCATTGAGCAGCGGTTTGCGTGTATGGGGACACTTCAAATGCGCATGCGCGGGACTCACGGGACGCGCATGCGCACTGGGATCCCCCTAGTTAGACAGAGGGGAGGGAGTGTATTTAAGTAGAGTGACATCCTGAGCAGCCTATCCCATGAATAAGCTACAGTTCGTAGCGAAACATGTCGGGGGCAAGGCTGTGAGTAGATTTAACATTCGAGACTGTGTGACTTAAGAGAGCTGGGTGCTGCGGTTCGTATGTCAGGGAGACGGAGGATTTATTGGAAGAGCGAGCGAGGATTGGGTGAGACAGATCCCTTTACACGCTGGTGACACTCAGGTCCTCCTTTACAACACTCCTTATGTGAACACCGTAGGATAGACCACCCAGGTTGCCCTGTTGATATTGCTGTGCACAGAGTGCCGTGGAGTTTCTTTGATGTGCTGTTTTAAAGTTGATACACTGTGAGTGCATATTTTGAAGTGTATTGTGTGTGGATATTAAAAGTTTTTTACGTTATCACACTATTGGGAGTTCTTTTCTTATTTGCATATGGAACGAGCCCCTGAATGGACTACTTTTAACCCCTTCTGATTGCTTGGATATTCTCATGCTTGCTGGCCTCATACGAGAGTGGAGGCATATAGAGTTGGTAAGAGTCTGTCTATTGGGAGAGGGAACACTGAACACAGAGGTGTGGTGGAAAGTTCAAGTTTTCCTCAGGAATCTTCAATATTTGCTGTGACACCACCTATTGTGCATCTTTACCACGGACTTTTATTTCACATATGTGCACCTATTTTTGGACTTTTTTATTTAGCCACTAAGTTCATGTTCAGTGTGCATACGGATTGTTTACACACTTTATTATTAGGATTGACACATTTGCGATTTTCAACTATATCACTAAGTCACTGTAGTCATTGCACTGTTATTTGATGTTTTTTTTGGGCTTTTGCTGTTTTATTAATATTGTTTCACACCAATATTTATTTGGTTCACACACCTTTAACAAAGGTGTCATTAGATTAGGTTATTCACCTATATAGGTAATCCTACTGAAAGAGTGATTAGACTAGCGCCACATTTTTATTTCTTCACGTGGGTTGTAATACACCATTATTACGGTATAAGATATAAATAATTTTTTTCACATTTTTACACACAAAGTGGCAGCTTTAGATAGGCTTCATTTATTGATGGTCATCATCATTTAATTTATTTGCTCCAAGGCGCAGTGGTGGTTAATTGTGTGTATGTGGGACGTTACACATAATAGGACCGTTGATTTATATACCATCATCTTATACCAGGATCTCTACCCATCACTCTCAGAAACAGAAAGGCACTCTGCCCCCTACTGGACACCATTAAAAACTAAGGTTACACATACAGATGGAAATTCCCTTTTGCTCTTAGTGTCACCTATAATGGCAAATCCCATCTACTCCACACACCTGAGGACATGCCATCATTCGGTGATGCTTTGAAGTTGAAGATGTCGATGTTCCAGAATGATATGCAGAATTCAGAAACCAGGAACTGCCTACCAGCCTGCCATCACCATCTCCCTCCTCCACTTCCAAGCAACCTGCCAAAAGGTCCAAGACACACAAACTGATTGGAACCCCAGGTCGACTATCCTACCAATTCAAACCCCCCCAGGACACCAGGACCCCAGGACATTTTTTGAGATGGTAATCTCATACACCAACTTCACTTGCTGTGCCCCACGCCTGCTTGACCTAAAATTGACACTCTACTAAAAAGGTCACATTTGCCTAGGATTAGGGGCTAAACATGTAGTAAATACAGGGTCACATACTATGCTAGCTTGTCTAAATTTTGATAATGCTATAACACACGCTGACCCTGCTTAACCCAATCTTAAACTCAAATTAACAGTCAAGATCACTTGATCTTGACCTACATACAGATCTATGTGATCATCACCCCAGGGATTTATTGAAGAAACCCCAGACTTCACTAATACCCACACAGATCACTGCCCTAAAGAACCAACTCAAGTAGTGGAGAACACCAATACAACTGACTGAAGCTTAGGACGCAGCTCCTGATGCCTGAAACAACTGTGAAAGGCATAACTATAATTTAGTCAAAAAAAATATAAAAAATATATATAAAATATGCAACTCTCAGTCTATCTGTTTATGCCAAGCTTAAGTTCATGTTTATGAATCTGTTACGAGCACATTTGAGCTTCAACTGTGATTTAATAGATGGAGATAGCACTCCAAACAACCTTATCCCCTTGTTGTGCCACCAAGAGGGAGATCTATTTTCAAAATTTATCAGTTTAGATTTCAATGAAAGGTCTTGGGTTCAGACCTATCCAGTTATTACAAAGTTACATACCCGTTTTTGTGGGTTGCCAGATAACTCCTTCCACGCTCCCCAAAAGTAGTTATTCTAGTGGCTTTACAAGCTTCTTCTAGACTAGAATGATATAACTATGATTTTCACTGCCTAGGTGTATATCACTGAGAGGTGTTGTTACCATACTTTAAAGTTATATTTTATATATATCGAAAGCTTTTATCTGAATTAACACCAGTAATTAAGTAACCGTTTTCTCTTGTTTAACTCCCTATAAAAACAAACACTCTCGCTCACCCACTTCTTCACTTTCTTTCTAACTCACTATTGTCATCTTCTCTTTCCAATTTCTCTGGACTACTGAGTCATCACATATAAAGTAATTCAGATAAAACTTGATGTATACCACCTTCTCGAAAGACCAAGGCTGCAACACCCGCATTATCGCGAGTACTGATACTAACTACAATCAATAACCATCGTATCACATCTCAAAATGTCTTTCTCTGCCTTTGGGAAAAGAACTACATTGATCTCTCTCAACTGCAAAATCCCTAACCTAATAGATTTTTTACTAAAGCATATCATGCATCCACTCCTACATCTAAATCCAAAGGGGTGTCCATTTTGGTAAGCAGGGAAACACCATTTGTCATCCAACACTTGAGTGATCCAGAGGGCAGGTATCTTTTTCTCAAAGGCACCTTGGCTGGCAGACCTACCACGTTAGCCAACGTGTACTTGCCAAATTACCTTCTGCAAGCACATCACAGATTAACTGAAGTGGTTTCCCTTGGGATGCATTATTCTAGCAGGAGACTTTAATGTACCCCTGAATCCCTCAGTGGACACCTCAAATGGACATTCCAGTATTGATTACACTACACTTAAAAGACTTAAGGATCTATTGCACTCCTTGACATTAGTTGATGTATGGAGAACATTACACCCAGATGAACGAGACTTTACCTACTATTCTACCGCCCACAATAATGTTCACGTATTGACTACATCTTTATATCCCAACGAGATCTGCCAGATCTCAGAGATGCGAGGATAAGGAACCAAAAGATTTCAGATCACTCTCTGATTTCTATGTCTTTACACACCTACACACAAGTCACGGAAGGCATTTAATTGGAGACTAAAGCCCTCCCTACTGACAGACCCTGAAATTCACCAATATATCACAGAAGAACTTTCGCACTTCTTCACATCTATCTCCTCAAGGACGTGGCTCCCATGACTATCTAGGAAGCCCACAAATGTACTTTAAGAGGCGAGTTTATAAAATGGGGCGCGAAAGAGAGATAGAAATCACAAGACTAGTGGACAAGATAGCGACACTAGAAATGCAACACAAACAATCTTTAGCCACCAAGATAGGTAAAGAACTCTTGGTAAACCACAAATTACTTCAACAGATCTTAGATTCCAAAGCTAAACATATACTTTTTCTACCAAAGGGTATATACTAGGAACATGGAGACAAAACTGGCAAATTCCTAGCAAGGACAGTAAAAGAGTCCCAATTAACATCCAATATCTACGTCATCAGGAATAAAGCGGGGAAATTGGAAAGTCACCACAGAGCAGATTGCAAAACAATTCCAAAATTATTACTCTATACAACCTCCCACCACAACATAAACCCACTATATTACTAGGTGATAGAGAATCCATCTTAAAAGAATACTTACTTCAGAGTAAAACCCCTACATCAGGGGTGTCCAAACTACGGCCCTCCAGCTGTTGCGGAACTACACTTCCCATGAGGCATTGTAAAACTCTGACATTCACAGACATGACTAGGCATGATGGGAGTTGTAGTTCCTTAACAACTGGAGGGCCATAGTTTGGACACCACTGCCCCACATTGAAAACTACAGAAAGCAAAGAGCTAGAAAAACCTATCAGTGACGAGGAACTAACAGAAGCAATCTAAGAGCTGAAATCAGGCAAAAGCCCAGGCCCAGACGGATACACTGCCCAATATTACAAAACATTTGCACATCTACTCAAAACACCTCTTTTGAGTGCATTCATCTTACTTTGCAAACCACAAGAAATATCAAACTCATTCACCCTGGCTTACATTACGGTTCTCCCAAAACCTAACAAAGGCACTACAGATTGTACGAGCTACAGGCCAGTCTCACTTTTGAATCTGGACCTCAAGCTCTTAGCAAAAATTCTAGCTAACTGCTTGAGGCCACTCCTTTCTAAGGTCATTTGGCCCTGAACAGGTAGGCTTTATGCCAGGCCGGGAGGCAAGGGATAACGTGATCAAGGCGGTGAGTCTGATACATGAATTGCACTTGGGCACTGTTGGAGGCCTTCTCCTGTCTACGGACACGGAGAAAGCCTTTGACAGGGTGGTGTGGGACTACATCTTCACTACATACAGACACATAGGTTTGGGCAACCACATGTTGATGTGGATTTCCTCTCTCTACCACAGACCAACAGCTGAAATCAAAGTGAATGGCTCGCTATCAGAACCCGTACAAATACATAATGGCACTAGACAGGGGTGCCCACTGTCCCCGTTGCTATTCATTCCCACTCTGGAACCCTTCATACATTGTATAAACCTTAATGCCCCTATCAATGGTCTGAGGATTGGAGACAGGCAATACAACTCCGCAACTTACTTATCGGTCGTCACTACTTTTGGATAGATCTCAAATATGAAAATAAATGACCATAAATCGGAAGCACTAACCATATCCTTCCAATCCAAAGAAGTAACTGACATACAACAAAACTGCCCCTTTAAATGGGAAAATAGACAGAAGACAGAAAATACTTAGGGGTGAAGATTACACAGGACCCTACCAAACTTTTTTGTACATAATTTCCCACCCTTATTGCCATCCTTCGATCCTTAAACTGTGGGCAGTCAAAAACTTCTCCTGGTTCAGTAGAGCCGCAATTATTAAAATGACAATCCGACCACGTCTTTTATACCTCATGCAAGCTCTACCGATTACCATCCCCTCCTCATTCTATAGACTATTAAAAAACAATTCAAACCCGATTTGTCGGGGCTTACAAAAAACCCTGCATAAACTTTTGTCATATGACAAAATCAAAAGCACATGGAGGAATGGGGCTACCTAATTTCAGACAATATTACCATGTAATTCACATTGCAAGGGTGATGGACTGCAACTGTCACTTAGACACAAAAGACTGGATTCACTTAGAGAAATCCTTTACATCCTCCCCACTTGAGGCCTCTCCCTGGATTCCCTTATTAAAATGCGAAAAGACACTCTTATCACACCCTCTGATAGTAGCTACACTACACTACGAACTTTTCACCATATAATTAAAAGAAATGATATATCGACTACACCTGGTCTACTTACTCCACTTTCAAACATCCCTGACTTTCTACTGGGCACACATAACAAATACGTTATCATGCCTTCCGGTGTTCTGCCGAGAAAGTTCCCCTCAGCGGATAAGAACCCCCCTCTACTGCGCAGGCACAGCGCTTGCGCAGTAGGAGCCAGGAGCCAGTGGAAATAGCCGAATACAATAGAAATCAGCTGTACACGGCGCCTGTAAGAGGGCCGCTCGCTACGCTTCGGGGACGGCCTCGCTTCGCCCGGCACTTTTTTATTCTCCCTCTAGGTCCACTTGGATGGTGGGGCTTCAACCTGGACCCAGGGCACAGTGAATTGATGGCACTATACAAGTACCATTAATAAATAAATATTGCACCTTACTAGTCATCCTTAACATAAAAAAAGAAAACAAATACAGCCAGAGCATCTAAGTACATTTTCTGCAAGTACAGAAATACAGAGGAGAGTCTGGGGCTTAATTCTGTTTGTTTGGTCCACAGAGTTTTAAAAGGCTGTGGTGGGCAGAAATGTGTGGGTATTTTCTGACAATCATTCTTTCACAATACTTTTATTGTATAAAAAGAAGGCATACATACAAAGCAGTGATCAGACTCCAAGGCCAACAATAAAAAGCAGGTTAGAGCCCACAATGTACATACCACATGCAAATAGTTAAACTGTTGTGGAATTTAGTCAAAACCACTCATCTTCACAGTGAAGAAAAAGAAGTTTATTCAACTACACGTGTTTAGGGAGCCTCTCTCTAGGAGACACCAATCTTCACAACCTACACCCTATCTCCTTGCTCCCCTTTTTATCCAAACACCATGAACGTCTTGGTCTACAACTGACTGAGGGACCACCTCACTGAGAATAACCTTGATCTCCTAGAGTCTGGATTTCGCCATCAACATTCCACAAAAACGGCTCTCCTAAAATTCACAAACGATCTACTAACGTACAAAACCAAATGACAGGATACTGTACTCCTAAACCTTTCTGCTGCCTTTGATACAGTTGACCACTCCCTCCTCCTCAAAAGACTCTGCGACTTTGGTCTCCCCAACTGTACTCTTCGCTGGTTCTCATCCTTCTTATCCAAACGCACCCTTAGGTTACCTACAGATCTACTCCTCTCTCCTCTTCCTTTTGCTGTCTGGGTTCCACATGAGTCTTGGCCCTCTCCTATTCTTGATCTACACCTCCTCCCTGGGTCAGCTGATAACCTCCCATGGCTTCCAATACCATCTCTACACCCAAATTAATCTCTCTAACCCTCAGCTCACTCTTTCAGTCTCCTCAAGTATCACTAATTTACTAACAGACATATCAGCCTGGATGTCACACCACTTTCTCAAACTCAATTTATCCAAAACTGAGCTTATCATTTTTCCTCCCCCATGTGCCCCTTCCCCTGATCTCTCTGTCAAGATCAAAGTCACAACTATCAGCCCGCCGCCAAGATCTATGTGTAATCCTGGACTCTGAACAATCCTTTCGGCCCTACGTCCAATCACTGTCCAAATCTTCCTGCCTCAACCTCTGCAACAATTCCAAAATACGCTCCTTTCTAACCAATGACATCAGAAAGCTCCTAGTTCACTTCCTGGTCAACTCTTTCCTCGACTACTGCAACCCCTTCCTCATTGGCTTGTCTTTACTAGACTACCCCCCCTTCAGTCCATTGAATGCTGCTGGCTCATCCACCTTACCAACCGATCAGTGTCTACTACTCTTCTCTGTAAATCCCTCCACTGGCTTCCGCTCACCCAACAAATTCAATTCAAAATACTAACAACTTACAAAACCATCCACAACTCAGCCCCAGCTGAATCACTAACCTTGTCTCAAAATGCCAATGTAATCGTCCTCTTTGTTCCTGCCAAGACCTCCTGCACTCTAGTGTCCTTGTCACTTCCTTTTTTTAATGCTCATCTCCAGGACTTTTCCCGAGCCTCTCCCCTCCTATGGAACTCCTTACCTCAATCTGCAGATCATCTCCTACTCTGTTTGCTTTTAGGTGATTCCTGAAAACCCTCCTCTTCAGAGAAACCTTTTCTGCCCAACTGTACTTTATTTTCTCATCCCCCACAGTTATTACCTTATTTATCACTTGACCCTCGCTCCTAGATTGTAAGCTCTAACGAGCAGGGCCCTCTGATTTCTCCTGTATTAAATTTTATGGCAATCTTTCTAAAGTTCCAGCTGCCAGCACCTCAATCAGTACCTGATACCTAGTGATATGCCCTTGGCCTCTCTAAAGGCCCTGTATAGATATAGTACAGTGATCTGCGCTTTACCACACTAGAAGAACACAGGTCACCAAACGATGGTTTTCTGTGTCCTATTCACACTGCACTGCATTTTAAAGCAGCGCACAGGAAGAGATTGCATGTCCTGTCCCAATAAATCCAATGTTGTTATACCATGCCACAGCTTATCCACATGTCAGAACTGCTATCCTTATTGCTATTACAGTGGATATAAAAAGTCTACACACCCTTGTTAAAATGTCAGGTTTTAGTGATGTAAAAAAAAAATATGAGACAAAGATAAATCATTTCAGAACTTTTTCCACCTTTAATGTGACCAATAAACTGTATAGATATAATCTCTCCCCTGTCCTGTCCTGACCTGGCCACTTCTGTCTACAACAGTTCACTCTCATCATCACTAGATGCACTTGCTCCTCTAACCACACGCAGAATTAGGCCCCGACCGTTACAACCCTGGCAAACTGACAACACTAGAAATCTCAAGAGACATTGCCGTGCTCTTGAACGACTGTGGCGTAAAACCAAATGCCTGCAAGACTTCACCCTATATAAATCTGCCCTTTTAAAATACAATTCATGCCTCCATGCTGCCAAACAAGCCTACTTTGTCTCTCTTATTAATTCCTTGTCATCCAGTCCTCGTCGGCTCTTCTCAACCTTTAACTCTCTGCTTCGTCCACCACCCCCTCTACCCACTAACTCACTCACTGCCCAAGAGATTGCCAATCACTTCAAAGACAAGATCGATGCAATTCGTGAGGACATCTCCACTGTGCGTACATCTTCCCCACCCATCATACCTTGCCCAGCAGCACATTCAACACTCTCCTCTTTTGAATTGGCTACTACGGAAGAGGTTACAAAAATTTTCTCGGATGCCCACCTAACCAATTGTCCCTTGGATCCTGTTCCCTCAAAACTACTACGGTCACCCTCTTCTTCTATCCTATGCTCCCTCACCCACATCTTCAATCTCTCCCTTTCTAGTGGCATTTTCCCCTCCCCTCTAAAACATGCACAGATCACTCCCATTCTTAAAAAGCCCTCACTGGACCCCACCGACCTGAACAACTTAAGACCCATCTCATTACTCCCATTCACCTCTAAACTTCTAGAACGCTTAGTCTACAACCGTCTTAGCTCCTACCTCAATGAAAATAACCTTCTTGACCCCTTACAGTCTGGCTTTCGCTCGCAGCACTCCACGGAAACTACCTTACTAAAACTCACTAACGATTTAATAACTGCTAAAACCAACAGCCAGTACTCCATACTCCTACTACTTGACCTCTCTGCGGCCTTTGATACTGTTGACCACCCACTCCTTCTCAATAAACTACATTCCCTTGGCCTCTGAGATTCTGCTCTATCCTGGTTCTCTGGCTATTTATCACAGCGCTCCTTCAGTGTCACCTACAACTCTGTCTCCTCCTCTCCATTGCCCCTTTCTGTGGGGGTCCCCCAGGGCTCGGTTCTTGGACCCCTTCTCTTCTCTATCTACACCTCCTCCCTTGGTCACTTAATAACTGCCCACGGCTTCCAATACCACTTATATGCTGATGACACCCAAATCTATCTGTCTACTCCTCACCTCACTCCTTCAGTCTCCTCTCGCATTACTAACTTACTAACTGACATATCAGCATGGATGTCGCACCACTTCCTTAAACTAAATCTCTCTAAAACTGAGCTATTAATATTCCCCCCTGCCCGTGCCCCTCTCCATGACTTTTCCATCAAAATCAACAATGCAACCATCAGTCCCTCCCCTCACGCCAGGGTACTAGGTGTAATCCTAGACTCTGACTTGTCATTTCAGCCTCAAATCCAATCGCTGTCAAAAGTTTGTAGAATTCACCTCCGTAACATCTCTAAAATTCGCCCTTTTTTAACAAATGAAACCACCAAGCTCCTCATTCACTCCCTTGTTATCTCTCGCCTTGACTATTGCAACTCCCTTATCATTGGCCTACCGCTCCATAGGTTATCCCCTCTTCAGTCTATCATGAATGCTGCTGCCAGACTTATCCACCTTACCAACCGCTCAGTGTCTGCCAACCCTCTACTTCAATCCCTACACTGGCTCCCAATCACCCAGCGAATTAAATTCAAAATTCTAACAACAACATACAAAGCCATTCACAACTTTGCCCCAAGCTACATCACTAATCTTGTCTCCAAATATCACCCAAATCGACCTCTCCGCTCTTCTCAAGACCTCCTGCTTTCAAGCTCTCTCATCTCCTCCTCCCATGCTCGTCTACAGGATTTCTCCAGAGCCTCTCCCATCCTCTGGAACTCGCTACCTCCATCTATCCGGCTATCCCCTACTCTTGCTACCTTCAGGCAATCCCTGAAAACTCATCTCTTCAGGAAAGCCTATCACGTCTGCAACTAATCTCCTACCACTTCCACCAGCTCATTCCCCACAGTTACAACCTTTTGTACCACCTGCCCCACCCTATTAGATTGTTAGCTCTTCTGAGCAGGGCCCTCTTAAACCTATTGTATTGTATTATAACTGTATTGTCTCCCTTTTATATTGTAAAGCGCTGCATAAACTGTTGGCGCTATATAAATCCTGAATAATAATAATAATAATAACTGTACAAACTGAAATATGTTAGGTGGAGGGAAGTAAATATAAAAAACTAAAATAATATTGTTGCATAAGTGTGCACACCCTTAAACTAATAAATTTGTTGAAGCACCTTTTGATTTTATTACAGCACTCTTTTGGGTAGGAGCCTATCAGCATGGCACATCTTGACTTGGCAATATTTGCCCACTCTTATTTGCAAAAACACTCCAAATCTATCAGCTTGTGAGGGCATCTCCTATGCACAGCCCTCTTGAAATCACCTCACAGATTTTCAATCAGATTCAGGTCTGGGCTCTGGCTGGGCCATTCCAAAACTTTAATCTTCTTCTGGTGAAGCCATTCTTATGTTGATTAGGATGTATGCTTTGGGTCGTTGTCATGCTGAAAGATGAAGTTTCTCTTAATGTTCCACTTTCTAGGAGAAGCCTGAAGGCCAATATTTACTGGTATTTGGGACTGTTCAAAATTCCTTCTACCTTGACTAAGGCCCCTGTTCCAGCGGAAAAAAAAAAAGGCCCAAAGCACGATGCTACCACCACCATGCTTCACTGTGGGTATGGTGTTATTTTGGTGGTATG
The DNA here is from genome assembly GCA_037952925.1 of Lithobates clamitans. Taxonomy (NCBI): domain Eukaryota; kingdom Metazoa; phylum Chordata; class Amphibia; order Anura; family Ranidae; genus Lithobates; species Lithobates clamitans. Next base: position 673,032 of record JBBGZY010001579.1, on the reverse strand, counting down.
TAGTGTTGTTTTTGCGCCAAACATATATCTTTTGGAATTATGAAAAAGTTCAACCTTGGTTTCATCAGACCATAACACATTTTCCCACATGCTTTTGGGAGACTTGGATGTTTTTCTTCATAAGAAAAGGCTTCCATATTGCCACTCTACCCTAATAGCCCAGACATATAAGGAATACGGGAGAATGTTGACATGGATCATGGCTTTCGCTGTAGGATGCGACTAAGAAAATGTCAGGAAAGACCTACTAGAACAGTTGAACCTTATTCGGGGTTAATCAGAGGCACTTTAAAATTATGGCAGGTGTGTACAGACTCCTGTTTAACATGAGTTTGAATGTGACTGCTCAATTCTGAACACAGTTACATCCCCAGTTATAAGAGGGTGTGCACACTGCAACCACATTATTTTAGTTAGAGATTATATATATATATATATATATATATATATATATATATATATATATATATATATATATATATATTATCAGTTGCGCTCATAAGTTTACATACCCTGGCAGAATTTATGATTTCTTGGCTATTTTTCAGAGAATATTAATGATAACACAAAAACTTTTCTTTCACTCATGGTTAGTGTTGGGCTGAAGCCATGTATTATCAATCAACTGTGTTTACTCTTTTTAAATCATAATCACAACAGAAACTACCCAAATGACCCTGATCAAAAGTTTACATACCCTGGTGATTTTGGCCTGACATGCACACAAGTTGACACAAAGGGGTTTGAATGAATATTAAAAGGTAACCATCCTCACCTGTGATCTGTTTGCTTGTAATTAGTGTGGATGTATAAAAGGTCAATGAGTTTTTGGAGTCCTGACAGACCCTTGCATCTTTCATCCAGTGCTGCACTGACGTTTCTGGATTCTGAGGAAAGCAAAAGAATTGTCAAAGGATCTGCAGGAAAAGGTAGAACTGTATAAAACAGAAAAGGGATATAAAAAGATATCCAAGGAATTGAGAATGCCAATCAGCAATGTTCAAACTCTAATCAAGAAGTGGAAAATGAAGGGTTCTATTGAAACCAAACCACGGTCAGGTAGACCAACTAAAATTTCAGCCACACCTGCCAGGAAAATAGTTTGGGATTCAAAGAAAAACCCACAAATAACTTCAGGTGAAATACAGGACTCTCTGAAAACATGCGGTGTATCTGTTTCAAGATGCACAATAAGGAGGCACTTGAAGAAAGATGGGCTGCATGGTCGAGTCGCCAGAAGAAAGCCATTACTACGCATATGCCACAAAGTATCCCTCTTACAATACGCCAAACAGCACAGAGACGAGCCTCAAACCTTCTGGCACAAAGTAATTTGGAGTGATCACCACAACCTTAAAAGTTTCATTTGCAGAGGAGTCAACAAGGCCTATGATGAAAAGGTACGTGGATCGCTGATGTTTTGGGGATGTGTGAGCTACAAAGGCACAGGAAATTTGGTCAAAATTTATGGCGAGATGTTATCAAAAAATCCTGGAGCAACATTTGCAATCAGCAGCCAGGAAGCTGTGCATGGGATGTACTTGGACATTCCAACATGACAATGATCCAAAACACAAGGCCAAGTTGACCTCTCTCACTGACTACAACAGAATAAAGTGAAGATTGTGGAGTGGCCATCTCAGTCTCCTGACCTCAATATCATCGGAACACTCTGGGGAGATCTCAAAACATGCAGTTCATGCAAGACAGCCCATCAGGGGTTTACTTTCTCTTTAAGAATTGGGGTATGCAAACTTTTGAACAGGGCCATTTGGGTAATTTCTGTTGCCATTATGATTTAAAAAAAAGAGTAAACACGGTTAATTGATAATAAATGGCTTCAGCCAAACACCAACCATGAGTGAAAGAAAAGTTTTTGCGTTATCATTAAAATTCTCTGATTCAAGAAAAAGGTTCTTTTACGAACACGGAGACAAGTCAGGTAAATTTTTAGCAAAAGCATTAAAGGAAACTTTATTATCGACAAACATAATGGCCATCAAAACCAGACAAAACCAAATAACTAATGATACCCAAAAGATCGCCCACCGATTTCAAGAATATTACACAGATTTATACAACTTATCCTCCACACATAAACCTAAAGACCTTATAGGATCCAAAGCAGAAATAATTTGCAAGTTCCTTATAGATAGTGACCTACCCATTCTAAAAGACATAGACACACAAACATTAGAAGAACCGATAACAAAAACAGAAATGACTGAAGCCATTAAATCCCTCAAATTAGGAAAAAGTCCTGTTTCAGACGGCCTAACGGCCCATTATTGCAAAACTTTTTCCGACATTTTGATACCACACCTCCTTAAAACACTGAACTCCCTAAGGAATCCACAGGCTATTTCTGAGGACTTTTTGAGAGCTCACATAACAGTATTGCCCAAACCAAATAAAGACCCCACAGACTGTGCTAATTAAAGACCGATTTCCTTACTGAACATCGATCTGAAAATACATACTAAAATACTAGCAAACCAACTAAGACCATTACTAAATCAAAAAATAGGACCTGAACAGGTGGGATTCATGCCAGGCAGAGAGGCCAAAGATAATGTGACCAAGGCCATAAATCTCATTCATAAAACACACATAGATAAATTGGAAGGCATGATCTTATCAACCGATGCGGAGAAGGCCTTCGACCGGGTGTCGTGGGACTTCCTTTTTGCCGTATGCTCACATATAGGACTAAAAACACATATGTTAACTTGGATAAAGACGTTGTACTACAATCCGACAGCCCAAATTAAAATAAATGGAACACTATCTGACAAAGTAAGGATTCATAATGGGACAAGACAGGGATGCCCATTGTCACCCCTATTATTCATTCTCACCTTAGAACCACTAATTCGCATTGTAAACAAATTACCCGACATTCATGTTTTCGATATCAAAAACAAAACATACAAATGTGCAGCATACGCTGACGATTTACTATTTCTCATATCCCAACCACACCTCACTATGCCCAACCTATGTAAGGTATTTTCCCAATATAGCTATATGTCAAACTTCAAAATTAATTACAAAAAATCTGAGGCATTGAATCTGACACTCCCAGAAACCACTTTAAGCAACACAAAAAACAACTGCAAATTTAAGGGGGAAACAACATCTCTCACATATTTAGGAATAGAATTAACTCCAAAACTAGATTTGATGTATAAAGCCAACTTTCAACCACTCTTACTAAAGATCACCAAAGACCTAGAGAAGTGGACATTGAAATATTTTTCATGGTTCGGTAGGGCAGCCATAATTAAAATGACAGTTTTACCCAGAATACTATACTTTTTCCAAACAATACCCATATTACTACCTTCAAGCTTCTTTAAATCCTTACACTCTATGATAAGAAAATTCCTTTGGGCCGCCAAAAAACACAGAATTAGTTTAAACTATGAATAAACAAAAGGGAGGCATGGGTTTTCCTAATTTTAAAAATTAATATCTAGCCGCACACCTAACTAGATTTATAGATTGGACATGCCACAAAGAGAATAAAGATTGGGTGGGATCGGAGAATAATATGGGACCTATTCCGACATCACATACTCCATGGATACCCTGGAACCTATGCCCAAAACAATTAAAACAACATCCTCTCATTGGGGCCACTTTAAAAAACTTACAAATTAATCAAATCAGAGGCATTTCCTCACCTCATCACTGGCACCATTAACACCTCTGACAACAAACCCCGATTTCTCACCGGGAATGGATGGTTCTATCCAATCACTTTACAACAGAAACACACCACTTTTAGTGGCACACTGTTTACAGAAAAACCAAATCAAATCTCTATCAGAATTGCAAAAAGAAATAGGACAAACACCTCTACAACCCAGGGAATATCAACAAATACATTAATTCATTATGAACACTCAAAAACAAAAACATTTCCTTAGACCATTAACACCCTTCAAAACGATTTGTCTTTCAGCTACTACAACCACTAAGAGTGTTTCCTTAACATACACATGGTTGCAGTCCAGCAATGTACAGGAACCGAATAGACACAAAACCTTCTGGGAATCAACTTTAAATAAATCCTTTACAAAAGACCAATGGTTACAAGCATGCGTGTTCGCACACAAATGTGCAATCAGTGTAAGATTGCAAGAAACATTTAAAATTTTAACAAATTGGTACATAACACCAAATAAAATACACAAATGGTTTCCGGCAGTGCCTGGACATTGTTGGCACTGCAACCAAGAAGAGGGTACTCTATATCATATCTGGTGGGAATGTGGCCTGATAAAACCCTTTTGGAATCAAGTAATAAAGATCATAAAACATATTACAAAAACGACAATTCATCTAGAGGATGCTTGCCGCCTCATAAATATCACCAATTGCACTCTGAGAAAATACAAAAACTCTTTGACCAGATTCTTAATCACATCAGCTCAGCTAAAACAGTGATACCAAGACACTGGAGAAGCACCACCGCCCCTACAATTAAAGGAATGGCTGGAAGAAATACATCTCCTTAAAGGAATGGAAGAGATCAGAGCAACAACACAAGGGAATATAGAACATTTTAATAAAATATGGCAACCATGGATTACTTTTAAATATTCTGATTCATATACCACTTTCACATAAAGATAAACCTTTTATACATAGACCAATATTTTTCCTATAATATATTTATTTTATTTGTATTTAATTTTCTTTCCTCCTCTTTACTCCTCATTTCTATTACTATATCTATATCTAAGGACACCTCTCAGGGGTCCACAAATTTATTCTCCCTTTCAAAATAAATAACAGATTTTTTCTATACAAAGCTAGAGTATTTCCAAATAATTTATCAATATAACAATAGGTCGGATACGAAACCACCTTGGTGGCCTTACCAGTAAATACTCTATTATTGAAGTCAATTATTCACTGTTATATGAAACTTCGGTACAAGTGTTAATATGATTGTACCAATGTTATTTTCAAACATTAATAAAAGCTTTTTGTTTAAAAAAAAAAAAAAATTAACATTCTCTGAAAAATGGCCAAGAAATCACAAATTCTGCCAGGGCATGTAAAACTTTGAGCACAACTGTAATATATACACACACACACACACACACACACACACACACACACACAGTGCTGCAATCAAATTGTAGTTTTCCATTTTAAAAAGCCAAATGTACTTAAAACCTCTGCTTTGAATCTTTGAATGCTGCTAACCAGAAAAAAAGAAAGAAAATGTTCCCTAATGTAATTCAGTAGCTCCAAGTGTTGAGAATTAAGAGATGCAATGTTGTCTATGGATATGGACTACAATACTCACACTGTACAACTGTGTGTCAGCCAGAACAATTCCTCTCACTTCCCTGTGCGACTCCCCATAACTTGTGGAAACAAAAGTATTTTCTTATACATCACATGCTGCTTGGCAAGGCTCCAGACACTTCACCTTCCCCTTGTGATTGTGTTGTACATAAAGGTTGTATCATCCAACCAAACTGCAATGAGAAGGAAGAAAGAAAACCCCAAGCGGTTTTACATAAAATTAAAAATATTTTTGCTGTTATTCTAAAGCAAAACAATGGGTAAAGATATGCATGTCAGGTGCTTTTAAGGAGGAAAAAGATTTTACAATCTAGCTTTATACAGTTTACAGAATGGATATTATTATGAGCTCAGAAGAGGCCACAGCCAAAGTGGTTTCAGCAAACAAAAGAGAAAAAAACATGTACCCAATTAATCACAAAGTGTATTTTCCATATTCCATGTGCTCATGTGTGTTCTAAGCCGGTCATAGATGGTGTGATTCTCTTTCCTGTAACCATTGGTTAGAAAATCACTCAATTCCCCCAATAACACAGTCAGTGGTGTTAATTTTGGAATCCCTCCCGCAGAGCGATTTTGTTCTCCTGGCGTAGGGGTGCAGGAAGCTGTTCCTGCCAGGAGAACATAGTGATTGTTGCTCGTGGCTATAGCTGCTGGAAATAATTGCATGCAAAAATCTGGCATGCTGGTTGTACCCTGCCCATAAATGGTTCAAGTCTTGGCTGGTCCCTGCTGAACAGTCTGAGATTCAAACCATCTATGGCTGGCTTTAGCCCCCATTCACACTTAGTGTGTTTTCCTATGCCTGACTATTCTCAACATGCAGAATCCCATTTTGATGACTAAAAAAACAGTACAGGAAACAAATACATGAAATGGAATGCTTGTAAAAGCACCCCCTACATAAATAAAAAAAAACCCTTCACAATCACAAGGAATAGGCTCTGCTCAGGTGTGAATAAAGGGCTTGTGTAGATTGGAAGCAGCAGCATGCTTTCAGGTGCATTTAAGACCAGTTTAAGGAGGCTTCTGAACCTTCAAAGGCACTTCTGGCCTCCATCTGACTCACTTCTGACTTCATAAAACTGCATTTGCATTCTCCATGGCCTGTATGTGACCAGAACAGAAGCACTTCAGGTACAAACAAATCCCTGTTTACACAAGGCTGGCTGCAGACAATTCTCCATTTTCTGGCAGGTATCAGTAAAACATCAAATGTTTGCATTTCACCTGTGTATTTAGCGTTATGCCAGGCTTTGCTTTAAAACTGTTTTTCCACTAACTTGGACAGTTTAAACCAACTACATGTCACACTCAGTAGGGCCACGGATGTGTGCAGCTACATGTATGGGAAAATCTTGACATTTCCTGGAAAAGCCAAGCCTGTCTTCACCCTTCTGTTCCACAGGTCTCCCTAGTGGTCAGTGAGGCTGCCGTTCAAATTAACAGACCAATAAGCATCCTTGGAAGGCAGAAGGGGAAGGGTGTAGAGTAGCATCATTCAAAAATAGTCAAGGTTTACATAATACACTTACATAAGTGCTGCCCATATACCTGGATCTACTGATCATTTTTAGAGTAAATTACACTGAAGCAATGGGTGGATTTACTAATGGCGAATAGACTGTGCACTTTGCAGGTGCAGTTGCACTCTTCAAGGGCATTTGCTCCAGAGCTTAGCAAATGAGGGAAAGATATCCCGACATCCATCTTTTAATCATGTGCAAGCAAAAAATACTGTTTTTTTTTTTGCATGCAATTGTTGCATATGATTAGGTATTCTTTGCAAAGTTAAGCCATCTCAAACAGGCTGTCTCTCAGTCTAGAGAGATGGGTGCCTGTTCTTTCCCCTGTTTGGTTGACTCAGAGGCTCCGTCTCATTCCTTGCACTGTTATTTCACATGGAACAGATACCTATATTTCCTTTCAGGACCATATAGGCTGACTCTTGGCTGGTGATTGATCTAGTAGGCCCACACAGTCTGAAGGGATCCTTGCTGTTGTAACCATCTCATTTTGGGCCCCTCAATTCGGCAAGTACCTTCCATGTCTTCTCCCCACCTAAAATTTCAGCAGTGGAACACTCTTTTCAATGGGAAAAGGGGAATCAATTGGTTGTAATAGAATCTGATACGATAAAGGTAAATTCTTTCCATATGTAGACAAATTGATTTTTGCTTGGCCAATTAGAATTATTTAAAACCCCTCTTCTATACATCCCTGTAGGAAATGTATGCCTTGTCTTTCCACTACTGTTGCACAGAGGAATTAGTTTGCCCTATTGAACTAAATCTTGATTTTATAAGCATCCGGTAGGCCTCTCTTTTTAATTTAATATATTCTGTATAATATTCATGTAAAAAAACAAAGTTTAATGATGATAAAAAGAATTGTAACTATCTATTTAAACATAACTTATTGTACATATTCATAAAGGTCTGTTCTTCTCTCTTATAGCATCAACTTTATGCAGCACTCTTAAGCTTCCCGAGGAAGCTCTTCTGGGCAAAACATGTAGAGCAGAAGTGGCTGCACATGTGTATGACTTGCATGTTTATGTGACATTTTACATTTTAAATATTTTGATATTGAATAAAATTTTTAATTTTTTATCTTAACCACTTCAATACCTGCCGGGCACCCACGATCGTTCATTACAAAGCAGGAACGTGGATCTGTGTGTAAACACACATCCACGTCCTGTCATGGGAGAGGAGACAGATCGTATGTTCCTAGTTTATGGGAACACCAATCGGTCTCCTGCCCTAGGTAACACATTTAACCCCTTGATCACCCCCTAGTGTTAACTCCTTCCCTGCCAGTGACATTTATACAGTAATCAGTGCATATTTATAGCGCTGATCGCTGTATAAATGTAAATGGCCCCAAAATATTGTCAAAAGTGTCAGATCACTGCCATTACTAGTAAAAAAAAATAAATAAAAATGCCATAAATTAATGACCTATTTTGTAGGCGCTGTAAAACTTTTGCACAAACCAATCAATATACGCTTATTGCAATTTTTTGTACCAAAAATATGTAGAGGAATATATATCTGGCTAAACGGAGGAGAACATTATTTTTCTAAATTGGGATATTTATTATAGCAAAAAGTAAAAAATTGTGTTTTCAAACTTATAGCACAAAAAATTTAAACCGCAGAGGTGATCAAATACCACCAAAAGAAAGCTCCATTTGTGGGGGAAAAAAATGCTAAAAATTTCATTTGGGTACAGTGTTGCATGACCACGCAATTGTCATTCACAATGTTACAGCACTGAAAGTTGGCCTGGGCAGGAAGTGGGTGAAAATTCCCTGTATTGAAGTGGATAAATGACCATGTAGTAGACTCATTCTGGCACCTATAAGTCCCGCCTTTTGCATGTCCATATTACTTTTCAAGGGCAGTTGCTCCAGAGCTTAGTAAATGAGGGAAAGATATCCTGACATTTATCATCCAATCATGTGTAAGCAAAATTTTGTTTTGCTTTTTTATTTGCATGCAATTGTTGCATACAATTAGGTATTCTTTGCAAAGTGAAGCTTCACCTTATTTACTGAACTGTGGAGCAAGTGCACAATTTGCCTTAAGCCTTTCACACCTAAGCCTATTTCTGACAAGAAATGTCAGCTGCTTACAATTTGCTTACAAGTTAAAATCCATATTTCTTGGTAGAAAATTACTTAGAACCCCCAAACACATTATTTATATATATATATATATATATATATATATATATATATATATATATATATATATATATATATATATATATATATAAACGGAAAGTAGTCAGACCCCCTTAAATTTTTCACTCTGTGTTATATAGCAGCCATTTGCTAAAATCATTTAAGTTCATTTTTTTTCCTCATTAACGTACACACAGCACCCCATATTGACAGAAAAACACAGAATTGTTGAAATTTTTGCAGGTTTATTAAAAAAGAAAAACTGAAATATCACATGGTCCTAAGTATTTAGAACCTTTGCTGTGACACTCATATATTTAACTCAGGTGCTGTCCATTTCTTCTGATCATCCTTGAGATGGTTCTACACCTTCATCTGAGTCCAGCTGTGTTTGATTATACTGATTGGACTTGATTAGGAAAGCCACACACCTGTCTATATAAGACCTTACAGCTCACATTGCATGTCAGAGCAAATGAGAATCATGAGGTGAAAAGGAACTGCCTGAAGAGCTCAGAGACAGAATTATGGCAAGGCACAGATCTGGCCAAGGTTACAAAAAAATTCTGCTGCACTTAAGGTTCTTAAGAGCACAGTGGCCTCCATAATCCTTAAATGGAAGACATTTGGAATGACCAGAACCCTTCCTAGAGCTGGCTGTGCAGCCAAACTGAGCTAATGGGGGAGAAGAGCCTTGGTGAGAGAGGAAGAACCCAAAGATCACTGTGGCTGAGCTCCAGAGATGCAGTCGGGAGATGGGAGAAAGTTGTAGAAAGTCAACCATCACTGCAGCCCTCCACCAGTCAGGGCTTTATGGCAGAGTGGCCCGATGGAAGCCTCTCCTCAGTGCAAGACACATGAAAGCCCGCATGGAGTTTGCTAAAAAACACCTGAAGGACTCCAAGATGGTGAGAAATAAGATTCTTTGGTCTGAGACCAAGGTAGAACTTTTTGGCCTTAATTCTAAACGGTTTGTGTGGAGAAAACCAAGCACTGCTCATCACCTGTCCAATAGAGTCCCACCAGTGAAGCATGGTGGTGGCAGCATCATGCTGTGGGTGTTTTTTAGCTGCAGGGACAGGACGACTGGTTGCAATCGAGGGAAAGATGTACAGGGATATCCCGGACGAAAACCTTCTCCGGAGTGCTCAGGACCTCAGACTGGGCCGAAGGTTTACCTTCCAACAAGACAATGACCCTAAGCACACAGTTAAAATAACGAAGGAGTGGCTTTACAACAACTCCGTGACTGTTCTTGAATGGCCCAGCCAGAGCCCTGGCTTAAACCCAATTGAGCATCTCTGGAGAGACCTAAAAATGGCTGTCCACCAATGTTTACCATCCAACCTGACAGAACTGGAGAGGATCTGCAAGGAGGAATGGCAGAGGATCCCCAAATCTAGGTGTGAAAAACTTATTGCATCTTTCCCAAAAAGACTCATGGCTGTATTAGATCAAAAGGGTGCTTCTACTAAATACTGAGCAAAGGGTCTGAATACTTAGAACCATGTGATATTTCAGTTTTTCTTTTTTAATAAATCTGCAAAAATGTCAACAATTCTGTGTTTTTCTGTCAATATGGGGTGCTGTGTGTACATTAATGAGGAAAAAAAATTAACTTAATTGATTTTAGCAAATGGCTGCAATATAACAAAGAGTGAAAAATAAAAATTTAAGGGGGTCTGAATACTTTCTGTCCCCACTGTATATTTCATTTTTTTTTTTTTTTTTAAGCAGAGACTCTAGGGGATAAAATGGTGATCGTTGCAATATTTTATGCCACATGGTATTTGCGCAGCGGTCTTTCAAACACGTTTTTTGGAAAGAAAAAGAACACTTTCATGAATCAAAAAAAACTAAACAGTAAAATTAGCCCAATTTTTTTTTATAATGTGAAAGATGATGCAACGCCGAGTAAATGGATACCCAACATATCATGCTTTGAAATTGTGCACTCGTGGAATGGCAACAAACTTTGGTACCTAAAAATCTCCATAGGCGACGCTTTAAAAAAGTTTAACGGTTACTAGGTTAGAGTTACAGAGGAGATCTGGTTCTAGAATTATTCACTCTGACGATCGCGGTGATATCTCACATGTGTGATTTGAACACCGTTTACATTTGCAGGCTATGCATTTTCTTTGCGAGCACATTTTTTTATTTATTTTTACACTGTTCCTTAAAAAAAAAACTGATCACTTTTATTGCTGTCACAAGGAATGTAAACATCCCTCGTGACAGTAATAGGCAGTGACAGCTACTCTTTATGAAGGGATCGGGGGTCCCCAAAGACCCCAAATCCCTCCTTTGCACTTAAAAGTATTCAGACCAGCAATTCTGAATACTGTCATTTTTTTTTAAAATTGGCGCCATTGGCAGCGGAGTAAACTGGAAGTGACGTCATGATGTAGCTTCTGGGATTTTAGATTGGAGACCCGATCGGAGCCGAATCTGGCTTCGCACGGGTCTCAGCCTAGCTGGTAGACGCGCCGGCTGGTGGCTCGGGTCTCCCGGTGGAACAGGAGGCCTGGGAAGAGCATCGGAAAGCGCCCTCTCCTGCTCCTTTAGGATAACAGCCAAATGGCTTTTAGCAGCATCGGTTATTATTACTAAAGAGCCAACCGCCCGCTCTAAAAGGCCATTTAACCCCTTCAAACCATGAACGCAAATTTGCGTATGGTCGGCGTGAAGGGTTTAAATACATCAATCCCAATATCTTTTCATCATGTTCTCAGATTGAACTATTGTGATAGCATTACTTTAAGGGCAAGGACATTACTGAGCTTAAGTGTTACTAAACCCACAACAGTAAAATCAGTCTGTATATGCAGTAAAGCATGCTTGTTATACTCACTGTGGAACCTAAGTGGTTGATCCTCTGCACTGTGTAAAAAGGTTGTTTGATCATGTATGCACAGGTCCTCCCCTTCTTGCATTGCCCCCAAAACATGTCCAGATAAGACAGAGTTACTGGAGTCAGGCTGCACATGCTCAGTTTGGTGTGTATTGCTAGAGTGTTTTTTTTTCTTGGGAGAGTGCATGTGATCAGCACAGGGCCAATCAGCACTGTCCAAACAGAGGGCCAGGGGTCCTGCATCCTGATAGCACAGCTAGTGTAGTGTGAAAACTCCTCCTACAAGCTTTAATCCGGCACTGATAGAAGTCACAAGACTGCTATAACTGCTGATGAGAACATGTATTTAGCAGTTTATATTTCCAAAAATGATTGCATTTCCATGTTCTGTGTACTGTGGGAGACCAGCTATGGTGAATGGACAGAGCGATCGGTTCCACCTGTCAGTTTTTCAGGCGGGTCCAATTGGACCATGCATTGCTCTCTATGTCCGCTGACACAACTGCCAGCATCCGACCCAATAAAAACAGACAGATGGGGATCCATTCCACATCCGTCTGGTGGATCAGATTGGATGACAGTCGGATAGAAACAGATAGGTGGTTCGTTTCCATCCAACAGCCCATAGAGGACAGCAGGCTGTGTCCATGTCCGCTGTGCATTGGAGTGGACATGGACCTGTCATCTGCCTGTTCAGCGAACATGCTGGCGGACTTCGTCAGTGTGAAAAGGGCCTTACTCCAACTGTTTTATTAATTTTCTTTTACAATGTAAACAAAATGAATCTTTGCAGGGTTACATTATAAAACTTCATGTACTGTAAAGGGTTAACATACCAAGCACTCCACCTGGTAAAGTCGGAAGAAGTCAGGAAAAACGCCCAACAAGCAAAACCCTATTCATTTAAATGGTCCCTGTTCACATCTGAGCGTTTTGTAGCCTGCAGCAAAATCCCTGAAGCTCAAAAAAGCACATGAGCTTCTTTTTGGGCAGATTACAGGCGTTTTTCTGCTTTTTACATTGGTGACCTTTTGGCCTGTTCAAAATCGCGGCAAAAATGCGGTAAAATCGTACGACTTTCTGCCTGAAAACGTAATGCTCAGGTGTGAATGCAGCCTAAGCCTTTGGTTTCTGCTGTATACTGTACATTGAATACCCTATAACACCACTACGCAATCTCAAAGCGAAACATGATAACATCACTAGTATCACGTGACGCCATGTTCAAAATGTCCCAGAAAGGAGCCAGGGATAGTGATGTGGCGGTGGAAACAGGGGTAGACTGAGCAGCATTTGTGTGCTTACCGCAGGTGATACCAACATCATGGAGCCCCAAACTATCTACACTGCTGAACCTACATCGGCTGCCGCCTTGATTTGTTTGTCAGCCACACAACTCATGACTGATTTGCTATCTGGCTTTTCAGCCTGAATTTATGGCAGTACAGCCGACCGGTGGTGTGTATTTAAGCAGTGGATTTGTGGCAGTGTGGGCCTTGACAGGGGCACCTTCTTCTAATGACTGTCTGTCCATATGTGCACTTATGGCAACAGAGACTTTGAAGACCCTATGTATGTTAATACATTACACTCCAGTATTTGACTGAAAAAATCTATACCAACCTATGTGTTCTTTTGCTCAAGTGATCAATCAGCTGTGTGGGAATATGGCATTCATGAACTCTGGGAGATCTAGCGCCTAATTGACTTGATATGCACTCGTTACCAATACTTCAGCATTTTGGATACTTAGGAATTGCGCTCTTCTTTTTCTTCCCCCTTCCTCCATCCTCCACCCTCCAGAGGCTCGAGCACCCAGGGACCTCTGCATATGTGGTTATACCAGTTTACACTGTTTCTTTATATTTTGATACGGGCTGTTGCAGTGGTATAGCCACTTATGCATGGATCAACTGGCGTCGGGACGATTGTTATTATCGTTGTGTGTTTCATGTCACTGCTTTTTGTTTTTGCATTTTTGTTTTGTGTCACGATTGCTAACCGTGCAGGGTTACTTTCCCCAAGTGCCCGCGAAACGAACACCAAGTCTGGCATCAAATTTAACTCATCTCCTTTTTAGAGGTTGATCCATTTGATTTTATCATCATTAATAAAGTAAATATTAATCCCAACACTGTATTGTGTGACACTCCTGTGCCTGTCTTTTTCTTCACATTCTTTTGTGGAGTTGCTTCTTCTTTGCCTATGTCATCACTATGCCTTAAGATACGACTTTCTACTCTGCAAATTCAATAAATAGTTTTTGGGAAAAAAAAAAAAAAAAAAAAAAAAAGGGAAGCACATTTTAGACTTCAAGATCAGTTAACAAACCCCCCCCCCCCCAAACAGTATACTTTTTTCTAAAACCAAAAACCCTGGAGAATAACCGTGATAGTTACCAAACCGCTATAGCGCTTCTGAAAGCATTGCTCCCTGGAAAGCACACTGCAGTGCACAGCGGCTTCAACCTTTTCACTTCATGGGGGCGTGTCCGGCTGTTGAAGGAGCAAGACGTGCTGCAGTGAAGCTCCACAGAGCGGGAGCCAATCCACGGCCATCCTGCTGCAGCTGTCAGCTGTGGGAGAGCCTCCAAACTCTCCCCAGCTATCCCCGGACTACATCTATCTTATTCCCAGCGGGAATTGTGGGGTTTGGCTACCCGATCGGGTTTCTCCAAGTCTGCGGCCGGGCCTACAAGACAACAACCCGCTGCCATCTTGAGGCCTATTGTGCCTCCTGCATCCCCAGGCCCCGGTGCCGCGATCCGCGGGAGGAGAGATGCCGGATCGCCACACACAGGCATCGGACATCCCTGGGAGGTGGCCACACTATAAGGGGACCCGAGTGGACGCTGAGAACTCCACGGAGGCCGACTCCGGAAGCCCGCGGCCCGCCTCCATCTTGCGGCCTGCTAAACAGGACAGAGCCTCCAGGACCAGGGACTGTGCCTCAGAATAGCGGCGCTGTTCCCCCTGCGCCATAATCTCAGTCCAGGACTTATTTTCCTGCCCTTTTTTTGCCACCATCTGGGCACCTGTGGTCCTGTACTTCCTCCCCAGTGCCTCTACCCTCATAGTGGCTGTGTTCTGTTGGGGGCCCTAGCCTGGAACAGGCTGCCTATCGTTTCAGCAGCTCCCATCCCTTCACTGGACTCTTGGGGTTTGCCTGCCACATATTACCACGCTGCAACTTACTGTACGGGGCACGCTGTCCCTCAGCAACCCTGGACTGTACTCCCACTGCCACAACTTGTACCCTACCAGCATATTACCTCCTTTATTGAGCCATCAGCTGAGCCCCACCACTGCTGCTCTGCCAGCCCTGTGTCTCTGCAATACTGTTATATGGGGACACTGATCTGTGATGTCACCCAGTTTGTAGAGCCTGATTCTACTCTTATGGAGGATATCACTTAATTGAATACGGGGCCGCCACCTGCTCACCGAGAACTCAGAGATGCTTTTTTAAACACGTCTAGCTGCAAATGTAAGCCTGATTGACCACCACATTCCACGAGCACCTCATGGGCAAAGTTGGCCAACAGCAACGTTACTACAAGCCACAATTTGGGCTACGCGAGGGTCTAAATATGGAACGCTTTGTTACTAGATCACAACCTGCACCCCTGAACCCCTCTGCGAACCCTTTCATCATAATAGATCCATCCTTGGATATGGAAGACTCAGTGAATCCTCCATTAGCTGATACTCAGACCCAAGTTCCTAATTCATCACCCTTGCACGAGCCCCTCACTCCTGATATCCTGGACACTAAACTACAGCTTTTACTTCAACAAATCACATTTAATGTCTCGGCAGAGGTGAGCAAATTGGCCGCAGAATTGAGGAGGGAAATAACCCAGATTGGGGAACGTACCGACACTCTTGAAAATAAATTTGATGAGATGATAAGCTATGTTCAGGCCATAGAAGAGGGAAAACCACAATCTCCGTCTCTCAGTTTCCCAGCTACAACTGCAACAGGGGGATTTGGAGAACAGAGGGAGACGACAGAACTTGCGCTTTAGGGGTATCCCGGAGACAGTGGGAGACCCCGATCTGCGCTCATACCTTTTGGGCCTTTTTAACAACCTAGCCCCCACAATTGTGGACATAGATTGGCGCCTGGACAGAGCGCACCGGTCCCTGGGCCCAAAACCCCCATCAGGAGCCAGACCAAGGGATGTCGTGGTAAGGTTTCATTATTTTGAAAGCAAAGAGGCACTAAATTAACAAATCCCAAATTATGTAGAAAGGTGCGAAATTACAAATCTTTAGTGATTTTTCGCCCTTCACCCTTGCTAAAAGAAGGAACCTACGTCCAATTACTTCTTACTTACAACATCATAAAATCCCATACTACTGGGGCTTACCTTTTTGTCTTGCTGTGTCTAAAGGCAGAACTCAGTTTACCCTGCGTGAACTGCAGGAAGCGGACGCTTTCCTTAAAAATCTCGGCCTGCCTCCACTCCCGGGAGAAGATCTGATACCACCTGCCGCCCAGGTTCACATGCCTCAAAGCACTCCCAGTCGTATCTGGACCCCTGTATGGGGCAAATCCAAGAAACACCTCTCTACACCTCAACGACTACGTCCCTCTAAACAAACTCCTTGAACTTTTTATTGTTTTTTTTTTGTGTGGTTTTTTTTTTTTCCCATTTTTCCTGTTTTCGGATCCTGACCTCCATGCCTTTTGTGGTTCCATTCCCTTATGGCTTAAATGCAACTAATTTGTTGTACTGGTTCACAAAGTATGGTGCCTACTCTGTTTCTTGTTCAGAGTAGTCCTTTTTTCTCATCCCATGAGAGTTTCCCATTAGAGGTATTAATGTTTTAGATGACAGAACGTTTTTGTTTATTTGCTGACATCTTCCTTCCATTGTAAACAGATTTTTCATAGTTGATCTTATATTGCATGTTACAGAGTTCATAAGGTGAGCAGCGGGTCCTCCATTTACTCCATCTAGAGTGTCCTGATGGAAGTCCGTGCACGCCCCTGCCAGGCCTTGGTTTCTATCCAAGGCTACCTGAGAAGTATTGAACTCTCAGGTTTTTGATAACTTTTATTTTTTTTTCTCTTTTGTTTAGTGTTGTATCCGTTTTTTTTTTTACTCCTTTTTCCATGTTTATGCATCTACTCTACAAGTTGAAATTGCATTATCCTGTCTCCTTTATTCTGGAGTGGTCCCACCACAGGTTATGTATGTCCATACCCAGATACCGAGAACTAATGAGTTTTGGTAACACTCACACACAGCATTAGGTCTATTTTCATGTAACCGATATTATATACGTTATCCCTTTCATGATTCTCACACTAGCCTATCTGAATAGACCTCATCCATGGCCTTGAGGATCTTATCATACAATGTGAAGGGTTTAGGTTCTATCAGCAAGCGCTGGATGGCCCTGAAGGACTTCAGGGCTTCTGGCACTGACGTGATATTGATACAGGAAACACATTTCCGAGCGGGAGGTTCATTTAAATTTGCCTCAAAGTTTTTTCCCACCTTCTTCCTTGCCTCTGATTCCAGGGGCAAGGCAGGAGTAGCCATATTAATAAGGAAGTCATGTCCTATTAAAAGGTCAAAAAGTCTCACATTGACCCCCACGGAAGATTCCTTGTTTTGGACTGTGAATTTATGTTCACTTCTTTTACTCTGGTTAATCTATATGCCCCTAATACAGGCCAGATCGACTTCCTTAACAAACTTTTTGACTCTCCCCAATATTACTCACAACCTTTTGTGGTTATTGGCGGGGATTTCAATCTGATTATGTCACCCATTAGAGATAGACAAACCCTCCTTGGTAATGTACCTTCCAAAAATATTATATCCCAAGCTGCTGCCTTTCGTAGATGTATTAGATCTCGTTGGCTATTCGATTCATGGAGGATAAGACATCCCTCTGCCAAACAGTTCACGTTTTATTCGCCGGCACATAAGATGTACTCACGTCTCGACCACTTTTTCATCTCAGCCCCACTTATCCCCTATGTGGTCGAGTCTGACATTCTCCCTATTACATGGTCGGACCATGCGCGTATGTCTTGGATCTAACGCTCTCCAAGACATACCCCAAATCCTGTCATTGGCGTTTAAATGATCATCTCTTACAGTCCGAGGTTTCCCGTTCTATCCTAGAGAAAAGTCTAATGCCCCATACACACGGTCGGACATTCCGACAACAAAATCCTAGGATTTTTTCCGACGGA
The DNA here is from genome assembly GCA_037952925.1 of Lithobates clamitans. Taxonomy (NCBI): domain Eukaryota; kingdom Metazoa; phylum Chordata; class Amphibia; order Anura; family Ranidae; genus Lithobates; species Lithobates clamitans. Next base: position 654,946 of record JBBGZY010001579.1, on the reverse strand, counting down.
TGTTGGCTCAAACTTGTCTTGCATACACACGGTCACACAAAGTTGTCGGAAAATCCGATCGTTCTAAACGCGGTGACGTAAAACACGTACGTCGGGACTATAAACGGGGCAGTGGCCATTAGCTTTCATATCTTTAATTATTCTGAGCATGCATGGCACTTTGTCCCTCGGATTTGTGTACACACGATCGGAATTTCCGACAACGGATTTTGTTGTCGGAAAATTTTATAGCCTGCTCTCAAACTTTGTGTGTCGTAAAATCCGATGGAAAATGTGTGATGGAGCCTACACACGGTCGGAATTTCCGACAACAAGGTCCTATCACACATTTTCCATCGGAAAATCCGACCGTGTGTACGGGGCATAAGAGATTATTTTCAACTTAACACAGGAACAGAATCTCAGTTTTCTACGCTGTGGGAGGGGCACAAGGCAGTGTTTCGTGGTAATTGTATTGCTGAAAGCTCTCGGTTGAAGAGAGATAGGGATGGACTTATACAGTCCCTGACATCTGCTCTGATAGCTGCCAAACGTAGGCTGCTGTGTGCTCCCACAGTGGTGAAGCTGCGTAGAGTCACCTCTCTTAGAGAACGAATTAAACTGATAAAGTTAGAAAAAAAATGCTAGGTCCTTACTATGGACAAAACAGAAATTTTACGAATACTCTAATAACCCTTATAGGATGTTAGTAAATAATCTGTACCCACGACCATTTAGCTCGTTCCCTGACTTCCTCCAGCAAGCAGACGGATCTAGAACGCATTGCCCCCATGAGATGTCCAAGATTTTTGGTAAATTCTATAGCAAATTGTATAACTGCTTGACTCCGGAGAATAATTTTAATTTTACCCAGGAAAAATTTGAATCCTTCTTTTCTAATATAAAGCTACCGACATTATCTGCGACAGATCTAGATAGTTTGAACATGCCCATAACGGCTGAAGAACTCCTGGCTGTGGTTAAGAATCTCCCATTGCATAAGTCACCTCGTCCTGATGGTCTATCTTATTTTTATTACAAAACTTTTTTTGACGTCCTCTCTCCACACGTTAACTCTATATCACTCTCTTCTTAAAAGGTACGCCCCCACTCCCACATTTCTCCCACTCATTCATTTCAGTTATCCCAAAACCTGGTAAGGACCCCTCTATCCCAGATAACTACAGACCCATAGCCCTTCTAAATTCGGACTGTAAAATATTTACCAAAATCCTTGCGTCCAGGTTATCCAAACTTATCCCCAAACTGATTCATAGGGACCAGGTGGGTTTCGTGCCGGGCAGACATGCGGGGGGACAATACCCGCCGTACAATAGAACTAATAGATCTTCTTTACAGGTCTTCCCACTCGGCACTGATCTTAAGTTTAGACGCACAGAAGGCCCTTGATAAGCTGAGTTGGCCTTATATGTTTGCCACCTTAAAAACATATTATTTTAATGGCCCTTTTTTAAAAGCTTTAGAGGCGCTTTATTCCACTGGCACGGCTCAAGTACAGATGTCGTCCCTCCCATCGCCTGGTTTCCCCATGACTAATGGGACTCGGCAGGGATGTCCTTTATCACCCTTACTTTTTATCCTGTGTCTGGAACCACTGGCCAAGTCCATTCGTACTCATCCAGATATTCGTGGGGTGCTGATGCGACAGGGGGAATATAAACTATCACTCTTTGCAGACGGCATTCTATTACCAACCCACTGATATCTCTCCCTTCTTTACACAAACTACTGACCTCCTTTGGTGCCATCTCCGGGTACAAAGTCAATACTTCCAAAACTGAAGCCCTTCCCATACATATTCCCCCGCCACTGCTATCTCAGCTTAAAGACTCATACCCTTATAAATGGTGCACTGCCTCTCTTAAATATTTAGGTGTCTTACTTATACCATCTTACTCTTCCCTTTACTCCGCAAATTTTCCTCCTTTGATCTTAGACATTAATAAATCTTTATCGACTTGGGACAAAATATCCTCTATCCCTATTAGGCAGGATTAATGTCCTCAAGATGTCTATTTTACCGAGGTTACTTTATCACTTTGAGACATTACCAGTTGCCTTAACCTCCTCTCAAATGAAAGCACTCCAGAGGAATTTCTTAAAATTCATATGGAACGGCAAAGCTCACCGCATTGCAGGCTCGGTAGTATTTCCTCTGAGATCCTGGGGAGGTTTGGGTGCTCCGGACATCACCAAATATTATTACGCCACACAGTTGAGGGCTATCGCATCGTGGTCCTTCTTTACATGCATCTAATCAATGTACCGCTATTGAAAAGGGAGTGCTATACCCGATTCACCCATGTTCTCTGGTTTGGGGTGCCCCCCCTTCCCTGGATCCCATATACAAACGTCAATGCACTGCTCCAATGGCTTTTACCCTAACCATTTGGCGTAAGTGTCTCAAACTATTCTCTCACTTCGTCATGCTCTCCTCTTGCTAACGTGCTATTTAATCCGCTCATACCAGATAGCTTGTCCCTGGGTAGGGTCTTCCCATGGCTTACCGCATCCCTCATCCAGCTCCGAAACCTAGTCCACCCCATTACATGAGAACGTGGTCCCATATACTAAGCCGACCTATCACGGTACAAATGGGACAAGATTTGGTCCTCTATTTTGAAGTCTTCAAAATGTGTAACCCAGAGAGAGCCATCCATTAAGATCCTTATGTTCTGGTACAGGTCTCCAGATGTAATTCATAAATTTGAACCCTCGGTCTCGCCACGCTGTTGGCGTTGCAGAACCGACACGAGTACTTTATTTCACATTTTTTGGCAGTGTTCCCTAATGCAACCCTTTTGGCGTGACGTGAGTGTACTCATTCAGAAGGTAGTAGATGTGTCCCTCCCGTTGGATCCCTTGAACTGTTTGTTGGGTCTTCCCCTTTCAAACACAACCAAAAAAAAAAAGAAAAAATCGGTTAATCCCCTATATTTTATTAGCCGCCAGACGGCTTATTCCACTGTGCTGGTTATCCAATGCTCCTCCTCCGCGGTCCAGATTTTACATCTAATGGCTGAAATTCGAAGGATGGAGTTTCTAACAGCCTCCGTACACGATTCTATCTTTCAATTTAATAAAACTTGGGAACCTTTGGATCTATCGGATTTTGGGTCGCCTCTGGCAAACAACATGCCCTAAGTAATATTAATTTCATATTATTCTTGCATGTGTGTGCTCCTTCCTTCTCTTTTTTTTTTAATATCTCTAATGCGTATGTCATACCCTTCTCAGAAGTCATGTGGTTTTGTGACTGCTTTTGGAGTTTCAATATGTATTTATAAGTTACCTGTTTTACATACTTCCTAAAAGCTATACAGTCCACTCCTGTGTCCTGTATCCATGGACATCGTTGGTTTACAATTACCTTTACTTTTCTTTTTATCTCAAGTTGTATGTTGACATTGAGTTGTTATTATTAATGTGATGTATATTGTGTAACAAGATTGTATATTTTCTTTTAAAAATTTAATAAAAATACAATAAAAAAAAAAAACAAACCTTTTCACCTAAACACCCTCATTGACAAATTAAGTCTAATCAGTCTAATGTTTAAATGACATCCCAGTGTTAGTAAATGGAAGAGGTAAGCTAGACTGGACACAAAACCCAAGGGCCTGCAGGAGCTTCCTCATTTAAAGTGTCCATTTGGACAGAATTAGCGAGAGTTATAACCCCTGTCAGTTTTTGGGTAGTTTGCCATCTGTGTCCCATTGGGGAGATTTCCCTTCACCGCCTGTTCCATAGCCAAAGCAGGACGTATGTGGAAATCCCTGCAAAAGTGGAGGAATCCTGGTGTGTCAGCAGAACTAGTGTCCTCATTAGAAAATGCCTCCTCTAATAGTGTTCTGAACAGTAAATGGGAAAAATAGAGAGGGAGAATCTCCCTAACGGGGGCACAGACAGCAGTAAGAACTGGCAGGTGTTTTAATACTTCTCCACTCTAACCATGCCCTTTAGGACAAATGTTTACATAGATGAAATTGCAGCATTAGTATAAAAATGCACCTAGAAAAGATGAATTTTGGTAAGGTTTGGTAGGTTCTACTAAATAGACTTTCAAATTTGTGCAATAATTACTTAAAAACTACACGCATATGCAAGTGTAAACAATATTGATATTATGTGCACTAGCATTAGAAGAGTCTAGAACAAGTGATTTTACAGATCTAGGAAAATAGAAAAGAAAAGGGAAACATATTGAGAAATTACAGTCAACATCAATTGTGTCTCTGTGAAAAAGAGCTGCAATACAGAACTCAATACTGCAACAAAGAAATGTCTTTTTGAAGTAACTTTAGAATTCTTTAAATATATACACTACAATCAGAATCAATGTGACACACGTACTGTATGTCAATATTATTCATAAGGTTCAAAACATTAATGAAGACAGTCTGTTTAATCATTCGGTATGCACTAAGCAATGAGGACGTGCATCTATTCAAATCCCAGACAAAAAGTGGCTTAGATGGTGTCAACTGCACTCTAATGCCCCGTACACACGGTCGGATTTTCCGATGGAAAATGTCCGATCGGAGCGTGTTGTCGGAAATTCCGACCGCGTGTGGGCTCCATCGGACATTTTCCATCGGATTTTCCGACACACAAAGTTGGAGAGCAGGAGATAAAATTTTCCGACAACAAAATCCGTTGTCGGAAATTCCGATCGTGTGTACACAAATCCGACGGACAAAGTGCCACGCATGCTCAGAATAAATAAAGAGATGAAAGCTATTGGCCACTGCCCCGTTTATAGTCCCGACGTACGTGTTTTACGTCACCGCGTTTAGAACGATCGGATTTTCCGACAACTTTGTGCGACCGTGTGTAGACAAAACAAGTTTGAGCCAACATCCGTTGGAAAAAATCCTAGGATTTTGTTGTCGGAATGTCCGAACAAAGTCCGACCGTGTGTACGCCCTATAAGGAATAGTTTATGCTAATCAGAAACCATAGTTTTCCCAATAATTTCAAAGTGATCTAGGACACCCTGCAGAGGAAACATTGTTTTTTTATACACAGAAAACTAAAATATTTGTTTTTTAACCTGTCCAACCACTTTGCACCCCTAGGACATTTTCTTCTGGCCTGTTGTACACTGCCTTATAGACAATATATTCCACTCTTCAAAAAACAGATTAGCAGTGTATATTCTATAATATATCACATATACTTATCACACACATATACATAACATCTCTGCAATATATGCAGCTTTTCCATGTTTTAGCTCCATAATGTTTTTTACTGTAATTTGACATAGCATACAGAAAGGCAAACGTTTACGTTTACGCTTACAATCACATGATGCTTATAATCATTAAACAGAAGTCACAACAGAAGTGGCTTTAAAGATGGTAAACATACCAGGTATGGCATATAAAAAAAAAAAAATTAAAAAGAAAAAGCTACACCATCGCTTCTCAAATATCACAGCCAATAAAAAGAAAGCATTGTCGATCTGGTAGTAAGGGTGAACGCATGAAATTACTAGTTGCACACCAACTAATCAAAAAATAAAGATCACAAAGAATTTAGGGGTTGCATAGGAAACTGTAGGATATATAAAATTTGTGATGAGGTTTAAAAGATCATATAGTGGAATCTTCCATGTGAGGATGAACTCCCTTAATTTGCCTATCTCCAAGAGTTTTCACCCGTAGTAGGGGAGAACAGGAATTTACCGACACGTCCCTCAGCTGGAGAGCCTATTAAAATGGATAAATGAGAGGTTTAGGAGGTGGGGACTCAAACAGGACAGTTGTTGTGTTTCAACAAGTGGCAGACATTGTAGCTTTATATTCAGCAGAAGTTTGTTAGCGGAACTTCTTGAGTAGCTTAGTAAAAAACAACAAAGAATAAAAAGATGGTAGCATTTTTTTATTTGCACACAAACACAATCTAATCCCTTTTTTGTACAAAATAAAAGATGAGCTAGTGCAGAGTAAATAGATACCAAATGTGTCCAGCCTCAAAACTGCATGTGTCCAAAAAGTGGTGAAAAATTGTGGTACCCAAATGGATAGGTGACCATTTAAATGCCCTTAAAAGCTCTTTAGTTTAGAGCAGGGGTCTCCAAACATTCTATAGACAGGGGCAGTTTGGAGACCACTGGTTTAGAGGAAACCACAAATGAGGGACCTAAAATTATTTTCTCACTACGTTTGTGGAGACATATTACCCATGTGGTGCAATTGCCGATTACATACATATGGGCACCAATTTGCTTTTGCAGGTTTGTGGCAGGGTGAATGAGCTTTTATTTAATTATTTTAAAATTCCTTTTATAAAAAATGCTTTTTTTCTTTTTTAACATTTAAATATTTTTAATTTCATTTAATTTTATTGCATTCACAAGGGGGCTAACAAGTTGTACAAAGTATGGTCAGCTTAATAAATTATTTTAGCGTAGAAGTTGCAGGAATTCAGCACATAAACAGTTACAGTTGTGAGAGGAATAGTATATCGCCAGCTATACTCCTGCAGTCCTAGCCAGTTCTGACAGGTTTTTTTTTTTTTTTTTAATCTTAAAAATTCCTTAATCAGGGTAGATGGATGAATCTCCTGCTGCAGCCATTGTTTTCTAGCAGTCAGCTGTCAAAATACACAAGCAGTGCCTGCATCTGACTGATTGCAGGCACTGTCCAGCTGACCATTATTCAATCGACTCCATTGATTTTTTACATGAAAGATACCTGGCAAAGTGGTGGCAGCTGAAATTCGCTCAGTGTAATATGGGCAGATTAAGAGTGCAGTAAAAATATCATTAATAGCTTGCTTTGTCTGTGCTGGAAACTGAGCCATCAGTGGGGAATATACTTTGTGCCAAGAGATAAAGGGATGTCTCATTCCCCACATGCATTTCATAGCTATGCGTTCCACAGGGCAGATGGAGGAAGAGGAGAAAACCAACCAGATTCAATAAGTGTGGTGACAGGCAGAAGAGGTGGAATAACTGATCAGACAAACCAATGATCTGAATGATAAAAGCTGTAGAAGACACTGACAGTAAGGAACTGTACCTTAGAAAAGGGGAATGGAGAGTAGTCAGAAGTTGAATATGAGGAAAGAGCTTGGTGCACAGAAATATAACTAAAGCAAAAAAAAAAAAACCACACCAGTATTTCCCAGCATACTTACCAGCTAGCCAGCAAAAAAAACAAAAAAAACAAAAAAAACAAAAAAAAAAACACCACTAACAATTTGCGTTAAAGAGAAGTGCATTTATCCTGTCTACCCCTTTAGGATGACCTACCAGATATCGCTTCCACCGCCAAGGATGCATACTTACCTCGATTCTGAGGACTACAGCCACCAGGGATTGTTTACACCCTGTGCGACAAAACCAAAGTCTGTGGGCTACACCTGTGCAGTAAAGCCCCATGTAAGTCTATGGGGCATGTCTCCCTGCATCCTCCATCCTACTTCGATGGGACCTTTAATGCACAGGCACAGCCAGGAGACAGAGGGCTTTAAGCACAAAATGTAAGCAATCCCCAGAGCCCACAGCTGTTAGCTTGATTTAAGTATGCTTCCCTGGAGGAAAGGGAGAGGGGGGGGGTGTCTTTGGCTAGGTCAGCTTAAAGCGGTTGAATGCTCTGGGAAAAAGAAAAAAAAAAAAAAAAAACAACTTGTAAGGCAAAGGCATAATGAGCTAGTATGCACTGCATACTAGCTTATTATAAAACACTTACCTTAGAACGAAGCGCCCGCACTGCCTCCTGGTCACCGCTGAGGGAGCCGACATGTTCCCTCTGTGTTTCTTCTGGGTTTGCAGCAAATTCCTTCAATTCAGTGCAACACCCAGTGCTCAGACAAGTAATGCCCTGTACACACGAGCAGAATGTCTGACAGAAAAAGTCCGACAGAAGCTTTTCATCGTCTATTCCGATTGTGTGTATGCCTCATCGGACATCTTTTTTCGAAAATTCTAACGGACCTAGAAATGGAACATATTCTAAATATTTCCGACAGAACCAATTCCTATCGGGAAAACCGATCGTCTGTATGCTGTTCCGACAGACCAAAAACGACACATGCTGTAAAGCAAATACGAGACAGAAGCTATTGGCTACTGGCTATTGAACTTCCTTTTTCTAGTCCCGTCATAAGTGTTGTACGTCACCGCGTTCTGGACGGTCAGACTTTGGGGTGACCGTGTGTAGGCAAGACTGCTTGAATGGAATTCCGTTGGAGTTCTGTCAGAGAAACCTTCCAAGTTTATTCCGATGGCCAAACCGGTCGTGTGTACGCGGCACAAGGCAATATTGTCTTCTTACCAGATTCCAAAAAGGTCTTTGAATTTGGTAAGAAAGCAATCTTGCCTTACTTGTCTGAGCACTGGGTGTTGCACTGAATTCGAAGGACTTTGATAATTTCATCACTATATGGACTTTGGTGTTCATTCAATATAAATTTCAATCTTTTATATGACAGCGCAACACATTTTTTTACATTTAAAATAGAACTATACCTAAAACTTTTCTTTTTTTGATTTTAGATAGAGAAGGGGAGGTTCACAACCCTGTAAGTTAGTTTTTTGCCATCTGTGTCTCATGGGGAGATTTCCCTTCACTTCCTGCCCCATAGCCAAAACAGGAAGTGAGAGGAAATCCCTGCAAATTAAGGGAATCCCTTGGGAACCCCCCAAGGTATCCTTATTGGAAGATTTCCCCTCTATTACTTTTCTGGGGACAACCCAAAATATGGAATTTTCTTTGCTTTCACATTCAATGACAATGGTAAGCAGAACAAACAGAGAGGGTGAATCTTCCTAATGGGAGGCATAAACAACAATAAAAAACTGACAAATGTTCTAGTCCACCTTCACTCTGTACAGAACAAAAAAATTACATTTGCGCAATCAGGCAACACTGTACCCAAACAAAATTTTTGCCATTTTTATGAGACAGCTAGAGCTTTCTTTTGGTGATATTTAATTACCACTGGGTTTTTTACTTTTTGCTAAACATAACACAACATAATTTAAGTCAGGTGTTTTAGGCCCCTTTCACACGAACGGACTGTTCAGGTCCGCCTGTCAGTTTTGTCGGCGGACCTGAACGGGCGCTCCATGTAAGGCTATGAAGCGACGGTGACATGTCCGCTGACATCCGACCCGGTCCGATCCGCCAAAATCAGATGGATGGCCCTACGTTCACATCCGTCCCTGGTGGATTGGATCGGGTGAGATCTGACGAAAACGGACATGCTGTCCATTTTCGTCCGATCTCTCCATAGCGACCAGCGGCGCTCGACAAGCCCCTCCCCGCTCAGTGAGCAGAGCGGGACCTGTCATATACGCCGGCTCAGCGGAGATCAACGGAGAGATCTCCCGCTGAGCCGGCGGACAGAGGCGGACTCCACGGCAGCGGATCCGCCTCGTGGGAATGAGGGCTTAAAGCGGAGTTCCACTGGTTTTTGAGTTTATTAAAAAAGTCAGCAGCTAAAAAAAGTATAGCTGCTGACTTTTAATAAACAGACACTCACCTGTCCCACGGTCCAGCAATGCGGCCGCCCGAAGCCTCCGTTCTCTCCCCCCTCCTCTTCGAGGCGCCGACATTGTGAGTGTGGGCGCCCGGCTGTGACAGTTTGCGGCTTGACAGCCGGGCGCGCACTGCGCATGTGCGAGCCGCACTGCGCTCCATCAATGGCCAGGCAATGTTCTGGGACCTGTGACACGTCCCAGAAGATTGCCGGGAGGAGTCGCCTAGGCGGCCAGAAGTTGGAAGCAGGAAGTGGGACAGGAAGTCCTACTCCAAACCAGGTACCCAGCCCCCCCCCCCCCAAAAAAAAAATTACATGCCAATTGTGGCATGTCAGGGGGTGAGGAGCACTTAAAGCGGATGTTCCACTTTTGGGTGAAACTCCGCTTTAAAACATACAAAAAAAATAAATAAAATGTGTTACTCATTTAGAAAGAGGAAATAACTTTTGAATGAAACACAAATGTGTAGTTTCTTTTTAGAGGTGAAAAGAAAACATAAAAGCCAAGGTCACAACAGTCACATGTAGAAGAGAATGCATAAATAAGGTGGTGGCCAGTCTGCACTTCCTCAAACATGTACAGGTTATTGCTGAGTTAATTACTTGTTCCCAACTTGTGCAATACGTATGATTCGATCAAAGTGCAAACTGTAAAATAATCCAAGATTTTGTTTCGAGAATTCCTAGCTCTAAATCCCCTACCATCAAAAAAAGTTTGTCTGTGATATACAGATCAGTCACACTAAGGCTGCATTCACACTACAGTGTTTTGAATCGCGGGCAGATTTGCTGTGGATCTGCCCGCGCTGAGGAGTGAATGACAAAACGCGGGACTCGCATTCGAGATGCCATTCATTTGAAGGACACCTCAAATAGCTGTGCAGGTCTGCCGGGAGTGTCATGCGATAAAACGTGCTGCAGTCGTGGCAACCTTCATCACCCAAAAATAGTTCAGGTGCTACTTTTGGGCGACATGCGCCCCGCGATGCAGGTTGCCACGACTGCAACACATTTTATCACGTGACAATTGCGGTAGACCCGCACAGTGATTTGAGGTGTCATTCAAAGGAATGCGAGTCCCGCGTTTTGTCATTCACAGCTCGGCACTGTCAATTTGTGGGCAATTTGTGGGCATATGCGCAGCAAATCTGCCCGCGATTTAAAATGCTGTAGTTTGAATGCAGCCTAAATCACCCCTTAGATTTCATTTTTTTTCTCTTTAACCAGCAGGCTTGGGAAAAAAAAACCCACCACACACACCAGACCCAAATTACTCCATCCACACATTTGAGGTGGATGGGGTAAATCACTCCCCCTGTGCTATTGTATTCTGACAGTATCCTTCCCCTCTGTCAGGGTACAATGATCAGCACTGCCAGCTGTAGTCTGCAGCACGGATCGAGTGGCATTTATCTGACATGCTGGTTGTACAGAAGTCAATCGGCAGATCAACTGTCCAATTATTGTCCCCATACATGGAACGAAAGGCAGTCTAATTTTGAGAGATTATATATATATATATATATATATATATATATATATATATATATATACATACACACACACACACACACACACACACACACACTCTCACTATCTCACAAAATAAACCCGTCACATTTATGTAAATATTTTATTATATCTTTTCCTGTGACATCACAGAAGAAATTACACTTTGCTACAATGTAAAGTAGTGAGTGTACAGCTTGTTTAACAGTGTAAATTTGCTGTCGTCTCAAAGTAACTCAACATACAGCCATTAATGTCTAAACCGCTGACAACAAAAGTGAGTACACCCCTAATTGAAAGTGTCCAAATTGGGCCTAAAGTGTCAATATTTTGTGTGGCCATTAATTTTCCAGCACTGCCTTAAAGCGGAGTTCCACCTGTTTTTTCGTTTGTTAAAAGTCAGCAGCTACAAAGTGTAGCTGCTGACTTTTAATAAACATACACTTACCTGTCCCACGGTCCAGCGATGTGGGCTTCACAGCTGGGCGCGAGTTGCGCTGTGCTCTGCTATTGGCCAGGCAATCTTCTGGGACCTGTGAAGTGTCCCAGAAGATTGCTAGCAGGGAGGGGCCACCTAGGGCGAGAGGAGTAAGTGGGAGGAAGAGGAAGAAGGAAGTGGGACAGGAAGTCCCACTAAAAAGAAGGCAAAAAGAAAAAAAATTACATCAAATGTGGCATGTAAGGGGGCGAGGAGTGCTCAAAGCGGATGTTCCACTTTTGGGTGGAACTCTGCTTTAACCCTCTTGGGCATGGAGTTCACAGGTTGCCACTGGAGTCCTCTTCCACTCCTTCATGACGACATCACGGAGCTGGTGGATGTTAGAGACCTTGCGCTCCTCCACCTTCCGTTTGAGCATGAGATACCCAATAGGGTTTAGGTCTGGAGACATGCTTGGCCAGTCCATCACCTTTACCCTCAGCTTCTTAAGCTAGGCAGTGGTCGTCTTGAAGGTGTGTTTGGGGTCATTATGTTGGAATACTGCCCTGCGGCCCAGTCTCCGAAGGGAGGGGATCATGGTCTGCTTTAGTATGTCACAGTACATGTTGGCATTCATGGTTCCCTCAATGAACTGTAGCTCCCCAGTGCTGGCAGCACTCATGCAGCTCCAGACCATGACACTCCCACCAGAATGCTTGACTGTAGACGCACTTGTCTTTGTACTCCTCACCTGGTTCCCGTGACACACGCTTGACACCATTTGAACCAAATAAGTTTATCTTGGTCTCATCAGACCACAGGACCTGGTTCCAGTAATCCATGCCCTTAGTCTGCTTGTCTTCAGCAAACTGTTTGCTGGCTTTCTTGTGCATCATCTTTAAAAGAGGCTTCCTTCTGGGATGACAGCCATGCAGACCAAATCTGATGCAGTGTGCAGAGTGTGGTCTGAGCACTGACAGGCTGACCCTCCACCCCTTCAACCTCTGCACCAATGCTGGCAGCACTCATACGTCTATTTCCCAAAGACAACCTCTGGATATGACGCTGTTCTGAGTGGAACCTGTCTTGTTAAACCACTGTGTGGTCTTGGCCACCGTGCTGCAGTTCCGTTTTAGGGTCTTGGCAATCTTCTTATAGTCGAGGCTTTATGTAGAGCAACAATTCTTTTTTTCAGATTCTCAGAGAGTTCTTTGCCATGAGGAACCACGTTGAACTTCCAGTGACCAGTATTAGAGAGTGAGAGCTATAACACCAAATTTAACATACCTGCTCCCCATTCACACCTCAGACCTTGTAACACTAAAGAGTCACATGACACCAGGGAGGGAAAATGGCTAATTGGGCCCAATTTTGACATTTTCACTTAGGGGGTGTACCGTTATTTTGAGGGGACAGCAAATTTACACTGTTATACAAGCTGTGCACTCACTACTTTTACAATGTAGCAACGTGTAATTTTTTTCAGTGTTGTCACATGAAAAGATAAAATAAAATATTTACAAAAATGTGAGGGGTGTACTCACTTTTGTGAGATACGATATATATATCCCATCCAAAACCCTTCACTCATAGATCAGCTAATGAGCTAATCCAGTCAACCTATCGTCAGTTACAGTAGGAGTTACAGAAGTCAATGTGGTAATTGACAGTAGTTTTTCAAGTACATGTAAATCCCAAGTGAATCAAATTTTACAGAAGAACAATGAAACAAACTCTTCCATACTATATACATTTGCCCAACATAGGCTTCATATTGCAGACTGCTTTTCAGGCTATTCCAAAATTTAGCAACACATTGATCTCTTTGGGAAACTACCTTGGGTTGAAAAGTCAAGCTAGCTTTATATTATCTGCATGGGATTTGTAGGTTTACCTTACACATACTTACTGTACAATTAGTGTTGGACCAAAGTAGCTCTCAAGGATGTGTGACATTAGTGAACTGGACATCCATCAAAATCTACTTAGAACTGGCCATTCACTAGTACATTTTCAGACAAATGTCCATTAAAACACTTGTATAAAAATTCCCATCTGTACATTAAATGACACAATGAATGTCGTTCAAAAATACTTAAAAAAAAAAAAAATTAGCCTTTAACATTAGATTTTAGAGTGAATGAACTTTCCCTAATGAAAAAATTTTTTGTTACAAATGTTTTTTTCTTTCAAGAAAAAATTTCCATGCTGCTCCTTCGAAAATTTCTCGACACTGCGATTGAAAATGAACAGCGCTGGGCTGAAAAAAAAAAAAAAAACTAATAGTGTGTACCAGGTTACATCACATATGCCCTTATAGCGGTCTCATGCTGAGATTATTTTATTTTAGATCTGAATACAATGGTAAAGAATAGAAGTTCTGTCAAACTGCCATGGCTTCACTGGGGAGATTTCTTCTCACTTCTGGTCCCTGTCCCTGTGACAGAAAATGAGAGAAAGGGACAGGAAAATTCAGTCAACAATAAAAACCGACAGAAGTCCTAGCCCTTTCTCACACTGTCCAGAAATAAGAAATGTTTTGACTGGAGTAAAGGTTTAATACCAGGCTGACAGAGAAGCCTTTAAATGGAGAGCGAACTCAGCAAACATGAATTCAGTATCTCTTAGCAGAAGCACAAGTCTGTACCATTTAGCCGATGCCATATTACTACATCAAGCAAAAAAATGTTGCCGTTGGCCCAAAAAGACCAAAATGGTATCTTATTTACTGTACTCCTAATACCAACATTTACCATCTCTGTCATTTCCTATTTTAGGAAATTAGTGAAGACAAGCTGCTGGCCGATGAATACGTTCCCATGACAGTTTCTGCAGTTTGGATCTGAATATTACATGTATGTAAAGACTAAAAAGGAGCCTCTAAAGTAGTCATAAAAATCATTTAAACCAGGGGTCTTAAACTGGCAGCCCTCCAGCTGCTGCGGAACTATAAGTCCCAGGAGACAAGGCTGACAATTACAAGCATGACTCCCACAGTCAGAGGCATGATGGGACTTGTAGTTTCGCAACTGCTGGAGGGCCGCCAATTTGAGACCCCTGAAACACTAGCACTAGACCTATGCACTTTGTCAGCTGTGTGTAATCTTTGGCGCATACAGATGACCAGAGAGGTAAATGGTTGTACGTAGCCATTCTTGGCTAAACACCAATGCTTTATAGCATGGGTGCGCAACATGTTACCCTCCAGCTGTTGCAAAGCTACAAGTGCTACGAGGCATTGCAAGGCTGACAGTTACATGCATGACTCCCAAAGGCAAAGGCATGATGGGACTTGCAGTTCTGCAACAGCTGGAGGGCCACAGGTTGAGCACCCCATACTTTATAGCGTTAACATGAACATGCACATATGACGTATTCCCCAAATCTCTGTGTTTGGGGAATACGCCGTGCATGCACATGTAAACATTGATGCCCAAAAGTATTCGCATTTACCAAAATATGGCTGTGTACATTCACTTCCATGTCCGGCTATACACGTCACCTGCAGTTTCCAGGATTCAGAAAAAAGACAGGATTTTTATGCTACAATGCTGGATTTGCTAGGCATGCGAGTATACAGTATGAATTTGAGATAACCCCGCAATCAAGGTAAGGGGGCAATAAAATGTTCCCAATAACATAGCAAATCCTCACTTTATGAGTTCAGTTCCACTTTAACATAAAGCCAAAGAATATTACTCCCCCCAATAGTAAGAAAGACAGCAATAAAAAAACATAAAACAGGTTCCGATAGAGGTTCTTTAGCAAAAACAAAATTTAGTTTGGCTAGAGTATTACTTTAAAATATGGCATGCAAATGTGTTACACTGCAAGCAAAAATGTTTAATGGAAAAAAAAAAAAAATACAAGAACACTCCATATATAAAACCATATATCCAAGAGCACTCACACTGAATAAAAGATGTAAGTTCAAACACTTGACATATTTGCTTACCCTACTTTAATCATAAAGAATATATTTGTCTGCTGCTAACCTTCATATTTACAGTATCTGGGAAATAAGACCACAACACAAGATCAAATATAACCTTCTAGCCTTATTTTTTCTTCCGACTGTGTAATTTTTCCCCACATTCCCAACACTGCTGTTTTCCTTGATAACAACACACAATTATCTTTAGAAGAATTACATAGGAAATGATCTTCCACACATTCTGACCTTGCATTGCATAAACTTATCTACTGTTAAGATAAGTGAATCTAACATATGTATTCGATCCCCAAAGCAAAGTACACTACTGCTGGTAAACAGCCGTTTAGGAGCAGTTGGGCATTTTTTTTCAGCGGCCCCTGAATTTTTCTCTATGTTATCTTATCAGTACATGTACACAGGGTCGTTTATAGGCAGTTTAAATGCATTCAGGACATTCAGGACGGATGTTTGAAACGCCAAATGCCTGTAACATCTTGTGAATGCATGTAAATGCAGTAACTCATGTTTAGCCACGTTTTGTTTACAAGCGTTTTTCATTTTTGGCTATTTGAAAAAAAAAAAAATGCAAACGCGGCATGTAAACACGGAAAAACAGATGTTTTAAACATCGGTTACTGTATGTCAAGTTAAATCGTTCATGAGAGGTTGTAAAAACATCCCGTGTACATGAAGCTTTAAACGTACAGGTTAGCCTAGTGGTATATAACCTTTGAAATGGGACTCCACCTGCATATACATTTTACATGTACATTCAGCAACCCAATAATATACTACTATTCTAATTATGGTTTCAACAAAATAGTTATCTTTAAATAAATCAATTACAACAATAGGTGGTTGATCAATAAATTACTGTCTTTTTTTTTTATAATAACAAGTGGTCCTGTATAAAAATGAAATTGAACTGGACCAAAACATTTTCTTTGTTGCGTTAAAGTGTTTCTACCCTTACAAATCAAAATGCATTTATCCATCTCTTTAAAGTGCAAGTTCACCTTTACAGAAAAATCTGTAAGGTGAACTTACACAGGTCCCCCTCCTCGCCTTCCCCGGTCCCGCTGACCTGGACCATGGCAATCTCCGGTTCTAAGCCCCGGTATATCCGCGACAGGAGTCCAGGGTTTAGAAATCCTCTCTGCATCCACGCGTCTTCTCCATAGCTGACAGGAAGGGCTATGCGGCCGCTGATTGGTCAGCACCATCACATGGGCAGCGCCGACCAATTAGAATGCTCCAAAACGTCCCTCCTGACGAGAGACGTTTTGGACATTCAGCTCAGAGGATTTCTAAGCCCCGGACTCCTGGCATGGACATACCGGAGCTTAGAACCGGATATTGCCGCGGTCCAGGTCAGCGGAACGGGGGGGGGCGAGGAGGGGGACTTGTGTAAGTTCACCTTACAGATTTTTCTGTAAAGGTGAACTTACCCTTTAAGGTATTAAAGCAGTAGTAAAAGTCAGCTTTGTGGTTTGTACCTACAAGTAGGCCTACAATATAGCTTACCTGTAGGCAAAATGAATACATCTCCTAAACAGGCACCGTTTAGAAGATATTTACACTGGATGCAGCCGGTGACATCACCGGCGCATACGATCTGAAGGTCCGATATACCGTGGCGGACCTTCAGAGCACCGTGCCAGTATTGAGAGCTCCCATGCGCATGTGCGGGAGTGACATCATCGCTGCTCACACAGAGTCCGCGTACCCGGAAGGAAGACCAGGAAAAGATGGAAGCCCTGTCAGCATTGACAGCGCACTGCTGGTGGGCTTCATTATAAGGTAAGCATTTCATTATGTGCTAGTATGTGATGCATATTAGCACAATAAAGCGAAGTTCCATGCAAAAGTGGAACTTCCGCTCATTGTACTCCTCCCCCCCTCCGGGGGGGATGGGGGGACAGGATACCTGTCTTTTACAGGTATCCTGTCCCTACCTCTGGGAGCCTCAGCCTCGGGTATTTGCATCATTGCTGGGACTCCTGCCTCCTCCCTCCCCGGCTGCCGGGCCAGTAGGAGAGAGGCGCCGAGCCTCGCACATGCACAGTAGGGTTCCTGGCGTGAAGCCGTAAGGCTACACTGCCGGGTTCCCTTACTTGCAATGGAGGCGGCATGCACCCAACAGCTGATGTAAACATCAGCTGAGGTGTAGACATCGCTGGACTCCAGGACAGGTAAGTGTCTGATTATTAAAAGTCAGCAGCTGCAGTATGTGCAGCTGCTTGCCTTTTGATCTTTGCAGCGGTGGGCGGACCTCCGCTTTAAGCAATTGTCTTACGGGAAAGGTTTTTTTTACTGCAGCGGTTTACAACCGCTTAATTATGTGCTGTTTTACATCAAATATATATTTGTCCTTTCAGTGCTTCTATATAACCTAGTTTATCCTACCAGTTCTCCTCTTGCTGTTTGTAAACTGACCATGCTAAGCACCTAAGCCGTTCAGAGATACAGCCAGGCTGTGCAACCACCCAGCCTACCTGTTTCTTTCATGGTCAGTGTAAAGCCATGCCCCTGCCCGTCTCTCCTCCCTTGATGGACAGTGGCTTCTCCGGCCAGCCGTTTCCCCAGCCTCTATGTTAATGCACCATAAGTAATTGCCCACCCACAGGTCTATGAATAATGGAAGAACAGTCACGTGGCCTGCTGGGAAAAGAAATATAGACAAGGAAGAATGAATAAAATAAACATATTTAAAGGGTTAGTTCACCTTTACCAAGCAGCTGCCTATGCAGACAAGGGGCACCTGTAGATAAACTGCACAGCTTTCACTAAAATTGAATATTGCTATAGGTGTAGGCCTTTTACGTACCTCCTGAAGCCTAACTGGAATTCTTCCCGGACATCTCTAGAATGTTCCTAACTGAGGCCTAACCAGCAGTGGCCAGTAAGGACTCCCTTAGCAACAACCTGGGAGTATTCCAGTTAAGTTATTCCAGTTAAGATTCAGTAGGTACATAAACAGCCTACACCTATAGCAAGGGCATTATTCAACTTCAGTCAGAGTTGCACGGTTTTGTTTTTTTATCTACAGATGCCCCTTACCTCATAGGAAGTTTTTTTGGTAAAGGTGAACTAACCATTTACAAAATAAAAAAAAAGTATATAGAATAAATGAACTTCACAACTACCTTAAAATAGCGTTGCACCAATACCGGTATCTATACTAAACAGTTGCGTGAGTACTTGTACTCGCGCAAATGCCCAATACTAAAACCGATACCTTCAGTCTCCATTCACATATGCACTGGCCGATTTGCAGTACGATTTCAAAGCCTGGTCCGATGCGATTTTGTTCAGTGGTTCAGGTGCAATTCCAATGCGTACAAGATTAGAAACTGCACCTGAACCAGACTGAAATCACACAGGACTCTTTTTTCAAATCACCCTGTGGCTGGCCCGCACATATGTAAAAACTTACTGAAACGCACATATAAAAAAAAAAAAAAAAAAAAAAAAGGAAGAAGCATGTGAAACTGATGCAAGTGACATCTGTACTGTGTTTCCATCAGTTTTGTATCATGTATGGTGTGAACAAGCTCTAAAATGCTGTCACATGATAGGTATTGGTATTTGGTATCTGTGAATACATGAAAAAAGTATCAGTACTCATACTCAGTTTTAAAAAACTGGTATCCGTGCATCCCTACTTTAAATGATTGATTAGGACCACCTTAAGGTTTAGGGTATTGTCCCTTCTCCTGCCTGCATTTTCACCTAAGCTAGAATGATTTCTCCCTTACTCCTGAAGGCTCCCGAGATATGCATACCATGTGTCTCGGGAGGCATCAGTTTCAACAAAGTAGTCTGAAGAAGGTGGACCTGCTGGCACGTCATCAATAGGGTGACCTCCTGAACAAGAAAGGGACAGCTAGGCTTCCAAGGTTTTTAAAGAAAAAGATGGCAGTGAGGAACCCATTTCCGATCTTCCAAATGAAATAAAACTGATTGCTTGTTGTGTTCAGCTAATCTAGACACTTATATGTTATAAAAAGTCTGCTATGTTACAGTTGATTTCTGCTACAGAAGACTGCCATATTACAAGAGACTAAAAAGACTAAATTGTTACCAGAGACTGCCGATACAAGAAGCTGTCATGTTACATGAGAGAGCTACACCAAAAGGCAGTTCAATTGCCAGGAGCTTATACTCTTTATTGGTTCTTGGTTTTAGTTTGCTTCATTGTTCTTTTATACCTGCAACAGTCATATCAACTTACTAGCTCAGCATTGCTCTTTTAGTCCATAGATAAGCATTCTTATGTTGCAGGCATGCCTTTGCACTGAGCTGACACCCCCACACCATTTACAAGGGGGAAACAAACTGTCTGCTGGCCAAAATGTTTTTCTCCGGAAATCCTTCAGCCAGTAATAGAGTAAATGTCTGTAATAGAAAGGTGTGCAAGCTAATACACACCAATATCAATTGCATGAAATGAAAAAGCTACTTCTAGGCATCAAAAAGCACCACCTTATATTAACAAAAAAAAAAAAAAACAGTACAGTACAGTATTCAAAACTTTTTGAATCCTCAGCGGTTTAGAGCCAATATATTCCCAAAAGATTAACGCTATAAAAACAAATTTATATAATATTTTACACATACAGTCAGGTCCATAAGTATTGGGACATCGACAATTCTAATCTTTTTGGCTCTATACACCACCACAATGGATTTGAAATTAAACGAACAAGATGTGCTTTAACTGCAGACTTTCAGCTTTAATTTGGGGTATTTACATCCAAATCAGGTGAACGGTGTAGGAATTACAACAGTTTGTATATGTGGATGCAGAATATAGATGCTATGGTCCTTCGCGCTTAAGTGAGATAAAAGTGAATGTGGTGACAATCACAAAGTGGATAAGATAAATACGAACTTGGGATAAGCGATTCTTATGATGATATCTAAGAATCGCTTCAGTTTCTATTCAGTATCTATTCAGTTTGTATATGTGCCTCCCACTTTTTAAGGGACCAAAAGTAATGGGACAAGTGGCTGATCAGCTGTTCCATGGCCAGGTGTGTGTTATTCTCTCATTATCCCATTTACAAGGAGCAGATAAAAGATCCAGAGTTCATTTCAAGTGTGCTATTTGCATTTGGAATCTGTTGCTGTCAACTCTCAATATGAGATCCAAAGAGCTGTCACTATCAGTGAAGCAAGCCATCATTAGGCTGAAAAAACAAAACAAACCCATCAGAGAGATAGCAAAAATATTAGGTGTGGCCAGATCAACTGTTTGGAACGTCCTTAAAAAGAAAGAATGCAGCGGTGAGCTCAGCAACACCAAAAGACCCAGAAGACCACGGAAAACAACTGTGGTGGATGACCGAAGTATTCTTTCCCTGGTGAAGAAAACACCCTTTACAACAGTTGGCCAGATCAAGAACACTTTCCATAAGGTAGGTGTATGTGTGTCAAAGTCAACAATCAAGAGATGACTTCACCAGAGGGAATACAGAGGGTTCACCACCAGATGTAAACCATTGGTGAGCCTCAAAAACAGGAAGGCCAGATTAGAGTTTGCCAAACAACATCTAAAAAAGATTTCACAGTTCTGGAACAACAGCCTATGGACAGATGAGACCAAGATCACCAGAGTGATGGGAAGAGAAGAGAATGGAGAAGGAAAGGAACTGCTCATGATCCAAAGTATACCACCTCATCAGTGAAGCATGGTGGTGGTAGTGTCATGGCGTGGGCATGCATGGCTGCCAATGGAACTGGTTCTCTTGTATTTATTGATGATGTGACTGCTGACAAAAGCAGCAGGATGAATTCTGAATTGTTTTGGGCAATATTATCTGCTCATATTCAGCAAAATGCTTCAGAACTCATTGGATGGCGCTTCACAGTGCAGATGGACAATGACCAGAAACATACTGTGAAAGCAACCAAAAAGGAGTTTTTTAAGCGGAAGAAGTGGAATGTTATGCAATGGCCAAGTCAATCACCTGACCTGAATCTGATTGAGCATGCATTTCACTTGCTGAAGACAAAACTGAAGGTTTTGTCTTCTTCTAAACAGTTGCAGTAGAGGCCTGGCAGAGCATCACCAGGGATGAAACCCAGCGTCTGGTGATGTCTATGCGTTCCAGACTTCAGGCTGTAATTGACTGCAAAGGATTTGCAACCAAGTATTAAAAAGTGAAAGTTTAAATGGATGATTGTTAATCTGTCCCATTACTTTTGGTCCCTTAATAAGTGGGAGGCACATATACAAACTGTTGTAATTCCTACACCGTTCACCTGATTTGGATGTAAATACCCTCAAATTAAAAGCTGGAAGTCTGCAGTTAAAGCACATCTTGTTCGTTTCATTTCAAATCCATTGTGGTGGTGTATAGAGCCAAAAAGATTAGAATTGTGTCGATGTCCCAATATTTATGGACCTGACTGTACACAGTCACCTTATTAGGGGAACATTGATGGCACCGAAGGTAAACGGTATCTAAATCGAAAAAAAGTTTTAGTTTTGGATAGAGTGGAGAACGATTAGAGCTCCAGCCAGGGTTCACTGCTGTTGAAGGATGGTTTAGATTCCTTCACCTTGTGTTTTGCACAGAGCAGCCCTGTTTGTCCTCTGCTTGGGTTCCCTGCTGGCGCTTCTGGCTCCTTCTGCCTTCAGAATGCCCCAATAGCAAGCTGCAAAGTATAGTATAGAGTGCCCCTGTAGCAAGGTAAAAAAAAAAAAAAAAAAATACTGCCTTTAGAATCACTTCCTTCTTTCTTCTCCTGCGCAGGACTACATGTCCCATCAGGCACTGCTCCTCTGACAATTACAAGGTGCTGACATGTATGTATGTATGTATGTATGTATGTATGTATGTATGTATGTATGTATAAGTAATGGAAAAGAAGTTTCCAATATAATATATTGTAGGGGTGCAACGGATCAAAAATCTCACGGATCGGATCGATCCTCGGATCAGAGTCACGGATCGGATCGATCCTCGGATCAGCATAAAAAAAAAAAAAAAACACACAAATCTTGTTACACCCACCGGAGTTTTAGATTTAAAAGCTATTTTCAACACAAAACCGAGCTTATATGCATAAATACAGTATTTGTGCATATAAGCTCAGTTTTGTGTTGAAAATGGCTTTTAAATTTAAAACTCCGGTGGGTGTAACAAGATGTCCGCTTGCCCCCTTCTCACTCTATCATTATTGTACTGTGCAGGAGTGTGGGGTGTAGCAAGATGGCGGCGACGAAATGTCACTTCCTGTCGAGACAGCGGCCACTTCCGGGTGTACCAAGATGGCCGCCGCTCCGGAGCTAGGCCGAAGCCGGGGCCTTTTCTATGGCTGAGGCCCGAAAAGTGCTCCGCGGATCGCGGGTGTGCCGATCCGCGGAGGGTGATCCGTGCGGATCACGGATCGGCAACGATCCGTTGCACCCCTAATATATTGCGACGTGGCATATGTTTACTCATCCCTCGTATCCACAATACCTCTGTGATGATGCGAATCTAATTTATCTATATGTATGTATGTGTGTTGCACTGTATTTCCTGATATGTAAAATAATGCATTCTGTATGCAGGCCAAATAATCGGCTGACCGACCAATTATGAAAATAGTTGACAACTATTTTCATAATCAATTATGTTAATTAGTTGTTTCAGCCCTAGAAACAACCTAATCAGGATGTATGCCGTTTACCGAACACTGTATACTCTAGATCACATACACTATATTGTCAAAAGTATTTGGACGCCTGCCTTTACACGCACATGAACTTTAATGGCATCCCAGTCTGTCAGGTCACCTGAGACCAGGTGACAGATGCACTTTGTAGGAGTTGGAAGTGCACCGCTAAGGTAGTGGACCCTAGGACTGACTGCTGCGGATTGAACCCTGGAAGGTTCAGGAAGCAGGTCTACAGGATAACATGGATCCCAGTGGGAGCTAGAGCATAGATTCCCCAGGGCGCGGAGTCTAAGAGCCAGCAGGTGTTCACCAGAGCCTCTAGTGGTGAGGATGGACTGCGCTGCAGTCTGGCTCCAGGTCACGGCCCCCCAGGGTCTCGCAGCTCACGCTCACCGTAGACTACAGGAGAAGAGGAAGGAGGCAGTAGGCTGGAACGACAGGGAAGTAAGGGGTAAGCCAAAGGTCAGGGCTACTAGCAGACAAGGATAAACATAACATGCCAAAGGTCAGGGTAACAAGCAGACAGGGGGAGTCGAGAACAGGCCAAAGTCGGTAACAGGAATCAGCACACACAGCAAGTACACATGGAGGCTAACACACAATGGTTGATCAGCACTGATGACTTGCAGTGCACAGGTTATATAGGGTTCCCTGATAGGACCTGGGGTGGGGCCATGCTAGTGGAGAGGTTATAAAACCAGTCAGGTGAGGGTCAGCTGGTCTCTAGAGATAAACACATGGAGACAGGTAAGCTGACAGAAACTCAATTGCATAACCATGACACAGTCGTATGCCTGTACACACGATAGTATTTTCCGACAACAAAACCGTGGATCTTTTTCTGACGGATGTTGGCTCAAACTTGTCTTGCATACGTACGGTCACACAAAAACGTCAAGAACGCGGTGACGTACAACACGTACGACAAGCCGAGAAAAAGGAAGTTCAATAGCCAGTGTGGCTCTTCTGCTTGATACCGAGCATCTGTGGAATTTTGTGCGTTGGAATTGTGTACACACAATCGGAATTTCCGACAACGGATTTTGTTGTCGGAAAATTTGACATCCAGATCTCAAATTTTGTTTGTCAGAAATTCTGACGGAAAATGTCCGATGGAGCCTACACACAGTTGGAATTTCCGACAACAAGCTCCCATCGAACATTTGTTGTCGGAAAATCCTATCGTGTGTACAGGGCATTAGTCCGTAGGGTTCAATATTGAATTGGCCCACCCTTTGCAACTATAATAGCTTCAACTCTTCTGGGAAGGCTGTCCACAAGGTTTAGGAGTGCGCCTATGGCAGTGGTTCTCAACCTTTCTAGTGCTGTGACCCCTTGATAAAATTTCCCAAGTTGTGAGGACCCCGAACAGTAAAATTATTTTCGTAGCGTGGGTTGTCAGCACCCAAGGCAAGACAAGTAATTTGCGCCCCCTAACCCACGGACATTTAGGGCTCCCTGAGTTCCTTCTACTCGTACAGTATTAAAACCCCTTATGGTACATTTTAGGATGTACCACTCTTTCTCTTTGTTCTCATTTCTTTCCCTTTTATCTCTCTATGCTAATTTCTTGTTTTTTCTCTTCCTTTTTCTTTGTTCCTCCCCCTCTTTTCCTCTCCCTTCCATCCATTCTCTATTTTTATTCTTTCTCTTACTCCTTAGTGGGGGGGGGGGGATGGGATGAGTGGCAGTGCTGGTGAGGGGGGAATGGGATCAGTGCCAGTGCAGGGGGGAGTTCTGATCAGCCAACTTAGGTGCTCTTGATCAAGGCCATCTGCTGATCTGGAGACTGTAGTGGGGACTTTTAACTGCAACTATAATCACAGGTAGTGTTGCTCACTGTGTCTCCAGAAAATAGGGTCTCCTCCAGCCCCTTCAACTTCACATTCCTCACCAGTCAGCTGACCTCTAGTCTCTGCCCCCCAGCCAAACCGCAAACTGATTGGGCGGCTGCGAAGAGGCTGAGTGAGCGGCCGCGGGCTCCAGGTACAGCCCAACTGGGCAGCCACAGGCTCCAGGAACAGCCCTGCTGGGTGGCCGCAAAAGATCTAGGACAGCAGTGCGGGATTCAGGAACAGCCCAGGATTCTGTGACCCCTGGCAAATCATCATTCAACCCCCAGGTTGAGAACCACTGGTCTATGGGAATGTTTGACCATTCTTCCAGTAGTGCATTTGTGATTTCAGGCACTGATGTAAACGAGAAGTCCTGGCTCGCAGGTGATCTATTGGGTTGAGGTCAGGACACTGTGCAGGCCAGTCAAGTTCCTCCACCCCAAACTCGCTCATCCATGTCTTTATGGACCTTGGGTGGAACTAGAGCCAGGCCAGGTAGGAGAGAGTAGGGATGTGAGGAAATCTAAAAATTAGGCAAGATCTTGCAAGCTACCATGTAAAGATCCAAAAGATAAAAAAAAATTAAAAGGACAGCTGCTAACATAGATCACGTCCCATATGCTCGTGCCAACACAGTAAATAAAACAATAAAATGCTGCGCTATCCAAATGTGATCTTGTGATCACACTAAATCCTGATATTGTTGACTCCAACTAAAATATAAAAAAAATGGTATGCGATTAGTAAATGTGCACGTAATGCAATCCTATGTACTACTACCAGCGACAACCTGTGTCTACACACAACTCCATATGCATATGAAGCAATCCTATGCGATTAAAAATTGCAATTCTATGCGATAATGCCAGTGACAACATGTATATCTATACAAGACTCTAAATTAAGTGCACATACATAAAATAATCAATATGCAAAAAAATATATAACGTGTTGAAAGTGCCCTTGTGCAAAATAATTCATGCATTAATGTGTCTAAAGGAAACAAGATATAAAATCCATTCCTAATTAATCCATTCTTCTGATTCTCATTACAGACGATATAACAGCAGGTGCTCGTGTCCACTCTTGTGCCCCTCCTTAGGTGTATGCACTCACCTTAGAGCGTGTGACCTTGCACCTAAGCTCGGTCAAAACACGCTTTTAAACCACCTCTGGGTTTATTGGCAACATTCAGATCCTTAGATGGTTGCTTGCACATATATCCATATAGAAAACTGAATAGTGTGATACCGTATTAAAATACAATCTTCCCTATGTTAGGGTACTCACATTTCATAGGTGCTCAATCGCACCATTCTATTCATGCCAGAAAATGTAAAAACACTGTATTGGTGTGTCCTCTTCTGCACTGAGAACACTCCACTGTCTCACACACCGTCCTGTCCCCTCCCCAATGCGTGTCGATACCGGGAAATGACATATCTTCCTCGGGGGGAATTCTATTAAACGGTTGAGATGTCAATCATTTTATAGTGTCTTCGGGCCATTTTGTTGAAGACCGCAGATACTCTAGTGTTTATTATATGCTCGCGGACATTTTCTGACGGGTCAGAGCGCTCATTATTACCCATACTGCATGCCGTGTATTGCTGTCACACAGTGGCGTAATACTAACAACTATAAGCATTATCGCATAGGATCACAATCTTTAATCGCATAGGATTGCTTCATATGCATATAGAGTTGTGTGTAGACACATAGGTTGTCACTGGTAGTAGTACATAGGATTGCTATCTTTAAATCACATAGGATTGCATTACATGCACATTTACTAATCGCATAACATTTTTTTATATTTTAGTTGGAGTCAACCAGTCTGTTGAGAGCAACTATACTGCTGATGCGGCCCACAATAAAATTGAGTTTGACACCTCTGCTCTAACTGCAGCCAATCCTATGCAGTTATTGTTGGGATAGATAGACAGCCGTGGGTGCCAGCTGACAGAATACACCATACATTATGTTTGGTGTGGATGGGGAATGAAGTGGTTTGAGAAATCTTTACACGTATGGTCAGATTTTTAGATTGTCCAGTGAGACCAGTGAGCGGCCTGGTTATTCTTCACTCCAGGGACAGACCAAATTGATAAAGTGCCCATACACTTGCAAACAACCTACTCTGAGATCCTGCCCAAAATGTATCCATTATTCATGTAATGATAATATGCACAAAGATATCCATGCGCCATTACATATAGCTAGTGATGAGCTCAGGTGTGTTCGAATCCACCAAAACGATCCTGCCAGAAAGCGATCATCTGTACTGGGCCAATCATCTGCACCCAGGGCATTTCCCACCCCGCAGCCAAAATGTATACAAAGGGTGTGTACATGTTCAGCTGCAGAAAGGGCAATGCTTGGCTGCTTATGATTGGCCCAGTACAGGTGACAGCTTCCTGGCGGGATCGGACTAGGATCTGAGCATCCCTCATCCCTATATACTCCCTATTCTGGACTGACTGTCCCCTTTCCCTATAAAGAATTGATGTGCTATTCCCTACCGACCGCTGTCACCATCAGAGATGCCAGTAGACTGCCCACAGAGAATGGTGATCAGACACAATGTAGGAATTTGTGATCAACTTACAAAGTAACTTGTCAACAATAAGGTTCCATGCACACTGGATGTTACAATAACGTTATACAAATGCCAGTAGCTTTGCAGTGAGTCTTTCAACTTTTTTAATGTTTTTTTGCAATAGCATTTATTAGTGTTTTTCTGCGTATTTTTAAAAAAAACAAATAAATAAAATTAAAAAGCTCATTTTTTTCCAATGGATCAAAAACGTTAAAAAACGCTGGTGAGCTTTTGAACGTTTATCGATGTTTATCACCGTTTAACATTTTTAAGCATTTTTTTGTGGTCGGAAAAGCAGCTCCTGAATGCGATTTTAGAGCGTTCAGACAACAGCCCGTAAACTCCACTGCTGATAAACGTCCAAAAACATCCATGGACACATAGGATAACATAGAGGGGAATTTATGGGCTAAGGCCTTCCCAACCGCCGATATAAGTCGGCAGAATGGCACGGGTGGGCAAAAGAGCGTACAGGTACGTCCCCTTTAAGATGCTGCATTGTGGGTGCACGCCCGCTGCGTGCTCCATGAACGCGGGTCCCGCGGACTGGATGTCACCCGGGTGCCCGCAATCATGTCACGGAGCGGAAGAATGGGGAGATGCCTTTGTAAACAAGGCATTTCCCCGTTCTGCCTAGTGACATGACAGAGATCACTGCTCCCTGTCATCGGGAGCAGTGATCGCTGTCATGTCAGTGGTAGCCCATCCCCCCCCCACAGTTAGAATCACTCCCTAGGACACACTTAACCCCTTGATCGCCCCCTAGTGTTTAACC
Organism: Lithobates clamitans; assembly: GCA_037952925.1. Lineage (NCBI taxonomy): Eukaryota > Metazoa > Chordata > Amphibia > Anura > Ranidae > Lithobates > Lithobates clamitans. Next base: position 626,713 of record JBBGZY010001579.1, on the reverse strand, counting down.
CCTTCCCTGCCAGTGTCATTTAAACAGTAATCAGTGCATTTTTTTATAGCACTGATCGCTGTATAAATGACAATGGTCCCAAAATAGTGTAAAAAGTGTCCGATGTGTCTGCCATAATGTCGCAGTCACAATAAAAATCGCAGATCGCCGCCATTACTAAAAAAATTAAAAAATAATAAAAATGCCATAAAACTATCCCCTATTTTGTAGACGCTATAACTTTTGCACAAATCAATCAATATACGCTTATTGCGATTTTTTTTACTAAAAATATGTAGAAGAATACATATCGGCCTAAATGGAGGAAAAAAAGTGTTTTTTTTAACATATATTTTGGGGATATTTATTATAGCAAAAAGCAAAAAATATTGCTTTTTTTTCCAAAATTGTCGCTCTTTTGTTTATAGCGCAAAAAATAAAAACCGCAGAGGTGATCAAATACCACCAAAGAAAGCTCTATTTGTGGGGAAAAAAGGACGTCAATTTTGCTTGGGTGCAACGTCACATGACCGCACAATTGTCAGTTAAATCGACGCAGTGCCGAATCACAAAAAGTGCTCTGGAAGGGGGTAAATCCTTCCGGGGCTGAAGTGGTTAAAAAAAAAAAAAAAAAACGCCCAAACTCTCAAAAATGGATGTTTATGAGCTTCAGTGTGCATGGGAGCCTTAATAGAACGAACCATGCACTGCTCGTGATATTGTTCCCAGTGTTTAGCGATCACTTATAGGTGTATACGATCAATAAAATCCGTTCATCTGATCGATTCTCTGACACACATACACAGACGACATTTGTTGGTACAATCGATACATTCCGCCAATCGATGTCAAGGTGGAGCTCTTCTCTCTTAATGGATCTAATACTAAATTTGATTTCATTTGATCGGCTCATCCAATGATCAATACCTGTGTGGTGAGCAGAAGAGAACAGACTGTCCCACCCAGAGGGACTGTGTACATTGCTCCACCTTTATCACAGTCTATTATCAGATGTATACACAATACATTGCTATGTCCCTGGTGTTTGCTGGATCAACCCCCATCTGTCCATAGAACACAGCAAAGTCTGTCCATACACAGGCTTCCCTCGTTGTTGTTGTTGTTTTCTTCCTGCTCTATCCGGCCCGTTATAACACACAGCCCACCATGTCCCTTGGGTGACCTCCCTCCCCTCCTCCACCCCATACCTGTGTCCTGCAGACGTGTGACAGCTCCTCCAGCACCGCTATATCCGGGCGGCCTGAACTACCTCCTCCTGCTAGAAGCCAGCACAGTGCAGGGTGGGAGAGCTGCCTGGAATCCGGCTGTGACATGTGCCAGGCATCCCCCGCCTCCTTCTAGACGTGCCTTCTCCCCAGCAGCCACCAGGGGGAGCAAGTGACTACGTAGAGACTACGTCAGTGCTGGCAGCTGCTGCTGTTTTCCTAACTCTTGGGATTGTACTCCCCAGATGTCCTCCCCAAACACAAAACAAAGGACTATATACATAAATAAATAGACACACACACCAGAATGTGTGGGAAAAGTATACCATGGCTAATATATAAAATCATGTATTTATATTTTTATAACTTAACATAATTATACTATAATAATACAATATAATATGTTTTATATATACATATATATATATATATATATATATATATATATACACACACACACAGTAGATAGATATATATCTATTCCTCTATCTAGATAGATAGATAGATAGATAGATAGATAGATAGATAGATAGATAGATAGATAGATAGATAGATAGATATATCTATATAAATATAGATATATCTATATATATCTATGTATATAGATATAGCTATATATTGATATAGCTATATCTATATGGGGATATATAAATATATACACAGTCTGGGATTTCTACACTCAAACGTATTGAAAAAGATATATACAAATATACAAAAATAGAATGGTTCCATGTCAACAGTTTCAGGCTTGAAGTCTTTCACGCCCTTCTTCAGGTAAGGAAGAAGGGCGTGAACAATTTTAACCCCCGAAACTGTTGATCTGGAGCCATTCTATTTTTGTATATTTGTATATATCTGTTTCATTTTTCAATAAAATTGAGTGCAGCAATCCCAGACTTCGTTTCTATATGTGGCCTGTGGGAGGGCCTGATTGCATGCACCTACAAGAGTATCAGAGTGCTGTTCGCCGTAGCAGAGTGCTGTTTGCCGCACCAGCACATTATAGATATAAAAAGTAAAAGTATATATATATATATATATATATATATATATATATATATATATATATATATATATATATATATATATATATATATATTTAATATATATATAATTAATCTATATATTAAAATATTTGGCTTTTAGAAATATTATATAACTTTATTTACATTTAAAATTTTCAAACAATCAGATGACAAGTTCAAGCAATAACAGCAAGCTGCTTAGTCTTTAACCACTTTACCTCCAGAAGGTTTTACCCCCTTCCTGACCAGGCCATTTTTTGCTATTCAGCACTGGCAATTACACGGTCATGCAACACAACGCAAATTACAGTTATATATTTTTTCATATGAGCGCTTGTGGAAACCTTGGGTAGATCACTACTGACTTTGATAGCACATTACAATCCCCCAGAATATTCTCAACATATTCTATAAGAGTTCCCATGTAGGGGCTCTCTGCTCTCCACCCTTCCCCCAGGCTGGCCTTTGCCCTTTCTCACTTCCTTGGTCTTACCTTTTCCTTCCCCCTCCTCCCTTGTCAAACTCCCTCTTTCCTTTTTGTTCCCACCTTCTCTTTTCTTAAAGCAGAGCTACACCCAAAAGAATTTGCTCAGGTGGGGATACCGCCAGTGGTGTCACTAGGGTTGGTGTCACCCGGTGCGGTAAAACATGGTGTCACCCCCCCCAACTATAGTCACCCCTCAATACAGACCCCCCTCTTTCAGTACATTTCCCCTTCCAAGTATAGTCCGTCCTCAGTAGAGACCCCCCCACACTTAGTACAGACCCCCCTCCCTCAGTATAGACTCCTTACTAAATATAAACCCCCTCCATCAGTACAGACCCCCATCAGTACAAACCACCCCCCTCCATCAGTACAGCCCCCCGGGAGAAACCACCCCCTCCATCAGTACAGCCCCCCCAGGGCAAACCACCCCCTCCAACAGTACAGCCCCCCCCAGGAAAAACCACCCCCTCTATCAGTACACCCGCTCCCCCAGGACAAACCACCCCCTCCATCAGTACACCCCCTCCACCAGGGCAAACCACCCCCATCCAACAGTACAGCCCCCCCAGGAAAAACTACCCCCTCTATCAGTACACCCCCTCTCCCAGGACAAACCACCCCCTCCATCAGTACACCCCCTCCCCCAGGACAAACCACCCCCTCTATCAGTACAGCCCCCCCAGGGCAAACCACCCCCTCCATCAGTACAGCCCCCCCAGGGCAAACCACCCCTCCATCAGTACAGCCCCCCCAGGACAAACCACCCCCTCCATCAGTACAGCCCCCCCAGGACAAACTACCCTATTTATCAGTACAGCCCCCCCCAGGACTAACTACCCCCATCAGTACAGCCCCCCCCCAGGACAAACTACCCCCATCAGTACAGCCCCCCCAGGACAAACTATCCCCTTTATCAGTAGTACAGCCCCCCCCACGTGTCAACACCACAGAGGACATTCCCCCCCCCCCTCATCGCACTAGCACGGGCGGCTCAGATACATGGAACACCCGGGCGGCAGCTGGAGAGGAAAGGACAGAGTGCAGCCACGCCGCCCGGGTGGAGAATGGATCGTCATGTGACAGACAGCAGCGCCGTAGTGAGAGAGACAAAGGAGAAGGAGAACATCCGCTGCCGCTGCGCTGCTCCAGATGGTGTCACCCCTGTAGCGGGTGGCACCCCCCGCACCCCCCCTAGCAACGCCACTGGATACCACTGGATGCCCGGACAGGTAAGTGCCCTACTAGTAAATGTCAGCTGCTACAGTATTTGTAGCTGCTGACTTTTTATCTTTGGGGGGGAGGGTCGGAACTCCTCTTTAAGCTAGCTTCTTTTTTCCACTGGTTTTTCCTATTAGTATAGACACGCCAGTATGAAATAACTCGACAGGACGCCAACCATATCTGTTCCACGAGACCAAAGATTTTACTAGCACGCAGTAATCACCCCCCCTCCCCTTTTTCCCTTTCCTTTTTTTTTTAATGTTCTTTAGTGTCCCATTTTCTGCTTTATACCAAACCCCCCCCCCCGAGTCTCCTACCATAGGGTATTATTCACTGGTTCTGACACTTTGCTGATTTTCAGTTATACTACTCTGTTGGACACCTGTGCGATTTTTTTTAATTACTTATTTATCTATTTATTATTCTATTCTTCTTGTCAGTGACGAGCAGTGTTCTTGGGAACACGCTGCGACCGACGTGACTGCGCTCCCGATCGCGCGTATGCGCGGTCTAAAGCGGGGAATACCCCTTTGTGATCGGCCGTGACGTAATCGTGGCCGATCACATGGTTAACAGCCATGCCCAATGAGGGTCTGGGTTCAAATCCCAAACATGCCACTTCATGTAGAGAAGTTGTTCGATCTCCCTATTTTGTTAAACATAACTCCTGACTCAGGTCCTTACATAAATAATGTATAAATGTAGTATTTATGTGTAGGAGAGTTCCACCACCATTGCAAATTGTGTCATATGTTTTCCATGGGCAAGGACTCTAATCAGCCTTAACATTTCCCCACCAGCACTAATAGCAGTCTCTTACCAAGCCAAAATCCACAAAATGACAGCTGTTTATCTTTTATAGGGCGTACACACGGTCGGACTTTGTTCGGACATTCCGACAACAAAATCCTAGGATTTTTTCCGACGGATGTTGGCTCAAACTTGTCTTGCATACACACGGTCGCACAAAGTTGTCGGAAAATCCGATCATTCTAAACGCGGTGACGTAAAACACGTACGTCGGGACTATAAACGGGGCAGTGGCCAATAGCTTTCACCTCTTTATTTATTCTGAGCATGCGTGGCACTTTGTCCGTCGGATTTGTGTACACATGATCGGAATTTCCAACAACGGATTTTGTTGTCGGAAAATTTTATCTCCTGCTCTCCAACTTTGTGTGTCGGAAAATCCGATGGAAAATGTCCGATGGAGCCCACATACGGTCGGAATTTCCGACAACACGCTCCGATCGGACATTTTCCATCGGAAAATCCGACCATGTGTACGGGGCATTAGCATGCTGACAGTAATCAGCTATAACCAGCCTTCAAAACAGATGGCACAGAAACAGGTTGTTCACTGGCTCTCTGGCTTTTCACGGTACATCTGCATTGATTAACTTCTTGCAACCCTGGGACTTAGGACAGTTTGACACCACAGAGATGCAGCCAAACAAACATGTAGCAGAACAGTGGCTAATGGGTTAGCACCTCTGCCTAGCAGCCTTGAGTTTCTGAGTTTCGAATCCCAATCCTGCTGCTCCCTGGCTAGAGGTTTGTATGTTGTGGTGTTAAAGTTTCTTTTTCACCAGTGCTAACATTTTTGATGTGTTTTTTTTTTTTTTTGTTTAATTATTTTTTATTAGGAAATAATAAGTATAAGGTACAAAATGCAATATAAAATACAGAGAAGAATCAAGCATGTTGACGACTGAACCTCGTATTGCATAAAACAAACAGTTAACCACATGAGTAGTGTCATATATACACTTGAATAATAAGCTATTCTCTGTGACATTTTCCGAGGTACATTGCATTCGAGGCTTACCAACTGGTCCATATCAAAGACCTTTTCACTATTATACACTGGTTATAAGCACCAATGTCTACTCTGTAAAATACCCTTACTTAAACATAGTACCTTGAGATACCAGAGTGTAAGTGAGAGGGAGTAGAAGAGAAAGACTAGAGAATAAGAAAGGGAAAAAAGGGAGGGGGGGTTGAACCCGCCTCGGTCCAAGCTCCTTTATGTGGTATAAACAGTCGAAGACATTTTACTTAGATTGAGACATAATTTCCGCATATGCGGCTGTGTATTTAAAGGCAAACCAGCAGGCACATCCAACACACCCCAGGGCTTTTTTGCTGCCAAAATGTGTGAGAATTCTTTTTTTCTAATTGACACTGCTGCAAGTGGGACTATTTGTACAACTCCAGTGGGAACTGCAGCCACTTGCTGCGGAGTAATCAGTCAGTCAGCCGCATTTTCCGATGCTGACTCTGTAGTTCCGGCTACAGCATCCCTATCAGCTGAATATCACTCCGCCGTCTGCTGTCAGAGATGAAGCATGTGAACTTCAGAGAGCATCGGATACTACCTGACTGCTTACTTTACATCTGTGGCTGCAGTCCTCACAGGAGTTACCCACCATCCTATCCCCTGTGTGCCAGAAGACAGCTTGCCAAACTCCTCTCTGATGCCGCATTTGCATGAAAACTGTCTCTCTCCTCGGGTTCCTGTCTGGCTGAGTCGGGGCTTTCACAGATCCAGCCTCCAGTACAAGTGGGAGGAGCAGGAAGAGATCACCCTCGATCACTTTCCTTCTGTCCAGCACACAGCACAGCTCTCCCTGGGGATGATGGAGGAGCTCAGAGGTCAGATAGCAGCCTTTTACCTGTGAGAACTGGCCTTCTCTGCCTTTTCCACTATACAATTCTATGCTGTAAACCTGCCCTGCACTTTGCAGAACAGGTTTACTGAAAGAGAAAGTAACATTCTTGAACAGGTTAGGAATTCCTGGAACTTCTGAGGTGTTAATTTCTCTTCCTTCACCCCAAAGCCGTGACATCATCACATACCATAGAGGGACATTAACCCTGTATGGTATGATAGGGAGGCTGGAGTGTGACCACAGCCAGTAACTTAAAGAGGAGGTCCAACTTAAAAAAAAAATATTAAAGCCAGCGGCTACAAATACTGCAGCTGCTGACTTTTAATAACTTGACACTTACCTGTCCAGGGTGCCCGCGATGTCGGCAGCAGATGACGAGCAATCACTTCTCGGCTGCCCCCACCGCCATCCTCAGTCAGGGAATAAGGAAGTGAAGCGTTGCGGCTTTACTGGCCGGTTCCCTACTGCGCATGCGCGAGTCGCGCTGCGCTTCTTCACTGGTCCCCATTGTGTTGTGGGAACTGTGTGTTTCCCAGAACACAATGGGGGGGGGGGGGGCGGACATCTGCGGCTAGCTATTCCCAGAAGGGGGTGCAGATTATACAGGTATCTGCACCCCCCTCCCCCCTGAAGGGTGCCAATTGTGGCACTGGAGGGGTGGAGGAATCAGATGAGCGGAAGTTCCACTTTAGGGTGGACCTCCGATTTAAGACCCCTTTCACGCTGGGGTATTTTTCAGGCGTTTTAGTGCTAAAAATAGCACCTGTAAAGTGCCTGAAAACGGCCTCCTCAGTGTGAAAGCCTGAGTGCTTTCACACAGGGGCGGTGTACTTGCAGTACGTTAGAGCCCTTGCACACTGGGCCGGGAGGCGGCGTCGGCGGTAAAACGCCGCTATTATTAGCGGCGTTTTACCGTCGGTATGCGGCCGCTAGCGGGGCGGTTTTACCCCCCCGCTAGCGGCTGAGAAAGGGTTAAATACCACCGCAAAGCGCCTCTGCAGAGGCGCTTTGCCGGCGGTATAGCCGCGCCGTCCCATTGATTTCAATGGGCAGGAGCGGTATACACACCGCTCCGAAGATGCTGCTGGCAGGACTTTTTTTACCGTCCTGCCAGCGCATCGCTCCAGTGTGCAAGCCTTCGGGGCTTGCACACTGGAATGAAAGCAGCGGCACTTTTGGGGTGGTTTGCAGTCGCTATTATTAGCGCAATAGCGCCTGCAAACCGCCCCAGTGTGCAAGGGCTCTTAGGAAAGGTCCCACAAGCAGCATCTTTGGGGTGGTGTGGTAGCGCTGTATACATTGCTTCTAAACCGCCCAATGCCCATTGGAATGAATTGTCAGCGCTGTCGAAGCGCCTGCAAAGTGCTTCGGCAGCGCCGCAACATGGCCGGTTTTAACCCTTTCTTCAGCCGCTAGCGGGAGTTAAAAGCGTAAACCTCTATGCATTTATTATTTTTTAATAAAAAGTTGAACAAGGGCACTTGGGTTAGGCAGGCACATAAATGGGTGGTCTTATGTACATATATGTGAGTGTTTGTGTGTGTGTGTATATACAGTATATGTGTGTGTATATATATATATATATATATATATATATATTTTATACACACGCATGTCTCTCTTTGGTGTTTGAGTTTTGGGGTGCACACGCCTATGTGTACGGTCAACTTCCACTAGCCATTGGCGTAGAGTGGGTCTGGTCTTTTGTTTCCAGTATCTGGGGATAAGTGCTTTTACAGCATTAAGGAGGTGTGGAGTTATAGATTTCTTATATGTACCCACTGGTTTACCTGTGCAATGTAATAATACAATCCACGGGTCATCGGGGACCTGAAATCCTTGGATCTCTGTGGTCCAGTAAAGAACAGTCAGCCAAAACGGTCGTATCAGTGGGCAAAACCACCAAATATGCGCATGGGTTGCTCGATCACCACATCCCCGTCAACACAGGGGTGAAATGTGGGGAAAGTTTTTGTGGAGTATCACAGGAGTGTAGTGCCATCTCGTCAGCAGTTTATAATTCACCTCTGCCATTTTGGAAGCCACGGAAGAGGTATGAGACATCATCAGAATAGTGGCTCTTTGAACTGTTGACAGCTCTGTGTGAAGATCTTTTTCCCAGTTGTTTAGGGAAGTAGGATCTCTTGTGGGAGTTAGTGTTTGCAATGCTTGATAGAAGTGAGAGACAGGATTATCCACTGGTTGGTGTTCAGAAAAAGCTGCTTCAATAGGTGTTAATTCTGTGATGGATCTAATAGGCTTTGGGAGAGAATGAACAAAGGCCGCTAGCTGGCGGCACCTTCATTGGTCCATGAGTATAATCACAGAGCTATATGTTATTGTGGTCAGAGGGATAATACCCGTTAGGGTGGTTACTTGATGAAGTAACCCCTAGATTCCAGGCATGAGTTTTGGGGTCTATATTGCCAGGTAGGAAGTAGTTATGGCCTGTCAGTGGCAAGAGAGGAGCGTTGTATAACCATTTATTTGCCTTATACAGAGAATACCACACCATGAGAGTGGAGTGTGTAAGTGGTGACGTAGTGGGAGACAAGGTTCTATGTTTCTTAGGAAATCAAATTTGTGTGAAGAGGTCAGAGCCACTGAGCTCAGTTTCCAAGTTTACCCAAAGCTTAGATTCTTTATGGTACTTCCAGTCAGAGATTCTATTCAATACAATCGCCAAGAAATACTTTTTAAAGTCTGGTAGGGCTAAGCCCCCTTCTCGCTTGGGTCTAACCAGGAGAGTTCCAGCAAGTCTGGGTCATCTTCTGTTCCATACATATTTACCAATCAACAATCTTATTATCGTAAAGAAACCTACAGGTATTCCGAACGGAATCATTTGGAAAAAGAACAGCAACCTGGGCAGTATATTCATCTTCACAACTCCATTCCTCCCCAGCCATGAGTGAGCTATCTGAGACCATTTCTGCAAGTCCGCTTTAATCGTATTCAGTAGGGGCAAGAAGTTAGTAAAAAATAAGGCGTCCAGATTCAGGGTAAGGTAAATACCTAAATATTTCATCTTGTGCGTCTGCCAGCTAAAAGGGAAGGAACGTTTCAATTGGGTTGCAGTCCGGGCGGGGACAGATATATTTAGGATTTCAGACTTTGTCATATTAATTTTAAAATTAGAAATGACACTAAACGTTGAGAATTCGGACATAAGGTTAGGAAGGGATATCAGGGGTTTTTGTGTGTAGAACAAACTATCATCTGCATATGCAGCATCCTTATGTTCAGCTGGTCCTATGGTGATCCTGTGAATGGAGGGGTTATGTCTCACCGTGGATAAGAAAGGTTCTAATGATAGGGTGAAAAAAATGGGTGAGAGAGGGCAACCCTGGCGAGTGCCATTATGCAGGGTAAAGGGTTCGCTGAGAATGCCATTTACACGTAAATGATCAGTGGGAAAATTATAAAGTGCCAAGATTTGAGATAGGAGAGGAGCCCCAATACCCAGATGGGATAACGTTGCCTTGAGAGAGTCCCAGTCCACCCTATCAAACGCTTTTTCCGCATCCGTTGATAATAACAGGGTGGACTGGGAAGACCTACGAGCATGAGCTAATAAAGATAGAGTACAAAGGGAATTGTCCCTTGCTTCCCTGCCAGGAATAAAACCCATTTGGTCACTGGATATCCACTGCGGGACCAAGGGGAGGAGTCTATTCGCGATAGCTTTAGCATACAGTTTGGCGTCAATGTTCAACATCGAAATAGGACGATAGCTTCCACAGTTGCTGGGGTCTTTACCGGGTTTGGGGATAATAGTAATATGTGCGTGGATAGTCTTAGGTCGGAGGGCACTACTATCAGAGATCGCGTTAGCATAGCAGGTTAAGCGAGGCAGCAGGATATCTGCAAAGGATCGGTAGTATGCTACAGTTAATCCGTCAGGACCTGGTGCTTTGCCATTAGCCATAGCTTTTAAAGGGGTTGGAAAGGTAAAAATTTTTTCACCTTAATGCATTCTATGCATTAAGGTGAAAAAACTTTTGACAATACCGCCGCCCCCAGCCCCCCCGTTTTACTTACCTGACGCCTCGAATCTTCGCTGCTCGTTCTTGTCATCTCCACTGCAGCTCAGCCTGGTCGCTGATTGGCTGCAGTGGATGGATTGAAAGAAGCGCAGCCATTGGCTGCCTTTACAACCCCTTATGCGTTAAAGCAACGCATAACTCTGAGGTGGTGAGCTCCTCTTCCAAAGTAGCTAGAATGTCAGGCGATAGTTTAGGTAAGTTAGCTTGCGCTAGGTAGTCCCTGATGAGCTGAGTCCTGATCTGCTATGGAATGTTGGACGTGATACAAATGTTGGTAAAACGCACAAAATTCTTTAGCTATGGCCGGTGTGTCATGTACTAGGGTAGCTGCCGGGTTTTTGATTTTTGCTATAAAGGTAGCACATTTCTTCTATTGTAGTGAACGGGCCAGTAATCTACTCGGTCTATTGTCCCATTCATAGAAACGTTGGGCCACTATGCGAGCCTGTTGTCTTTGTTCTGTATGGAAGAGGAATTTCAATTCTTCCCTCTTCAAGGTCAGGGTGTGTAGTACCGCTTGGGATTGTCTAGCTTTTTGTTATTGCTCAAGTTCTTTAACATCATTGAGCAATTTAGATTGTTGAAATGTCCGTTCCCTTTTTTTCCTAGTACCCAGTTCTATTAGCCTACCTCGAATATGGGCCTTGTGAGCTTCCCACAATGTACCCGGTGAGATGTCGGGGTGTTTTTATACTAAAATAGAGGGATAGTTCTTCACTTAATTGCTTTTTGTCTATTTCCTCAGCTATGAGCGTTTCATTAGGCTTCCAGTTAGTGGTCCTTTGGGGCAGGGATGGGACTTTTAGTGTGAGTATGATTGGAGCGTGATCGGATAAAGGTGAGGACTCAATAAGGGCACTCACAGGCAGTGAGAGGTGATGATGATCAATGAGAAAAAAGTCAATTCTTGAATAGGTATGCCGAACCTGAGAAAAGTGGGTGTAATCTTTAGTTCGCGGGTGCATAATCCTCCAGATATCCACCAGCTGGGATTCATGTAAGCGTTTGCGTATGAACAACAAACGCTTATGAGAGATATTGGATCTGCCTTTGGATGTGCCCATGACAGGTTCCAATGGGGTATTAAAATCTCCAGCCAGGAGAATGCACCCGTGCCCCAAGTCTCTCAGTTTTTTGAGGGTGGATGCTATAAAGCCAGCTTGGTCACGGTTGGGGGCATATACAGTCGATAAAGTACTTGGCATACTACCCAGGTTGCCTCTTAAGAACAGAAAACGCCCAAGAGGATCACGCAGCATGGTTTCTAGCGTGAACAAGGTACCCCTACGGAACCCGATGGCCACACCTTTTGTCTTATGTATATCTGTTAGGCTATAATACCACGTAGGGTACTGTTGGGAGATAAGCTTTACAGACGTGGTGTGTGTGAGGTGGTTCTCCTGTAGAAAAACAATGTCTCCCCACAGGTGACCCAACTCTCTATATAAATTGTGCCTCTTTCCAGGGGCATGTAGGCCCCGTACAATAAAAGATATTAGGTTTACCGTAGCCGTGGGGACCAGCAGGAAGCATCCGTGACCATTATATTCGGAAGAGTTGGACCTGAGGCAGGGAGGAAAAGGTTAAGAGGGGGAAGGGTGGGGGGTGAGAGGATAGAAAGAAAAGAAGAGCAGAGAAAGCGTGAAAAAGAAAAGAAGAAAAGCAGTTAACATCTTGCAACAAGACAAACACAGACCATTTAGGAGGGTGGTCAACACGTACACGTATAAGCCTGCAATGCATGGGGAGGGCGCTCGTACAGCCCAAAATCCACACACCCGCCACCCCAATAGGAGCAGGAGCATGGGGACAGGAGGCCACACAGCGCCCCATGAAAGGGGGGTGAGGGCCTCCGTGCACTTTTACACAGACACCAAAATTGGTGTGGGGGACGTCGAGATGCTCCGCCGCCGACACCAAAACAGTAGAAAGTAACTCTTGTAAAAAAGCACATATTGTATAACTTTACACCATAACCATTTAGCAATGGAACATATAGCTAAGGACCCAAAATAATAAACATAAAACATAAGAGAAAGAACATATAAAACATATAAAACCAGGGCATGTCACCTGTCCACTGTGGCGACATGAGCGCAGATAGACACTTTAAGGCCTAAATACCAGCCTGAAAGGCCGACACCAGTACTTAAATGTGCAAGGTGTATTTGCGGCCATGAGAGATCCGGGTGAGCCAGGTGTATAATGGTGCTAGGGCTTGGGCCATCTGACCCGGTAATTTAACCCAGCTGGGGTGAACCTCCAGAGGTGGGGGAGCGTTGTTTACGATCAACTTTTTGCCCTCTTGTTTCGGCGTTGTTGAGTAGGGGTGGGATGACATCTTGCCAACCAGGTAGCTCCGGTGGGGATATGCTAACATCCATACAGAATTTTTCCAGGTCTTCTAGGAATCGAAGAATCGCTGTCTTGCCATCTCTGTTTGCAATCAACGCAGCTGGAAAACCCCATCTGTATTTAACGGAGGCGGCTCGCAGTTTCTCCGTCAGGGGACGCAGGGCCCTGCCTCGCTCCAGGGTCTCCCTGGCCAGGTCCGGGAAGAAAGATAGTATGGCGCCGTCAAAGTCCAATGATGTAGCATCCCTGGCCTTTTTCATAATAAGTTATTTTTTCTCGTAATAGTGGACCCTGCAAATAACATCGCGGGGGATGTCCGAGGAGAGGTTATGGGGGGCGGAGGGCTCCCGGTCAATTTTCAAGGGATGGTCAGCGGCCTGGCCTAGTAATCTATTGAAGATGCCCAAGATGGAAGGGAGAAGGTCCTCATCTCCAGTCGCCTCAGGTAGGCCTCTAATCCGGATATTGTTCCGCCTGTTGCGGTTCTCCTGGTCCTTGATTTTACATAGGGCCATTCTGTGAGCTATAGCAAGGCCGCGAGTGGACGCTTGTAGGTTCCTAATGGCCACCACATGGCAATCCAGGCGCTGCTCAGATTCCTCTACTGGATCCAATACATGAGAGAGGTCAGAGCGAAAGGCGGAAACCTCCTTTCCGGCGGAAATTGCACGCTCAAGGTCCAGCAGCATAGATGCCAGTTCTGATTTGGTAGGTAAGTCACTCACCAAGGCCGCGACCCCCGAGTGTCAGGATGTGCTCCCTTCACCCTCCGAGCCGGCTGATGACACTGGAGAGCGATGTCTGTGTTCGGGCATGTGGCTGGAGGTGGGGCTTGCGCCGGAGCTCACGCCACGAGGAGAGAGGCCTAGGCTGTCCATGTCTGCTGAGTCTTCTGGTTCTGCGGCTAGGAACCGTTTAATCGATCCCACCGAGGTTCCCTTTTTAGGTAGGGGCTTTCCTAAAAGCAAGTGAACCCCCGTATGATATCCTGATTAGAGTGTTCCTTCAAACCCATTCAGATCTGGAGATCATTCCGACAAGAAATTATGACACACACAAGGCATGCAATTCAGAATGATCCAATCTTTTACTTCCGTATTTTCACTTATATAACCAACATGACATCACAACAAAAGTCCAACCCCTTCATTAATATATGGTAAAGTTACAGACATATAAGATGTTTAAATAGAATATTAATAACTCATATAGAAACTAACAACAGGAAAGGACTTACACGTCGTTTAAAAGAAGTCAGGCCATTTACAAGAAATTGAAACTAACTTTTGATAAACGTCACATATACATATTATTCTAAGATGGATACATATTTTTATAGCTAAAATGGTGAACAGCAAGCTAAAATATCCCTACAGACCTCTTCCGCATCGTTCTCAGGTGGATGGCAGCAGTAGAGCGCTGATAAAGTGCTAAAAATGATGTGTCGCGTCCCCACCACTGCATGTCCAAACCACGCCCTCCCATTTTTGATGTGTTTTAACCCCAAGAAATCACATTATAAATCAAGCAAGTGTGGGTTTGCACCAAATCTAGAACTGGGGTGCTTTGGCCCAGATATGGATGTCTAAATCGGGTGTGATGCTGCACACATATTTTAATTTTGTATGCTTATGATTTCCTGTTTTGGACCCTCCACATGCCCAACAATGTACAAGTTTGATTTGGAGATTTTTGGTATCACTGATCACGGGCAGAGCATTGGGTATGTGTTATTTTGAGCTTTACCCTGCACAGATATATCTGATGAGGCATTTTTTCATTTGTAAAGCGTGTGTATTCCTGATGAACAGGGGTGAGCACTTGAGGCTTACCTCAAGAGACAGAAACAATTGCACTGGTGGGTGTCTCCTTTACTGGGTGGGTGGAGGTGAGCAAACTTAGCTAGGTTATTTAAAGGCCTGCGTTTGTGGCGGGTGTTTTGCATAAGAACAGGCCTGAATTTGTTACAAATAGATATGTTTTTGGTGAGTTTTGGGGTGTGTGCATAATTCTTGACCCACACCCCACTAAGACTGTTGTTTGATGATTACTTCTAAATCTCACATGTTAAACTTACAACTGCTATGTAATGTTTGAGATGCAAAGGAAGGATCCTGTTAATTCATTCCTGCTGTGTGTGTCAATGTAGTTTGTGCGCTGCCTTTTTGGCTTTTGTTTTATTATTGTTTGTTTTTGCTTATGATAATTCTGCCATGTAATTTTCTTTGGGGTTTGGGGCGAGGACTTCTGATCACAAAAAAAGGTTAGTCATGGTTGTTGTTAGCTTGATTTGTGCCCCTGCTTTTCTTATGTGATTTGTTTAATGTGTCTAATTTTTAATGTCATACCCCTGTAGATTGTAAGCTCTTTTGAGCAGGGTCCTTCTAACTATATTGTCAAATGCTGGAGCATCATTTCCATGCCTTTTTTTTTTTTTGGCCTAAGTACATTATTGTACCAATTGTTTATACTAATGTTGAAATAAAAAGTTGATTGTTTTTTGCTTTAAAGTGGAGTTCCACTCACTTTTACAACTTTATCTTAAAGGAATGACAACCCCTCAACCACTCCACACCAGTTTCCCTTAGTTGGTATGGCGGCACCTGCACCCAATCTGATGGACGGATCGGCCTCGGGGGGGCGACATCGCGGGCTCGCTGGACAGGTAAGTGTACTTTTTAAAAGTCAGCAGCTACAGTGTTTGTAGCTGCTGACTTTTGAAAAAAAAAATTTTTCAGCTAGAACTCCGCTTTAAGTTTGATTTTTGCAGACTCTAAATATATATTTTATAAGTGCAAACAATTCATACCCCTTCAAATCTGTATTAAATCTAGTTGCATACAAAAGTATTTTGGTTGTGCAAGTCCTTGAGTAGAAAGTGTAATGGGGGAGGGGGAAGAATCCCCCCCCCCAAAAAAAAAAAACCCTGCTCCAAAGCTGAAATTCAAGGCTCTACTAATTATTTTGTGGACTAGGTAAGCCAAGAAATATGTCAACTAAATGTGAATTCTCTCTAAGCACCTAATTAAGAAAAAAATACCCCAAAAAACTATTGTTTAAAAAAAATTGGCGTAGGGTCCCCCCCAAAATCCATACCAGGACCCCAAAGCACCCTCCCCATATTGAGGGCATGTGGCCTGGTATGGTTCAGGAGGGGGGGGGTGCTCGCTCGTCCCATCCTGATCTACAGGCTACATGGTCGGATAAGGGTCCGGTATGGATTTTGGGTGGGGATCCCGCGTCAATTTTTTTTTTTACATTTTGGTGTGGAGTTCCCCTTAATAGCAATACCAGACCCAAAGGGCCTGGTATGGACTGGGGGGGGGGGGAAACCCTATGCCATTTTTTTCATTGAGTTTCCTTCTATATTGCTCGGAGCCGGCAATACATTACAGCCGCGAGCAAGTTTAAATGATTTTTTTTTCTTTAGAAATGTAATTTTGCTGTGGCACTGTTCTACACATCGCACAGATGCGCCACTTTATAGGCAGACTAAGGAGACCCCCCAGGCACGATATTTAAAGGAATTTTTCATTTTTATTGCTTCTCTTTAACCACTTGCCGCCCACCCTATTACAAAATGACGGTGGCAAAGTGGTTTGATATTCCTGACCGGACGTCATATGACGTGATCAGGAATATCGAGCTGCTGCGTGCTCCCTGGGGCGCGCATCGCGGCGGTCGTTGTTGCGGTATGTCAGTCTGACACCCCGCAACACCGGTCTAGGTAAAGAGTCTCTGACGGAGACTCTTTACCACGTGATCAGCCATGTCCAATCACGGCTGATCACGATGTAAATAGGAAGAGCCAGTAATCGTTTTTTCCTCACTCGCGTCTGACAGACGCGAGTAGAGGAGAGCCGATCTGCTGCTCTCCTGACAGGGCGGGTCTGTGCTGATTGTTTATCAGCACAGCCCCCCCCGGATCCCGCCACTAATGAGCACTGGTAGGCGGCACTGATGGGTGGCACTGATATGCAGCAATGATGGGCATTGATAGGCGGCACTGATGGGCAGGGAAGCCGCCCAGGACCACCAGGGAAGCCATCCACACTGGACCACCAGGTATGCCCCTAGACCCCAAGGGAAATACCACTATGTGCCCAGGCAGCTGCCGATCTGTGCCCAGGCAGCTGCCAATCAGTGCCCACTCCAATGCCTACCACTGCCAGTGCCACCAGGGATGCCTATCAGTGCCTCATATCAGTGCCGCGTATCAGTGCCCATCAGTGCCACGTATCAGTGCCCATCAGTGCCCAGCAGTGCCGCCTATAAGTGCCCATCAGTGCCCAGCAGTGCCACCTATCAGTGCCCATTAGTGCCCAGCAGTGCCGCCTTTCAGTGCCCATCAGTGTCGCCTATCAGTGTCCATCAGTGCCAACCAGTGCCACACAGTGCCACCCATGAGTGCCCATCAGTGCCGCCTATCAATGCCCATCATTGCTGCATATCAGTGCCACCCATCAGTGCCGCCTACCAGTGCTCATTAGTGCCGCATATCAGTGCCCATCGTCAGTGCCCGTCAGTGCCCGCTCATTGGTGCCACCTCATCGGTGCCGCCGTATCAGTGCCTGTCAGTGCTGCCTTATCAGTGCCCATCAGTGAAAGAGAAAACTTACTTATTTACAAATTTTTTTAACAGAAACAAAAGCAAAACTTTTATTTTTTTCAAAATTTTCGGTCTTTTTTTATTTGTTTAGCAAAAAATAAAAACTGCAGAGGTGATTAAATACCACCAAAGGAAAGTTCTATTTGTGGGAACAAAATTATAAAAATTTAGTTTGGGTACAGTGTAGCATGACTGCGCAATTGTCATTCAAACTGCGACAGCGCTGAAAGCTGAAAATTGGTCTGGGCAGGAAGGTGTATAAGTGCCCTGTATTGAAGTGGTTAAGCATCATTGAAATCACTGGTCCTGAAAAAAGATTGTTTTAAAACCTTTTTTTCAATTGATACATGTCCCCCAGGGCAGGACCCAGGTCCCCATACACTTTTTATGGCAATAACTTGCATACAAGTCTTTAATGAGAACTTTGGATTTTGCAGGTTCGAGCACCATTAACTTCCACAATTCCAGCATATGCAATCTGATAGGCATGTTTGTCTGCAACTTTCCATTTGCATGTACGCCCAGTTTCTGAGAGTTGAAGTCCTAATTGGCTTTAATTGGGTGCTTACATATGTAGAGCACCCAGTACTTCCTGGCACTATAGTAAATGATCCCCATAGAGTTTTAGTGGTATTTGATCACTACTGGGTTTTTAATGTTTTCATTTTATAAACAACAATTTGGAAAAAAAGTAATGATATTTTCTACTTTCTATTAGAAAACATATCCAATAAAATTTCCTCATAAATTTAGGCCAGAATGTATTCTGCTACATGTTTTTGTTTAAAATCCCAATAAGTGTATATTAATTGGTTTGTGTGAAAGTTATAGAGTCTACAAATTATGATATATACAGTTTATTTGAAAATGTATCAATCCTAATGTAGTGACAATCTCATTTCTTGAGGCCCTTTAAAATGCCAGGACGGTAAAAAATACTCCCTAAATTACCCCTTTTTGTAAAGTAGACAGTCTGAGGCATGTATTAAGAGCAGTGTTAATGTCGTCAGCGAAAATGTTTTCGTAAAAATGTTCGTCAGCTGCATTTTTGCCGTGCATTTTTTTTAACTTTACGCTTCTGTAAAAAAAGCAATATTCTTGTAACGAAACTTGGTTTACCTTAACCACTTCAGCCCCGGAAGGATTTAGCCCCTTCCTGAGTAGGCAATTTTTTTGCGCTATGACACTGCGTTACTAACTGACAATTGCGTGGGCGTGCATTGCTGTACCCAATTAAAATTGATGTCCTTTTTTTCCCCACAAATAGAGCTTTCTTTTGGTGGTATTTGATCACTTCTATGGTTTTTATTCTTTGTGCTATAAACAAAAAAAGACTGACAATTTTGAAAAAAAAACAACACTTTTTACTTCCTTCTTTAACCACTTCAATACAGGGCACTTAGACAACTTCCTGCCCAGACAATTTTTCAGCTTTCAGCGCTGTCGCAGTTTGAATGACAATTGCGCGGTCATGCTACACTGTGCCCAAACTAAATTTTTATCATTTTGTTCCCACAAATAGAGCTTTCTTTTGGTGGTATTTGATCACCTTTGCGGTTTTTATTTTTTGCTAAACAAATAAAAAAGACCGAAAATTTTGAAAAAATAAAAGTTTTGCTTTTGTTTCTGTTAAAAAAAATTGTAAATAAGTAAGTTTTCTCTTTCACTGATGGGCACTGATAAGGCAGCACTGACAGGCACTGATACGGCGGCACCGATGAGGTGGCACCAATGAGCGGGCACTGATGGGCACTGACGATGGGCACTGAAATGCGGCACTGATGGGCACTGGTAGGCGGCACTGATGGGTGGCACTCATATGCAGCACTGATGGGCATTGATAGGCAGCACTGATGGGTGGCACTGGGTGGCACTGGTTGGCACTGATGGGCACTGATGGGCGACACTGACGGGCAATGAAAGGCGGCACTGCTGGGCACTGCTAGGCACTGATAGGGTGGCACTGATAGGGGGCACTGCTGGGCACTGATGGGCACTGATAGGCGGCACTGCTGGGCACTGATGGGCACTGATAGGCGGCACTGCTGGGCACTGATGGGCACTGATACGTGGCACTGATGGGCACTGATACGCGGCACTAAAATGAGGCACTGATGGGCATCCCTGGTGGCACTGGCAGTGGTAGGCATTGCAGTGGGCACTGACTGGCAGCTGCCTGGGCACAGATTGGCAGCTGCCTGGGCACACAGTGACATTTCCCTGGTGGTCTAGGGGCATACCTGGTGGTCCAGTGTGGATCGCTTCCCTGGTGGTCCTGGGCGGCATCTCTGGTGGTCCTGGGTAGGATCTGAGGGGGGGCTGTGCTGATAAACAATCAGCACAGATCCTTGAAAAAGTCACGTGACTGTGATGTAACGCGTGGGAGGAGCCAAGGAAGCTCTGTGCAGATCAGCAGTTTCACACAGTGTACTGCACTGAATCTGCTCCTGTCTAAGGCGGCTGACTGCTATAGTAAAACCTGCATATGCCTTATCATTATAAGGCACACGTGAGTGGATTGAAGTTTACCTGTGTACCTTGGTATCCTAACTATTGCACAATGATTGGCTTTTTCTCTTATTTGCCTGTTTATGATTCTCACATTGGTTGTGAATAGAAGCAAAAAACACTTTGGTACTATTAAGATCAATGAGCACCTTAATTAAGCAAGTGTTTTTAAACAGCTTTGCTAGTGATCAAAAGCTCTATACCAATCAGGATTCCACACCTGTATAATTGAACCTTCTGAATACATCCCTATATATTTATTTTTATGTGGATTTTTTTATGTGAATTTTTTACACATTTGGTGTCACTAATTTTTTATAGTTTTACACTATTTTGATTGTTGGATTTTTTAGGAATTTTTACTCACCGCTGGATTTATTTGACTATTTATATTTACTTTTATATTCATTTTCATGCACATTGTGAAGCGCTTCAAATATCATTATTTAATCAGCACAGACCCCCCCTGTCAGGAGAGCAGCCGATCGGCTCTCCTCTACTCGCGTCTGTGAGATGCGAGTGAGGAAAAGCCGATCACCGGCTCTTCCTATTTACATCGTGATCAGCCATGATTGGACACGGCTGATCACGTGGTAAAGAGTCTCCGTCAGAGACTCTTTACCTAGATCGGTGTTGCAGGGTGTCAGACTGACACCCCACAACAACGATCGCCGCGATGCGCGCCCCCGGGGGCGCGCAACGGCTAGATATTCCTGATCACGTCATATGACGTCCAATCATGAATATCAAACCACTTTGCCGCCGTCATTCTGTAATAGGGCGGGCGGAAAGTGGTTAATACATATCCAAATTAAAAAAAACAAATTTATTCATAAATTTAGGCCAATATGTATTCTTCTATATATTTTTGGTAAAAAAAAATCCCAATAAGCGCATATTGATTGGCTTGCGCAAAAGTTATAGCATCTATAAACTATGGGATAGATTTA
Organism: Lithobates clamitans; assembly: GCA_037952925.1. Taxonomy (NCBI): domain Eukaryota; kingdom Metazoa; phylum Chordata; class Amphibia; order Anura; family Ranidae; genus Lithobates; species Lithobates clamitans. Next base: position 605,635 of record JBBGZY010001579.1, on the reverse strand, counting down.
TAGACTTTACTTTTTTTTTTATTGTTTTTACTGGTATTGGCAGCGATCAGCAATTTTTAGCGGGACTGCGACAGTGCGGCGGACAAATCTGACCCCAAGTGACACTTTTTTGGGACCAGTGACACCAATACAATGATCAGTAAAAAAAAAAATGCACTGATCACTGTATAAATGACACTGGCAGGGAAGGGGTTAACATCAGGAGCGATCAACAGGTTAAGTGTGTTCCCTCAGTGTGTTTTCTAACTGTATGGGGGATGGACTGACAGGTAGAACACAGAGATCATAGTACCTGATTACTAGCAACAGAAGATCTCTGTATACTTCCCTGTCGGAATGGGGATCTGCCTTGTTTACATAGACAGATCCCCATTCCGCCTCTTTGTGGAGAGATCATGGGTGGCCGGCAGGCATCAGGTCCCCCAGACCCGTTGTCTGGCTCCCCCTCCGTGCAGCATGCGCGCACCCACAGTATCTATTGCATGAAACAACGTACAGGTATGTTGTTTCGCGCAATAGAGCTGCCCTGCCACAGTATATATGTAGTGGGTGGTCTTTAAATGGTTAAAGACGTTATATAATGACTAAATCTGTGCCTGTAGCGCATGTTTGTACCTTAATACCATAATAAAAAACATATTCAATTTTTTACTCCAGGAGTATATAATGAGTTTGGAAATTGTAGAGAAATGCTTAAATAATGGAAAATTTATTATCAAATACTTACCATAATTTTCCTTTCCTTATGGACTCCATGGCAGCCTACGTGTGGGTTAAACCCGCCTCCTCTCCATTGCTATAGGACCCCATACCTATAAATTTGAACTCACCGCTAGGGACTGCGTTCAGTAACTAGCCAACTCTTTGACCAAATGGGTGGGAACTGCGTCTGCCATGGAGTCCATCAGGATAGGAAAATTATGGTAAGTATTTGATAATAAATTTTTCCGTTATTTAAGCATTTCTCTACAATTTCCAAACTCATTATATACTCCTGGAGTAAAAAATTGAATATGTTTTTTATTATGGTATTAAGGTACAAACATGCGTAATAAATTTTCCATTTTCCTGACAGACTCCATGGCAGCCTACGTGTGGGAAATAACTAGCCAGATCACACGGGGTGGGTTATTCTAAACAAAAAAGCTTTAATTTGGCCCATCAACTGACAGGATTCTTAAACCAAAGTTCACGGAAGATAGAGAAGCAGGCTCTATGCAGTAATGTGACATAAAAGTATTAATGGAGGCCCAAGAGGCCACTTTGCAGATGACATCTGGAGCCACATGCTGGGCTGCTGCCCACAAAACAGCCATACCCTTGGTGGAATGTGCCGACACCGCCTCTGGAGGAGCCAAGCCCTTAGCTCTATAAGCCTGCTGAATAGACTGGACGATCCAGGCTGTAATCATTCTAGTTGAAGCTTGCTTCCTCTGTTAATGCCAGAATACAGAATAAACAGGTATTCGGAGCATCTAAAGGAGGAAGTAGCTTGTAGGTATTCCTTTAGTATTTCGCCTATATCCAGAGGATGAACTTCAGTGGACCCTGGAGCTCTGAATGTAGGTAGGACGATTTCTTGGTTCTCATGGAACACTGAAGTGACTTTCGGGTTTGAGCCGAGCGTAGGGATGAGGACCACCCAGTTCAAAAGAAATGTCAGGAGTGGTTCTTCATGACTTAAGGAGCTAATCTTAGAAACCCTTTTGGCCAAAGTTATGGCGGCCAAGAAGGTGAATTTTGCAGAAAGGTCTTTGATAGAAAGCGGGGTAGACCCCAAAATACTAAGTCCAGACAATAAGTCTTGGTCTTCTTTTGGGCCTGAGTCTTGATGCCCCACGGAAGAACTGCCGGATTAGCGGGTGAACAGCCCATGCTATTCCAGAGAAGGCACATAGGGCCGAGACTTGAACTCTAAGAGAGCTGATGGATAGAGACAGATCTAGGCCGGATTGAAGAAAGCTGAGGATATCCTGGATCTCTGGATCCCTAAATGATCTGCCCGTAGAAGATGAGAATTCAATAAAATTGGCCCATATTCTCATTTATACCTTATTCGTGCTCACCTTCCTCAAGCTCATGAGGGTGTAAATCACTCTTGAAGTGCACCCGAGAGATTCCAGCCTCTATCTCTCAAGAACCAGACCTTCAGTTTCAGTAATGCCAGGCAAGGGTACAGGACTGCCCCCTGAGAAAGAAGGACCGGCCTGAGCGGAAGAGACACCGGATCCCGGAAGCTGAGCTGGGTCAGGAGGGGAAACCATGGCCTGTCCAGCCAGTAAGGCGCAATCACCGCTACCTAGACCACTTCCGCTTGAAGTCTCTGTAAGAACTTGAGGATGATCGGAAGCGGGGGAAAGGCATATGCCCTGTTGAAGTTCCACTGATCTGTCAGGGCATCTATCGTGAAGACCTGGCTGCAACAGACTCGAGTATAGTACTTCTTGACCTTGAAGTTGCAGGGGGATGCAAATAGATCCACTTCAGGATCCACTCCCAGGGACAGGATCCACTTGAACGTCTGCACATAAAGAGACCACTCGTTGTTGTCCAGCTGTGTGCGGAACAGGAAGTCTGCCTGGGCTTTCTGGGCTCCGGGAATGAAGACTGACGAAATATTGGCCAGGTTTTTCTGGGCCCAAGACATGATGGGTTTGTCCTCTTGGAGCAGGGTGGAGCTCTGAGTGCCCCCTTGCCCCCTCACATAGGAGACCGCTGTGATGTTGTCCATCCTTAGTACCACTGACTCTCCTTTCAGGAGATGAGAGAAGGATTGAAGGGCACACCAGGCCGCCCGAAGTTCCAGGAAGTTTGAACCTGGATTGTGGAGATGAGTATCCCACTTGCCTTGTGCAAGTTCTGACCTGCAGAGAGCTCCTCATTCAGCACCATTGGCATCGGTTGTGACCATGATCCACGAGACGAGGGTGATGGAGTGGCAAGTGAGCAAATGTTTGTGCTGAAGCCACCAGAAGAGACTGTTCCTCATCACTGATGTTATGTGAATGGATTGATTGATGTACCCCGAATTCCATTGCTGAAGGAACCCTGTCTGAAAGGGATGTAACCTCCACAGAGACCACTTGACCATGGGAGTTTTGGATACCATTGTGCCGATAACTCTTAGGCACTGCGAGGCCCTCAAGCATGAAGAGTTCAGAGCTTGTGAAACTCTCTCTCCAACAATGGGGATCTTCTCCCCCGGAAGAGAGATGGTGCCTTCTACTGTGTTGAACTGGGCCCCTAAGTATATCAGGTGCTGGACTGGAACTAGATGGCTTTTTTCCAGGTTTAGGAGCCACCCGAAGTCGACCAATGTGTTGATAACTTGCTCCTTGTGGATCAACAATTTCTCCTTGTCCTGAGACAACAACAGGAGGTCATCGAGATAATGGTACAAGCATATCCCTCTTGTTCTGATGAGGGCCACCACGGCCAGTAGAACTTTTGAAAAGATTTGGGGTGAGGTTGTCAGCCCAAAAGGGAGGCAGGTAAACTGCAGATGTTCTTGCCCCACTTGGAACTGAAGGTATTTGTGGAATTCCTCTGCCACAGGCACATGGAAGTAAGCATCTTTTGAGTCGATTGAAATTAGCCAATCCCCTGGTTGCACGGCTTGCTGGATGGTAGACAGGGTCTCCATTTTGAACTTTTTGTACTTTATGAATCTGCTTGGATAAGGTAGATCTATCACCGCGTGCCATGAACCGTTTTTCTTCTGAACTAAGAAGAGAGGGGAGTACACCCCCTGGAACTTCTCATCCTTTGGGACAGGCACTTCTGCTCCCTGTGTTTTCATGGACCCCACGTAGGACAGTAATACCTGATTCTTTCTTTATGACTGAGGTAGCAGTGTAAATATATCTGGGGGGAGGAATATTGGTGAAGGACCAAGTGTGGCCTGAAGATACCGTCTTGATGGTCCAGTAATCCGAGATTGAGGCCACACAGACATGCTGGAAGAGAAGCAAACAAGCCCGCCTTGGCCGGCCCAATCTCATAACGACTTAGCCGGCTCACATCCACCGGACGCCTGGCTTTTAGCGGACTTTCAGAAGGGAGCCTGCCCTCTGTTCCAACCTCTTCTGAAGTCCCGGCCAGGCCGGTAAGAGAGTGCTTCCCTTGAAAGCTTGGAACTGCTAGAAGGTGCAAGGGGCACATACTGCTTCAACCCCTGGTTGGGCCTCGGAGATGCAGTGGGGAGGTGCAGTGTATACGTTGGCCAATGAGTCTGGGCAGTGAGATTGGTGTTGTTCCCAGGTTAATGAGCTGTACCAACACCCTTGTGCGATAAACTTTAGATAGGGTATGGCCCACCAGCCATTTTCTTGATGTTACAGGGCTCTACCATCACCACTGTAGCTCCTTGTAGTTTCCTGTGGGCCCCCACTGGCAGGGACCAGACCACCCCTTGCAGCGGTGCCAAAATTAGCTTTTGCTTGGGGGGTGTACGGAATACCCTCACCTGTTCAGGCTGCCTCTTAATATCTGTGTTGTGCCTCAAAAGCCTGGAGCACTCTGAGCCATACAGCCCGCAGCCCCACCGGCCTGCATAATCATTTTTGTCTAACAGTCGGGACAGATTCAAGCCCTTTAAGACGTCAATGCCCAGCACCACATGCACTGCAGAATTAACTGGGCCACGGGTCATGACTACTTCAACCCACCCCACCTCGATTTTAGGAAAGGCAGATAATTGGCTACTCGAAGGGACAGCCAGCTTCCCGGGCTATATATATATATATATATATATATATATATATATATATATATATATATATATACACTGGGGACGTAAAAGTTTCAGACCCCCTTAAATTTTTCACTCTTTGTTATATTGTAGCCATTTGCTAAAATCATTTACCGTATATACTCGAGTATAAGTCGAATTTTTCAGCACATTTTTTTTGTGCTGAAAGTGCCCCCCTCGACTTATACTGGAGTCAAGCACTTTTCTGCAGCAAAAAATGTCATTTTCCAAACCGACTTTGGGGCCCCGTATCTCAGGGCAACTTGGTGCTAGGAACCAAATTTGGTGTGCAAACCCAGTGGAACTGGTCCCATAACATATCCAAAGCTGAAGTTCCTAGCACTAAGTGGCCCCGAGATACAGGGCCCCAAAATCGGTTCGGAAAATGTCATTCTCTGCTGCAGAAAAGTGCTTGACATTTTCTGAACCGACTTTGGGCCCCATATCTCAGAGCCACTTGGTACTAGAAACCCCACATTTGGTGTGCAAACCCAGTGGAACTGGTACCATAACATATCCAAAGCTGGGGTTCCTAGCACCAAGTGGCCCTGAGATACAGGGCCCCAAAGCCGGTTCGGAAAATGTCATTCTCTGCTGCAGAAAAGTGCTTGACATTTTCTGAACTGATTTTTGGGGCCCTGTATCTTGGGGCCACTTAGGGCTAGAAACCCCAGCTTTGAAAATTGGTGCTAGTTTCACTGGGTTTGCACACCAAATTTGGGGTTCTTAGCACTAACTGGCCCCGAGATATGGGGCCCCAAATTCGGTCAACTGTGTCCATCTGCAGCAATGTCATTTCGGGACCCTTTGGGTTCAGAGACCCCAAATTTTGGCTGCAGCTAGGGGGCATCTAGGAACCCTTAACTACCGAGTTTGAAGTTCGGGGGACCTATGGCTGCAAATGGGCACAGTGAGGCATGCAAATGGGCACAGTGAGGCTGCAAATGGGCATTGTTGACCCTCTTTTCCACTTACAGTAGCTGTGCATTTCTCACCCTCGTCTTATACTCGGGTCAATAAGTTTTTCCCATTTTTTTGTGGTAAATTAGGGCCTCGACTTATACTCGGAACGACTTATACTCGAGTATATACGGTAAGTTCATTTTTTCCCTCATTAATGTACACACAGCACCCCATATTGACAGAAAAACACAGAATTGTTGACATTTTTCCATATTTATTAAAAAAGAAAAATTGAAATATCACATGGTTTTAAGACCCAGAGCACATGTGCCCTTGGCATATATACAGTCACCCAGCATGCACTGTGGCATTTTCCTCGGCCAATCACCAGGGCTGTAACTATGCCTATGCTCTCATTTGTCAGGATTCCTCCTACTGTCCAATATGCCCCCCTATTGGACCGGGTGTGAAATATTCAGACAACATGAGCAGCATCTGAGCACCATGAGCAGACCCTACCAATGGATCCCTGCTCCCTGGTAGGCAGAGAGCATCTAAATTTACCTGGCAATCTTCCTGATAAGCAGAAAGACCCAATAACTATACTCTTTTCTAGCACCTACCTAGGAGGGTGCTATATCCACCCCCCGCTAAAACAAGCCATGTCCTCACTGGCTTTGGGCAGCCACCCCTACAAAATACCTATACAGAAATTAGAAGGAGGGTCGAACAAACTTGGAAAAGGGGAAAAGAGAATGTAACATATGTACAAAGCCATGGGGCATACCCCATATGTGGCAAATAAGCACAATAATTTAAAGTGAAAAGATATAAAGCATCTGCTGTACAAGATATTTACAGTACACATGTTTTCAAAGAAACATCTACCAAGTGCACTATATGAATGCACCCCCCGCCAAACATAGACTGATTGGTAGGTAAAATGGCTAAGCATCCTAATTAACTATACTCCCACCATATCATTACATTTGTACAATAATGTTTCCATAGGCAACCTCCGTTGAGGTATAAGGACTCCTTGCAAGCCTGCAAAGAAAACATATATTATACTTACGGTGAGACTGTCCTCTCCGCAGAGGCAACTTTCTCACCTAAACAGACACCTACTGCAGGGCTCAAAATTTCAAGTCCTGAGCTACTAGCCAGGCCTCAAGGATTACTTGCCACCAGTTGCCCCACCCAACCCCTACCCTGCCCCGCCCCTAATTCCACCCCTAAACACGCCCTCATAAATTATCTCACGAAATTACACTTAAATGTTTTATGCAGAATTAAGTTATAAAAGTAAATATTAACAACAACTTTATCCATGCCCATCAGTGCAGCTTCACCTGTGCTTATCAATGCACCCTACCTGTGTCCATCAATGTTGCTTCACCTGTGTCCATCAATGCAGCCTGCCTGTGTCCATCAATGCAGCCTCACCTGTGCCCATCAATGCAGCCTCACGTGTGTCCATAAATGCTGCTTCACCTGTGTCCATCAATGCAGCCTAACCAGGTCCATCAATGCAGCCTGCCCATGTCCATTATTGCAGCCTTCCTGTGTCCACCAATGCAGACTGCCAGTGTCCACCAATGCAGGCTGCCAGTGTCCACCAATGCAGCCTGCCCGTGTCCTCCAATGCAGCCTGCCCATGTCCACCAATGCAGCCTGCCTGTGTCCACCAATGCAGCCTGCCTGTGTCCACCAATGCAGCCTGCCCTTGTCTACCATTGCAGCCTGCTCATGTCCACCAATGCAGCCTGCACATGCCCACCAATGCAGCATGCTTGTGTCCATCAATGCAGCTTGCCCACCAATGCAGCCTGCCTGTGCCCACCATTGCAGTGATAAATCACGCTGCAATTGTGGCAAACCACATTGCATGAAGCTTGTTGCCCAAAAAAGTTCAGGAACTTCTTTTGGGTGACATGCTTCATGCAATGTGGTTTGCTGCAATTTATTATGCGACAATCGCCGCAGAACTGCACCGCGTTTTTAGGGGCCATTCAAATTAATGGCATCTGAAATGTGCATCGTGCGATTTGTCATTCACACCTGGGCGTTTTGAAATCGCGAGCAGAATCTCTGCAATTCTGCCCGCAATTCAAAACGCCTATGTGCAGCCTTAGGACTGGGTCACACCAGCAACTGCATTGTTACTGGTGTACGCTCTGCAGTATACAGTACCAATGCATTACTTACAGTGCATTACACTGTTTCCTTTTTTCAACTTTATTAGATTGTCAGAAAATTATATTGCATTAATATTTATTGTTGGGTTGGTGGGCTGTAGTGAAAAACATACTGCGTGTCTCAACTTTTTTTTTGCAGCACACACCACTGCAATGCTAGCTCAATCATCTGTTATGACTGCTTTCTTGATGCCTATGTAACGAGGTCTGAGTTTGAAAAAACAACAATAAACATAAAGATCTTCACATCAGTTATAATAAAGACCTCATGTACACTGTACTGTACTCCAAAGGACACCTAGGAGAAAAAACAGCTGGAAAATTATGTTAAAAGCCACACTTTTGCCTGCATGTCTATGCGCGTTTGCAGTTAATGCATTCTGTTGGCCAGAATATAAATTTTTCCTGATGCCAACATGGCAGCATACATATGAAAAAGCTCCCCCCCAATATCCACCCACAGGACCTGTTTAGATCTATAAAAGTCTGATTGAGAGCAACCTCCCCATTCTCCTTTTTGTACTCAAAGATCAACACCTACAGACCGTTACACTCAGGATAAGCTCTTAACTGCCGACTACGTCAGAGTCTGTCTGAGTTCAGCCTCTCCTAGGTGCAGTCCCACATCTTAGGCTGCTAAATGCACTGACAAGGTGGGGAGCCCTTTCTGGTGGTCTTTTGGGGCTAAGGTGTTCTCTAATCAGAGATGATATCGCTCTTGTGGCATGCCTGCTGTGGAGTCCGGATCCAGCAGCTGGGACAGCATGGCCTCTTTCTATCTATGGAGTTCTTTCTTCAGGTCTGATTGTATTCTTCTATTTTGAATGTTTTATGTTCCCCTTTTTTTCTGTATTGTGCTAGCAGGGTTGGTAGTGGGCGCTCCGACTTCCCCCTCCCTCCCAATAGCTGTTCGCAGCGCGTCTCCGCTCGTCCGCGCTGGCGAATGCGCAATGCACCGGGAGGATGTGGTGGCAATCTTGGATGAAGGAAAAGGCTTCCCTCCATTTGATGCTGACCTCCTGGATAGGAGGACAGATGGAGGAAGGAGGGAGTCTCCCATAAGATGCCCTATTTAAAGGGCTCACAAGTACAATAATGGATGTCCTTTCATTTAGAAATCCAGACTAGCAGCATATCAGAGGAGAAGGCAAAAGTCTAGGTAAGTTATGCTATTCTGGGGATGGGGGTTGAATAGTATATGGTTAGGGGTGGGAGGTTTTTCCCAGACTCCTTGGTTGATTTTCTTTGCCAAAAAAAATATATATATGTGTGTTTTTTTATATTTATATGTGCGTATTCTCTCTCCGTTTGCTATTTTCTCTTATTTTCCTCTCTGTTGTCATGCAGTCCCCTTTGCACCTTTCGGTCCTACCGCCACATAGCCAAGACCACCACAATATCAGGTAAGGGCCACCTTTGGGTAAGTAAGAAGAAGCGGGGCAAAAGAGTGCGTTATGCCCTGATGAGCTTGCCTTCTTTGTCTATTTGAGCCCCGGCTGCTCACACTCCTGCTCTAGGAGGTCCAGAGGCTTTCTGGATCGTCAGGATTTTCCCAGGGCAGAGACTGACTCCTCCAGCCCTGGCAGATCCCAGCATAAAGGGTGCAAATATATGCTTAAGAGAAATCACACAGCTTCTCCTCTTAGGGCTCAGCGCCCAAAAGACAAATGTTGGTCATTTGGAGATGACCCTATGCCAGGAAAGCTAGCTTGCAGCAACTGCTTCAGGTGGCTTGCCAGAGACCAGGAGTATGAGAGTCAGCAGGTGTCAACCTTGATCAAGAAAGTAGTCCCTGACTCCCTTCTGGAATTTTCTGGTCATCTCGAAGAACCAGGGACAGAGGCGAACAAATAGAATGTGGGCCCTGCACCAGTTCTAAGCCAGGCCATTCAACCCTCTCTAGCCAGAGAGGTACCAGGCACTTCAGGGGTGACTCCAGCTGAGCGGATTATGCGGGCTGATTCCCCAGTCCCAGTAGTAAAGCCAACCTTCTTGGAAGAGGAAGAAGATACCGCCTCCTCAGCAGAGGATCCTGAAGGTTCAGGCTTTGCATTTTCTATGGTGCCGCCATTCATTAAGGCAGCAATGGAATGGGAGGATCCTGAAGCTCCTCCAAAGAAAGAGAAAACTTATTATCCCCACCTAAAGAAACAGGTAGCTACCTTTCCTCTTATGACAAAAATAAGAGGCCCATTTCAGGAGGAATGGGAGAAGGGAGAGAGAAAATCATCTTGCGGAAGTTATATCCACTTAGGAGGAGGATGCAGCGCCTTTATCTAACCCACCGATGGTGGATGCGGCAGTTACTAGATTGACCAAGAACGTGACACTTCTGATGGAAGACTTCCTCCTTTCACGATATCCTAGATAGGCGCATTGACATGGACTTAAGAAAGTGCTACCTCGCGGCAGGCGGTGCCTGTAAGCCCGCCGTAGCTTTAACATTCATAGCAAGCGCTATACGGCTGTGGATGCAAAACCTGGAATATGTGATTAAAGACCAGCTGATTAAAGAACAAATAATCAAGGCACGTGAAGATATAAAACTCTCAGCGGACTTTGTAGAGGAGGCAGCTATAGACATCATTTACAGTAATGGTCCTCGAGGGCAATGCTTACCTCAGTCACAGCCAAAAGAGCTTTGTGGTTAAAACCTTGGGCGGTGGACCCATCTTCAAAGCAAAATTGCTGTAAACAGCCTTTTGATGGGAAGGAGTTTTTTGGCCAAAAATTGGAGACTGCCATCTCCAGGGTTACAGGAGGAAGATCAGGTCTTCTGCCCCAAGATCGAAGGTCCAGACACCAGAGAGGGTGACAAACCAGACCGGTGCCAAACAGGTACCGTGATTTTGGAAGTTTACGTTCATCCGAGGACTCTAGAAGGGGTTGGAGGGGTACACAATCAATCTTCCTAAGGTCGCAGAGAGCTAAGGCTACTGTGGCTCCCACAGGTACCCGGAAGGTCTTTTGATGCCAGGCCCGCCCAGGGGGAGGCGGTTGGAACCAGGCTGCTCAAAGTTGCTCAGTTCTGGCAAGACCACGGCCAAGATCGGTGGGTTTGGTCCACAGTGGTGCAAAGCCATTATTGGCTATTTTAACAGCAGCCTCCAAATACTCCTTCATCCCACCAAGACAACCCAGTCGGCCCTGAAGTTAGCCGCTCTTCAGGAGTACATCAACATCTTGTTGCGTCAGGGTGGCGATCATATCAATTCCAGCCTTCAGAGGTTTACAGCCTTCTACTCGCCACTCTTTCTGGTCCAGAAAAAGATGTGGGATTTCAGACCAGTGATCGACCTCAAGAAGTTTAATCAATTTATCCGGATAGAGAGATTCAAGATGGAGTCTCTCCATGCCATAATCCAGGTAATTCAACCAGAGGACTGGATGATTTTGGTGGACTTCCAGGATGCCTACCTGCATGTCCCAATCCTTCAGTCATACCAGCAGTTCCTCAGATTTGGGGGACAGACATTACCAATTTGTCTGCCTTCCCTTCTGCCTATGCACTTCTCCTCAAACCTTTACCAAGGTTCTGATTAAGGTCTTGGCCCCACTGAGGGAGAAAGGGCTCAGAGTCCATAATTTCTTGGACGATATCATCCTCATGTCCCAGGACCAAGACCTTTTGCGGAGACAGAGGGAGCTCCCGCTGTCCACCTTACGGACATTCAGCTGGATAGTCAGCTGGATAGTCAAAAAAGCCGGCTGGAGCCTACACAGAGTATGGTCTATCAAGCGGCCCAGTTCAATACTGGGGAGGCCACAGTTTCCTGGCCTCTTCAGAAACTCCCCAAAATCAGGTAGAAATTCCAACAAGCATTGGCTACACTAGTAATGTCAGCATCCCAGTGCATGAGTCTCCTCGGGACGATGGCTTTGTGTACCCCGATGATCCCTGGGCTCACTGAAAACTCAGTTTTTCAACAAGGTTTTCTGATGCAGTGGAAGAAGGTTCGTCTAGCCCAGCCAATCAGAATCACCAGCTGGATGCACTGGAGTCTCTGGTGGTGGACATGACAAGAAACGCTATTACAGCATTGTCCATTAGGGCCGCAGCCATGGATCATTGTTACCACAAATGCCAGTGCAGCAGGGTGGGGCGCCACCTGCGAACAAAACAAGCTCCAGGGCAGATCACTCAGGGCCTAGTTCCCAACATTCTGGAACTTCAAGCAGCATTCATGGTGTTAGCCACCTTGCTGCCTCACATACAGGGTCACCCAGTCCTGCTCCATCTGGACAACATGGCAGCAGAGTCCTACATACAGCGCCAAGGCAGGACGCACAGCCAATCCCTTTTGAGAGAGGTGGAACCAATCATGACATTGACACAACAATATCTTCCAGATTTGAGGGCCATATATCTTATATAGACTATATATCTATAGCCTATCCAGACAATTCAAGGATCCCAATGAGTGGTCCCTTCACCCCGAAATGTTCAAGCAGATTGTCCATGAGTGGGGGTGTCCGCAACTGGATCTTTTTTCCTTGTCAACCAGCTGCAAGTTGATCTGGTTCCTCTCACGCTATCCACATCAATTTGCGGAGAGGATGGACGCCTTGACCCATCCTTGCTGGCCCTCTTCGTCAGGCATGCCTGACGAAGGGGCCCTGCATGGCTCCGAAACATTGCACTTTTCTTTGTGATGAAAAGTGCACTTTTCTTTGTGATGTTCCTTAGGATGGAAGTTGTCGATCCATGGTGTGCTGGCGAATATGTAGGCTTGCTTGATGTTTCCAGGACCCAACTGGTAATTGCTGCAGCACCCACAATTTTATTTGCCATATTTGCCAGGAACGTGTGCGATAGGAAAATTGACCAGATTGACCCATCCTTGGGTTGCACAACTGGCCTATGCTTTCCCTCCAATTTCTCTAATCTTGAAACTTCTAAAGAGATGGTTGGCAGAGAATCTAACAGTCATTGCAGTATTACCCTACTGGCCTCGCAGACCATGGTTCTCTCGGGCAATGTATTTCAGCATATGCCCACAGATCACTCTGTCGGTGACTCCTCATTTCCTGTCGCAAGGAGAAATCCTGCATCCGCAACCATCACGACTGGCCTTAGTGGCCTGGAGATTGAAAGGCTGGGGTTACAAGAGTTAGGATGTTCTCCAGGGGTTAATAAAACTTTACAGAGTTCTATAAAGGGGTCAACCAATTCCATCTACTCCAGAATATGGGATAGGTTCACAAGCTTTGCAGCCGGACGTCAGTTTGATCCCAAATGTGTCTCAAGTCCTGTCTGGATTGGATTTAGGGCTCAGCCTGCGTTCACTTAAGGTGCAAGTTTCAGCATTCTCGGCTTTTACCCAAAGGAAATGGGCAGCAAGCCTGCTGGTGGAGCGCTTCATGAGAGCGATGCTTAGACTATGCCCTCCCAAGAGAAATAGGTTCCCTCAGTGGGACCTAACAGTAGTCCTTAATTTTCTGGCAAACCCTCCTCGTGCTCCTATATTATGGGAACCTTAAAGCGGAAGTTCCACTGAAAAGTGGAACTTCCGCTTTAAGCACTGCTCGCCCCCTTACATGCCACATTTGGCATGTAATTTTTTTTGGACGGGGGGTGAGTGCTTAGTTTTGAGTGGGACTTCCTGTCCCACTTCCTGCTTCTGCCTACAGGCTGCCTAGGCGACTCCTCCTCTCCCCCTAGGCGGCCTCTCCCTCTCGGCAATCTTCTGGGACATGTGACAGGTCCCAGAACATTGCCTGTCCACTGGGAGTGTGCAGCGCGACTCGCGAATGCGCAGTGCGCGCCCGGCCATGAAGCCACAAGCTGTCACGGTGCCCACAATGGAGGCACCGAGGAGAGGAGGGGAGGGAGAGCGAGGCATCGTGCAGCCACAGCGCTGGATTGTGGAACAGGTAAGTGTCTATTTATTAAAAGTCAGCAGCTAAACTTTTTGTAGCTGCTGATTTTTAATAAACAAAAAAAGCCTGGAACTCCACTTTAAAAACAGCTTTGCTAATTGTCATAACTTCAAGGGGAAACATTGGGGGCAGCCGAACCTTATACTATGTTCTTCGCAGACAGGGTTGTGCTGAGACCATTGGATCACTTTGTCCCAAAATTGGCTTCAATATTTCATCTCTCCAGTGAATGGGTGCTTCCAGCTTTCCCAGCAGAATCAGGTTCTGACCTGCATGAGTTAGACATTCCAAAAGTCCTCAAATCCTTCTGCATTCAGACGTTCTGACAGATGATTCATCCTACCTGCTGGAAAATTTAAAGGGAAAGAGGCTTCGGCCAAAACCATCTCGGCCTGGATAGTAAAAACTATTTATTGAGCATATGAAGCGTCCGGGAAGGATCCTCCAGATTTGGTTAGAGCTCACTCAACCAGAGCGATGTCTTCTTCTTGGGCAGCATGTGCAGGAGTGTCTCTGGAGACAGTCTGCAGAGTAGCTAGCTGGTCATCACATCATATATTCTTAAGACACTACAGGATGGATCCAGCAGCTCTTACTACAGTAGAGTTTGGGAGGAAAACTATTCAAGCTTCTATATCTATTGTCAAATAAAGACTAAGTTTGCAGCATTAAACCCTCTCGAAAGCTCATTACTTATCATATGTATGCTGCCATGTTGGCGTCAAGAAAATGGAAAATTGTATCAAATTCTTATCGCAATTTTTCTTTCCTGGCACAAATACATGGCAGCGTATGAATCCACCCTCTGATCTTTGTCCTTTATATGGAGAATGGGGAGGTTGCTATCAATCAGACTTTCATAGATCTAAACAGGTCCTGTGGGTGGATATAGGGGCGGAGCTATATCATATGTATGCTGCCATGTATTGGCATCAGGAAAGAAAAACTACGGTAAGCATTTGATACCGTTTTCCATTATTATGGCCTTAGAATGTATTACAGCGCAAACATACATAAATGGACAAGTTAATGCGAGTTTGTGCGCATTAAAGCCAAGCGCCTGTAAAATAGGCATTTTTGGGCTGCAGTGTGCATGAGGCCTATAACCAGGGCCGGCGCTCCCACTAGATAAACTAGGGAGCTGCCTAGGGTGCACTGCCACCTAGGGGCGCAACTGACCCTTGCCTCACCTCTTCCTCCTCCTCGTCACCCCCCAGAGCCGCTAATAGGGGGACCCAGACAGCAAGGAGTTCGGTGCGCAGGCAGAAGTTAGCAGTTGCAGAGTGTGTGCGACTTTCCCCCTCTCCCTCCGGCTTTCAGATGCTGGAAAGAGAGGGACAGACCAGTGTAACAGGCAGCCAATAGCGCTGCTCTTCTGAGTAGGAGGACGTGACTGCTAAGTTGCTCCACCTCCTTAGCCAATCAGATTACCCAGCCCGCCACATTTGACCAGAAAATGCTAGTGGCCAGAGCAGGGTGGGATGGAGAGGATCTGACAAACCTGAGCATGAAGAAGGAGGTATGATCAAACATGTCACACACTCACTGGTAATACCGGCTGCAGAAGTCTAATCAGTGAGTTCTCCCATCTTGTGTACTGAATAGGCAATGCTCCTAGTGATGGAGGGATGATTGGTCTTCTCACACTGCTTCTTATCTGTGTTTTTATTTACACTACACACAGGACACTGCTCACAGGATAGGTGAATGATGATTAGACTTCTAGAAGACACTGCAACTTCAGCTGTTTCTATAGCTATTTGTGCCTGAGTCCAGTGTTAGCCATCCTTGATTTGTTTGACATTTTCCTTGTTATCTTTGAAGGAAATAACTGGTCAGGCAGGGAGCTTCACAGACCTGTTAACCATTTACTGTCTTCCTGTGCTTGAGAATTGACTGTTAGTTAAGTTTTTTTGGCACTTTGTTATATCTTGTAAACTCCTGTTTACACATAGCGCTTTGGTCACTGCTGGGATACACTTGTACCAAGTCTGCAGTCTCTGACCATCTCCTGTAGTACATTTTCCCGACGCATCATGGCAGCACACACACTGGGTTGTGACTCCGTCCCCACAACCTGACAGAATTGGTTAACAATAAATTTGAAGGCAAAGGCACCCCACCTCAAATAAGTTTATTTGTTGCAGTGGTGTCCTACCTTGTTCTTTCGCCAGTTTTAAAATCTTGGATTTTCTGACAGTTTTTCTGTCAGCTACAGATGAATACTATCCGCTGGATTTTGTGATCCCTGCTGCCAGCCCAGTCTCAGGTAAGTCCCCAGCCTGTACCTTGTGATCCTGCAGACATTCATAATCTTGCTCTTTATCTCTTTCTATCTACACTTGCTTATCAGCCTTTCTGTTTTAGATACTTTACCTGCTCACTGTCATGAATAACAATGCCCAAGCAGACCACCCTCAGCTTGTAAAGTAAGAGGTGTCCCTTACTATGGTAAGTACTGAAGAGGAAAAAGAGTGCATGACCGCTAATGCTGCAATTTTTTTTGGGCAGCCCATCCAGGTCAAGATCAGCGAGTTCCAGACATCAAGGTCACTCAAGCCACGCCTCAAGCCATAGGAGGTCTCGGAGGAGCTGCTCAAGGTCAACATCTCGTCATCGCCATTCGCGGCATAGTCGCTCAGAGGAGGTCATCACCATCCCGTTACCTGAGCTATCACACCTGCCCTGCAGCAAACGCTTGCTGGGTGTGCGGAGCCTTAGCTTTGCCAGACAAATTAGCCTACCGCACATGCTTTAACGAGGCTATCAGGGAGAAAGAGTCAGACGTAAATGAGGTAGCCGACCTCATCAGGGAGTTTGTTTGGAAACTATCCTGGAGACATCAGCCCCTGAGACAGACAGAGCAGACCCAAGCTTGTCTTCCATAGCTCCCACTCCTTCTGTGGATCCGGAGTCATCTTTGGAGACTGAAGACCCAGAGATATCTACAGGTTTTGATTTTACCCAGGAATTTGAACAGGTTTGGACAGACCACATAGTAGATGCATGGAAGCTTTCCATAATAAAACATGGGCACAGATGGAAGTTCATGGATGGTTTACCAAGAAATCGTTTCAATCAACCAGTTTATCGTCATCCCCAAAAAAGAGAAAGGTGCTGCTCAAATATGTGCTGGAGTTAGTACAAAAAGGAGCCATCCTGGAGGTTCCAAGATCCCAAAGAGGGTTGGGTTATTACTCTCCCCTATTTCTAGTAAAAAAGAAGACCAGAGATCTGCGTCCCGTGATGGATCTAAAGAGTTTATACAGAAAAATCCAGATCAGGCAGCGACCTGGTCCTCCAGGCACACTTTCATGTCTCACTATAGGGTGGACTCTACAGTAGATTTCAGAAGATCCGTTATTCGGGCAAATTCTACTGCTATTTGAGTTAATAAATGTTACTTTTTTCCTTGTACCCACCCGACTGGCGAGTTATTTCCCAGTATGTGTGCTGCCATGATGCGTCAGGAAAATGGAAAATTGTATACTCACCTTTCGATAATTTTCCTTTCCTGACGCATCTTCATGGCAGCACACAGCATCCCACCCTTCTTTAGGTGATAGTTACAGGGAATGAGGTGGGGTGCCTTTGCCTTCAAATTAATAGTTAACCAATCCTGTCAGGTTGTGGGGGAGGAGTCACAACCCAGTGTGTGTGCTGACATGAAGATGCGTCAGAAAAGGAAAATTACGGAAAGGTGAGTATACAATTTTTCATTTTGCAGTCTCTGCAAAGGTCGCACTTGCAACCGGGCCCTGGTGTTCCGCCACTATTATATTTTTTTATAATGGCACACAGTGAAATAATAAAAAAGTGTCATAATAAACAAAAAAACTCTGTGACAGATTGTCACACAATACACACTGGGATCTGGGATCAAAGAGTACTGTATATTGTGCTATTGTTTTTTTTTGGGGTGGGGGACGCAAGTAGCTGGTCTTGCCTAGGGCACAAAATAGTCTAGCATCGGCCCTGCATATAACAACGTTTTTTCTGCTCACACTTCTCGTTTTTCACAACTTCCATAACAATGTTGTCTGTCGTCAAAATTTATAACTGATAACTTTCTGGCTCCTATACACTTCCTCTTATTTTAGACTATAATGCAGCAGTGAAAGAGCCTTCTCTCCTTAGGCCAGCCACCTTTAGGTATTCTCACAAAAATGTCAGCAGTAGGGATGTGCTCAGGTGTGTAAGGATCCCTGTCCAAACCCACCTCAGTGATCCTGCCATGGAAGTTGTCACCAGTTCTAGGCCAATCATAAGGGCTCGTTCACTCCATACGTGCATCAAAACTGATGGGAAAACTGTGGAGATTTCACTTTACATCACTTTTCATGCACACTGACATCAGTTTTCATGCGTGTCAGTTATGTGCCCTATTCTCACCAATCTTGATGTCATGTCAGTTTTTTTCCATGCAGAAAACTGCATACACGTTGCAGATTCCTGCACAGAAAAATCTGCATGTGATACCAGTGTTGTGAACAGGGCACATAGAGAACAATTGTTTTTTTTTGTGCCCTTGTAGAACGCATGCAGAAAAACTGACATCTCTGCACCATGGTGTGAACGAGCCCTAAGTGGCTGAGGTATTCCTCATCTCACAGATATACATATACTGTACATGGCACCTGATTGGCCCAGAACAGTGACAGCTTCCTGGTAGCCTTGCTCAGGAGGATTTGGACTAGGATCTGAACAAGTCCAAACTCCTCCCTAGTCAGCAGGAAACCCTGATTTAGTTTTGTCAATGCATTTTTTTTTGTCAAAGTCATTTCCTCATAGCACATAAAAGTTCATATAGAGTACAGTGGCCCAGGCATTGTCAGTGCTACTAAAATAAGGAACAATTGTTTGTGTCAGTGGTTGTAAAATAAGGAACTGTTGATGTCAGTATCTGTAAAATGAGCACCAATCATTGGGGTCAATGGTAGTAAAGTAAGAGTAAATTGCTGATGTCAATGGTACTAAAAACATCAATTGTTGGTTTTAGTGGTATTAAAGTTGGTGTCCGAGGAATAAAATGAGCCTCGATTATTGCTGTCAGTGGGATAATAGGACCCAATTAACAGTGTCAGTGGAATAATGTGAGCCCCAAATCATTCATGTCAGTGGAGTTAATAGAGCACCAAATTACTAGTGTCAGCAGAAATAAATAAGCTCCGAAAGCTGGTGTCGTGAGAGTAAATAAGCCCCAACCATTGGTGTCAATGGCAATAAATGAGCCCCAATTATTTGTATCAGTGAATGGGAACCCCAACCCAACATTGCAAAGGTTAACTAACCTCATCAAACACTCCTTCATGGCTCCTCCTTACCTCTGGACAGAGCCTTTCTGTTATTGTTAGGTAGGAGATTACTCCACCTGACACATCACTGGCACAACTAAAGTGTAGGTTGCTGGAACGCACCACAAATACCTATTGATCCTGCCAGTGAAGTCCACCCAATACAGCTTCCTGTAATGATGTGGCAATGACGCTAAGTAAAATATATAAATAAAATAAGCGCTCACTATTTTTGTCAATTCGAGACTGTTAGCCTCTGCTTCACCTTGCCCCTTGCTATAATTTATTGTTTACTGATTGGTCTGCTGGAAGTTCCAGTTCCACGGCCACACCCACATGCTCCCCATTGTGTATATATAGCTGTCCTCCTCTAGAGGGTAGCAGGCCAACAGAAGGAGCAGTCAGCTACGAGCACGTAGCCTTTCATCACTGCAGCCCTGATTGACAAGATTCCAGCCCTGCCTAGGTCCAATAAGACGCCGAAGACATCACTCCCTGTTCCATGGTCCATGCTGGTCTACGTGGAGCTGCTTGGTTCCTTTGATGCTGACAGGGATGACGTGTGCAGGAAAAATAGTGTAACTAGTGTTCAGCGTACCTGTGGGTGGTAGTGCTAAGATAGGTGCTGCGACTGTGCCTAGGGGGGTCACCACTGGGCACACCTCTAGGACACCTACTCTCGCCTGCACGTCGGAGACTGCTCTGGTCAGCGTGCCGATCATGGTGTGCAGCTGGGTAAGAGCTGAGGAGATGGACTGCAGGGCTGCCTGCTATGTGCCAGGTGCAGCTGCTGCTGGTGTTTTGAACAGCAGCCTGAAAAATGTGGCTTTCCTGGCAATATTTTGACAGGAGACAAATAAAATACCAGCATGTCTTTGGAATGTGGTGAGAAATCCACACAGGGAGAACATATAAACATCAACAGAAGCATGAGGATGTTGGGGAATTGAACCAACAACCCCAGTGCTGCTAGACGGAATTGCTACCCATTTAGCCAGCGGGCAGCCTCACACATGTTGTTTGCATCTCTGTGGTGTGAACCAGTCCTAAGACCATAGCCATGCTCAGTGTCACAAGCAATATACAATATATTGACAACAGAAAATATATACTCAGCGCTGCCTCTCTCAATCATAAATGTGCATACACTCACATCAAATATGTGTCATATGACAACATGTGTAACAAAGTGCCAACATAGTGCAAAAAAAGTGCATTCAATAAAGTTCAAAAATTCAAAAAAATTACAAAATAAGGTGCAAACAATAAAGTTCATCAAGTGTGAGGTGCAGGGCTGGTGACACGTTGATGTAATCTTGGTGACTTCCTGTGCTCCCCTCCTGGATCCCCACTCACCAGATAAAGTTGAAAAATATGCCTGTGTATATCAAGATGGTGTCTCCTGTCCAGCAGATATGTAGATTGGTTGTGCATCAGAGAATGGAATCTCCTCTCCTTCACCACTTGATTGTAGATCCTACATACTTTACTTAGTCAAAGACGATCGGAGTAGTAAAGTTTGGACAAGTGAAGAGAAGAGGGCATATAGTGTAATACTGCAAGGTTTATTAAAAGGTTTAAAATCATTACACTTACATCAGAATCTTTAAAATGTGCAAAAATTGCCACCGTGGCATCCTAACAGCCTTCACAGATTATCCTTAGCTTGACATGTTTCGCCCCTCCCACTGGGCGTCATCAGAATTGTTGTTGTCATTTGTTGGGGTACTTACCTCGCACTACAGCTGCAGCCCTATTACATATGTACATGTGGGTGAGTATGTAAATGTATATGTACACTTTGTATTGGTTCTATAATGTATTTGCAATTTATTTACAATTTTATTTTTCTCCACGGCGCGGGTCCATCTTTATCACTTTTATCATTTTTATCAATATACAATATATTGTCCGAAGTATTGGGACGCCTGCCTTTATACGCACATGAACTGTAATGGGATCCCAGTCTTAGTCCATAGGGTTCAAAATTCATTATAACAGCTTCAACTCTTCTGGGAATGCTGTCCACAAAGTTTAGGAGTGTGTCTATGGGAATGTTTGACCATTCTTCCATAAGTGCATTTGTGAGGTCAGGCACTGACGTTGGACAAGAAGGCCTGGCTTACAGTCTCCGCTCTAATTCATCCCCAAGGTGTTCTGTTGTGTTGAGGTCAGGACTCTGTGCAGGCCAGTTGAGTTCCTCCACCCCAAGCTCACTCATCCATGTCTTTATGGACCTTGCTTTGTGCACTGGTTATAAATCAATGATTGTGGAACGAATAATCAGAGTTTCCATTATTTCCTATTGGGAAATTCACTTTGTTATAAGAGTGCTTTGGATTACAAGCATGCTTCTGGAACGAATTATGCTTGCAAACCAAGGTTTCACTGTAATTGGAAATAATAAAAAGCACAAAAAATTGTGACTCATTTTAAATTTGCATCAGCAATGGTATTGTTTGTGGTTTGTTAAGACACCTGTGTCAGTTTGGGTAAACCGGAAAATTGTTTACTCACCTTTCCGTAATTTTCCTTTCCTGTCGCATCTTCATGGCAGTATACACTTTGGGTTGTGACTCCGCCCTCACAACCTGATAGGACCACATAACTATAAATTGCAAAGAAGGCCCCCGCCTCAGTATTCTGTGTGTATATATATATATATATATATATATATATCACCTCAGAAGGGTGGGCATCTGTATACTGCCATGAAGATGCGACAAATTACGGAAAGGTGAGTATACAATTTTCCGGTTTCCTGTCGCATCATGGCAGCATACACTTTGGGGAATAACTCGCAGACTGGGTGGGAATTCAAAATAGGTTTATTAACAAGAAATAGAAGAGTTGGCCTGGATAATAGTTCTTCCGATATCCACTGTCAATAAACAAGCGGAATCCACCTTGTAATGCAACATGAAGGTGTTTTGGGAAGACCAGGTGGTCGCTCTACAAATAGTTTCCGCAGAGACTCTGCAGTAGGCCGCCCAGGAGGTTGCCACTGCCCTGTTAGAGTGTGCCTTTAAGCCTTCAGGTATTTGCAATGTACTTAGCGAGTAAGCCTTCTTGATGGCCTTTACTACCAATGAAGCGATAGTGCGAGAGGATGCCGCTGGACCTCTCTTAAAGCCGTGCGGGATGACTAAAAGGTTTTCTGTCTTCCTGAAGGGATTGGTTGCTGAAAGGTATGCCAAGATGTTACCCTTGACGTCTAATGGATGAGGATTGCCCTGCTCCGTAACAAGAGCTGGGAGGTTAATTTCCTGGTTGAAATGGAAAGATGAGGCTACCTTGGGGATGAAGCGATCTGAAGGCCTCAGGACCACCCTGTCTGGCTAGATGATTAGGTAAGGTTCCTTTGCCAATAAGGCCTGCATTTCTAAAACTCTCTTAGCCGATGTTACATAGTTACATTGTTACTTAGTAGGTGAGGTTGAAAAAAGACACACGTCCATCAAGTCCAACCGATGTGTGTGATTATGTGTCAGTATTACATTACATATCCCTGTATGTTGCAGTCATCCAGGTGATTATCTAATAGTTTCTTGAAGCTATCAATGCTCCCTGCTGAGACCACCGCCTGTGGAAGGGAATTCCACATCCTTGCCGCTCTTACAGTAAAGAACCCTCTACGTAGTTTAAGGTTAAACCTCTTTTCTTTTAATTCTAATGAGTGGCCACGAGTCTTATTAAACTCTCTTAAATAGAAATGTTATAGCAATAAGAAACAAGACTTTTAGTGTTAGATCCCAAAGGGATATGTTCTCGAGTGGAAAGAAGGGTTCCTTAGACAGGGCCTCCAGAACAATTGAAAGATCCCAGACCGGAAAAGAAGGCTTTCTGAGGGGTCCTAATTTTAGACAAGCCCTTTGGAACTGGATAACAAGGGGATGCTGAGCCCACTTGACTCCGGTCAAGTCGGATAAAGCTGACACTTGAACCTTCAGAGTGCTTGACCCAAGGCATTTTTCCAGGCCTGACTGCAGAAACTCCAGAATCTGTGACACTGATGAAGAGGATGGGTCCCAACCTTGCTGTTGTGCGAAGGTAATACATTTTTCCCAGACCCTCCTGTAGGTGCTGTTGGTGGTAGGCCTTCTGGCCTGGAGTAAGGTTTCTACCACTTTCTGGGAGCAGCCCTGGTCTAGAAACCTAGCCCTTTCAGCTTCCAAGCCATCAGATGCAGCTTCACTGGGTCTGGATGAAGTAGATGACCCTGGGAGAGTAGGTCCGCCGATAGCGGGAGAGGAAGCGGATCCACCGTGCTCAATTGTAGGAGGGTAGTGAACCATGGCCTCCTCGGCCAAAAGGGAATCACAGCTACTACCGATGCCATTGATCTCTTGAGCCTGAGTAGGAACCTCGCTATGAGGGGAGTCAGGGGAAAGATGTAGCCCAGACAGAAATTCCAGGGGTGTTGAAGGCAGTCTGTCCCTTCCGCTGACGGAAAGGGAATCCTTGACAAAAACCTTTGGCACTTTGTGTTCGTTGGTGTTGCTGCTAGGTCTATATCCGGTGATCCCCAGGTCTGAGATATGAGGGTGAAGGCCTGGTGACTCAGTGACCACTCGTTGTTGGATATGAAGTTCCTGCTTGGCGAGTCGACCAAGAGATTCTGGGTTCCCGGGACGTAAACCGTCCTTAGATCCAACAGGTTCAACTGTGCCGATTCGATAACAGGACGGACTTCCTGGCTGGGCGGACGCACCTTCAAAAGCACTTCTGCTCACCAGAGGCAGGGGTTTTGTGTTTTTGGAATATTAGGAAGGACATCTGAGGGTTCTTCCAGCTCCTCCTATATTCCTTTCCAGGCCTATAGGCTTTTGCATCCCTATATCTTTCCGGAAGATTATGCCTGAAGGGTGGAGGTCTCTGCTGTTTCGGTCTTTTATCTGAAGGGATAAGCCCTGACATTCCGCCGGTTACTTTTGAAATAGCCGAGTCCAGTTTTTCCCTAAAGAGGTTTTCCCCATTATACGGAATTCAGCACCAGTTGGATTTAGAGGCAGGATCTGCTGCCCAGGGCTTCAGCCATAATGCCCTCCTGGCCATTACTGAGGCCAGCATGGCCCTTGATGCAGATTTGATTGTATCCACGGATGCCTCTGCCACAACAGAAAATCCTCTGGGTCTCTTTTGAGATTTGGGAAATATTTTTTTTTTCATTCAAATCTCTTTTTTTATTTTTATAATGCTTATTTCATACAAAATGATAAAAAGAAAGATAATTTTTATACAGATATATTATACAGGGGAAATATTTTTACAGTTTCTGCTGGGTTTCTTTGGGTTCGTCCCAGTTTATCGCCTCTTTGACCAATTTCACAAAAGGCTCTATCAGTGAGAAATCGAAACTGGCTGAGTGATAGCCCCGCATATCCAGCAGGAGTTCCCGGCTGGACGGAGGTGATGTGCTGGCGACGTATGTCTGCGTGTAGGGCATCTCCTATGATAGGAGTGGCTATGCCTTGAGTAGGACTTAGAGCGACTTCTTCTGCAACTTCCCCTGTGGCCTGAGCGGCTTCTTCTGCGATTTGAGCGGCATCGCTGGTGACCGGAGCGGCTTCTCCTGTGTGAAGTCTCTCTGCGTCTTAAATTTGAGGATCACTCCTGGAACATACCAGGCCACATGCCCTCAACATGGGGGGTGGGTGCTTTGGGGCAGAGGGGCCCCTGTACCCCCCCAACCCAAAGCACCCTGTCCCTATGCTGATGAGGACAAGGGCCTCTTCCTGACAACCCTTGCCCAGTGGTTGTCGGGGTCTGTGGGCGGGGACTTATCGTGATCTGAAAGCCCCCTTTAACAAGGGGCCCCCAGATCACCCCCCCACCCTATGTGAATGAGTATAGGGTACAATGTACCCCTACCCATTCACCTAAATAAAAAAGTGTCAAAAATAAACACAGATTTTTAAAGTATTTTATTAAAGCAGCTCCTGTTCTTCTCTGCTATCTTCTGCTCTTTTGCTGGGTCTTCTCCCCTCTCTCCGCTATCTTCTGCTCTTTTGCTGGGTCTTCTGCTCTTTTGCTGGGTCTTCTCCCCTCTCCGGTTCTTCTCCGCTATCTTCTGCTCTTTTGCTGGGTCTTCTCCCCTCTCCGGTTCTTCTCCGCTATCTTCTGCTCTTTTGCTGGGTCTTCTGCTCTTTTGCTGGGTCTTCTCCCCTCTCCGGTTCTTCTCCGCTATCTTCTGCTCTTTTGCTGGGTCTTCTCCCCTCTCCGGTTCTTCTCCGCTATCTTCTGCTCTTTTGCTGGGTCTTCTCCCCTCTCCGGTTCTTCTCCGCTATCTTCTGCTTTTTTGCTGGAGCTTCTCCCCTCTCCGGTTCTTCTCCGCTATCTTCTGCTCTTTTGCTGGGTCTTCTCCCCTCTCCGGTTCTTCTCCTCTCTCTCTGCTATTTTCTGCTCTTTTGCTAGGTCTTCTCCCTCTGTTCTTTTTCCTATGTTGACTCGACGCGATCTCCCGGTGTAATGCTGGGTCCGCCGTGTGCAATGGCTTATATTGGCATGGGGGGAGGGGGGCACCCGATGACGTAAGTTAGAGGACACACCACTTGTAATGTCATCACCCCATAATGCCCCGGGTGATGATATCATAAGGGGCGTGTCCTCTAACTTACATCATTGGGTGGCCCCGCCCCATGCCAATATAAGTCATTGCACACGGCGGACCCAGCATTACACTGGGAGATTGCGTCGAGTCAACATGGGAAGAAGAACAGCAAAAGAGCAGAAGATAGTGGAGAGAGGGGAGAAGACCCAGCAAAAGAGCAGAAGATAGTGGAGAGAGTGGAGAAGACCCAGCAAAAGAGCAGAAGATAGCAGAGAAGAACAGGAGCTGCTTTAATAAAATACAAATAAAAATCTGTGTAGTGTGTTTATTTTTGACACTTTTTTATTTAGGTGAATGGGTAGGGGTACAATGTACCCTATACTCATTCACATAGGGTGGGGGGCCGTGATCTGGGGGCCCCTTGTTAAAGGGGGCTTCCAGATCACGATAAGTCTCCGCCCACAGACCCCGACAACCACTGGGCAAGGGTTGTCGGGAAGAGGCCCTTGTCCTCATCAACATGGGGATAAGGTGCTTTGGGTTGGGGGGGCGCAGGGGCCCCCTCTGCCCCAAAGCACCCACCCCCCATGTTGAGGGCATGTGGCCTGGTATGGTCCAGGAGGGAGGGCCGCTCGCTCGTCCCCCCCTTTCCTGACCTGCCGAGCTGCGTGCTCAGATAAGGGTCTGGTATGTGGCCGCATAACACAATATGATTGGTAACTATATACAAAAATGTCTATTATTTTCCTTTTTTTCTTACTTTATGATTACAACTATGAAATTCAATACATACAAACATCTCTACAGCTCATAAAATCCTCTGAAGAAAACCCAGTGGGGTCGAAACGCGTCAGTATTTGCATATCATCTCTACGCTAATGTTTCAGCACTGTGTATTATTGTGTATAGCTACACTAGTGATGTTGTTATTTTTATCTTTTGTACCACAGCTCATGTTTTGATCATTTTTGTCAAATTTTTGATACTATGTCCTAAAAAAAATTTTTATATTCCATGTAGTATTCATCTAACTTTTTGCTGCTAAAAAACCCCTATGGGGGACATTCCCTTTTTTTTTAATATATACCCTTATCCTCATATATCTCAAATAGAGCCTTCCATAATAGTCCCATGTGGCTGTTACTCTGTATCTCAATCTCTCCTCCAGAAGGATTCAAGTGGTATTACACTATTTTACACTATTTTTTATTTTTAATTTTTGGGAGGTTATTTGCATCTTTTTTTGAATGAAAGAGCGAGGAATTCTCATCAGGGAGGATCATTTGAGGACACATTATTAATCTTACATTTGATAAGGTATATAGAGGGATTGATGCTCATATATTTGCACAGCGGACTTGACACTGGGTTTTAAAGGGATACATACATATATAAACACACTTTTGTGAGTAATATGGCTTTTGATTTGGGGTAATCAAGCTATGTTTCAGTATTACACTATGTGAGTTTGTTTAAATTTTCAGAGCTTCCAGATACCGAATTGATGAGAGGGGAGGAGGAATCCTTCTGGAGGAGAGATTGAGATACAGAGTGACAACAACATGAAAATATTATGGAAGGCTCTACACGACCGGACTTTACGGCATACTTGGTCCGGAGATCCTTCCAACGGACTTTGTACCGTAGGTGCGCCGGACTTACAAACAGACGGACTTGGACACACACGATCACTCCAAAAGTCTGATGGTTTTGAACGCGGTGACGTACAGCACGTACGACGGCACTAGAAAAAGGAAGTTCAAGCCCCATTACGCCACCCTTTGGGCTCCTTCTGCTAATCTCGTGTTAGTAGAAGTTTGGTTAGAGACGATTCGTGCTTTTCACACTTCAGCTTATTTCGATCATTTTCTGCAGTTCAGTTTGTGCTTGTGAGGTTTGTATCTGGTTTTCAGTGCGTGTTGGTCAGTTCGTAACCTGCCCCATTCTGGTCCGCTCGTTCCTGATCTTCAGATCGCTCTTCATAGGCCTTGCTGTTCTTCAGTGCGTTTGTTCTAAGTTTGTCTGTTTGACCAGCCCACTGTTTTGAAGACATGGTGCGTGGACGTACTCGTTCTCGAGTTCGTGCTGCGTGGGGACTTGGTGTTGGGGTTAATACTTTGACCCGAGTCCAGTCCATGAACAGGGCGAGGAGGAGTTCATGGACGAAGAATTGGTTGCGCCAGCGTGACCAATTCTTGCACATGCCTTTGCTCCATGAGATCCGTGAGAATAATCCTGAGGATTTCAGGAATTATCTCAGGATAACGGACCCCGTTTTTCAACATCTGCTGGCTATGCTGACCCCTTATATCTACAGGCAGGATACCTGCATGAGGCAAGCCATCACTGCGGAGCAGAGGCTAGTTGCCACGTTACATTACTTGGCGACTGGGAGAAGTCTTCAGGCATCTCCCCCCAGGCTCTGGGGATCATAATCCCAGAGACCTGCTCTGCTATAATTCAGGTCCTGCAGAAGGACTATATGAAGGTAATTTTTTTATCCTTTAATCTTACATGATATGTATTTAATGTTTGCTAATGTCTAAATTTTTTCGTTACATAATTACCATGCTTGGAATATGCTGTGAATGTCCCCTTTATCTTCATGCTTGTCTGTTTTTTTTCATTAATCATTTTTTGCCCTACATGCATATTTATCTTCGCTAACCTCCCCACCATGCAATCCTGGATCCATT
This sequence comes from Lithobates clamitans, assembly GCA_037952925.1. Classification (NCBI taxonomy): domain Eukaryota; kingdom Metazoa; phylum Chordata; class Amphibia; order Anura; family Ranidae; genus Lithobates; species Lithobates clamitans. Next base: position 577,364 of record JBBGZY010001579.1, on the reverse strand, counting down.
TATACCTCTAGCCTATAGTCCCTTTAACAATGTATATTGTCAGCTCCATTGTACTGCTTTACCCTCCCCCACCCTCTCAAATGTTTCCAAATGTCAGGTGTGTTCTTCTCCAAAATTAGAACCCCTCCCCCACCCCGTCAAATGTTTCCAAATGTCAGGTGTGTTCTTCTCCAAAATTAGAACCCCTCCCCCACCCCCTCAAATGTTTCCACATGTCAGGTGTGTTCTTCTCCAAAATTAGAACCCCTCCCCCCACATACAAATTGATAAATGGTCCATCAGAGGCGGTGAGTAATCTTATAAGTTGGCCTTATGTTTTTTTATTAATAACACATTTTAAAAATGTTTGACTGCTGTTCAAGAATGTTTTTGTGTAATCTGATAGCATAGTTATGTTTAAAAGTACTTATATTTTTTTTTTCTTGTTTGACTCCACAGTTTCTTTCCAACACACAGGAATGGCAGACTGTGGACTCCCAGTTCGCTGACCGTTGAGACTTTCCCAACTGTGTCGGGCGATTGATGGGAAGCATATCTGCATTGTGCCACCACCCCATTCAGGGTCTTACTACTTTAACTACAAGGAGTTTCATAGTGTAGTATTGATGGCGGTGGTCTCGGCACAATTGGTTTTTATGTTTGTGGACATGGGGAAGAATGGCCTCGGACAGAGGGGTCTTTGCACAGACCGAGTTGTGCCAGTGTCTCCAGACTGGTGGCCTGGGCTTGCCACCTGATGACCAGAACGTTGATGGACTCCCCTCAGTTTTCATCTCTGATGAAGCGTTTGCTCTTGGCGAGAACTTGATGAGGCCGTTCCCCCAAAGGTTCCTCACCCCTGAGAGGAGGGTATTTAATTACCGGCTGGCCAGAGAAAGAAGAGTTGTTGAGAATGCCTTTGGGATTCTGGCCAGCCGGTTCCGTTTGTTCCTCTCGGCCATAAATTAAATCATGTTATAATGGCTTGCTGCATTCTCCATAATTTTTTGAGAAGACATTCGGCTACATATCTTACCTCTGTTGGGCCTTAGGCCGGACTTAGTGGCAAAGCTCCACTCACAGGCCTGGATACTGGCCGTACTGGCTTGGCCCCCCAAACCGCCCGTCAAGTGCGGGACAGATATGTGAATTATTTTAATGGTCAGGGGGCCATTGCAATGCAAGAACAACTTTAACCTTTTACCAAATAAACAAAAATTATTTTGGATAAAATCTTTTGTTTTTATTCTTGTTTGCATTTAGTTTTGGCTGTCTCCTAGTGCACTTGTAGTGGCAAGTGCATTTCCCTTTAGTTAATAAGGCCCTTTGTCACTGTAAACACCCCAAAACTTAAGAAACTGTTATTGATAAAAAATAAGCCACACACATTGTAGTAGTAAAAACATTTTACTGTGCGCACATTGAAAGGTGCCTTTTTTTTTAAACGTATTTATGGTTTGTTATTTTTTCTATTATTTAATTTTTATTTTTGGAACAATAATATATATATATTTTTTTGGTTATTTCAACCATATTTATCAAAAATATTTTGGGTTATAAATTTACGCTTGACAACAGGGTTTTTTAAAACATAATAACAAAAAAATAACAGGAACTTACAAAGTTCAACATGTCAAAAATGGTGCTGGTGATGTCACCCATGTAAAATGAAAATTTAGCAGAATGCACACAAATTGGGAGTAGAAATGGTCAACATGTGCTATCTCCCATCATGGGGGAGCAATGGACGTGTTTTGTATGTGCAATCCCTTTTTTCCTCTCACAAAATAACATTATTATGAGGAAGGGGTTGCAAACACAAAACAAGTACATTGATATCCCATGATGGAAGATAGCACATGATGACACACCGTGTGCATCTGCAAAATTTTGATCTTACTATTTCACAACTTCAACAAATTTTAAAAGTTAAAATATGACAATGAAATGAAGAACATGATTGATGTTTTTAGGCAAAAAGTGATTAGATTCTGCCCAAAACATCAATCATGTTCTTCATTTCCTGTTGCATGCTGTCCAGCCAATTTCTCATGCTGTCAATTTGTTCTCGCATTCAATCAATTTGGCCATTCCACACCATTATCTGCCCAATCAGTCTTTGTGCACTGTCTGTGCTAAATGACTCCGTCTCTTGGCCTTCCACAACCAGAACATCACCTAAAATTGGTGGAGAAAATTGATTATCCAAAATATGCACTCCTAAATAGATTACCTTAAGCTGGGGTGTCAGTCACTCACTTGGTGGGGTGCAAATCTCACACACCTCCTCCACCTCTCCTTCCGCAAGATTTTCGGGTGGGCGTGGTCTTGGGCTGGGGCGTGGGGTAATTCCTGCTTCAGGCTGGTGACTTGGGGGGTCTCACCTATGAGAATGAAGCAAAAGGTATACTCAAAACACAGTGATATTTCAATCCTGAAATAGGAATATGAAACCTTGCTTTGAAGTTGGGGACAATTGTCAGTTTGTTCACAAAATATTTTTGAAGACGGGATTCAAATTCACTCTGAACAAAAATGCAAAACAATACACATTTTAATGCAAGTTTCACAGATGCAGACACCTCAAGTATCCCCTGGAGGTCCTGTGTGGATTACCCTCAAAAATGTTGTCTGGTGTCACATAGTACACTAGTGCTCGTGAGTCCAGATGTGGAAACAGCTGCTGTGTCCTGTCCTTACATTACACTGAATCATTTTTTAATAAGCATTCTAGTTTCAAACACATGTAAACAACATCCCCCAAATTTTTGGAAGAAGACAAATTATCAAGACCTAAATGTATGTCCAACCCTGTAGCATCGTATTTCTTGCAAAACAAACGCCTTATTATTATTATCATATGTAATTTCAAAAGAACGGTCTTTACGAACGATGCTGTATAAATGAAAAGCATATGGATCAGCATGCAAGTTAAGTATCTCAATAGGAACACACAACAAGTACTTACTTTTTTTAAGCAGCTTCTTGATTCGCCAATATTGTTCAGGCTCCCTAGTTTTGAGGTCAGACCACCGCTTCCCCAATTGTTCTTTAGCCCGTTTAATGACAAATTTTTCTTCAAGAGCGGTGACAACTGAGGACATTATTTTGTCCTTACGCATATTGGGTCTGGTGTACGGTCCTTTTTTGGCATCATAGTCCTCCCTTTTCAATATGGACACCGTCTCCACCATCTCTTCAAAGGCCATGTTGGTGGCCTTATATCTCCTCCGGGATCTGGATGGTTGTGGCTCTGGGCTTTCCTCCGCGCTGGTTCCAGATAATCTCTCCGCCATCTTTCTCTGTATACTCCCACTGCGTAACGAAGATTGAAGGGGCGGGGACAAATCGTCCTAAAGAACGTCAGGGGCGGGCGACGCAGACGTAGCATGACACATGCGCAGTGTATGTAAAGCTATTACGCTGGCCTACGTATATCCGAGTGGAAGTAGCGAGCGTCATAAACGAAGGTAAGATTTAAACGTGGGTGTGTGTTTGGTGAATGTGTTTGGTGTGTGTGTGTATGTGTGTGTGTGTGCGTGTATGTGTACCCTAAATTCTGCTAAAATAATACTGGGAGTTTGGACTGACATTACAGTTTTTATCTTGTGTCTTGTCTTTCAGCAAAAATGAATCCCTTTAAAGAGGAAGAATTTTTGTCTCATTTTATTGATCTGTATCAAGAGAACAGAAACCTGTGGGAGGTCAAGCACCCATTGTATTTTATTAGACATGCAAGGAAGGCAACACTGGGGACACTTCTGGAATTTGTCAAGACTCGAGTCCCCCAGGCAGACATTAAGTTTGTAGAAATTAAAATTGAGATCTTGCGTAATATGTACAGGCCTGAACACAAGAAGATCCAGGATTCCCTCAGATCAGGAGCAGCAGCAGACAAGGTTTATCTCCCCAAGCTGTGGTACTACCCAAAACTGAGATTTCTGGATGACCAGACAGAAGCAAGGCAATCACTTTCAGACCTTTCCTCTAGCCTTCCCTCCAGCCTTCCCTCCACCTCCACCCTTCCCTCCACCCCAGCTGAGGCATCCCAGGAAGAGCAGGGCCCTTTCATCCTTGAGGAAGTGGATGCGCCCAGCTTGAGCCAGGTATACTTTTTTTTAGAGTTTTGGATTGTGTAAATATTAATGATGTAAACTATAAAATGTTTTAAGTGCTTAAAAAAATTTAAACACAATAATTAATATGTATACATATCACTAGACAGTAGTGGCCAAAAATGTACTTCAAATATTGGTGATCAGCTAGAATAATGGTGGGGTCAAAAAGATAGCCTTTTCTATTTGTTTAGAATTTTATTTGCAAGTCATTAGCTGAAAATTGTGTGTAATTGCGGAAGGAAAAATTACAACTATGTCCCTTTTTTTTACACAGGATGAGCTCAGCCAGGAGGAGGCAGTGCCCAGTTGTATAGAGGAGGAGGCCTTGCCCAGTGGGAGAGAGAGGAGGCCGTGTCCAGTGGGAGAGAGGAGGAGGCCGTGCCCAGTGGCAGGCAGGAGGTGGCTAGGCCCAGTAAAAGCCTCACCCAATGTCAGGTGCCTCCCCTCCGCATTACCACCAATAGGCCCAGGAAGATCAGCTGAACAGAGGAGGAATCACTAGCCCTAATTCGGGAAGCCAGCCAAATACTCAGTACCCCACCCAATGCTGAAGAGGCCTATGGAACTTATATGGCCACCAGGTTGGTGGAACTTGAGAAGGGGCAACGCCTCCTCTGTGAGTGGCTTATTTTTCAGGCCTTTCAGAAGAGATTGAGATGGGAGCCTACTAAAAAAAGCCATATTTCAGATGAAGCTCCTCCTCCTCCTGCCACAAGTACACCACCAGAGGCACAGCCTCAAAGGAAGGCTGCAGAGAAGCGTGGAGGGAAGGCTGCAGGGCAGCGTGCAGGGAAGGCTTCACGGAAGAGTCGAAGGTGATTGCCTGGCTTCAGTCTGGTCTGACAGAAGACGCAGATTGTGCTCCCTATTCGCAAGATCACAATTTTATTTTCCACTAACTTGATGTGTGTGCTGGGGGACAAAAGGCTCCTGTGTTGCCTTCCTCATTTGTGTTTTTCCAAAAATAAATGGATATTTTCTTTACCTTACATTATTGACTATGTGTTTGGATTAAAAAAATAGGATTTTTTATAACAGCTTACCTGTAAAATCCTTTTCTTTTGATGTACATCACGGGACACAGAGCCTCAGTAATTACTGATGGGTTATATAGGGTATCACTAGGTGAATGGACACTGGCACATGATAAACAGGAAGTTCAAAGCCCTATATAATCCCTCCCCTTACAGGGATACCTCAGTTTTGTAGCAAAGCAATATAAGTGTATTAGAAGAGGGGCGGGACCTCTGTGTCCCGTGATGTACATCAAAAGAAAAGGATTTTACAGGTAAGCTGTTATAAAAAATCCTATTTTCTTTCTCGTACATCACAGGACACAGAGCCTCAGTAATTACTGATGGGACGTCCCAGAGCAATGCTATTTGAGGGGAGGGGACCACACACGTAGGGTGTAATCAGACCTGAGGACCTTGTACTGCTGCCTGCAGCACACTACGCCCAAAGGCAATATCCTCATGCCTTCCCACATCCACCTGATAAAATCTGGTGAATGTATGGACTGAAGACCAGGTTGCGGCCTTGCAGATTTGAGCCATAGAGGCCTGGTGATGCACCGCCCAAGAGGCACTAATCGCCCTTGTGGAGTGTGCCCTGATTTGAAAAGGTGGAATTTTTTGTTTCAAACCGTAAGCTTGAATAATCATTTGTTGAATCCATTTCGAAAGGGTAGACTTTGACGCTGCCTGCCCTCTATTGGGACCTTCTGGTAGTATGAACAAAACATTCGTTTTGCGAACTTGAGCAGTTGCTTCCAGATAGGCCTTGACTGCCCTTACTACATCCAAAGAATGTAGTGACTTTTCTTCCGAGGAACAGGGATCTGGGAAAAAGGAAGGCAGAACAATATCTTGGTTTAGATGAAAATCTGAAACCACCTTTGGTAGAAAGCTAGGATGAGGGCGCAATACCACTCTATCCTTATGCATGATCAAATAAGGCTCTTTGCAGGAAAGGGCTGCTAATTCTGATACTCTTCTGGCAGAAGAAATGGCTACCAGGAAAATTAACTTTCTTGTCAATAAGACCAAGGGAATCTGACGTATGGATTCAAAGGGCTGTTTCTGTAAAACTAACAGAACCAAATTCAAGTCCCAGGGGTTTAGGGGCACCTTAATTGGATAATTATGACGTGTCACCCCCTGCATAAAGCTTCGGACCAAGGAATGAGAAGCAAGTGGTTGTTGAAATAACACTGATATGGCTGAGACCTGGCCCTTGATGGTACTCAAAGCCAGCTTCATCTCTAATCCTATTTGTAGAAAGTCAAGAATTCTACCAATGACATATTTTCTGGGATGCCAACCCCAGGCTTCACACCAGGATATATAAGTCCTCCAAACTCTATGATAAATCACTCTGGAAGCTGGCTTCCTTGCATTGATTAAGGTAGAGATCACAGGGCCTGAAAGCCCACGACTCCTCAGAACGTGGGTTTCAACAGCCAAACCGTCAAATTTAGCGTTTGTAAGGCAGGATGGAATACTGGACCTTGAGATAATAGGTCTGGGCGTGACGGTAGGGTCCACGGGGAACCCACTGTCATTCTTACTATCTCTGCATACCAAGCTCTTCTGGGCCACGCTGGGGCCACCAGAAGTACCGACTTTTTTTCCTGCTGGATCCTGCAAAGGAGCCGTGGCAGCAGTATAATAGGAGGAAACGCATAAGTCAGTGAGAACTGATGCCACGGAATCACCAACGCATCTGTCCCGCATGCAAGAGGATCCCTTGTTTTTGCCACAAACTTGTCGACCTTCTTGTTGACCCTGGACGCAAAGAGATCTACATCTGGTATCCCCCCTCTTTGGCAAAGACATCGGGGTGAAGAGGCCATTCTCCCGGGACTAACCGTTGGCGACTTAAATAGTCCGCCTGCCAGTTCTCTATCCCTGGAATAAAAACTGCCGATATGCATGGCACATGCTTTTCTGCCCAGACTAAAATCTGGTTCACCCCTCTCTGAGCTGCACGACTCCTGGTGCCTCCCTGATGATTGATATAAGCCATTGCTGTGGCATTGTCGGACTGGATCCTGACAGGGCAACCCTGTAGCCTGAGTCCAGGCCCTTAGGGCTAGATACGCCGCACGGATCTCCAGAATGTTGATGGGTAAGGTCTTCTCGATTTCGGACCATTTCCCCTGGACTGCAGACTGTTCCAGAACTACTCCCGAACCCGAAAGACTGGCATCTGTTGTTACCACCGTCCAGGTAAACGGTAAAAAGTATTCTCTTTCTGCAGGCTTTCGGGTATTAACCACCAACTGAGGCTCTGATGCACTGTACGAGACAGGTGCATCGGAAAATCTAATGCCTGTACCTTCTTGTTCCAAGCAGACAGGATACTGTGTTGCAGTAGTCTTGAATGAAACTGAGCATAGGGAACTGATTAGAATGAAGCTACCATCTTTCCCAGCAGCCTCATACAAAGACGGACAGAAGGACCCTTTTTGGTCCTGAGTACCTGAACCAGCTCTCTTAAGGCACTGATCTTTGCCTGAGGTAAAAATACCTTCTCCTGGCTTGTATCTATGATCAGGCCCAAATATTCTAGTCTTCTTACTGGCATTAAGAAAGACTTTTCTAGGTTGAGAATCCAACCTAGGTGTTCCAGGTAGTTGACTGTGGTCATCAAGTTCCCGCTCAAACAGGCTACCGACCGGTCTATCAAGAGCAGGTCATCTAGGTATGCTATGACAGCTATACCTTGGGCCCTTAATCTGGCCAGAGGAGGAGCCAAGATTTTTGTAAACACTCGAGGTGCAGTGGCTAGACCGAAAAGCAGGGCTACAAACTGAAAATGGCGTCTTTCTATTTCGAAGCGCAAGTACTTTTGATGAGCAGGAAAAATGGGTACATGCAGATACGCATCCCTGATGTCTATTGATGCCAGAATTTCTCCTCCCTGTAGGATGGAGACTACTGACCGAATTGATTCCATGCGAAAAGATCAAATCCTTAGGAATCGATTTAGATCCTTTAGATCCAGGATGGGTCTGACATCTCCATTTGGTTTTCAAACCGTAAAAAGGTTGGAATAAAATCCCAATCCCTGTTCTTCCGTGGGAACCACCCTGATGACTTTTTGCGACAATAGTCGCTCCAATGCTAGAAGGAGCGATTGCTTTTTCTCTGGATCTCTGGGGACATTTGAACTGAGGAAACGAGGAGAGGGGAATTCTTGGAACTCCAGTTTGTAACCTAGAGTTACCATGGAGATTACCCATCTGTCCTGGAAATCCTCCTGCCAGAGCTTTGAGAACTGTAGCAGTCTTCCCCCCACCCGAGCGAGCGGGGGCGTTCCTTCATAAAGAGGCTTTAGCGTCTTGTCTAGTAGGCTTCTTCCCCCAGGACTTCTTTTGTCCCTGGGGTCGACTCTGAAATTTATTTCTTGAGCCTGACGGAGGAGGCCGTCGCGACTGCCTGGAGGCTGAAGCTCCTGGCACTGGGGAAAGAGCGCGTTTAAAAGAGGGACGCTTACTCCTTTTCTTAACAGCTAAGAGAGTGCTTTTCCCACTAGTGATCCTTTGGATATAGTTGTCCAAATCCTCTCCAAACAACCTAGCACCACGAAATGGAAATCCAGCCAAAAGCTTCTTACATGGTGCTTTGGCTGACTAATTTTTCAACCATAAGATTCTACGCATATGCACCAACCCAAGTGAAAGGCGAGAGGTTTGGATGATAGAATCTCTGATAGCGCCAACAGCAAAACATAAGGCTGCTGGAAGGTTGGCCAACCCCTGGGCCTGCTGTTCAGGCAGAACTTTGAGGACCTGCTTAACATGGTCTCTCAAGTATTGACAGACCCCGATCGATGCTGCTGCAGGTTGAGCTACTGAACCCGCTAAGGAAAAAATATTTTTTAACAGGGATTCCATCTTTTTATCAATTGGATCCCTGAGCATCTGAGCATTGTCGACAGGACAAGTCAGACTTTTTATTTACGGAGGAAATGGCGGCGTCAACAGCCGGCATACCCCACATCTTTCTAAACTTTTCTTCCATAAGATAAGGTGTAGAAAACTTTTTAGGCGGAAAAAAATGTTTATCTGGGTGATCCTACTCAGAATAAATGATCTTTTCTAGTAAATTATGAACAGGAAAAGCATGTGTTGTTTGAGGAGGCTTCAGTGAACCCAAAGAAGAGGAGGGTTCTTTAACTGACTCAAATATGGGCAATTTAAATGTGGAGTGGACCAATCCAGCAAGGATCTGTACTAACACCTTCTCATCCTGAGAAGCTGAAGAGGGTCCATCTCCACTTGATTCCTCAGATGAGGAATCATCAGTCCTATCCCGATCCTCTGAAAGGGATTCTTCTCCTTTTTCCCAGAGTTCCTCTGCCTGAGGGTCCTAGTGCGTTTTCTTCCACTGAATGAAGATGCGATTAAGGCCATTAATCCTTCCTCTAGTACATTAATGGTTGAGGAAAAAACCTCCTGCGTAATATATACAGGGGCTAAAGTGCCAGAAGCAGATGCAGCTCCTGACCCGACGGCTCTCCCTGGCCAGCCATCCCAGGTCCTTCAGGGGGGGAAGGCGCTGCAGAAGGGGGGTCCTCAGAGCCTGAGGGAGATCCCCTAGAGCCTCTGGCTTCTGGGGTATTTGTACCTCTTCTACCCATAGTCCAAAGCAACAAGGTGGAGGTATCACACAAATAAAACACTGACTGCTGGGCGATGTAGTACAGCAACTGTCGCTGCTACCAATGCTCAGTAAATGCTGCCTGTGAGAATGCCTGTGTCCCACCTTACATGCGACCGTCAGCTCTGTGTCCCTCCATAGGCTGTGTGCACCAGAAAAAGTGTGCTTTTTATAGCCTGTGCAGTCGGCGATGTGGGCGTCTAAGCACGCCGGATGTCATGCTAATGCTCCGCACCCCCTCCTCCGATCACCGCTCCCGCCCCCTCCTCGTTTTTTACAAAAACGTGCGCTTTTCCGCACAAGCCGATCCTCCGGGACAAGCATGGAGGGGAGGCTGGGGTGGAGGAGGAAAGAGAGAGGCCGGCAGATGAGGAATCTGCCAATAGTAGTGGCGGCGGCGGCGGTAGCACGGTATACTACCGCTTTTCAGACCACCACGGCCCCCCTAATCTCGGGGGGAATATCCCTGAGGAAAGAGCCCCCCATCCCATCCTACCTGGAGCTCGGCTGGAGGAGCTTTGCAGCGTGAACACTGAGACAGACAGATCAAGCATGAGAAGGTATGTGCTCTTGGCAGCCCCCGGTGGCGACAATAGGCATAGCATACATTTACTTAAAGGAGAAACCTACTAGAATTAAAAAATTCTGAGGAATCTCCCTTACCTTATCCAGCTGCAGGGTTCTGTTATACAGACCCAATCTTCACCTCTCACGGTGGGCTCCGTTTGGAAAACCTTCAGAGACAGGGCCCCCTAGAAAAGGAGGATCTGCAGTTCTGGGCCCGTAAAGCACCCCGCCAGGGATATGGCTAGAAAAACCAAATACTGGATCCTGAGGTCCAGCTCTCTAAAAAGAGAAGCGTTACAGGTAAGTTTGTGAGAACTCTGTGAGAATATAAGCAGAAAAACAACTTCATTCCTCTCGCATTATAAAGAAAAAAAGAATGCACTGTATTAAAAGATCACAGAAGAGGAATGTGCTAGCTTCAATACGAAGGCTAGTTTTACCAGACTGAGCGCTTCCGCCTTGTACTTGCTTCAGAGCATGCGTCAGTTTTGGTCCGTCGGACTAGCACACAGATGACCGGTTTGTACGCTAGAAAGCCTAGTCCGTTGGACAGATTTGAAACATGTTTCATTTCTAGGTCCGTCAAACTTTTGAGAAAAAAAAGTCTGCTGGAGCCCACACACGATCGTATTGTCCAACGGACTCCGGTTCGCCGGACCAAGGATGCCGTAAAGTCCGGTCGTGTGTACGCGGCATTAGGGTATATATTGTGTGTGTATATGTGTATATATATATATATATATATATGTGTATATATATATATATATATATATATATATATATATATATATATATATATATATACACTTGGATTTATTGATACTCTGGCAGCAGAGGTTGCGTGGATCAATGAGGCCCTCACGGCTGCTTTTTCTCATGGTCTCTCGGATACCATCAAGGATGAGACAGCAGCCTGAGATATACCCACTGGGCTGGAGAAGTTGATCACGTTTGCTATCCTCATTGACTCCAGACTCAGAGAAAGACTCTCTTTTAAGGAGTGCTTGCAGAAGCCTCCTGTACGCTTGTCTTTGCAGTCCCACCCGTGCCTCCCGTGCCTCCCTCACCTTCCATGCCTCCTGGTACCAGTGCAGATGAGAGAACCTTTAGGAGGAGGGAGAGATTGTGCCTTAATTGTGGCCAGGCAGGTAACTTTTTGAAGTCTTGTCCTACCCGTCCAGATACTGGCTCTAATCGACTCTAGGGCTGCAGGCCTGTTCATTGATGCTGCCTTTGTATCGAAGCACTCGATTCCGCTGCAGCTGCAGCAGACACTCCACTTGCCATTGAGGCTCTTGACGGGAGACCTCTACAGACTGCCCATGTGACTCATGAGACGGTTCATTTGTTAATAGCTGTAGGGGCTCTTCACCATGAGATAATCCAAATCCAAGTTATTTCCTCACCTATGTTTCCACTGGTTATTGGTTATCCTTGGTTACAGAGGCACAACCCCTCTTTCGATTGGCTCCGTGCTGAGGTTCTCTCCTGGGCACCACAATGCAGTGAGACATGCTTGCAGAAGGTAGCCAAGGTCCTGTGCACCTCTTCACTCTCCTCCCTGCCGGAGGAGTACCGCAATTTTAGCGATGTATTTGACAAAGGTTAATCCGGTAGTTTGCCTCCACCGCTGTATGATTGCGCAATTAACCTTCAACCTGGTGCCATACCCCCTCGTGGCTGTGTTTACTGTTTGTCGGTCTTGGAGGATAAGGCCATGGAGGAGTATGTTGCAGACGCACTTTCTCGAGGTTTCATCCGCAAATCCTCATCTCCTGCTGGTATGGTGTATGTGTGGTGGTTTATCTCGATGATATCCTCAAATTTTCCAAGTCCCTCTAGAGCCACCACACAGATGTCTGTTGTGTGCCTCAGAAACTAAGAGAGAACAATTTCTATTGTAAACTGGAGAAGTGCGAGTTCCATCGTGAACAGGTTAATTTCTGGGTTATGTCATTTCCACTGCTGGTTTTTCGATGGACCCAGAGAAACTTTCGGCGGTTCTACAGTGGCCCCGACCCGTTGGTTTACATCCTCTACAGCGTTTCCTGGGCTTTGCCAACTATTATTGAAAGTTTATTCATAACTTCTCGTCTTTGGTCAAGCCCCTGACTGATATGACCAGAAAGGACAGTAACCCACAGAGTTGGTCTCCGAAGTCCATTAAGGTCTTTGAGAGTCTCAAGGCTGCCTTTGTTTCTGCTCCTGTGTTGGCACATCCTGATCCTATGTTACCTTTTATCCTTGAGGTTGATGCTTCTGAGACTGGTGTTGGCGCCCTTCTGTCTCAACGTCCTACCTCTGAGAGCGCTATGCATCCTTGTGGCTACTTTTCCAAGAAATTGTCACCTAGGGAGTGCAATTACGAGATTGGTAACAGAGAGCTGTTGGCGATCATTTTAGCCCTGAAAGAATGGAGACATCTCCTCGAAGGTACCACTGTGCCGATTCCCATTTTTAATGACCATAAGAATCTCACATACTTTTCTGAGGCTAAACGCCTCTCTCCAAGAAGGGCGCAATGGGCTCTTTTCTTGTCAAGTTTCAATTACATTGTCTCATTCTTAACCGGTACTAAGAATGTAAGGGCTGATGCCTGGTCACAACAATTTTCCTCCACTTCCAAGTTGGAGTTGGTTCCAGTTCCTGTGATTCCTCCTGATCGTATTCTGGCTACAGTTCGCACCAGTCTCACTTCTCCTTTGGGTGACAAAATTCTTGCTGCTCAGGTCCATGCTCCTCCTGAGAAACCTTGTGACTGCTGCTTTGTCCCAGAGCATCTTCAGACTTACCATTCTCACAAGGCTGCTGGCCACCATAGGAAGAATCAACTCTTTTGGGCCATTTCCCAACAATTCTGGTGGCCTAGTCTACATGCTGATGTAACTGCCTTTGTTGCTGCCTGTTCCGTGTGTGCTCAGAGTAAGACTCCACAACACTTTCCAGTGGGCCTCCTACAACCCATATCCAATGGAGAGAGGCCCTGGACCCACCTGTCTATGGATTTCATTGTGGAGTTACCCAACTCCCAGTGCAACACAGTTATCCTTATGGTGATTGACCGGTTCTCAAAGATGTGCCATTGTATTCCACTTAAGAAGTTGCCCACTTCTAAGGAACTGGCTTCCATTTTTGCTTACATGGGCTACCCAAGGTGATTGTCTCGGACAGGGGTAGTCAGTTTGTGTCCTGGATCTAGCAAGCCTTTTGTGTACAGTTGGGAATTCAGCTTGCTTTCTCCTCTGCGTATCACCCGCAGTCTAATGGGGCCGCAGAACGAGCCAATCAGTCCTTGGAGCAATTCCTATGTTGCTATATTTCTGACCATCATAACAACTGGTCATACCTACTACCGTGGGCAGAGTTTGCTCACAACAGTGCCTTGAATTCTGCTTCCTGATTGTCCCCGTTTATGGCGAATTTTGGTTTCCAACCTTCCATGTTGCCTGACTCGTTTGTTCCGCAGAGTATTCCTACGTTAGAGGAGCATCTCCGTGGTCTTTGTTCCACTTGGGCACAAGTCCAGGAGGCTTTGTGACATGCTAATGATAGCTACAGACTCCATGCTGACCGCAGATGCCTGCCTGCACCTCCCTACCAGGTTAGAGACAGGGTCTGTCTGTCATCTCACAACCTCCGACTTTGCGTTCCCTCACTGAAGTTCGCACCTTGGTTTATTGTGACTTTCCGTATTTTTCGCAGGATTAGCCCAGTGGTTTACGCATTAGACCTTCCTTCTAATATGCGAATTTCAAATATATTTCATGTCTCCTTATTAAAACCTTTGGTCTGCAACCGCTTTACCACCTCGGTGACTCGTCCTCACCCTGTACAGGTTGAGAACCTTGAGGAGTATGAAGTACAGCCCATTGTTAACTCCCGTAGGCGCATACAGTACCTGGTGCATTGGAAAGGGTACAGTCTGGAGGAACGCTCTTGGGTCTCATTCTCGGACGTACATGCCTCTGTCCTCCTTCGTGATTTCCATAGACGTTTTCCCCTCAAGCCTGGTGGTCCTCCGAGGGGGAGGGGTCATTGAGGAGGGTTTACTGTCAGGGCTGGGCTCAGCCCTTCCTTCTCTGAGCTGGCCGCTCAGCTGTCGGCTAATTGCCAGCTCCTATCTCTCCACAGTTACACAGTTACTCAGCTGTTGATGATATCCTGCTCGTCAGTCCTGCCTACTTAAGCTGTCCAGTCCCGAGGAGCTCTGCCTTCGCCTTGGTCAACTTCACAAAAATTATCTCCTGCGATCCTGTTAAAGACTTGCTTTGCTGACATCCCTTCTGGCTCCAGATCCTGCTTACTGTTCCACTACAGTGAATCCCTGACATTTGGCTTGTCTGACTATCTGTTCCGTTTACTGAACTTTGGCTATGTTTTGACCACATTTGTTCTTTTTACTTTTATTATTAAACAAGTGTGATTTAACTGTACTTCTGTCTCGGCCTGATTTCATGGTTTCTGACACATTGTGATGAAAAAATATCAGAGGGCATAGCAATCAGCATTGTCATTGATTATTCACAACCCTGTAGCTTGTCAATCAGCACCGGGCTTTGTCTAGTATTGCCCTCTGCTATCTGGATTGGCAGCACTGCCCCTGTTGCTAATTCCTCCCACTGTGAGCTGCAGTGTCTGGGAGGGGAAACATGGGAAACACAAATGAAGAAGGATTAGGCGGGGGGGGAGTTGTGTAATGGTGGTGGAGGGGTCGGGCACAGTTTCCCATCTCTGTCCTAGGTTGGATGACCTTGCCACGGCAGTGATTCCTATGTATGGCATGCCAACACTTACAGCTTGGTCCACTTTAAATTAGTAAATACAACATGTGACAGACCCAACTAGAATAGGGGCTTTGGAGAGGACTAGGGGCAAGCCTCCTACACACTGATTATGGCCCATGGAGAGAGCAGATCATTCTCTAATGATGGACAACCACGTAATGGACTCTGAGAGCGAGGCTTGGGTTACTTCTCTGAATAAGGACAATAAAGCATCCCTTCTGAAGTAGATAGAAAGGTGTAATATTAATCTTGTACAGGTTTATGGTCAAAGGGAATATGGTGGCCCTCCTGCAGACTGGGTTGGAGAGGCTCCTTCACCTGGGACAGAAATATTTAACAACAATATCCCTCAATAGATCTATTATTTCCACCTTTTCAGACTACTGGAACATTTTATGGGTTTGTTTCATAGATTGTTGTAGGCTGTTCCTGGCCAGTCTGAAGTAGGATGGGATCACTGTTTATGTTATGTGTGTCTCTCCCATTGTGTGCCTCCTAGGTGTGAATTCCCATTATTAATTGAGTTAATTGAGTCACTGATTGTTTCTGTCTGTTTGTTAATTTTGCTAACTCTTGGAGGTTCCTACATATTGGGATTAGTCTGGTATCAATTCTACCTTGTTACCTAACCAGTGTATGATGTTTTGGGTAAATATTTGGATTTAATGTTCATGTGGTGACTGACCTATTTTTGAAGTGTATAAAAACCTGTAGTTCTGTTCAATAAACAGTTATTCCTTTGGTTCTACCTCAACATTTTGTCTGTGTACAATGCTTGGGGTGACAGGGCTGGTATTAGCACTCGGTCTGCTGGAACGGTTTGGAGGGAAGGAGGCACTGTTTGGCGGAAGCACCCAAGCTGGGTGCAAGGCGTTCTGTGACACAACAGGGAACAGTGGAACAGTTTATAATAATGTCTATTGACTAGTTAAAAAACAAGTAATATGTGAGAGGATTCCAGAGATACCTTCTTCAAAATATCTACAGATCACGCTGCTGGAATAGTAGCAACAGTGGCCAATGAGTAATGCAAGGCACTGAAGTGCTTTCTTTACAGTCCATGGTAGAATTTATTTTGTTATGCCGCGTACACACGGTCGGACTTTTCAGCTACAAAAGTCCGACAGCCTGTCCGACAGACTTTCGACGGACTTTTGGCGGACTTTCGACGGACTTGCGGCGGACTTTCTAACGAACAGACTTGCCTACACACGATCACACAAAAGTCCGTCGAATTCTTACGTGATGACGTACACCGGACTAAAATAAGGAAGTTCATAGCCAGTAGCCAATAGCTGCCCTAGCGTGGGTTTTTGTCCGTCGGACTAGCATACAGACGAGCGGATTTTTCGACCGGACTCGAGTCCGTCGGAAAGATTTGAAGCATGTTTCAAATCTAAAGTACGTCGGATTTGAGGCTAAAAAAGTCAGTTGAAAGTCCGGAGAAGCCCACACACGATCGGATTACCAGCCAGCTTTAGTCCGTCAGAGTCCGTTGGACTTTTGTAGACGAAAAGTCCGACCGTGTGTACGCGGCTTTACTGGTGATTTTAGTTTCATCCTTCAATTACGGATTTCACATCATTGAGAGTAAGGCCCCTTTTTCACTTGTGTGACTTGTCCTTCAACTTGGGACTGCAAAGTTGCACGACAAGTCATACCCCATGATTTACAATGGGTACTATTCATATCTGTGCGACTTCAAGTTGCACCGACCCAAGTAGTCCCTGTACTACTTTGGTCCGACTTTGATGCGAATTGTTGTCCATAGACAGCAATCACTGCAAAATCGTGACAAAATCGCAGCCGCAAAATTGGGTAAAATTGCGGCAAATTTGCAGCAAATTTGCGCCATTTTGAAGTTGCGGTAGTGTGAAAGAGGTCTAAAATGAAAACAGAATATGCAACAGTGCTTAACTGTCATATTATTAGGGATTACAGCTAGATCTCTTAGCACTACCAGCGTTGTCTAAGGCTCCTTTCACACTTGTACGACTCCAAAGTTGCATGACTTTGGAGTACAACTTTGGTGCAACTTTGATGAAACTTTTATGAAACTTTGGATAGGGGCAACTTGGATGTGACTTGTCCCTCTGCAAAGTCAGATCTGCTGTTGCACCACTTTTGCATGTAAAACATTTAGGTACGACTTTTATGCAACTTTTGAGGGTTAACATTGACGTCTATGGCCCTCAAGTTGCATGAAAGTTGGACGAAAGTAGTGCAGGAACTACTTTGAAATCGCTGCAACTTTAAGTCACACATATATGAATGGTTATCATTGGAAAACATGGGGTAGGATGTTGCACACGTGTGGATGGGGTGTAATGGCTAAGACTTGTTATGAAGGAATATGACAAAATACATAAACAGTGTGTAAAGGGGTTTCTAATTGGCCGACTGTTGGCACCTGATTGCTCAAGCTCCCACCCCACTTCCTTTTGGTTATGACAACAACCCCCTGCAATAGCTAAAAGCCTCTGCCATATTGTGCCTACTCCTTGCCATAGGCCTTTCCACAACATCACCAGCCATTAGCCTTTATAGTCTCAAAGAAAGAAATGTCCATACAACAAATGTATTTTCTGTATTTACTAATATTCTTTAAAGATTGCAGTGACACATCACATTCCACAAACATACTGACAGGTGTCTTTGGCATACATCACCATATACAAAAGTGAACAAACTGTAGCAGTCATTTGTGAAAGTCGAACATTGCACATCACTCATAAACCATCTTCCCTTAGCATCTGCTTTCTCTTCGGTGTTTCTCTTCGGTGTTGGGACCCATCTCCAATCTGTAGCATTCTGCTCTATTCAAACCCAGATGCATAAGGTGAAGCATCCTGTTCTGTCAGCTGAGATTAGCAGGTTCCTTTCTGTAGCATACCAGTCCCTTTTTCTGTGTCCCACTCCATAGCTCTACCCAGTTGGGTACGCTCCCAGATGTTGTCTCACTCTCAGATGTACTAGTAGTCACGCCAGATAACACTTAGCCTAAAATATGAGTACTCACACAATGGACTGCTAACATAAGATTGGGCGAGGGCACCAAATATAGAAAGGATTTGTAGCAGCCGGCCATAGAACAGGCTATATAAGAAAAAAAGGAGGACAAAAAAGGGAGGAATACATAATTATTTATAATCATATAGGATATTATCCATAGTAACTTATCAGCCCATAGAACAGGACACAACATTTTCGAAAAAACTTGATGTAGAGAAGGAAAAAAAAAAATATATTTTAATGTAACTGTATAAATATATATAAAGACTGAATCTAGGTGACTTTAGCAGTGATTAAACAAATCACTGATGTGTGGGGTGTTTAGCTCCATCTCACATGACTCCCTTCTTTCTAGCAATTATATGGGCACTAACTCTACCCATTAATTACATCACTACAGGAAGGCTTTGCCTAAAAAGGGACCTAACACCCAATTACATAATTCCTCACTAATTTGGAACAGAGACGCTTAGTAGCAGATTAGGCAACTGCACCTGCTTACCAGTGATTTGGAGCTGTTGAAAGTTAATTTTGCTTTACCAAGTGGAGAGTCCATTGGAGCCATTACTGATTCATTAGTAGAGCCATGCTCCAGGTTACTCCACTGAGGATTCTAATTTTTTTTTGACTCACAAAAGTGGTAGGAAGATAAGTTGTCAACTTTTCACCTCAGCCTAACACCTGGTAGCCCTGCTTATCCAAGCACTGTGTATAGTAACTCTTTTTGTAACAAGTTTTTGTCTCAAATATGTTCATTTTATTATATAGCCAGACAGAAGGTTGTAACATTTTCTTACAGAAAGTTTACAATAAGGCTACTTTCAGACTGGGGCGGGCATCGGCGGTAAAGCGGCGCTATATTTAGCACCGCTTTACCGTTGTTTTAGCAGCGCCATTCGGCCGCTAGCGGGGCGGTTTTAACCCCCGCTAGTGGCCGAAGAAGGGTTAAAACTGCCCGCAAAGCGCCGCGCTGCCCCATTGTTTTCAATGGGAAGGTGTGCTTTAAGAGCGGTGAATACACTGCTCCTATAGCGCTGCAAAGATGCTATTTTTAGTGCTGTAGCGCCTGTAAAGTGTCTCAGTGTGAAAGTAGCCTAACTGCTAACTATATGATGCAATTTGTAATGCATTTTGTTTGTGAGCTAGTCTATGTACAGGTGATACTTGAAAAATTAGAATATTGTGCAAAAGTTAATTTATTTCACTAATGCAACTTAAAAGGTGAAACTAATATATGAGATAGACTCATTACATGCAAAGCAAGATAGTTCAAGCCGTGATTTGTCATAATTGTGATGATTATGGCTTACAGCTCATGAAAATCCCAAATCCACAATCTCACTGCACTGGACAGTGAATAAACGGGATAGTGCCCTCCCATGCTCGAGTGGCCTTGTGCGCCCCCTGTAGGGCGTGCGTGGCACGCTCTGTGATCGGCGAGTCTATGAGACTCGGCTGATCACAGATCGGAGTAAGGGGTTGATCCCGACCCCTTACCACGTGATCAGCTGTCAGCCAATGGTAGCTGATTGGTTGGCTGGTAGCGTGAGGAGAAAAAAAAACCCGATCACCAGCGGCTGTGAGAGGGACATCAGTCCTGATCGTGGATAGCCTCTGCAGAGGCTTCTGTGCCCACCTGTGCCACCTAACAGTGCACAACCAGTGCACAACAGTGCTGCCTACCAGTGCCCACTAGCGCCACCTACCAGTGCCCACAGTACCACCCATCAGTGCCCACAGTGTCACCTATCAGTGCCCACAGTGCCACCTATAAATGTCACCAATGAGTGCCTCATCACCAGTGCTGCCTATCAATACCACCTACCAGTGCCCATCAGTGCCACCTATCAGTGCTAATCAGTGCCACTCATCAGTGCCACCCATCAGTGCTGTCTTATCAGTACCCATCAGTGCCATTTTATTAGTGCCTATCAGTGTCGCCTTATCTGTGCCCATCAGTGCAGCTCATCAGTGCCCATCAGTGCAGCCTTATCAGTGAATATCAATGAAGGAGAAAAATTACCCGTTTGCAAAATTTTATAACAAGCTATGAAACTTTTTTTTTTTTTCAAAAATTTCTGGCTTTTTTTGTTTGTTTAGCAAAAAATAAAAACCCCAGTGGTGATAGAATACCACCAAAAGAAAGCTCCATTTGTGTGAAAAAAATAATAAAAATTTCATTTGAGTACAGTGTAGCATCACTGCGCAATTGTCATTCAAAGTGTGACAGCGCTGAAAGCTAAAAATTGGTCTCGGCAGGAGGGGGGTTTAAGTGCCCAGTAAGCAAGTGGTTAATATGTCAAGCAAAGAAACTAAATAAATAGGCACCATTGGTCTATATGTAAATAATCTGACATATATTCCAGAATCTAGACACCAAAAAAAGTCTTTTGGGTGATACTTTTTTTAAATTTGCATTAACATTTAAATTTTAGGACCAGTTCACACCATAGAAACGCAGTCCGGATGCGTTCCAGGTGCTTTTCTGCATGAGCGTTTTTGATGCGTTCCAGGCGCGTTTTTAATGCAGCCCAGTGCTTTTTTTCCCCCTCTTTTTTGTTAACCTTAAATAAGGACAAGTGTGTTGCAGTGCATTTTTAGTGCATTTAGGTGCGTTCCGGTACGTTTTTTATGCATTTTACAGCGTTCCAGTACAGTCCAGTGCAGAAAAAATGCAGCATGTTCTACTTGTTTTTCTGCAACTGGAACACACTGGAACTGCAAGCACTGGTGTGAACTATGCCATTAAAAACCATATAACCTACTTTCCATGTGTTTTTTGATGCAGAAAAAAACGCACTGGACTGCATGTGGTGTGAACTGGCCCTTAAGGACAAACTTTCAGGGTGTTCACTTCTTCTTGGTCCAAGCAGTACAGCTATACAAAGTTTTAGAGTGTTAAGTAAGACAATCTCTGAGAAAAAATGGCGTAAGACATTTGGGTTTAACGCAAAACATGATCAGAAAGGTGTCCTTTGCCTTTAAGATGTTGTACGTGTAACATTGCTGCACTTCCCCTCCAGATCCCAAGTAGTAAGTCTGAAACTCACCTGACCTGCTCAAGTGTACTCACTGCATTTTTCCACTTTTTGTACATACCTGTTTAAAGTAGGTATAAACACTATCTGAATAACATTTAGTTTGCTAAAGAACTTGTGTATCATAAACAGTTGCCATTTTTCAGACTTGTTTTCATTCTTAAAGCAGACCTTGAGTCATTTTTTTTATCTTTCCATCTATTAAATCTTCTGCCCTTGTTGTTTTAATTTTTGGGTAGTAAAACATTTTTTTTTCTGCCAGTACCTTATATAGTCCACTTCCTGTTTCTTGTCTGTCCATTAGCCTAGGCTTATGACATCATGCACCTCTCTCTCTCGCACTCTCCTGAGAGTTTGCCAGGAAGAGAGGGGGGATGAGTCATAAGAGGACCAATGAGAGCTGCAGAACTGCAGAGCTGGAGGTGTGCCTCTGTGTGTAAATGCAGGAAGAGAACAGGCAGCAGCTTCAGCTGCCCACAGTTAAAATCGTTGCAGCCAGACTTAGTGGTGGGAGATTTCTGCACCATATTTGGCAAGTACAGAATCACAGTATATATAAAATAATATGCAAAGTGGTTGGAGGGAAGCTTCGGAATGGCAAATATGATTTTATAACAAATTATGTGAGCAGACTGTAGTTCCTCTTTAAGTTGGCCATATACTGTTAGCTTGTTATTGTTCAGCCACCAAACAAACGAGGTGGATGAAGAAACCCCCCCCTTTATCTATTTGTCCTGTTTACCATTATTACCAATAGTGACATTGAAAGAAAATCCCAAATTTTGGGTGGTCCCCAGAACAGTAATAGAGGGGACATACCAAAGATTCCCTAACTTTAATCTTGTTTAGGCTATGGGACAGAATAAAATAAATACAGGGGTTAAAACCCTCCCTTACTCTGTCCAAAATGAGAAAAAAAGTTTTGATTTTTAGTTGTAAGTCTACTAAAGATAAATGTTTGTATGATAACTAGTTGAACTATTAATATAATAATCATGCAGAAATGTGAACACTAGATGGCACTGTTTGCCTTAACATCAATCACAACTAGCAATTTTATTACAGAAAACTGCATTTTTTTAAAATTGTATATTATAGAAGTTGTACTATGGCATTGCTAATAAAACGGAACAAAGCAATAAAAATGGATATACCACATGACTAGTTGTTTTAATGAACTGTAACAAATGAAAGTATTTGTTAACACAATGCTACAAAATATACAATAATGTAAGCATAAGGAGGTAAATAAAGCACTGCGTCCCTGTAGTGATAAGAAAACAATGTTACATAAGCCAATTAAATTACAGCAAATAGCATTTTTATGTGTAGCCACTATTACTTTTGTAACAAATATTTTCTACCTTTATTTTATGGGGGTTTTTTTTCATCTCCAAGGAGGGAGAGCATATAGTATGTGAACAGATAATGCCATCATGGATCTGCTCCTGTTTTTGGTGTGATCAGAATGAAATGGATACAAAGAAGAACTGGTTGGATCACAAGGCATTGTAGAGCAGATAACTCAAACAGAAAAGGCTAGATTTAAACAAAACCAGAATGAAAACACATATACAGTATCTCACAAAAGTACACTTATCACATTTTTGTAAATATTTTATTATATCTTTTCATGTGACAACACTGAAGAAATGACACTTTGCTACAATGTAAAGTAATGAGTGTACAGCTTGTATAACAATGTAAATTTGCTGTCCCCTCAAAATAACTCAACACACTCAAAGATATAATAAAATATTTACAAAAATGTGAGGGGTGTACTCACTTTTGTGAGATACTGTATATATACACTATATTACCAAAAGTATTGGGATATCTGCCTTTACATGCACATAAACTTTAATTGCATCCCAGTCTTAGTCCGTACGGTTCAATATTGAGTTGGCTCACCCTTACTTCAACTCTTCAGGGAAGGTTGTCCACAAGGTTTAAGAGTGTGTCTATGGTAATATTTGACCATTCTTCCAGAAGCGCATGTGAGAGGTCAACCACTGATGTGGATGAGAAGGCCTGGCTCGCAGTCTCCGCTCTAATTCATCCCAAACGTGTTCTTTGGGGTTGAGATCAGGACACTGTGCAGGCCAGTCAAGTTCCTCCACCCCAAACTCGCTCATCTATGTCTTTTATGGACCTTGTTTGTGCACTGGCGCAAAGTCATGTTGGAACAGGAAAAGGCCATCCGCAAACTGTTCCCACAAAGTTGGGAGCATGAAATTGTCCAAAATATCTTGGTATGCTGACGCCTTAAGAGTTCCCTTCACTGGAACTAAGGGCCAAGCCCAACCCCTGAAAAACAATCCCACACTGTAATCCCCCTCCAACAAATGATTTGGACCAGTGCACAAAGCAAGGTCCATAAAGACATCAATGAGTGAGTTTGGGATGGAGGAACTTGACTGGCTTGCACAGAGTCCTGACCTCAACCCCATAGAACACCTTTGAGATGAATTAGAGCAAGCCAGACCTTCTCGCCCAACACCAGTACCTGACCTCACAAATGCACTATTGGAAGAATGGTCAAACATTCCCATAGACACACTCGTAAACATTGTGGACAGCTTTCCCAGAAGAGTTGAAGCTGTTCTAGCTGCCAACCTAATATTGGACCCTACGGACTAATGCCCCGTACACACGGTCGGACATTGATTGGACATTTCGACAAAAAAATCCTAGGATTTTTTCCGACGGATGTTGGCTCAAACTTGTCTTGAATACACACGGTCACACAAATTTGTCGGAAAATCCGATCATTCTGAACGCGGTGACGTAAAACACATACGTTGGGACTATAAACAGGGCAGTAGCCAATAGCTTTCATCTCTTTATTTATTCTGAGCATGTGTGGCACTTTGTGCGTCGGATTTGTGTACACACAATCGGAATTTTCGACAACGGATTTTGTTGTCGGAAAATTTTATAGCAAGCTCTCAAACTTTGTGTGTCAGAAAATCCGATGAAAAATGTGTGATGGAGCCCACACACGGTCGGAATTTTCGACAACAAGGTCCTATCACACATTTTCCGTCGGAAAATCCGACCGTGTGTACGGGGCATTAGACTTGGATGCCATTAATGTTCATGTGCGTGTAAAGGCAGGTGTCCCAATACTTTTTGTAATATAGTGTATATCTGATTTAAACTTTTTGAGTAACACATTGTAAAGTATTCCTTATCGCAGTGTTAAACCTAGAGGGTTTTCTAACTGAACAGTGCTTTTCAATAACCACTAAAAGAAAATAATCACTGTCTATCCTTTTTGTGTGTTGTTGCTACTTTGTCCCTTGTGTTTTTATTAGGTGATTAAAATAAACAGACAGCTTTAACACATTCAAGAATCTGGTAGACATGCAAACTCGGTAATGACCAGGTAAATTAAATAAATGCTAATAAACAGTTTAAAGCAGATCTATGGCAATACCCCTGAACCCCTGTCTTTCCTGTTCCCCTAAATCAACATGGCAGACCCATTTCTAGAAACTGGTCATATGATCCCACATAAAGGGCATGTTAGACTGACGTTTAAGCAGCATTGACCAGTCAGGAGGTTTACCTAAACTCTACTCACTACTACTCTACTCTACTTACCGCCCAATAGATTAATATTATAATTATAAATGAATATGGGTTTATTCATGAGCGAAGGCTCTGATAATTGTTGTAGGTTCTGGCCCCACGCCTCTCGGGGCGTTGGGTGGGGGACACGGGTACGTGTGACTCTCTGTAAGTCGCATTAAGTGGATCCTTGTCCCCCCTCCGGGGTGCTGTGGTGTGCGGGCGCACTGGATGTTTTTTTTAGCAAACTCATCCTCTGAAGTGACCCCAACACCATGGGTCAAAACGCGTCAGCATTATTATGCAATAGTCATTACCATATGCTATGTATAACCTCTATGTTTGCTATTACCTGTATTTGGCATGGGAATATTCCCATTTGAGCTTATATCTCAACACTCATTTATCAATCCTTTTATTCATTATTTTAATAAAGAATTTCAATGCTTTATCCAATGTTTTTTTGCTCATATCTATAGTTAGCTGCCTAACCCCCCCCCCCCCCTGGGGGACCCTTTCTCGATTTTTTCTGTTTACATTGGGGTAAGCAGCATGTATATCTCTCCTTAGTGTGTCTTCCCTTTGCTATACAATTTTGGGTGGTTAAACACCCCTTCCCCCTTTTGACTCATGAGAGTTAGATATGAGCTGTGCATTGTTTGTTCTCCAGTATATACCTCTTTGTGTAAATTGCAGATACCACATTATATTGCATTAATATTATACTTTCTAAGGAATGTGTTAAATTCTATATTAGGACACTAATGCAGACTTACAATAAGGGGACCAAATTGTAATTATATTTCTCCCCTTGAGCTCACTAAAATAGTTATGCTCTTGTATTATAAGTCCGCACCATTGCTATACCTGATCGAGTCTATGCTTTATAGTCTCGTTCATGGTGGAGAATAGATTAAAATCCTATTTTCAACCATGAGCAATGAGGGATCCATTGGACCCTATGTCACTTTTTTACTCTGGTTTTAATATATTTACTCCCTCGTGCCCCTTTCTTTTATGCATCTGGGAGACATCTCCTTCAAATAAATCCATCTAAATGCTTAATTAATACAGCCACCTCTGGGCTGATTGGGTGACTACACACCTCAAGGTGTACCATTAGAATTATCAGTGTACAGGTTGAAATGCTCTTTTTGTATGATCAATGAGAAACTGTGTAACTATTTTTTTGTTATTTGTTATTTGTTATTCTTTACAGTTGTATCAATTTTGTGAGCCCTATTATGTGCCCCTCGTTCAGCGCCTCCCCGCTTGCAGTCCGGACCATCGGATCCCTGTGATGCCTGCATAGCCGTAGGCAGATTATCAGAACAATTTCTTACTGCCCAATAGATTAATATTATAATGATAAATTAATATGGGTTTATTCATGACCTAACGCTCTGATAATTGTCGTAGGTTCTGGCCCCACCCCCCTCAGGGCTTTGGGTGGGGGACACCGGTAACTGTGACTACCTGTAAGTCGCATTCATTGGATCCTTGTCTCCCCTCCGGGGTGCTGTGGCATGCGGGCGCACTGGATGGTCTGACGGCTATGTGGGGAGGCTCTGACCGAGGGGGATATCCAAATTCAGTGCTAATTATGTGCAATGTGTTATTTAACAATTTTGCATACATTATAACCCTTTCATATGAATTTGATATGTTATTATAATACTTTGTTTTTTTTAGCAAACTCATCCTCTGAAGAGACCCCAGCACCATGGGTCGAAACTCGTCAAGATTATTATGCAATAGTCATTACCATATGCTATGTATAACCTCTATGTATTTGGCATGGGAATATTCCCATTTGAGCTCATATATCAACACTCATTTATCAATCCTTTTATTCATTATTTTAATAAAGAATTTCAATGCTTTATCCAATGTTTTTTTGCTCATATCTATATTTAGCTGCCTAAAAACTCCCCTGGGGGACCCTTTCTCCATTTTTTAAAACTCTACTCACAACCCCTTCTGATGATAGAATACTTGCTGCGCCTGGGGAGAGGGTGTTAAAGTGTGGCTCAAACACTTTTTTTTCTGCCCTCCAGGTCACGTGTGTGAACCAGCCCTTACTGAAAAGATCATATTTTTTGATATTAACATCTGTCATTTTGATTTAATGTACTTAAAAATAAACATTTCGACTTTCTAAGACATGCACAGCTCCATCAACTTGCAAGTGAATAAGGCTGACAATGCAAAGGCGCCTCTACTGCACCTGTAGGCACGTGGAGTGGTAGAGTTCCCCCCGAGGGGAGTGGGAGGGAGTCCCATGAGGTGGCTGGTTCAAGGGCTGGGAGTCCACTTGAGCCTGAAAGCAGGAAGGGGGAAACAGGAGGTAGAAGGAAACTAGGCCCAGTAGTGGCCTTTTTGGCCTTAACTATACCTAGGACAGGAAAGGACTTTGCTGGGTCCACCAAAGGACATGACAGAGGAAGGTAAAGTGGTCTTGGGACCTGGGCTTAAGCACAACAGTTTCCCTATGCCGGCTGTAATCAATTAGATGGATTGTGACGGAATTTATTGCTCAGCCATCAGCCATGCTATGAAGAGCCATGCCTTGAATAGACCATAATTGTTGCACTATACTCAGTAAAGCTATTTTAACTACATCCTGGCCTTGGTGTCTATTCATCCTAGTATGTAGAGAGAGTGAGAGTTTGTTCTGCTGGTGTCCCTTGGTTGTTGGCCTAGAGAAGGTGCCTAGTGCCTGAAACCCCTGGGAGTGAGGGAGTGAGGGGGGAAAGCACTCAGCCAGGAGAGTGGATCGGGGGTCGGTCTCCATCTGCCACCCACATAGGGGAGAGTCATCGGGCAAAGTCCTATGCTGCCTGGAAGATTAGTGCCATGTTGGGGTTTTGGCTTTGCAGCCTGCTTGGGATATGCGCGAGGCAGCTCTTCACTCACCAACACACCTCTATGGCCTCATGGTCATCCTGGTTATCTAAGGAGCATTGACTCCCCTACAGGGGGTTATTACGCTTGTGCGATAGCAGTGAGCTCCTGTTCGGGGACCCCACATCTCTATTTTCTTGTATTATTCCAGTTTTACTGAGATGCGGTTGTGGGCATGTTCCCTATGGCCTATTACTTCTGCAGAGCCCAGCTCTACTGCAGTTAACTGTTTTTTCTTTTGTAAAGGCAACCGATATGCCAGCCCACAGTGCACTTTTGGTAGGTATGGTGGTTATCCCTAGTTAATCTGATTGTTTGCTCACCTGGGGTTTCCCAGTAATTTTTTTCTTCTAGTAGGCCTCTGTTCCTCTCAGTCACATCTCTTGTCAAGTGTATAGTGCTAACAATGTGTAGGTTCCTTTACTGCAACTCTGTGGTCTAACAGTCATCCTGATTAATACTAAAAGGGGATATTGTGCTTGTGCTATTGCTGTGAACTCCTAGTCAGTGTGCACAATGTTTGGGGACCCCACAACTCTATAAATTCAGTTTAGTTCCAGTATTACTGAGATGCAGTAGAGGTCATGTTCCCTATGGCCTATTTGTTCTACGGGCTCAGCTTTACTGTGACTAACTGCTATCCTCCTTTCTAAGGGCAAGCAATTTGTCAGCATATAGTGCACTTTTAGTAGTTATGGTGGCTAATCCTAGTCAATTTGGCTGTATGCTTACCTAGTGGATGCCTCATCAAAATTTTCCTTGCAATTAATCCTCTGTCCTCTGTCCCCCTCAATCACATCCATGCCTTCTAAACTAAAGTGGGCTTGACCCCTATCATTTGTAAGTGCAGGGGGTTGACAATGCACAGGTGCCTCTGTTGCATCTTTGAAGCCTCAAGACCATTCTGGTTATTAGTCGAAGGAGCATTGGCTCACCTACAGTGGGCTATTGTGTTTGTGTTATTACCATGAGCTTCATATCATTATATGAGCTTCATATCATTATATGAGTTGGTAATAAAATATTGAGTATTAGTACAGTAGTTTTGAGGTCGGTCTATGAGTCGTCAATAGGGATTGAAGTGGATTGGATATCCTATTATGGAGGCTGTATATAAATAGGAGGAAGTGACGGGTTCTATCCCCTGATTGATGTCAGACATTGCTGACGAAATGCGTTGGATCGGGTAGTAAGTGCCACGTCCCTTCCGCCATCCTTTGGAGCGCAGGTGGAATGCAATCCCTGCTTGTTTTTATGAGCTTGGTTTGATTGGCAATATTGTAAATGCGTTTTCCCTCCTCCCTCCTCCCCACCACCTCCCTACTCCCTCCTCCCTCCTCCCCACCACCTCCCTTCTCCCTACCACCTCCCTACTCCCTCCTCACTACCACCCTCCCTCCTCCCTCACCCCTACCACCTCCCTCCTGCCTCTCTTCTCTCTTCTCCCCTCTCCCTCTCGTCTCCCTTCTCCAATCTCCCTTCTCCCCTCAAAACCATACTCCCCTTTTACACTCTCCGTTCTGCCTTCATCTTCATTTCTCCTTCCTCCATCTTCATTTCTCCAGTTTCTCTTCACCCCTTCACACCCTACTCTCCTTCCTTCCTCCATCTTCATTCCTCCATCCTCCATGCTCCATCTTCATTCCTCCATAGCCCATCCCCCATTACCCATCCTCCTTCCTCCCAGCCTTCTTTCTCCTTCCTCCATAGTCCATCCTACATTCAATCATCCTCACTTTCTTTTCTTCCTCAATCCTCACCTCTCTACACCTTCTTCTGCAAACTCCTCTCATCTGTCTCTCCACCTCTTCATGCTATGCCCTGTCACCTCTCACCTCTCTACACCTTCTTCTGCAAACTCCTCTCATCTCCTCTCTCTCTCTTTGCTCTCACCTCTCTCCACCTTTTTGTACTATCACCTCTCTCAGCCTCCTTCTACAAACTCCTCTCACCTCTCTCCACCTCCTTATTCTTTCGCCTATCACCTCTCTACACCTTCTTCTCCTTTCAACTCTCTCCACCTGCTTCTCTCTTTTAAATAAAGTTACATCAATTAGGTGAATAAAAATGTTAATATCCTTTTATTAATTCAGAATTTTTTTTTTTAATCTTTGGAAATACAGATACAAACGATCGGGGATTTGCCTTCATTGATCTCTTTTCTACGGTTTATATTGCAGGTAGGCAATAAAAAAATATTTTTTATTAATGTTTACATCACTATGTCTTCATTTTAAAATTATTATTGAAAAATATATAAATTGATAATGTGTGTGGGTATGTGTATACATACACACACACACACACACACACACACACACACACACATACATATCTAGATAGATAGATAGATAGATAGATAGATAGATAGATAGATAGATAGATAGATAGATAGATAGATAGATAGATAGATAGATACTGTAGATAGATAGATCTATATAAATATAATTTTAATATTATTTATTTGAAAATTAAATCACATATATATTATCTGTAATTTTATTGTAAAATTATTATTCTTTTTTATTTTTATTTTTTCCTATTATATACAGTGGGGACGGAAAGTATTCAAACCCCCTTACATTTTTTACTCTTTGTTATATTGCAACCATTTGCTAAAATCATTTAAGTTCATTTTTTCCCTCATTAATGTACACACAGCACCCCATATTGACAGAAAAACACAGAATTGTTGACATTTTTGCACATTTATTAAAAAAGAAAAACTGAAATATCACATGGTCCTAAGTATTCAGACCCTTTGCTCAGTATTTAGTAGAAGCACCCTTTTGATCTAATACAGCCATGAGTCTTTTTGGGAAAGATGCAACAAGTTTTTCACACCTGGATTTGGGGATCCTCTGCCATTCCTCCTTGCAGATCCTCTCCAGTTCTGTCAGGTTGGATGGTAAACGTTGGTGGACAGCCATTTTTAGATCTCTCCAGAGATGCTCAATTGGGTTTAAGTCAGGGCTCTGGCTGGCCATTCAAGAACAGTCACAAAGCCACTCCTTTGTTATTTTATCTGTGTGCTTAGGGTCATTGTCTTGTTGGAAGGTAAACCTTCGGCCCAGTCTGAGGACCTGAGCACTCTGGAGAAGGTTTTCGTACAGGATATCCCTGTACCAAATTCATCTTTCCCTCGTGCTCAGTTTCATATCCAGAGGTTGTCTTTGGGAAATAGACGTTTGAGTGCTGCCAGCATTGCTACAGCAGTTGAAGAGGTGGGGGGTCAGCCCGCCAGTGCTCAGACCATACGCCACACACTGCATCAGATTGGTCTGCATGGCTGTCATCCCAGAAGGAAGCCTCTTCTAAAGATGATGCACAAGAAAACCTGCAAACAGTTTGCTGAAGACAAGCAGACTAAGGACATGGATTACTGGAACCATGTCCTGTGGTCTGATGAGACCAAGATAAACTTTTTTGGTTCAGATGGTGTCAAGCGTGTGTGGCTACAGCCAGGTGAGGAGTACAAAGACAAGTGTATCTTGCCTACAGTCAAGTATGGTGGTGGGATTGTCATGGTCTGGGGTTGCATGAGTGCTGCCGGGAACTGGGGAGCTTCAGTTCATTGAGGGAACCATGAATGCCAACATGTACTGTGACATACTGAAGCAGAGCATGATCCCCTTTCTTCAGAGACTGGACCACAGGGCAGTATTCCAATATGATAACGACCCCAAACACACCTCCAAGATGACCACTGCCTTGCTAAAGAAGCTGAGGGTAAAGGTGATGGACTGGCTAAGCATGTCTCCAAACCTAAACCCTATTGAGCATCTGTGGGGCATCCACCAATGGAAGGTGCAGGAGCGCAAGGTCTCTAACATCCAACAGCTCCGTGGAGTGGAAGGAGTGGAAGAGGACTCCAGTGGCAATCTGTGAAGCTCTGGTGAACTCTATGCCCAAGAGGGTTAAGGCAGTGCTGTAAAATAATGGTGGCCACACAAAATATTGACACTTTGGGCCCAATTTGGACATTTTCACTTAGGGGTGCACTCACTTTTGTTGCCAGCGGTTTAGAGATTAATGGCTGTGTGTCGAGTTATTTAGAGGGGACAGCAAATGTACACTGTTATACAAGCTGTACACTCACTACTTTACATTGTAGCAAAGTGTCATTTCTTCAGTGTTGTCACATGAAAAGATATAATAAAATATTTACAAAAATGTGAGGGGTATACTCACTTTTGTGAGATACTGTATATATAAATATCTATATAGATATAGATATATCCTCAGTTTGACATACATATCACTCTTTATAAAAGTAGTCTTCCACCGGTTTTTATGCAAAAACATTTGTCTGCCACGTTGGTATGGCAACAGAGATAAGCATATAGTTTACAATAAAAAGTCAAGATAACATTCGTTTTAAAATAAAAAAAATCAAGATTACGTTAGTTTTAAAATAGACAAAAACAACAGCTGTTAAAAAACATTTGTTTTTTATAAATTACAAATTACTCCTCTGTGTGTATAACTACAATAATATATATAAATATATCTATATATCTATATATATATATAGATATATATATATATATATATATATATATTGATATAAGATGGGAATGCACAAGCAGTATGGATCAAAGATCATTTTTAAAATAAATTATTAATAAATGGCGTGAAAATGACATGACTATACAATGATAAATATACATTATGTAATAGTAAGAGATTGAATTTAAAAAAAATCATATATGTGCTTGTAAGTCTGCTTTTAAAATCTTTAAATGTATATTGCTCTATCTATCTATCTATCTCTATCTATCTATCTATCTATCTATCTATCTATCTATCTATCTATCTATCTATCTATCTATCTATCTATCTATCTATCTATCTATCTATCTATCTATCTATCTATCTATATTTAAATATTTACACAAATCACAATATAGATATATATTTACCGTAAATATTTACACACATCACAATATAGATATATATTTAAATATTTACACACATCATAATATAGATATATATTTAAATATTTACACACATCACAATATAGATATATACCCGTATATACTCGAGTATAAGTCGAATTTTTCAGCACATTTTTTTGTGCTGAAAGTGCCCCCCTCGACTTATACTCGAGTCAAGCACTTTTCTGCAGCAAAAAATGTCATTTTCCGAACCGACTTTGGGGCCCGGTATCTCAGGGCCACTTGGTGCTAGAAACCCCAAATTTGGTATGCAAACCCAGTGGACCCAGTTCCACAACATATCCAAAGCTGAAGTTCCTAGCTCTAAGTGGCCCTGAGATACGGGGCCCCAAATTCGGTTCGGAAAATGTCATTCTCTGCTGCAGAAAAGTGCTTGACATTTTCTGAACCGATTTTGGGGCCCCATATCTCAGGGCCACTTGGTGCTAGGAACCCCAGAGATCCCAAATTTTGGCTGCAGCTAGGGGGCATCTAGGAATCCTTAACTACCGAGTTTGAAGCTCAGGGGACCTATGGCTGCAAATGGGCACAGTGATGCTGCAAATGGGCATTGTTGACCCTCTTTTCCACTTACAGTAGCTGTGCATTTCTCACCCTCGTCTTATACTCGGGTCAATAAGTTTTTCCCATTTTTTTTGTGGTAAATTAGGGCCTCGACTTATACTCAGAACGACTTATACTCGAGTATATACGGTATTTAAATATTTACACACATCACAATATAGATATATATTTACACACATCACAATATAGATATATATTTAAATATTTACACACATCACAATATAGATATACATTTAAATATTTACACACATCACAATATAGATATATATTTAAATAAATTGCTACATTTAAATGTAAAATATTTGTGGCAACAGAATCTAATTTTTATCTATGATGCATGGTGGCAGACAATATTTTAAAACTTATCTAAAGCAGCGCTGCTCGCTCCCTGAAATGTGCAATCTTCCATCTGTTGCTTTTAGTGTCACAACGGGGCGGGCACTTCCGACGACGACACC
Source organism: Lithobates clamitans (assembly GCA_037952925.1). Classification (NCBI taxonomy): domain Eukaryota; kingdom Metazoa; phylum Chordata; class Amphibia; order Anura; family Ranidae; genus Lithobates; species Lithobates clamitans. The sequence goes on along the minus strand of JBBGZY010001579.1, from coordinate 543,743 downwards.
CTTTGTAATGGCAACCTGAGAAGTTTATGGCACTGCGAGCATGTCATACTGTGTGTGAGCGAGAACGGGCGGTGCATGCTGGTCACTCAGCTGCACCGTATCCCAGAACATTATGCTTGTGGGCTTCACATGCCCACAAGCAATATGGGAAATTCCAGGACAGCATAATCTAGGTTTCTTTTTGATATCAAAGCCAACATCATGCAGCAAAATTTTATAAACAAGTGAGTGGTATATATCTATGTCATGACCTTAAGATATGCATAAAAAAAAATTATAACATGTTGTTGGAACTCCGCTTTAACAGGTTATGACTACCTGTAATGGGTGTCATGTACGTTTGGTGAGTAGAATGTTTGCTTAGGGGCTGGTGGAAGAAGGCAAGTTTTGAATTCACATCTATCTAACCACATGCCGACCAGCCGCCGCAGTTGTACTGCGGCAGAATGACACAGCTAGGCGAAATGATGTTATGGAATGTCGCTTCGCCCTGTGGCCACTAGGGGATGCGTGCATGCCGCCGGAGGAGCACGTGCGCCCCCTAAGCCGATGCGAGTGCCCGGCGGTCTCGATCTCCGCCGAGCTGCCGCGATCGCTCGGGGGACACAGAGAACCGGGATCTGGGTGTGAAAACACATAGTTTCTGGTTCTCTGAGGTGAGAACTGACAGATCCTCTGTTCATACAGAGTATGAACAGAGGATCTGTTAGTTTCCCTGCACAGTCGACATCCCCCTTCAGTTAGAACACTTCCTAGGACACACATTAACCCCTTCACTGCCCCCTAGTGTTAACCCCTTCACTGCCAGTGTCCATATTATATTAAGGGAACCCCGTGCCAAAATTTAAAAAAAATGGTGTGGGGTCCCCCCAAAAATCCATACCAGACCCTTATCTGAGCACGCAACCTGGCAGGCCGCAGGAAAAGAGGGGGGGATGAGAGAGCGCCCCCCCTCCTGAATGCATGCCCTCAACATTGGGAGGGTGCTTTGAGGTAGCCCCCAAAGCACCTTGTCCGCATGTTGATGAGGACAAGGGCCTCATCCCCACAACCCTAGGCCGGTGGTTGTGGGGGTCTGCGGGCGGGGGGGCTTATCGGAATCTGGAAGCCCCCTTTAACAAGGGGACCCCCAGATCCTGACCCCCTGTGTAAAATGGTAATGGGGTACAAAAGTACCCCTACCATTTCACAAAAAAAGTGTCAAAAATGTTAAAAATGACAAGAGACAGTTTTTGACAATTCCTTTATTTAAAGTCTTCTTCTTTCCATCTTCTTCGGGTCTTCTTCCTTCCTTCTTATATGGTAAAAAGGTATGTGGCGCTAATCTATCTAAATGTACCACTCACAATAATGGAAAGAACATCTCAAAGTAGCATGAATCTAAATCCTTCCTTAATTCACAATGCACGTAATGCCTATAATTGGTATAACAACCAATAAGCACCTACAAATAATTACCATAGAGCAGTGCACATGTTTTTCCGATATGAACACTGCACTTCAGTGTTGACTAGTACCTTCTCCTGTTTAAAAACAGCCAAACTATATTAAAGTGCTAAGTGCTGGTTGCCATTCCTAGTGAGAATATATGAATAAATCATACAGTGTGCATAATGTTCCTAAAACCACACTGTGTGAAAATATGACCAAAAAATTAGAATAGGTGTTAATAGTGAATAAAAAAATGTATAAATAAATAAATTACAGTTCCTCAAAATATATAAATAAATCATACAATGTGCATAATATTCCTAAACCCAACATGTGAAAAAAATGTCAGAAAATGAAATGATGATGTGGAGTCCAGGAAGAGAAAATGAATGAGTTGTCAAGTGCTGAGTTGTAGCTCCGCCCAGATGGTCATGTGACCTCCACACCAACATTTCCTGGATTGCTGAGCTGGTAGAAAGCCTGACCCACGCACACCCTCCGGAGGAGGGGGACAGCTTCTGGACCTTCATCCTCTGCATAGAAGCATTAACCATCTGCTTGACTTGGCCCGTTGGGGGCCGCCATTTGAGGTGAGAGGCTGGGGGAAACACCTGTGTGCCGCACCAGTTTTTAAGTGAATGAATTCAGCACTAAGTCACCTTTACTGGCACGTTACTATTGACTTTTTTCTGTTTCAATATATTTTATTTTTCAAAAGTGGATGAAAGGAATACAGCACATGTCATAGATACAACGTGAGCCATTTGTCTTGGGGTGACCAACACGGTCATATGGAAAACATAGTAATCAATAATATAATTACAAAACATATCTGCATAAAACAAACATAACTTGTCCAAGTGGATTGATCGGAATCCCCGGGTATCAAATATGGTCCCAGGAGCTTTATCCATTGAGAAGTGTAGAAGGGGGGAAAGCTCCGCCACCCCAACTGGGCACAAGCTGTGGCGAAGCTTCCTACCCCCTCAGCCTCCCCCCATCATGGACAAGGAAGCTATTAATTTATCTTGTGTAAATAAAAAGAAAATGTAGAAGGTTAATAAAACTAGTTGTAGAACAGTAAATGTATAAACTAGTCCAAAGTTTTCTGGACAAGGGAACAATTTCGAGTCCTGTATAAGACTGCTCAGTAAAATACAAAAAGGGACACACCCATGGGATCACATGGTGAATATAAGAGGGATTTAGTACAGCAACATGTCCGTAAGAATCTAGTTTGTAGTCAAAGTTGGGACCGGCAGCAGGGTAAATCCTGACCCTGGCTCCGGTCACAACCAGTCAATCAATGGCTGAGAGCCAAGACTGACCTAGAGAGGTAGGTGATAGAAAAGAATACGAGAGGAAAGAAAAGGTAAGAAAAAGAAAGAAGGGGTAAACGATAGAAGAGGTGATTACGAGTCGACTGGGGAGAAAGAGAGCCGGAAGGAGACATTCAGGAGGAGATAATTAGAGGGTGACCCCCACAAAGGTAGCCCAAGGTTCCCAAATTTGTTCAAATTTGGCTGAACAATTCAGGATTACACTTGCCATCTTCTCTTGGTTCATAATCCAAGAGATCTTTCTTTTGGCTAGCAGTGATGAAACCAGTGGTTTTTTCCATGCATGAGCCAGGGTGAGTTTAGCACCTAAAATGATAAAGAATATAAGGCGTTGAGTAATCCTGGAGGCTTTTTTCACTGGGAAGTTAAGGAGCGCTATGTGGGGGGACATTTGGATCGGAATGGAGGTTAGCTTGCCAATCCAAGAGAAGATCTTGTGCCAATATGGTCGGATTCTGGGGCAAGTCCACCATATATGGAGCATATCGCCTTTAAGACCGCATCCCCGAAAACATAGGGGAGATGCTGACGGGTACATGTGCGCCAGTTTTGAAGGGACCAGGTACCATCTAGTCAACACTTTTAAACTAGCTTCTATGAGGTTGGAGTTAAGGATACCTTTGTAGGATTGGAAAAAGTTCCTGTGCCACGTTTCCAATGTCCAGTGTTGGGAAAGATCAGATTCCCAAGCCTGCATGTAAGACGTCTTGGATTGCGCGGAGGACAGGGCTCTATAGATTACCGAGATGCCCCCCCTCTGCTCACTGGCCTGACCACACCATACTTCATAGGGAGTTATTTGGGGCCCATTCGGGAGTGTTTTACACCTTTTATGTAAGAAGTTTGAGATTTGAGAGAATCTGAAAGATTCAGAGACAGGCATGTCTAGGTTACTAACACAGAATGCTTTGGAGAGTGGGCCAAGAAGTCTAAGGAAGTGCCCTATTCTGTATAACCCTTTGTCGAGCCACAATTTAAATGCTGATATGTCAAGGCCCGGAGGGAAATCAGGATTTCGAAATAAGTGTTGCAATGGTTTTGTGGGGGAGGTCAGATGTTGGTTGCAACGTAGACTGTCCCAGAGTGCGAAGGAGTGTGACAGGGTTGGGGAAAGTATGGAGGGTCTGAGTTTTCTATGGCTCCAGAGAAGGTAGTCTAGATTGTGGAGCGGGACTGCCTGTCTTTCTATGTGAATCCAGTCAGGTTGTTCCCAGCGTGAGTATACCGCCGAGATCTGAGCTAAATGAGCAGCTTGCAGGTACCACAGCAGATTTGGAAGTCCCATGCCCCCTTCAGTTCTAGATCTGAACAGGACTGCTTTGGGGAATCTGTGTCCCCCTCTACACCAAATGTATTTGACGATTTTAGCTTGGAGTAGTTGTAGGCGAGTTTTGTCTACAGGAATCGGGAGGGCTCTAAAATAGTAGAGAATGCGGGGGAGTAGAGTCATCTTAATTGTGTTGATTCTACCTAGCTATGACAATGATAGCCGGGACCACCGGGAGAGGTCTTCCTCCAGTTTCTTGTAGAGAGGTGGATAGTTGGCTTGGTGTAGGAGTTCTATCCTGGGGGTCAGTTTGATCCCCAGGTATGAGATGGAGGAGTCGTTCCAGGAGAACTGGAAGCTCTCCCTGAGCCCAGTCAAGTGAGGTTCTGGGATGTTAATATTGAGTGCCTGTGATTTATCGTAATTAACTCTAAGGCCTGATGCCGCCCCGAATTCATCTAGGAGGCGACAGACGTTGGGGAGTGACGTTATTGGGGAGGAAACGAATAGTAAGATGTCAAATAATGCGCATTTATGACACTTGGGGCCACTTTGAATGCCTTGAATATTCGGGTTGTTTCTGATGGCTATCGCCAAGGATTCAATTGCTATGGCAAAGATCAATGGGGATAGGGGGCAGCCCTGTCTGGTGCCTCTAGCTATGGGGAAGGATTCCGAGTAAAATCCCTGCAGACGCACCTGAGCTGAGGGGGTTGAGTAAAGGGCATGCATGACATTAAGAAATGAATTCCCAAATCCCCATCTTTGAAGAGTGTTGAAGATATATGGCCATTGGACAGTATCAAAAGCTTTTTGGAGGTCTAGAGAGAGTAAACATCCCTGTCTGGGAGGGCCCCCTCCCAGTTAGAATTGAGAAGAGATATTATATCAATCGCTCGTCTAGTTTGGTCAGGTCCCTGCCTCCCTGGGATGAAGCCCACTTGGTCTTTGTTAATGTATAGTCTAATGAAGGAGCTCAGGCGGTCTGCAAGGATCTTAGTCAGAATCTTTAAGTCATTATTAATGAGAGATATAGGTCTATAGTTGCTAACCGAGCTGGCATCTTTATCGGGTTTAGGGATGACCGTAATGTATGCCGTGTTCAGTGAGGCCTCTAGTGAAGTCCCCTGCCATAGCGCGTTGAAGAATCGGGCCATATAAGGGGCAAGAATGGGAGAGAACGATTTGTAATATGGTATGGAGAAACCATCTGGGCCAGGCGCCGAGTGAGATTTCAAGTGTTTAATCACTGCACATACTTCCTCAGCGGAAATAGGTGAGTCTAGTATCTGGCGGTGTCTTTCTTCTAATTTGGGGATTTGTATGTTGTCTAGGAAGTGGTCCACCGTCTCTGTAGTGGGACCGTTTTCACCACTATAGAGGGATTTGTAGAAGGTCAGGAATTCCCCCATTATTCATTTAGGGTTCTGGGACAGAGTGCTGCCTTGGATTTTGATCTTGGGAAGGGCTGGGGATTTAAATTTCGGGGACAGCCTGCCTGCAAGCATAGGACCAATTCTATCGCCTTGGCAATAGAATCGGGATCTATTCCACCGTAGCCATTTTTCGGCCCGTGTGGTCAGGGCGAGGTTCAATGCCGTGCGAGCTGCATCCAACTTGCTGGTGGAAACAGCTCTTGGGTCGGCCTTGTGTTTTTTAATTAAGGCTGTATAATCCTTATCTAACTTCTCTATGTCAGCTTTGTTGGCTTTAATAATCTGAGAGGCAATTTGGATCAGATGACCTCTAATTACGGCCTTATGTGCTGCCCAAAGACAAGAAGGGCTAGTTTCTGGTTGGTCGTTTGTGGCGAAGTAATTGCAAATATTGGTTTTGATTTCTTTGGTTCTAATCGGATCACTCAGGATGGACTCATTAAGTCTCCAACGCCTGCTGGGTTTAGGGCCCAGTGGGCGTTGAATGGAAAGGATCACCAGTGAGTGGTCCGACCAGACTACGTCTTTGATATAAGCCCTGTTCGTTAGGGGAATAGAAGCAGAAGCGATGAGGATATGATCGATTCTCGCGAAGGATCTATGGGGGTTAGAGAAGTGTGTGAAGTCTCGTAGGGTGGGATTTACTTCCCTCCATATATCAACTAGACCATGTTGAAAGATTAGTTTGGCTATACGTAGACTCTGTTTAGTGGGTCTGGTGAGGCGTTTACCAGGGGGGCGAGACTTGTCTAGGCCCTGGTCAAAGGCCGAATTAGAGTCGCCTCCAAATATCACTGTGCCCTCCAGCAGTGGTGTTAGTGTTGTAAACAGGCGTTGAAAGAAGGCTAGTTGGCCTCTGTTGGGGGCATAGTACGAAATCAAAGAATACAGTTGGTTGTCTAATTCCCCCACAATGAGGATATAGCGACCATCAGGGTCCCTGTGTTCAGATTTGAGGGTAAATTTGCATCGTTTAGAGATAAAAATTCCCACCCCCTTTGTTTTATCTTCCGCATTGGCTAGCGTGAAGAAGGGGAATTTGGAGTGTATAAAAGATGGATTGAAGCGTTTGGGGAAATGCGTTTCCTGGAGGAGAACTATGTCTGCTTTTTGTGCATGTAGGTATTGGAAGACTTTGCGCCTTTTTGTCGGTGAGTTTAGGCCTTGCGCAATTTTGTGATATTATTTTAAGTGGTGTATTTACCGGTGGGTCATCAGCCATCGAGCAGTAGAGGGGGCAGGGCTAGGAAATCTGCAGCTCTTACCATCTGACGTCCACGGATACCAAGACATCCCGCATAGCGTGCGAAGACCAGTGAGATGTCCTGTTGTTGTCCGGATAGATCCCCCCAGCCGACTTCTACGGGGAAATGTAAAATAAGACATTGTTGGGGAAGAAAAAAGAAAAAGCATGAAAGAAAGACGGGGGACAAGAGAGTCTCCCGTAGATTGGAGGGGACAGAGTCCTCCATCGGAAAGTGTGTGTCACACTGAAGTCCCTCCCGAAGGCAGGGAATGGTCCTGTCCAGGGTAGGGTAATCCACCTGTGCCACTAGACAGGAGGGGGCGCATGAACACCACTTCAGCAGAGTGGCCGTTTAATATGGTTAGCGATTAACAGGATGAAGGCACTGGGGCCGGCATTAACCTAGCACTCCCTCTGCTAACATTGATGTATACTAAGGAAAATTTGGAGGTGGAAGTGCATCAGTAAACTGATAATGCTTGTAAAAATTAAACAGTTAACAAACAAATAAATGTGGACCTGGATATGTAATGTGAACTGTGAATAAGGGCAAGGGGTACACAGGAGGGGGAAGCGAAAAGGACTGTTGGGGAAGGCGTACATTTGGTATGGCGCCCCAAAACCTTGTGGATTTAAAAAAAAAAAAAAAAAAAAAAAAAGAAAAAATTTCATCTGCATTAGATAGGCACCATAAGTACTTCCCGCAACTCCCACCTAGAGGTAGTAATGGAGCATCCTAAAGGGGCCAAAAAAAAAAAAAAGGGAAAAAGATTTCTTATTCAGTGTCCTCCCCAGTTTGAGAGGTACCCGACAGGCGTGAGATCATCTAGACAGTGAATAGAAAACCTGCCACGGGAAGTTCAAGTGGGGGGGGCTCCGTCATCTCAGCCAGTAGCTGAGAAGAAAAGGAGACACAGAAAAAAAGGTGAGTCCTGGAGAATAAACGAGTCACGGAAGTCATGGAGGGATAGTTTCCTTGGACTTCTTGGATCTGGCCTTCTCCCAAACCGGATTCAGGGGACTGGTGGGCATATGTCTTTTCGCAGAGTTTGGTTGAGGTCCCAACTGACGGGCATTAGGGTCTTGGTTGATGAGGCCCAGTTGTAGAAACAGTCGTTCTCCTTCCTGCAGGGATCCAAAGGTATAAGCCTTGCCTTTGAAGATTAGTTTAAGTTGGAATAGGAAGAGCCACCAGTATTTAATTTCTCTGTCCATCAGGATTTGAAGTAGTGGCTTTAGGGCCCTCCTTTTTTGGATAGTGAGGGGGGATAAATCAGCAAAGATTTGCAGCTGATGACCCTGGAACACTATTTTAGGCATGGATCTTGATTTCCTCATGACCTCCTCCTTGACGGAGAAGAAGTGCGGTTTTACCACCACATCACGGGGGAGTCCGTCCGCCCTAGGAGGTCTGAGAGCTCTATGAGCCCTATCCAGCTCCAGTCTGTGTTGAGGTGCATCAGGGAGTAATTCCTTAAGAAAGGATTGTATAGTTTCAGGAATATCCTTAAACGATTCAGGGAGCCCCCTGATTCTAAAATTGTACCTCCGATTTCGGTTTTCGAGGTCATCAAGTTTGGCATTGGCAGTCTCTAATTGCTCCTGGAGGGTCTGTATACAGGTAGTGTTCTGATTTGTTCTCAAAATGGTGGAATCTAGGTTGGACTCAATGAGGTCTATGCGGGTGCCTATCTGCTGTAGGTCTGCTTTAATGTCATTTGTTATTTTCAGGGCTGTGTTGTGCAGGCCTCTGTCCAGTAGTTCAGCAAACTTGGCAAACATTTCTGCCACAGAGGTCGGTTGTAGTAGGCCTGAATCCCCGGGCTGTGTTAGCTGGTGTGCCTGGGGAGGGCCTGCATCCATGGGGGAGTACTCCAGTTCTGTCAGGGAGTGTTCTAGGAGAGATGCGGTGGATGCTGGGGAAGCTGGTTCTAGGGGAGAGTTACCTGTGAAGGAGTTTTGTTGTAGCAGGGAGGGGGATGCTGTGAGCTGGGCACAGGGAGGACATGTAGCTGCAGAGCAGTGAGGAGCGGCCGCCATCTTAGCTGTCTCAGCGTGGGACAGAGCGGCTTCAAATGCGGGCTTTAAGTTCCTCTTAACTGCTCCCGAGTACATCGGGAGAGTCCCTGGGTCTTCCGGTGTCCGTGGGGGGGTAATCCAGGCACCGAACGCCGGTCCGAGTGCCGCTGCGGAGGCCCGGTCTGCTGAAGCGGGACGGAGCTCCCTGACTAAGGGTCCATGTCAGGAGCCGCCACGCATGCGCTCTCCACTATTGATTTTTTTTATGGACATTAAGAGTCACATTGCATGAAGCAACATTTATTGGACTTAATCACAATATTTGTCACAGTTTTTGTATTTTTTTGCAGGTGGGAGGGGTGTTGATTTTGAGCCATTATTAGAGTCGCATTTATATATGCATGATTTTTGCACAATTGTCACCTTATTTGCACTTGATCACTTATGTATAGATGTGGGGTACAGAGTCGCATCCTTTATCAAGCATTGCATTGCAGTTTTTATGCTTATATTATGAGGAACTGGATTTCATTTATTCACCAGTAATATTTATTTCATTTCATTTTCTGGCATTTTTTTCACATGTTGGGTTTAGGAATATTATGCACATTGTATGATTTATTTATATATTTTGAGGAACTGTAATTTATTTATTTATACATTTTTTTATTCACTATTAACACCTATTCTAATTTTTTGGTCATATTTTCGCACTGTGTTGTTTTAGGAACATTATGCACACTGTATGACTTATTCATATATTCTCACTAGGAATGGCAACCAGCACTTAGCACTTTAATATAGTTTGGCTGTTTTTAAACAGGAGAAGATAGTAGTCAACACTGAAGTGCAGTGTTCATATCGGAAAAACATGTGCACTGGTCTATGGTAATTATTTGTAGGTGCTTATTGGTTGTTATACCAATTATAGGCATTATGTGCATTGTGAATTAAGGAAGGATTTAGATTCATGCTACTTTGAGATGTTCTTTCCATTATTGTGAGTGATACATTTAGATAGATTAGCGCCACATACCTTTTTACCATATATTACGCATTCATCAGGGTGGGTGAGGACACCTTTTATGTTGGCAGCTGTTCTATCTGGTATTATCGTCCATGGTCTTTGAGAGTGTGGTTTTGCGCACTAGTTCTTTGCTATTTTACTTCCTTCCTTCTTCCTTCGGTTTCTTGCTCCATCTTCTTCTTCCTCTGGTTCTTCCTCCGATCCTCTGCTTCTTGCTCTGGTGTTCTCGTCCGGCATCTTCCTCCGCGGCGTCTTCTTCCCTGCTTCGTTCTTGGGCCGCTCCGCATTCATGGGAGGCTCCCGCTGTGTGACACTTCTCTTCTTCTGGCACTTCTTAAATAAAGGAGGACGGGGCCACCCAGTGACCACGCCCCCCTCTGATGCACGGGGACTTGATGGGGACTTCCCTATGGCTTTCCCTGTGACGTCAGAGGGGTGCGGGGTCACCCGTTATGTAACCGGGTGACCCGTCCATTTTTAAAACTTTTTTTGCATTGATACATATCCCCTGGGGCAGGACCCAGGTCCCCAAACACTTTTTATGACAATAACTTGCATATAAGCCTTTAAAATTAGCACTTTTGATTATTCATGTTCGAGTCCCATAGACTTTAATGATGTTCGCGTGTTCAAACGAATTTTGTGCATGTTCTGGTACGAACCGAACAGGGGGGTGTTCGGCTCATCTCTACTATAGACCATTTAAAAACCAAATCCCACTAACTACTATAGACAGTTGTTTTCCTCAATTTTTGTTTCAGGGGCTGTTTTCTTCGATTTTTGGCCCTGTTTGTATTTGGGTTTCTAAATGGCTAAATTACCTCAATGATTATTTTAGCCATGTGACTGGATCTGACTCAGCTGAAATTAATTGTCACTTTCAAAAATACCATTCATTCATTAGTAGAGCGCTGTACCATGTTATCCATCGATTAATGCAGAAAGTTTGGAGTTTAAGTGATACCCTTTATTGGTTAGCTTGAGTTATTAAAAATGCAAATTTTCAAGATAACTCAAATCCCTTCATCACCATTTTTCTGTGAAACTAAGGGTCCTAATCCTGGGGTGCTAGCACTCAATTGAACCTCACATCTATTATCTGTATAAGTATAAACAGCTTTTACCCAGAAGACAGAATTTTTTATATGCAAATTGTGCAAATCTCTTCAGCATTATTAATACATTCACAGGTTAGTGAACCAAGATTTTTTAAACCTGTAATCTGATTGTCTGCAGATACATTTTGTCATATCTGTTTATCTCTAGTGACTCATTCTGGGAAAACTGGAACTCTCTATCATGTAACTAGTTAATCCATATACTTTTTGGGTATCATTTTTCAAAAATCAGCTCTGCAATTAAACACTTGTCAATAATTTCAATAAAATTATGATCTTTTAAACATATTTTAACTGCCGTATATATTTTTTTAGGCTTACAGACATTTTGAAATTGAGCTCATCTAACAGGTCTAATATCAAGGCTATGCATTTGAGATAAATGGCAGAACACATGCAAATACTTTATATTTTTATGTTTAAGGGCATGCTCGTTTTTCTTTGAAAAGAAATCTTGAAAAATGGCCATAACCAAAAAAGGGAAAACCGGAGAAGTTCAACATCTCAAATGTTGTGTTTTTTAAATGGCCATTCAATAGCCTTGAATGATCATTATAATACTTAGGTTATTATCACAAAGACTTGACAAAAGAAACAGTCCAGAAGACATGAAAACAATCTACAGCTGAGAATTTCACATCTGGATATTACAGCTGCCAATTTGATTTGGGAAGGGGATGCAGTCTGCTTTTGAGGTTCAACCGAGGAAGAGGTGGAGTTCACCATGCACAGTCTATACCACAAATATCGAAAAGCATCCAAAATCTCATACACATCCATGCCAACATACACTGATGTGTAATCTACAGTAATGAACAATGATATGTGATGAGCACTACAGAAAATAGACCTAGAAGATATTGACAGGGTCAGTAATGCAGTAACTATATAAAAAAAGTTTTCTTTAAAATATAGTGTACAATTAGAAGTACAGTATATAAAAAATGATCCGATATTGTAAGAAATCTAGTTTATATTTAGAGAGGACACAATAGAAAAGCAAACCTAGAAGCATTTGTTTGATGAAATTCAAATTTGCATTAGGCCAGGATGTTGCTAGCATTTTTTTATATTCCATTATTCAAAGTTTTCATTTGTTTTCAGGGATTTCAAACATTTTGATCAAACAAAAATTTATGAATAGAAGGTAACTGGGGTTTAAAGATGTAAACATGTAGCAGTACATTAACAAGAACGTTGAGTCAATACACTAGAAGCTTTGCAAATGCCAATGAAGGACATATTTATTTTTTAGCTAATTATACTATTGGATTTTTTATAAGAGGTGAAATTATTTACACTTTTTAATACAATATTTTGAGTCCAGCTTTATGTAGCATAACTGAGTTGATTCTGTTTCTGATTTTGGTTAGGTGAGAGTAGACAATTTCCAGGCTTTTGCATTTGTTTGCTTAACGGCTGTCAGCAAATGAAAGGAAACGTTTAAAGCTATTTTTGGTCAGGCTGGGAGGTTTATCGCATTTGTAAAGTAATTTGTTAAAAAATAACAAGCAAGTTACACTTACCTGCTCTGTGCAAAGTAATTGCACAGAGCAGCCCTGATCCTCCTCTTTTTGGGTCTCCTGGCGGTGCTCTTGGCTCTTCCTATTATTGATGTGCCATTATAGGAAGCCACTTCCTAGTGTGGCACACCTACGGACTCGATCCCAATTTGTGCTGTCTGCATCTATGAACACAGGTAGCAAGGCTTTGGCCCCGCTCCTCTCCACTCCCTTTTCACAGGTTTTGACTGACAGCAGGGGGAACAAATGGCTGCTACTGCCTCAGTAAAGTCTGTGAGAGCAGGGAGAAGAGAAGAGAGCCGTTGGAGGTGGGAAGAGTGCTGGCTCGAGTTTGGGCTCAGTTATGTATAAGTTGGGTGAGGGGGGCGATACACACGCTGAAACATTTTTTTACCTTACAGTGGTTTTAAAGGCAGAAGGATTTTTATATTAATGCTTTCGGTGCTTAAAACAGAGCAGTTGATAAGAGTGCAGTTCTAGACAGTACTAAGTACTAGCGTATTAGAAATGTATCATTGGTTCCAACTGCCAAAACATTGAACAAAGTTTAGTTGTTTTCCAGATCTGAGGCTATTCTTACACATCCAAGTCTACACCTAAATCTTGGGTCCAGGTCTGTGTATACATAGAAAGGTATTGTGATAAAGGAGAAAGGAGTGTGGAACAGAGTAGAGAGATCATCTCTGGTGCATGAGGGTCAGAGTCATATTTGTGCTCGAAAAAGGTATGCATGAATAATCATTGAGTTTTCAAACACTGGATTGTTATATAGTGCTTTGCTGGGAAGAAGTGTAACAGATCACAGTTGAGGAGTTTAGTTGTTGCAATGACTTGACATGGTAAGAAACTTTCTTGGTAAGAAAGTGCCTAACTTGAGTGAGAAGGCTTAAGCCTCGTACACACGATCGGACTTTCCCACAACAAAACCGTGGAATTTTGTTCGAAGGGCATTGGCTCCAACTTGTCTTGCATACACACGGTCACACAAATTTTGGCCAACAATTATGAACGTAGTGACATAGAAAACGTACGACGAGCCGATAAAAAGGAAGTTCAATAGTCATGCGCCCCCCTTTGGGGTCCTTCTGCTAGTCTCGTGTTTATCTCGTGTTAGTAGAAGTTTGGTGAGTGACTATTCGCGCTTTTCAGCCTCGTGCTTTTCAGTTCGTTTCTGCTTTTCAGGTTGCGCTTGTCGGTTCGTATGTTTTTCAGTGCGTGCTTGTCAGGTCATTTCTGTTTTTCAGTGCTTTCTATTTATAGTTCGCTTCTGATTTTCTTTTTTTAATTTCTTACTTCTTTATTGTAAATTTTTCATCATTACAAACCAAAATCCATTATTATTGGATATAGTACTTGTCACTTATACAGTTTGTACATAAATTCCTTATTTCTAATACCTTACATATGGTTAATCCACAGCAAATTCTGAGTTTTTCTTTCTTTTTTCTTACATATATTCTCTAAACTCATAACAAGTATTTAACCACAAATAATAACAACATATTCATAAACATACAAAAAAAAAAAAAAAAACAAAACAAAACAAATGAAAAAAAAACAAAACAAACCCACCACAAGCAAATCAGATGACTGTTCCATTGTTCCATATCCTGCCCACTATAGTATTCTGTGTATCTGTACCTATGTAAAAAGTTACCTCTGCCGGCTGCTTAAGTCAGTAGTTTCTTCTCTACCCACTGATTTAACCCTCTACCTCCATTTTCCATCTGGTACCTTATTTATTATCCATATCTACGCTTGCCCACCCTTCTAAAGATCAGCGAAAGCCAGTGAAGATGGGGCTAACCGTGGAACTGAAATCTATGGTTTCCACAGTTTGTACAGGAAATTGGATATGCCTCTGTTACAATAGATCTGTTGTTCCTTCAAAATATTGTCGTTTACCTCAAAAGAAGGTGCACTGTAATTTAATTTTCATAATACACTTAATTTTTGTAAGTGTAATTTTCTACCTTGGAGTGTATCATTATTCACAAGTATTTAAATGATGAAACAATTTTAACCTGAGGAGCCTCTCTTAACATGGACAAACTAGGGTTATCTAAAGGGAGCAAAACAGATTCATCCCAATTAAAGACATATCCAGAAAACAAACTAAAATTTTGTATAAGTGCCAATAAAGATCTTAAAGATTTATCCGTATCCCCAAGAAAGAGCAGAGTGTCGTTGCATATAGCGAGATTTTTTTCATTCCTCGTTCCTCTAATAAATCCACAAATAGATTCCGATTGTCAGATGGCTTCAGCCAGGGGTTTGATGGCCAATGCAAATAACAGAGGGGACAGGGGACATCCCTGTCTAGTTCCTCTGTATAATTAAAAAAATTCAGATACCATACCGTTTATTTGCATACAGGCCCTTGGGGCAGAATACAGCATTTTAATCCACCGTATAAATCTTTCCTCAAGGCCAAACGCACCCATCACTTCCCACAGGTATGTCCACTCGACGCTGTCTAAAGCTTTCGCAGCGTCGAGTGACAAAATTGCTCTTCTCCCAGGGTTATCAGATGGTAATTGCATATTTAAGTATAGCCTCCTCAAGTTAGTTTCTGATTTTCAGGTCGTACTTGTCAGGTCCTTTCTGATTTTCAGTGTGTTCTGTCAGTTTGTTCTGAGCAGCCGTACGTTTACTAGCCATGTTGCGTTCTCGTCTGAGAGATCATGCTGTTGTTGGGCTTGGAGTTATTGCTTTGACCCAAGTCCAGTCCATGAACAGGGGGAGGAGGAGTTCTTGGACCAAGAATTGGTTTCCTAATTGTGACCAATTCTGTCATATGCCTTTACTGCGGGACACCTGCATGCGTTAAGCTATCTCTCCCAGGCTCTTCGCCATCTTGTGGTACTTGGTGATGAGGAGAAGTCTTCAGGTCTCAAGTTCACAACTGGGATCTTCCCCCAGGCTCTGGGAATCATTATTCCAGAGACCTGTTCTGCCATAATTCAAGTCCTGCAGAAGGACTATATTAGGGTAAGTTTTATCCTTTAACACCACATTCTATGTATTTAATGTTTGCTAATGTATTTTATTAATTTCCTAATTCCATAGTTACCATGATTGTAATATGCTGTGAATGTCCTTTTTGTCCTCATGCATGCTGTAAGCTTTGAATGCTCCTTTTTTGTCCTACATGCATATTTGCCTTCACTAATCTCCCCAGCATGTTATCCTGGGCCCATACACACCTAGCCTAGTAAGTTAACAATATATTTTGTCAGCTCCATTGTAGTGCTTACCCTAAACACCCCCTAAAATGTGTCCAAATGTTATTGTTGTCCTTAAATTCAGGCAGAGTGCAAGAGGCTTTTTTTTGGGGCCCAAACTCATTTGGAACCCTCCCTCCCCCCCCATCCACTGTCAACCGATACATATACTCTATCTACTGACTTTACTAAACAGATACACACTATACCTACCTCTTTTGTGGTCATATTTATGGATGAATTCACCCAAGCATGTAGTGAAAGTGCCTGCCTGAATACTTTCAAATGGTACTATTTAAAGTTTTGTTCTCCTAATATCTTGATAGGTAATTGCAGAATGTAAAAAATGTGCTTCAATTTGGACAGTGTGTATTCATATTTTTGGATTATGACACTTCTTACCTGTCCAGTGGGCTGCCAATAGTGTAAGTAAGGAGGGGCTGGCCAAAGTAACACACATTATTTATGCATTCAGCTCTCAATGAAGTGGAGAGGGTTACCTTTTCAAAACATCTACCCACCCCCCCATAAAATTTTTTCCAATGGGCCACCAGAGGGGGTAAGTAACCTGATAAGTTGAACTTATACGTTTGTCTTTAAATACTAATTTCAATAAATGTTATACTTATGTTGGCCAAGAATGTTTGTGTCTAATCTGCTTGCAATGTTATGTACAAAAGTACTAATTATTTTTATCTTGTTTGACTCCACAGTTTCCTTCCAACCCACAGGAATGGCAGACTGTGGCTTCCCAGTTTCTCCACCAGTGGGACTTTCCCAATTGTGGTGGTGCTATCGATGGGAAGCATGTAAGGATCGTCCCACCACCCAACTCATAGTCATACTACTATAATTATAAGGGGTTTAGTAGTATAGTGATGTTGGCGGTGGTGACTGCCAATTATGAATTCATCTACCTGGACCTTGGGAAGAACAGCCGTAACTCTGATGGAGGAGTGATCGCCCAGACGGAGTCTTACTGACATCTACAAAATGGCACCTTGGGGTTGCCACCTCGGGAGGAGAATGCTGAGGGCCTCAATTTCGTGTTTGTGGTGGATGAGGCCTTTTCTCTGGGGTATCATCTGATGAGGCCCTTCCGCATGAGGAACATGACCCCAGAGCAGAGGGTTTTTAATTACCGGCTGGCACGTGCCAGAAGAGTGGTGGAAAATGGCTTTGGAATAATGGCCAGCCGGTTCAGGATCTTCCTTACATCCATTAACTTGGCTAAATATAAACTTAACCATGTTGTGTTGAGCTGCTGCATTTTGAACTACCTTCGAAAGAATGCAACCAGCTATCTGGCCTCAGTTGCGACTGCGGTCGATTTTTCATCAGAACCTGCAGCAATGACGGCGCTCGAAAGTGGCCGTCCTGGCTTGCCCCCCCCAAATGATCGCGAGTTTAGGCAAAAATATGTAGATTACTTCGTGGGTAGGGGGGCAATTGATTTACAACAAAATCTTGCGGATGTGGAATACATTTTTTTGGAAAAACTAAACTCAGATTTCATTTGAATTACTGTTTGTGTTTCTTATCTGTCTCCTAGGTTCTCAAATGGCCTTTTAATTTTGGCCATTTTCTTCAATAGTGCAAATGTAACTTATTTGATACAGTACATGAGGTGACAATCTCTTCTTCAGCTAACTATTATGCTGTGCTGTGTGTCTGCTGCACACACACAATGTGATTGTTGTTAATGTAAGTAATGCATTAAAAAAAATATTCATCCTTTTCAACTCCATGAATTAATTGCTTGAAGTCCCTAAAATTGCCTGATTTGGGCACATTTTACAGCACAGTGGGGGTTATTTACTAAAGGCAAATCCACTTTGCACTACAAGTGCACTGTGAGTGCACTTGAAAGTGCACTGAGAGTGCACTTGTAGTGCAAAGTGGATTTGCCTTTAGTAAATAACCCCCCATTGTCACTACTAACTACACCAACTTAACAAATAAACTGGTATTGAGCATTGAAATAAGAAGCCACACATTGTTGAGTATAAAACATTTTACTCCAAGCACATTCACATGTGCGTTCTAAACGGTTTTGGAACAAACCAACATCTTGGTGTATAACATGTATGTTTGACATAAATTTGAGTTTTTGGGGGCTAAACAGGCATGTTTAAAAACATAATATACACATCCCCAACTCAGGTACTTACAAAGTTCGACTTTGCTAAAGTGAAGGCCATATGAGACATTAGTATGTAAAAACTGTGTTGATCTTGCCTTCATCAGATGGGGTGATCTCACCCCTCTAAAAGCCAAATTTTGAATACGCACACAAATTGGGACTCAAAATTTGGATTTCCATCATGATCCCATGCCTAAAATGTGTTTTTCCTACATCTATTTTGCTAAAGCCACAAAACACACAGTGTGTCAACATGTGCTATCTCCCATCATGGGATATCAATGTACGCTTTTTGTGGGTGCAACTCCTTCCTCCAAACTAAAGTAGGTGAGAGGAAGGGGTTGCACCCCCAAAACACGCCCATTGATCCCCCATTATGGGAGCTAGCACATGTTGACACACTGGGGCTTATTTCAGAAAGGACAATGCACTTTGCCCTACAAGTGCACTTGTAGTGCTCAAAATTGGTAGCCTGAGGAGCACATAAAATAGGGAGCTCAAGAAAGTCCAGAATTCCCAGAGATCCGGAGCAGCAGCAGATGACGTATATGTCCCCAGGCTGTGGTATTACAACAGCCTGCGTTTTTTTGTCTGACCAGACGGAATCCAGGCCATCACTCTCAACACTTCCTTCAACATCAGCTGAGGCCCCTGAGGTCCAACCTGGGCTTTCCACCCAGGAAGAAGATGTGGAGGAGCCCAGCTTGACCTAGGTATAGCATTGTTGAACATATTTCTTGTCAAAAATTGAATGATGTTAACTATATGTTATTGATCACAAATTTCTGATTTAACAAAGTGGTTTACATATCGATAGACAGTGGTAGAACTACGACAGTTCTTTGCTGAAAACGTAAACCCGGAGATAGCCCCAACAATTGTTTGGGAGGCACGCAAGGGATAGATCAGGGGTCTCTTAATAAAGATAGGATCCCGAATCAAGAAAGCTAGAGAACAACAGATTATCAAACTTCTGGATGAGATCTGGTCCTTGGAGGCCACTCATAAAAAATTGCTAGCTACCTGAGCTCTGTCAGATTTAACAGCCTTGCGAAATCAGTTGTGCACCCTGGCTCTACACAGGGCAAAGGAGGTGATTGTCAAATGCAGGAAAACATTCTACATGCACAGTAACAAATGTGGCAAACTGCTGTCACGGGTTCTAAGAGTCCAATGAGCTTGAACGTTTATCCCCGAAATTTACACTGACACTCACAATAAGGTTCATACTACAGAAGCCATTGCAGACTAGTTCTAAAGGTACTATACCTCTCTCTACAATCTCTCACGTCCTACTTCCGAATGGGAGACACTCACGGAACAGAGCAATATACAAGACTACCTCAGAAGATCAGGTCTCCCTCACCTCTTGGATGAGGAGCTAACTGAATTAGAGAAACCCATCTCGGCAGAGGAGGTGGCCTTGGCGATGTCGTGCATGCAACTGGGTAAAGCCCCGGGTCCAGATGGATACTCTATTTTATATTACAGGACCCTGGGGAGCTTATGACCCCACATTTCCTCTCAGCATACAACGCTGCAGGGGAAGGAACGACCTTCACAAGAGATACCCTACGCGCACATATTGCGGTGATCCCGAAGGAAGGGAAAGACCAGACCCGCTACTTTGCCAAAATTATCGGCCAATCTCCCTGTTAAATGTGGATCTTAAAATGTTCACGAAAATCCTCTTCACACGGCTGATAGATCTGATCCCACAATTGATTCATTCCGACCAAGTGGGATTTGTCCCCGCGAGGGAGGCACGCGACAACACAACCAAAGCGATCAACCTAATCTATGCAGCGCGGAAACAGAAAACCCTGATGGTGCCCCTGTCGACGGATGCTGAAAAAGCGTTTGACAGGGTGAGCTGGCCCTTTCTATTTGAGACCCTTCGGTGCATAGGCCTAAGGGTGCGAATGATTAATTGGGTCCAAGCAATTTATTCCTGCCCATCGGCACAGGTTAAGGTCAATGGCCATCTTTCACCATCATTCCCGATAACAAATGGAACAAGTCAGAGGTGTCCCCTATCGCCTCTGATATTTATCTTGACCCTCGAACCCTTTCTGAGGTTTGTCAGAGACTACGATTGGGTACCACCTTCTCCCCCCCAAAAATAGCGGCTTTTGCAGACGATCTGCTGTTTTTCTTGACCAGTCCATTGGTATCTATCCCAAACCTGCTGGCGGAACTGAAGACATATGAAAAGCTGTCACTCTTCCGCATTAATTACCAGAAATCTGAGGCATTGGAGGTTGCCCTGACACCATCCCTAGCTGCGCTGATTAGGGTAGACTTCCCCTTTAAATGGGCCTTGTTACACATTAATTACCTAGGCATCCTTCTGTCCAGTAGAGTAGAAGAAATTTTTCCTCTCAACTTCCACCCCTCCTGACAGCTATAAAAAAAGATCTCCAGAATTGGCATAAGGGGATGTTCTCCTGGTTCGGACGATGTGGCATAGTAAAAATGAACATCATGCCTAGGCTATTGTACCACTTCCAGGCACTCCCTATATGGATCCCCGCATCTTTCCTTAAAGGGGTGAATAGAACCTTCATCATGTTTGTCTGGGCCCAAAAACCCCCCCACCAGGCCCAGACCATCTTGCGACTCCCCAAGTTGAGGGAGGTATCGCTTTGCCGGATGTTAACCTCATCTAACGGCATGCCATCTGACTTGGGTTCTGGACTGGTGTTGACATGGAGCCCTGAAGCGGTGGGTACAAATAGAACACACCCTAACGGAGACCCGGTTGGAGTCACTGCCCTGGTGCCAAAAGCCCCTGCCAAACCTAATACTGAACCACCCTATGGTGGGAGAAACATGGCAAATTGCCGTAAAGCTTTCCGGGACTTCTCAGTCGCACTGCTACTTTACCTGCTCACTGCCATTGTCGGAAACCCTGGCCTTTGTTCTGGGGCTTAAGGACTCTAGATTTCTAGAGTTGTTAGAGGTTGAAAGATCACAGTCAAGACACTTCCTTGTCAATGGCCAATGGAAGAACAGGCAATAAATCACTGATGATCCAGCCCTGATGGGACTGTCATTCTGGCAAAAGATACAACTAGCTCATTTTATTGGCTCCCTGCCTTCACCAGTGGCATTTAGGAGGCAACTAACCTCCTTCGAACTGATGAGTTTGGAACAAACCCCACTGAGACATGCTATCTCCATGACCTATCAATTACTAATAGCCCAACCCCCAGACTTTAGACCTCCCTATATAACCAGATGGGAATGTGACCTGGGGGTGCAATTCACGGAGAAACAAATAGATAGATAGTGGAAAAGTTCACCGACAGAGAGGTCCCAGAGATGCTTGGACTCTTCCTTCTACATCATCACAAGACCCCTACTAAGGTCTACAGGAAATCCATTATCCCCCTCCTGCTTACAGCGGCAAAGAGCTGCATCCCCTTGCTCTGGAAGCAGACACAGGCCCCATTGGTGGCCGTATGGTTGAAAAAGATATCGGAGATAAAGACAATGGAAGATCTGGTGGCCACAGAGAAAGGCCCCAGCGAGCAAATTTCAGAAAAATGGGTTTTTTTTGCCACAAATTTGTTTACTCCGAGGAATATAGCGAGCTGTTGATCTAACTTCTCAGTAATATGATGCTCTTCTATGCTCTACGCTCTTCTACGGGGATGGTGAGGCCGGACAGAGGTACATGCATTTTCCCAACTGCCCCCCCCAAAGAGGAGAATCCCCCTCCCCCACCTTTTTTTCCATTTCCCCTTCCTTCCCCCTCTATTCTTTGTTGCTAACCTTTTCTTTCTTATTATGGGTCGCATGACCCTGGGATCAAAGAGGTCCCTGTTATCCTTTTTACATGTAATATGGTGTTTGCCATGTAAAAAATGGACATGTGAGATGCAAAACCTCCCTATTCTTATGCAACTTGGTGAAACCCCATACATGGTGAACTTTTACTGTATGACTACATTGATTGTAATATTGATTGCCTTTGGGGGCGTTTACTGTTAGCTTTATACATATCATTGTGATGGGTTCTGCATTCCCATGTGCTTATCCTTCTTAAATAAAGAATTTACAAAAAATAGACAGTAGTAGCCAAAAATGATTGGGACAAGAATGAAAAATGCTGGCGTCAGAATGATAGTCTTTTCTATTTGTTAACATTCAATTTGCAACAGTCATGAGCTCAAAATTGTGTGTGATTGATGACCAAAAACTTAAAACTATGTACCATTTTCATGCACAGGAAAGCCTCAGCCAAGAGAAGGCCGTGGCAAGCAGCCTGCCTGAATCGCAGGTTCCTCCCCTCCACCCTCCAACCAAAAGGACAAGGAAGTCAAGGAACCTTGAGGAGTCCACGGCTGCTTTTGTAAAAATTAGCACACCCCCTGATGGCCAGGAGGCATTTGGATGCATCACAGCCAATAAATTAAAGCAGATGGAGGAGGCCCAGCGCACATTATGCGAGGAAATAATTCTGCGGGTCCTAAACAAGGGACCGAGGGGCAAACTCACCTGTCAAACACACCTCTGTGAGTTGGACCATGCTCCTCCACCACTTCTACCAACAACACAGCCACCCCACCCACCACAGAAGCATGGAAGGAACTCTGGAAGGAAGTGTTAAGAGCGATGGCCTGGATTCGGTGTGGTCTGGAAAAAAACACATTCTGTTGGAAGACCAAAGCCTTGGGACATATATGTAATCTGCTGCTGCTCCCGAACTCTTGGAGTCCTGGACCGTATTGTGCTTCCCTATTAAATAGATTCCTCAGGATACCCATTAGGACAGTCAAATATTTGATGTCTGCCCTGGGGTACAAAGGCTTCACCAATTGCAACGGTTTCTCCATCGTTGCCTTCCTCTTTATTTTGATATGACCTTATGCTCCCTGTTGAATTAAAAAATTTTGTTTTGACAAATACTTGGCTATGTGTTTTACTTCAAAAAGGACAGTTTGTTTGTGAGTAGGCAGGTACATTTCAA
The DNA here is from genome assembly GCA_037952925.1 of Lithobates clamitans. Classification (NCBI taxonomy): domain Eukaryota; kingdom Metazoa; phylum Chordata; class Amphibia; order Anura; family Ranidae; genus Lithobates; species Lithobates clamitans. The sequence continues at coordinate 520,994 of JBBGZY010001579.1, read as the reverse complement.
AAATACAATGTCAAATTAACAAGGGACACAACATAGTTGTATCTTTGAGGTTAAAAAATACAAGATAATAATGGTGTTGTGGTAACTTGACACACAGAACTGAAAATTATTCTGAAGATCACTAGAAAAAAAATATTATTCTGTAGATCACTAGAAAAAAAACACAAAAAAATATTATTCTGGAGATCACTAGAAAAAAAATACAAAAAATTATTCTGGAGATCACTAGAAAAAAAAAGAAATACGTTTGTCAGAACTCTGTGAATATCCGCAGCAAAGCAGCTTCATTATTATACTGTTATAAAGAAGAATAGAATGCACTGCATTGAGAGATTTCATAATTTGCCGCATCACAAACGTGATATCTCCATTAAGAACACTAGTTTTACAAGACCGATCGCTTCCGGCTCATCCTTGATTCCGAGCATGCGTGTTTGTACTTTGGACTTTTGTCCGACGGACTTGAGTACACACCATCGGAAACATTTGTTGGCGGAAAATTTGAGAACATGCTTGCCCTTCGGTCTGGTATGGATATTAAGGGGAACCCCCTACGCCGAAAAAACGGCGTGGGGGTCCCCCTAAATCCAAACCAGACCCTTATCTGAGCACGCAGCCTGGCCGGTCACGAAAGGGGGTGGGGACGAGCGAGCGCCCCCTCCTCCTGAGCCGTACTAGGCCGCATGCCCTCAACATGGGGGGTGGGTGCTTTGGGGGAGGGGGCGCCCTGCGGGCCCCCCACCCCAAAGCACCTTGTCCCCATGTTGATGAGGACAAGGGCCTCTTCCCGACAACCCTGGCCGTTGGTTGTCGGGGTCTGCGGGCGGGGCGCTTATCGGAATCCGGGGGCCCCCTTTAATAAGGATTCCCGGATTCCGATAAGCGCCCCGCCCCCAGACCCCGACAACCAACGGCCAGGGTTGTCGGGAAGAGGCCCTTGTCCTCATCAACATGGGGACAAGGTGCTTTGGGGTGGGGGGCCCGCAGGGCGCCCCCTCCCCCAAAGCACCCACCCCCCATGTTGAGGGCATGCGGCCTGGTACGGCTCAGGAGGGGGGGCGCTCGCTCGTCCCCACTCCCTTTCCTGACCGGCCGGGCTGCGTGCTCGGATAAGGGTCTGGTATGGATTCGGGGGGGACCCCCACGCCGTTTTTTCGGGGTAGGGGGTTCCCCTTAATATCCATACCAGACCTAAGGGCCTGGTATGCCCCTGGAGGGGAACCAATGCCGGTTTTTTATTTAAAATTTGGCGTGGAGTTACCCCTCAAGATTCATACCAAACACAGTGCCTGGCATTGGCGGGATATGGTGAAAGTTGGCTGGAAAAGTCCTGTCGTCTGTATGCAAGACAAACTTTTGGGCAACGCCCTTTGTACAAAAATCCAAGGGAAAGTTTGTACAAAGTCCTATCGTGTGTATGGGGCTTTAGATACAATACGGGCTTATTGGGAGATTGGAGTATTGCCAAATATTTACCCACATCCCATGTTTGCAATGTAAGTTTAGCAATAGAATTGGAGAGATCACTTCTCTCAGCGGGGTAAAGCCAAAAAAAGAAGATTATGTATCCAAAAGGGATCACAGCCAGCCCACCCAGCTTACCCATAAGGGTATCTCATAGCATGGTATTTAGGTATTATTCATGGTATTATTTTTAATTTGAGCGATTTGGGCAGCATATAAATATTTTGAAAGGTGTAGCACTTTGGCCTTCATTTAGTTATTCTCCCAGTTATTCTTTCAGGTAAAAGCCTGTTTACTGAGTTCAGTGGCGCAAACTGAAATTTACAGAAAACAACTATATACATTGCCTAATAATATGTACAGTTTATGGTTTCAGTTAGACACAGAGATTTTGAAAGTAAACAGATCCTGTTGTACTTTAGAAAACCCATAATGGTCTCTGAGTTCAGCACCAAGAGGGCACCTCCTCCCCCATTAAATATTTAAAAAACAAAGATTTTATATCAATAGTAAAATAAATGATAGAAAACATTTGTTTAACCACTTGCTTACTGGGCACTTAAACCCCCCTCCTGCCCAGACCAATTTTCAGCTTTCAGCGCTGACGCACTTTGAATGACAATTGCGCGGTCATACAACACTGTACCCAAATGAAATTTTTATCATTTTTTTCCCACAAATAGAGCTTTCTTTTGGTGGTATTTAATCACAGCTGGGGTTTTTATTTTTTGCTAAACAAACAAAAAAAATGGAAATTTTTGAAAAAAAAATCATGTTTAATAGTTTGTTATAAAATTTTGCAAACAGGTAATTTTTCTCCTTCATTGATATGCGCTGATGAGGCGGCACTGGTGGGCACTGATAGGCTGCACTGATGGGCACGGATAGGCACAGATAAGGTGGCACTGATAGGCACAGTTAAGGCGGCACTGATAGGCACAGTTAAGGCAGCACTGATGGGGACAGATAAGGCGGTACTGATGGGCACAGATAAGGCGGCACTGATGGGCGCTGATGGGTGGCACTGGGTGGCACTGATGGGTGGCACGGATGGGTGGCATGGATAAGTGGGACTGATGGGCACTGATAGGTACCACTAATGGGGGGCACTGATGGGCGGCACTGATGGGGGGCACTGATGGGTGGCACTGATGGGCACTTATGGGCACTGGTAGGTGACACTGATAGGTGGCACTGATGTGCAGCACTGTTGCACTGATGTGGGCACTGATGGGTGGCACTGATGGGTGGCACTGATGGGTGGCACTGTGGGCACTAATGGGTGGCACTGTGGGCACTGATGGGTGGCACTGTGGGCACTGATGGATGGCACTGATTGATGGCACTGTGGGCACTGATGGCTGACGCTGGTGGGCACTGGTAGGCGGCACTGCTGCCTATTGCTTTGTCACAGATGATCGCCGTAATCGGGACTGATGTCCCGATCACGGCCGCCGGTGATCGGGTTTTTTTTTCCTCCTCACGCTATCAGCGCGAGGAGGAAAAATAGCCAATTACCGGCTCTGTTTACATCACATGATCAGCTGTCATTGGCTGGCAGCTGATCATGTGGTAAGGGGTCGGGACCGACCCCTTACTCTGATCTGTGATCAGGCGAGCCTCATAGACTCGCTGATCACCAAGCACACCGCGCGCGCCCTGCAGGGGGCGCGCAGGCCGCTCGTGCACAGGACGACATCAATAGACGTAGTCCCGGCAATGTAGATCCGCGCTGTTGCCGTCATTTGGCAATGACCCGGATCTGAAGAGGTTAAAAGGCTTAAAAAAAAAATTGGTGTAAAAACCATTATAATTTCCCTTTACAATTGTCATTTTAATATTGATAATGATCCCTTTGTTGAATTTCAGCATCCAAGAGCTTCACAGTCAATGAAAACCTCTACTAGACATATCTTACAGCTTTGTGTATTCTGTATTATAATGCAATAACAAATAACTTGGGACCTCAACTCAAGATTAGTCTCTCACTTTGTATGTTTGATGTTACGTGATATTGTAATAAGACACTGGCATGCATTTTATGATACTCTTAAGCCCCATACACACGATAGGACTTTGTACAAACTTTCCCTTGGATTCTTGTACAAAGGGCGTTGCCCAAAAGTTTGGCTTGCATACAGACGACAGGACTTTTCCAGCCAACTTTCACCATATCACGTGGTTTTTCAGCTCTTTACCACCACCCTTTGGTCAACTTCTGTATTATTGTCTGATATTGTGTCAATCTCGCCACTTTTATTGGCGAGATTGACACCTTGCGAGCCGGGTTCACACTGGTGCGGGGATCCGACTTGGATCCCTGCCAATGCCAGGCACTGTGTTTGGTATGAATCCTGAGGGTAAACGCCGCGCCAAATTTTAAATAAAAAACCGGCATGGGTTCCCCTCCAGGGGCATACCAGGCCCTTAGGTCTGGTATGGATATTAAGGGGAACCCCCTACGCCAAAAAAACGGTGTGGGGGTCCTTCCAAATCCATACCAGACCCTTATCCGAGCACGCCGGTCAGGAAAGGGGGTGGGGACGAGCGAGCGCCCCCCCCCCCAGCCGTACCAGGCCGCATGCCCTCAACATGGGGGTGTGGGTGCTTTGGGGGAGGGGGGGCACCCTGTGGGCCCCCCCACCCCAAAGCACCTTGTCCCCATGTTGATGAGGACAAGGGCCTCTTCCCGACAACCCTGGCCATTGGTTGTCGGGGTCTGCGGGCGAGGGGCTTATCCGAATCCAGGAGCCCCCAGATCCCGGCCCCCCACCCTATGTAAATGAGTATGGGGTACAGCGTACCCCTACCCATTCACCTAGGGAAAAAAGTGTCAATAAATAAAACACACTACACAGGTTTTTAAATTAATTTATTAGGCAGCTCCGGGGTCTTCTTCCGACTTCAGGGGTCTCTCCGGCATCATCTTCACACTCTCTGGTTCTTCTCCGGTGCCTTCTTCCTTCTGCCGGGCTCCTCCGCTATCTTCTGCTCTTTTGCCGCTCTTTTGCCAGCGGAGGAGCCCGGACATCTGGATCGTCTTCTTCCCTCTTCTCTTCCAGAGATGTTGACGTCGCCCGCAGGGGAAGAGGCCCCCTTGTCCTCATCAACACGGGGACAAGGTGCTTTGGGGTGGGGGGGCCGCAGGATGCCCCCTCCCCCAAAGCACCCACCCTCTGTCATGAACAGGTGTGACCAGAACCGTGTGATCTGCGACAGAGGACACCAAAACGTATATAAGTGAGAATATAATAATTTATTAAAGTGAGTGAGTAATATAGTACAACCAACTCCAATATGACACAGTGCAATAACCAACCACAGACAGAGACCCACAAATAACAACAGACAGATAAGTACAAGAAATGGGAAATACCAGGATCATAAACAATAGCCAGGCCAGGGTCATACACAGCAGATCAGCAGGGGATGTTCCAGAGACATAAACGTAAGCCAGGCCAAGGTCATACACAGGGAGATCAGCAGATGGGGTATGGAACACAGGACAGGGAGAGGATGGATGGGTCAGGCTGCAGGCAGGGATGCAAGGTAACAGGTGGGACAGGATAGGGATCTGGACAGGGAGACAGGATCAGGTTCAGGGCACAGGATCAGGTTCAGGGCACAGGATCAGGTTCAGGTTCAGGGCACAGGATCAGGTTGCTAGCAGGTCAGGAGGCAATGAAGAAACCAAGGCAAACATGTGAGTGCTTGCCAGGTATTTATAGGCCTGTGATTGGCCTCAAGTGACACCTGATTGTAGGAGGTACTGTCTGCTCCACACTGCCAGGATCCATCCGCTGGTGGACGCCAGTACTGCAGCCCAAAGATGACATAACATTAACAGGGAAAAGCTCTCCTGACAGTTCCAAACTGCCAGGAGACACCTGCTGGTGGACCTCAGTACTGCATGCCAAATAACAGATATTACCAGCGGATGGAACATTTCCTGACACCCCCCATGTTGAGGGCATGCGGCCTGGTACGGCTCAGGAGGGGGGTGCTTTCTCATCCCCAACCCCTTTCATGACCGGTCGGGCTACGTGCTTGGATAAGGGTCTGATATGGATTTTGGGGGGACCCCCATGCTGATTTTTTGGCGTAGGGGGTTCTCCTTAAAATCCATACCAGACCGAAGGGCCTGGTATTCCCCCAGAGGGGAATTCCCTCTCGCGCCTGCCGCAGTAGGAAAATGTGTTTTTCCTATTGCAGCCAGCGCGAGATGTACAGTACACTGTCGCTGAGAACCAGCGCGATCGGATCGCACTGGAAACATTCTCGCGGCTGCGTACTGTAGTTTGTACAAAAGTCCGACGGCTTTGTGTACACACGATCGGACTTTGCTCCATCGGACTTTTGTTGCCGGAAAGTTTGTTTGTTCACACAGCCAACAAAAGTCCGATGGAAACAGAAAAAGTTTGTCCGATGGAGCGTACACACGGTCGGATGTTGCTCCAAAACAGCTAATTTGCATGTTTGTTGTCAAAAAGTCCAATCGTGTGTACGGCCCTTTAGACCTGTGAGTGTATTGATAAATAATGAATTTTAAAAAAGTCAGTTTCAATATATCTGCAATGTTTTCTGTTGGATAGTTGCTTAGCTTAATGATGAGTGACAAAGAGTCAGCGCCATGAATCGACAGAACTATTATATTACAATTCATAAGGATTTCTGTGTCAAACACGTTGGATCCCTTCACAAACTCACTAAAGCCCTATACACACGATAGGACTTTGTACAAACTTTCCCTTGGATTTTTGTACAAAGGGCGTTGCCCAAAAGTTTGTCTTGCATACAGATGACAGGACTTTTCCAGCCAACTTTCACCATATCACGTGGTTTTTCAGCTCTTTACCACCACCCTTTGGTCAACTTGTTTAGTGTTGTCTGATATTGTGTCAATCTCGCCACTTTTTTTTTTTGCGAGATTGACACCTTGCGAGCCTGGGTTAACACTGGTGCGGGGATCCGACTTGGATCCCCGCCAATGCCAGGCACTTTGTTTGGTATGAATCTTGAGGGGGAACTCCACGCCAAATTTTAAATAAAAAACCGGCATGGGTTCTCCTCCAGGGGCATACCAAGCCCTTTGGTCTGGTATGGATATTAAGAGAAACTCCCTACGCCGAAAAAACGGCGTGGGGATCCCCCCCAAATCCATACCAGACCCTTATCCGAGCACGCAGCCTGGCCAGTCAGGAAAGGGAGTGGGGACGAGCGAGCGCCCCCCCCCCCCGAGCCGTACCAGGCCGCATGCCCTCAACATGGGGGGTGGGTGCTTTGGGGGAGGGGGCACCCTGCGGGCCCCCCACCCCAAAGCACCTTGTCCCCATGTTGATGAGGACAAGGGCCTCTTCCCGACAACCCTGGCCGTTGGTTGTCAGGGTCTGCGGGCGGGGGGCTTATCGGAATCCGGGAGCCCTCTTTAATAAGGGGGCCCCCAGATCCCGGCCCCCCACCCTATGTGAATGAGTATGGGGTACATCGTACCCCTACCCATTCACCTAGGGAAAAAAGTGTCAATAAAACACAGTACACAGGTTTTTAAAGTAATTTATTAGGCAGCTCCGGGGTCTTCTTCCGACTTCGGGGGTCCTCTTCCGACTTCGGGGGTCTTCTTCCGACTTCGGGGGTCTCTCCGGCGTCTTCTCCCGGTGTCCGCATCTTCTGCCGGCTCCACCGCTATCTTCTGGCGCTCTTTTGCCAGCGGTGGTCCGGACCTCTGGATCGTCTTCTTCCCTCTTCTCTTCCAGAGATGTTGACACGACGCTCTCTCCAGCCAGAATGCTCTCTGTGCGCTCCGCAACGGACTTATATAGGCGGTGACCCCGCCCCCCTATGACATCACAGTCCCGGGGCATGCTGGGACCTGTGAGATCATAAGGGGGCGTGGTCATATGATGACATGACCACTCCCCCTTATAACCTCACAGTCCCAGCATGCCCCGGGACTGTGATGTCATAGGGGGGCGGGGTCACCGCCTATATAAGTCCGTTGCGGAGCGCACAGAGAGCATTCTGGCTGGAGAGAGCGTCGTGTCAACATCTCTGGAAGAGAAGAGGGAAGAAGACGATCCAGAGGTCCGGACCACCGCTGGCAAAAGAGCGCCAGAAGATAGCGGTGGAGCCGGCAGAAGATGCGGACACCGGGAGAAGACGCCGGAGAGACCCCCGAAGTCGGAAGGGGACTCCCGAAGTGAGAAGAGGACCCCCGAAGTCCGAAGAAGACCCCCGAAGTCGGAAGAAGACCCCGGAGCTGCCTAATAAATTACTTTAAAAACCTGTGTACTGTGTTTTATTGACACTTTTTTCCCTAGGTGAATGGGTAGGGATACAATGTACCCCATACTCATTCACATAGGGTGGGGGGCCGGGATCTGGGGGCCCCCTTATTAAAGGGGGCTCCCGGATTCCGATAAGCCCCCCGCCCGCAGACCCCGACAACCAACGGCCAGGGTTGTCGGGAAGAGGCCCTTGTCCTCATCAACATGGGGACAAGGTGCTTTGGGGTGGGGGGCCCGCAGGGCGCCCCCTCCCCCAAAGCACCCACCCCCCCATGTTGAGGGCATGCGGCCTGGTACGGCTCAGGAGGGGGGGGGCGCTCGCTCGTCCCCACTCCCTTTCCTGACCGGCCAGGCTGCATGCTCGGATAAGGGTCTGGTATGGATTTGGGGGGGACCCCCACGCCGTTTTTTTCGGCGTAGGAGTTCCCCTTAAAATCCATACCAGACCGAAGGGCTTGGTATTCCCCAGAGGGGAATTCCCTCTCACGCTAGCCGCAGTAGGAAAATGTGTTTTTCCTATTGCAGCCAGCGCGAGATGTACAGTACCCTGCCGCCGAGAACCAGCGCGATCTGATCGCGCTGGAAACATTCTCGCGGCTGCGTACTGTAGTTTGTACAAAAGTCCGATGGCTTTGTGTACACACGATCGGACTTTGCTCCATCGGACTTTTGTTGCCGGAAAGTTTGTCCGTTCGCACAGCCAACAAAAGTCCGATGGAAACTGAAAAAGTTTGTCCGATGGAGCGTACACACGGTCGGATGTTGCTCCAAAACAGCTAATTTGCATGTTTATTGTCAAAAAGTCCGATCGTGTGTACGGCCCTTTAGAGTAGGAAGCTTTCAAAGTTTTATAATAAAGATAACACTAAATTAAAAGTGTATTTCCAATTCTGCAGCCAAATTGAGATAACACCTGCTTTATATTTAAAAACATGTTCCTTTTAACATGGCATAACTTAAAAAAATACATTTGCTGTTTACCTTTTTAAGTGCTTTTTATTATCTTAAAAATCCTTACATGCTCTCCCTGCTTTGTAATGTTTAGGAGGGGGCTGTAGAGTATTGTTTAACATAATTAACCATATGTACTGTGATTTCATCTCTTCATTATCAGCTAGATTTGACAACTGCCTGTCTTAGCAAAGGGATACCAACTTGGAAACCCCCCTCATGCAATATACAGTATATTAACGAAGGAAAGCTCAGTCTGTGCGTGGACTAAAACTGGTGCACTTAAAATCTGGTGCAGCTGTGCATGGTAGCCAATCAGCTTCTAACTTCAGCTTGTTCAATTAAGCTTTGGCAATAAGGCTGGGTTCACACTGGTCCGACAAACGCTCCGACATTGGGAGCTCATGTCGCATGACGTGTGAAATGTAATGTTTCCCTATGGGAGCCGTCCTAACTGGTCCGACACAAGTCGTTCCGACTTTAGAAATGCTCCCTGTACTACTTTGGTCCGACTTTGATCCTACTTCAGCCTATTGACTATCATTGAAGTCGGATCAAAGTCGGATTGCCGTCTCGCATGATCCGACTTCGGCACGCGACTTGTGCTCAGATGATCTTGAGGGGGAACTCCGCGCCAGATTTTAAATAAAAATCCGGCATGGGTTCCCCCTCCAAGAGCATACCAGGCCCGTGGGTCTGGTATGGACCTTGAGGGGAACCCCCTACGCCGAAAAAGCGGCGTGCGGGGGTCCCCCCAATCCACACCAGACCCTTATCCGAGCACGCAGCCCGGCCGGACAGGAATGGGGGTGGGGACGAGCTGGCGGCCCCCCCCCTCCTGGACCGTACCAGGCCGCATGCCCTCAACATGGGGGGGTGCTTTGGGGCATGGGGGGCGCAGTGTGGCCCCCCCACCCCAAAGCACCTTGTCCCCATGTTGATGAGGACAAGGGCCTCTTCCCGACAACCCTGGCCGTTGGTTGTCGGGGTCTGCGGGCGGGGGGCTTATCGGAATCCGGGAGCCCCCTTTAATAAGGGGGCCCCCAGATCCCGGCCCCCCACCCTATGTGAATGAGTATGGGGTACATCGAACCCCTACCCATTCACCTAGGGAAAAAGTGTCAATTAAAAAAAAAACACTACACAGATTTTTAAAGTAATTTATTAGACAGCTCCGGGGGTCTTCTTCCGACTTCGGGGGTCTCTCCGGTTCTTCTCCGCGCTCTCCGGGTCTTCTGCCGGGCTCCTCCTCTCTCTTCTGCTCTTTTGCCGCTCTTTTGCTAAAGAGGAGGAGCCCGGTCTTCAATCTTCTGTCTTCTGCCTTCTGCCTTCTGCCCTCTTCTCTTCTCCTGATGTTGACACGACGCTCTCTCCGGCTAGAATGCTCTCTGTGCGCTCTGCTCTGACTTATATAGGCGGTGACCCCGCCCTCTTATGCCGTCACAGTCCCTGGGCATGCTGGGACTGTGACGTTTTAGGGGGCGTGGTCATCACCCGATGACCACGCCCCCTGTATGCCGTCATAGTCCCAGCATGCCCAGGGACTGTGACGGCATAAGAGGGCGGGGTCACCGCCTATATAAGTCAGAGCAGAGCGCACAGAGAGCATTCTAGCCGGAGAGAGCGTCGTGTCAACATCAGGAGAAGAGAAGAGGGCAGAAGGCAGAAGGCAGAAGGCAGAAGGCAGAAGATTGAAGACCGGGCTCCTCCTCTTTAGCAAAAGAGCGGCAAAAGAGCAGAAGAGAGAGGAGGAGCCCGGCAGAAGATCCGGAGAGCGCGGAGAAGAACCGGAGAGACCCCCGAAGAGAAGAAGGCAGCAGACCGGGCTCCTCCTCTTTAGCAAAAGAGCGGCAAAAGAGCAGAGGAGGAGCCCGGCAGAAGACCCGGAGAGCGCGGAGAAGAACCGGAGAGACCCCCGAAGTCGGAAGAAGACCCCCGGAGCTGTCTAATAAAATACTTTAAAAATCTGTGTAGTGTTTTTTTTTTTAAATTGACACTTTTTCCCTAGGTGAATGGGTAGGGGTACTATGTACCCCATACTCAATTCACATAGGGTGGGGGGCCGGATCTGGGGGTCCCCCTTATTAAAGGGGGCTCCCGGATTCCGATAAGCCCCCCGCCCGCAGACCCCGACAACCAACGGCCAGGGTTGTCGGGAAGAGGCCCTTGTCCTCATCAACATGGGGACAAGGTGCTTTGGGGTGGGGGGGCCGCAGCGCGCCCCCCTCCCCCAAGGCAACAACCCCCATGTTGAGGGCATGCGGCCTGGTACGGTTCAGGAGGGGGGGGGGCGCTCGCTCGTCCCCACCCCCATTCCTGTCCGGCCGGGCTGCGTGCTCGGATAAGGGTCTGGTATGGATTGGGGGGGACCCCCCACGCCGTTTTTTCGGCGTAGGGGGTTCCCCTCAAGGTCCATACCAGACCCAAGGGCCTGGTATGCTCTTGAAGGGGGAACCCATGCCGGATTTTTATTTAAAATTTGGCGCGGAGTTCCCCCTAAAGATTCATACCAAACACAGTGTCGGGCATTGGCGGGGATCCAAGTCGGATCCCCGTTCATTGAAAGTCGGACACATGCCGGCTTCATGTCGCAGGGCAAAGTCGGATCCAAAGTAGGACGGCTGTCGTGTCGCACCAGTGTGAACCCAGCCTTAGGCTGGGTTCACACTATACTACACAACAGTAGTACGACTTTCATCCTACTTTGCTCTGCAACATCAGTCCTACATTGATCCTACATTGGTCCTACATCCATCCGACTTTCATGAACAGGATACTACTTTGATCCGACTTTTCAGATAGTACACTTGTCCTTTGACCAATCAAAACTAACACACAATGGGAGGGGCTACAGCAGGGGCAGGAAATAACACAATGTCGGATGCCAAAGTCGGATGGTTAGGACAAGGATCCGACTTTGATCCTACTTTAATGATAGTCAATGGGCTGAAGTAGGATCAAAGTCGGACCAAAGTAGTACAGGGAGCATTTCTAAAGTCGGAACGACTTGTGTTGGACCAGTTAGGACAGCTCCCATAGGGAAACATTGAATTTCACACGTCATGCGACATTAGCTCCCAATGTCGGAGCGTTTGTCGGACAAGTGTGAACCCAGCCTCAAACCTTGAAGATGACTGGTTTCTATGCAGAGTTGTACCAGATTTTGCACTCTCCAGTTTTGATAAATAATCCCCTGTGAAACTGTTGAGAAATTCCTAAAATCAGCCATGACAACTTCTTCTTGGGAAAATCTAAAAGGTAAGGCATATTTTTTTTAAGGTGGGGTCTACCCAGCAATCTGTGAATGAGAAATCTACAAGTACCATCTTTCACTATGGAAGATGGCTTGTAGATCTCTATGAACTGTGAAGGCACAGATAAGCATTGTAACTGTCTGCCCGTATGGAGGTATAGGCAGGAAAGCTGGAGGCATTGTCTGCATGAGCTTGACATTGCACCCGTGATCAATTCATTAATTAATTAATTGAAAAATAATAAATGCACATTTTTTTTCCTGCAAAAATATGTGCATAATTAATATGTGCATTGGTTATTTTTTTTCAAAAAGGTATAAAAAGAGCTGAAAACATTGCAAAAAGGTCTAAAAAGGGAGGCTGAGAGCTAAAAAAAAAAAGCTGTTGGCTTAAAAAAAATGACAGAGATTAGAAGACCCCTTAACTGGATCACTCCACTTTGCCATAAAAAAGTAAAAAAAAAACAAGGCAAACTCTTCTGCCGCATACAGACGATTGGAATTTCCGGCAACAAATCTTCAATGTGAGCTTGTTGTCGGAAATTCCGACCGTGTGTATGCTCCATCGAACATTTGCTGTCGGAACTTCCGACAGCAAATGTTTGAGAGCTGGTTCTCAAATTTTGCAACAAAAAAACTTGTCGGAAATTCCGAGCGCGTGTACACGATTCCGATGCACAAAATTCCACGCATGCTCTGAATCAAGTATGAGACGGAAGCGCTCGGTCTGGTAAAACTAGCGTTCGTGATGGAGATAGCACATTCGTCACGCTGCAAAGTTTTACATCTTTTAATGCAGTGCATTCTCTTCTTCTTTATAATGCTAGAATAATTAAGTTCTTTTGATATTCACACAGAGTTCTGACAAACTGATTTATTTATTATTTATCGTGATCTCCTGAATAATCTTTTATTTTTCGCCAGATCTCCTGAATAATGTTTATTTATTTATTTTAATAGTGATCTACTTTTTTTTTTTTTTTAGCAAGATCTTCTGAATTTTTTTTTCTAGTGATCTCCATAATATTTTTTTGTCATTTTGTGTGTCAAGTTACCACAACACCATTATTATCTTGTATTTTTGAACCTCAAAGAGGTTGGTTGGTGTTGGTGTCCCTTGTTAATTTGACATTGTATTTTTTAAATGTACCTGCCTACTCACAAACAAACTGTCCTTTTTGAAGTAAAACACATAGCCAAGGATTTGTTTTTTTAAATTAGAAATTTATTAGGGGTCATAACAAAATAAAGAGGAAGGCAACGCTGGATAAACTGTTAAAATTGGTGAAGCCTTTGTACCCCAGGGCAGACATCAATTACTTGACAGGCCAAATTGGTAACCTGAGGAGTCCATTTAATAGGGAGCACAATCTGGTCCAGGACTCCGAGAGATCGGGAGCAGCAGCAGAGGACATATATGTCCCGAGGCTGTGGTCTTACAACAGCCTGCGTCTTTTGCCAGACCGAACCCAGGCCATCACACTCTTGTCTTCCTTCCAGGCTGTGGCTGTGGTGTTGAAGTTGTGGCAGGAGGTGGAGTATGGTCCAACTCACATATGTGACTTTTTTTTGTGAGTTCACCCCCTTATTTAGGACCTGAAATATGAGCTCCTCACTGATGATGCGTTGGCCCACCTCCATTTCCTGCATCCTACTGGCCGTCATACAGGCAAAGGCCTCTTGAACACTGGGAGTTGTTGTGAGTACAGCAGTAGCCTGCCGAATCAAACCAAGCGCTGACTCCTCCATGTTTCTCCCCTTTCTGGGCTTTTTTGTTGGAAGGCGGAGGGGAGGAACCTGCGATTCGGTCAGGCTACTGGGCACGGCCACCTCCTGGCTGCCACTTTCCATGGCCACCTCCTGGCTGCCACTTTCCCCCTTCACCTCCTGGCTAAGAAATTCCACGGCCTCCTCCTGGCTGAGACTTTCCTGTGTATGAAAATGGGACATAGTTTTAGTTTTTTGGTCATCAATCACACACAATTTTGAGCCCATGACTGTTGCAAATTGAATGTTAACATGTAGAAAAGACTATCATTCTGACCCCAGCATTTTTCATTCTTGTCCCAATCATTTTTGGCTACTACTGTCTATTGATATGTAAACCACTTTGGTAAATCTGAAATTAGTGATCAATAATAACATCTAGTTAACATAATTACATTTTTGACAAGAAATATGTTGAACAATGCTATACCTGGCTCAAGCTGGGCTCCTCCACATCTTCTTCCTGGGTGGAAGGCCCAGTTTGTACATTGGAAGCCTCATCTGAGGTGGAAGGAAGTGAGGAAGGAAGGGTTGAGAGTGATTGCCTAATTTCAGTCTGGTCTGACAAAAACTGCAGTCTGTTGTAGTACCAGAGCCTGGGGACAAAAACGTCATCTACTGCTGCTCCGAATCTCATGGAATCCTGGACCTTTTTTTGCTCCCTCTTATATGTGCTCCTCAGGCCACCAATTTTGGCCTAAAAAGGGTGTTTGACCACAGACAGGGCAGCTCTCTGTATTTATCAATGAAGTTGGGGAGCAAGTCATGGTCATTGAATTTATCCATATTCTCTGCAAGACACAACACAAGACAAACCCTAATGTCAGGCTAAACTCTCCTAATCTTGTGCCAATATAGGCCTCAATCTATAAGCAGTATAGGCCACTGATGCCCCAAGTTTAAAATAGTACCTTCGTTAGCACGATCGGCGCTTACACTACTCCGCCCTCCGCTCACAGATCGTACATACGAATGTGATGTTAAATGAGAAAACTTACCTTAATATAGTCCTTCTGCAGGACCTGAATGATGGCAGACCCGTTGGTCTCTGGAATAATGATTCCCATAGTCTGGGGGGAGATGCCTGTTGAGAACTTGATGTCCTGCAGACTTCTCCCCGTCGCCAAGTACCACAAGGTGGCGACGAGCCTTTTGTTCGGAAGTGATTGTTTGCTGCATGCAGGTGTCCTGCTTGGTAATATAAGGGGACATCAAAGCCAACAAATGGTTAAAAATGGGGTTCGTCATCCGGAGATAATTCCTGAAATTATCAGGATTATTCTCACGGATCTCCTGCAACAAAGGCATATGCTAGAATTGGTTATGCTGGAGCAACCAATTCTTGGTTCATGAACTCCTCCCCCTGTTCATGGACTGGGCTTGGGTCAAAGTAAGAACCCCAACACCAAGCCCCTGCACAGCACGAACTTTACGATGAGTACCTACCCGCAACATGGCTTCAAAATGGTCTACTGGTCAGAACGAACTAACAGAATGCACTGAAAATCAGAAAGAACCTGAAAAAATCAGAAACAAGCGTACAAGAACGCACTAAAAAACAGATACGAACTATTAAATAGAACGCACTGAAAGACAAACAAACTGACAACACGCACTGAAAAACAGATACGAACCCACAAGCACAAACTGAAGAACAGTAACGATCTGAAAAGCATGAGGCTGAAAATCGTCTCTCACCAAACTTCTACTAACATGAGATAAATACGAGATTAGCAGAAGGAGCCCAAAGGGTGGCGCGCTGGCTATTGAACTTCCTCTTTATAGTGCCACTGTATGTGTTGTACATCAGCGTGTTCTTGCCGATCGGAATTTCCAACAACACTTGTGCGACCGTGTGTATGCAAGACAAGTTTGAGCCAACATCCGTAGAAAAAAAAATCCACGGTTTTGTTGTCGGAAATTTCGATCGTCTGTACGCAGCATTACACCTTCTTTTCTCTTTATAGTCCTGTACACCCATATGTAAGGATTTTTTTTTCTTTGGAAATACTTTTTTAAGTCAGCAAAAATGCTGCTGCCTGCCTTTCCACTCCAGTGTTGCTTGCTTGCATAGATGAGTAGTAACTTTACCCCTGATCACAAGGTACCTCATGCAATCCTGTACTGCTGAGAAAAAGAGAGGTATGTCCAAGTCATTTATGCCATATACACACGAGCGGATTTCTCGTCGGAAAAAGATATGACAGCTTTTCCAACAGGATTCAAGTTTGCCTTGCATACACACGGTCACGCAAAAGTTTGCTGAAATTACGACCGTCAAGAATGCGGTAACGTATAACACTATGAGCCGGGAAAATTAAGTTCAATGCTCCCGAGCATGCGTAGGGATTTTGCACGTCTAAATTGCCACAGACGATCGCATTTTCCCGACTGAAAAATTGAGAGCATGCTCTCAATCTTTGGCTGGAATTCCGCCAGGAAAAGACCGATGGAGCATGCACACAGTCGCATTTTCAGATGAAAAACTCTCATCGATCTTTTGTGGGTCGAAATTCCGTGTGTATGTGGCATAAGAGTGCACTGCACAAAGGGGTCAAAATATGATGTCTATTTGAATGTATAGTCACTCAACAGTTTTAAATCTACCTGCTCCTAAAGCGAAAAAAAACCCCAAAAAACATTGTGCTTAACTTTACTATTTTATAGAATCCCAAAAAACATTACTGAACTGGAGTAAAGGTTTGGAAATATTAGACGGGGGGAAATGATCAGGTTACGCCCTGGCTATGTATATAGATCCACATATTTTGCTGTATTAAAGAGTAATATAATAAAAAAGATGCAAGGGGGGCTGTGGATAGCGTGGGGGGTAAACTGGATTTCTGCTTGAAAGAGCAGAAGTACCTTTTAGTAAAAACATTTAGAAAACCTTGTATGTAGTCCTTCCTACCTGTAGAATATTATTATTTTTTTCAAATGTTAGTATAAGAAATAGGTAGTGGAAAAAAAAATATGTGCAAAGGTAAAAGATAAAGAAAAATGTTTCTCTGCTAAAGAAAATGCTAAAATTCACTTGGAGACATGAGGAGTATAAACAGTGTAAACGAACACAGTGCGAAAAATATTTGAATTGTTCCAAACAGTAATCTATAAGACACTTCTGCTTGTGAAGCATTTTTGTCATGGCTGGGCATGCACATAAAATTCTAAAGGAGGCAATAAGAATGAATACAGTTAGGATTCGCTAGCTTACTTGTATTTGACAGGCGGTGGTTACTTCTTTCTCTGCCCTGGAATAATGCTTTTGCTTCTCCTGAGTACATGACACATGCTCTTTAACCACTTTCTGACCAGCCGCTGTCATTATACTGCGACGAGGTGGCTTGTTCCCACAAATCGCCGTAGCTGTATGTCGGCGCGGGAACACGATTATGTGGGCGCTCGCATTAGCCAGCGTGGGAGCCAATCAGCGGGTCCGCCGGACTCGATGTCCATCAGCCACCCGCGATCATTCCCAGCAGTGACAGAACGGGGATCTGCCTGTGTAAACAAGGCAGATCTCCGTTCTGACAAGGGAGATAACAAGTGGCGGCCCGTCCATATGGGGCGCTCAGGCACCGCCCCCCCCCCCACCCCCAGCAGTCCCAAAAAAAAAAACTATTTTTTTTTTTTTTTTTAAAAAGGCCCTTTAAAAAAAAAAAAACTGAAAAAATGTCCTTTAAGTGCACTGTGTTCGGGCACCGGACACTATGGGAAGCACCACATCTATGCAATCAGGAGATTGCAGACGAGACGCTTCATTTGCAGGGTTTTAAATAGGCTTGTGGCACAGTCCATCGTGCCGGACAACTTCCGCCCGCCCGTAGTATCACGAGTGCTTTGTTCTACGTGTAAGACGTAACTTCCGGTTTTTCCATACTTGCCAACAGTCCCAAATCCCTTTTTTCCCGGGACAATCACGATTTTGGGACCCTCGTGCCGATCGGAGCTTGTCCCAAATAAATTCCCGCGATTTTGCTTTTTGTCCTGGGAAAATTGGGAATGTTTTAACAAAAACAGCCAGCGGGCTACAAAAAAGATGGCTGCCGCCGTGTGGACTAATCCCCTTGTGTTCAGTGGAGAGGGGAGGCCCCTCCCCTCTCCACTGAACACACGGAGAAAGCCAGGAACTGAAAAGCTGCTGCTGACGTTGGCATGAAGGAGGGGCTCTGCTGCTGGGGACACATGTGAGGAGGACTCTGCTGATGGGGACACACATGTGAAGATGGGCTCCGCTGATTGGGACACAGATGTAAGGAGGGCTTCGCTGATGGGCCCCTCCCCTCTCCACTGAACACACGGAGAAAGCCAGGAACTGAAAAGCTGCTGCTGACGTTGGCATGAAGGAGGGGCTCTGCTGCTGGGGACACATGTGAGGAGGACTCTGCTGATGGAGACACACATGTGAAGATGGGCTCCACTGATTGGGACACAGATGTAAGGAGGGCTTCGCTTATGGGGACACACATGTGAGGAGGACTCCTCTGCTGGGGGCACCTGATGTAAGGAGGGACACTGCTGATGGGGACACAGATGTAAGGAGGGGCTCTGCTGATGGGGACACAGATGTAAAGATGGGCTCCGCTGATGGGGACACAGATGTAAGGAGGGGCTCCGCTGATGGGGACACATGTGAGGAGGACTCCGCTGCTTGGGGCACCCAATGAAGGGAGGGACTCTGCTGATGGGGACACAGATGTAAGGAGGGGCTCCACTGATGGGGACACACATGTGAGGAGGACTCCGCTGCTGGGAGCACCTGATGTAAGGAGGGGCTCCGCTGATGGGGACACAGATGTAAGGAGGAGCTCTGCTTACGGGGACACAGATGTAAGGAGGGGCTCGGCTGACTGGGACACTGATGTAAGGAGGGGCTCTGCTGGGGGCACCTGATGTAAGGACAGACTCTGCTGGGGGGCACCTGATGTAAGGACAGACTCCGCTGGGGGCACCTGATGGCATCTGGTGGCAAGCGACGTGGCATGTGAGACGCTCAGGGCTCCCACTGATTCTGCATTATGGTGAGTTGAATGATTTAATTTTATATTACAATGTAATAATAGAAATAATGCGCTTCAATCATCCTGACACCATAACAGCCATGGTGCCAGGATGATTGAAGCGCTAACCAGGTATTTGGAGTATCTTTATCTGATTGTTAAAATTTCTGGAATACACATATTTCTATTGTGTAGGATCTAGGCCTGCTTTCCCTCCATCTCTCTCTCCCTCTCTCCCTTTTTCCCTCCCTCTCCCTCCATCCCTCGTTCATCTCAGACTCTAATCACACACCCTTAGAGCCACAGCCATTTAAGCCACTCCTACTATTTCACTAAAACAACGCCAATTTTTTGCTATGTCACGCAAACAAATGAATGCCCCCTAATTATAATAAGTGTGTGGCTTATGAGAAGTGGCAGGGGTCAAAAAGGAAGGGCAGGGTGTGGCGCCCCCCCATCCTAAAACTTCACCAGCCACCACTGGAGATCACACAGATCCTGTCTTTTGGCTAAGCAGGAAGATGGATCTGTCTGTTTTCCCCAGTCCCCAAGTCCCCCATACAGTTAGAACACACAACAAGGAAACACATTTAACCCCTTCATCAACCCTGATGTTAACCCCTTCCCTGCCAGTGCCATTAGTACAATATCAGTGCATATTTTTAGCACTGATTACTGTAATGTCACTGCTTTCCAAAAAAGTGTCAAAAATGTCCATTAGGTGTCTTATCTGTCCACCGCAATGTCGCAGTCCCGCTAAAAATCACTGATCACCGCCATTACTAGTAAAAAAAATTAAAAAAATATATAAATTCCATAAATCTATTCCCTATTTTGTAGACGCAATAACATTTGTGCAAACCAATCAATATAAGGTTACTGTGATTTTTTTTTTTTTCCAAAAAATATGTGGCAGAATACATATTGGCCTAAACTGATGAATAAATTAGTTTTTTTTTACATTTTTTTTTTTTTTTTGGAAATGTTTTGTAGCAGAAAGTAAACGAAAAGTAAAAAACGCAGAGGTGATCAAATACCACCAAAAGAAAGCTCTATTTGTGGGAAAAAAAGGACATCAATTTTGTTTGGGTACAGCATCTCAGGACCGCGCAATTATCAGTTAAAGCGACGCAGTGACGTATCGCAAAAAATGGCCTGGTCAGGAAGTGGGTAAATCCATCCGGGGCTGAAGTGGTTTTTAATGAAGGTTCTAATGATTACAGAAAAAACATTAACATAGTCAGTTTATTGCAGCAGAACCAGGGTTGACAACCCCCCCAGACTTTTTTTTACTGACAAAACATGGAAAATGTATGTGTGTAATGTACTGACAGAACAACCTGAAATATGACAAACTCCTATTAGAAATAAATAGACTCAATATTTAACCACTTGCCAAATGTATAACTTGGATATATTGCGGAAAAGTGGCACTTCCAAGTCTGGGGTGCACATACATGTGTATAAACCAGCGAGAGCTGATTCGATGTCCTCTGGTGCCCGCTGATCCTTCGGCACAGAGGGAGAACATCAGTCTGCCTATGTAAACAAAGCAGATCACCGTTCTGTCAGTACAGAAGGCATGGGTCCTGTGTTCCTGCAAAGCAGGGACATGGATTCATGCATGCCTTCCCCTAGTACAAGCACCTCCCCCACAGTAAGAAACACCAGCTAGGCAAACAGTTAACCCTTTCATTGCCCCTGATGTTAACCCCTTCCCAGCCAGTGTCATAGTACAGTGACAGTGCATATTTTTTAGCACTGATCACTGTATTAGTGTCACCGGTCCCCAAAGTGTCAGTTGGTGTCCGATTTGCTAGCTGCAATATTGCAGTGCTGCTATAAGTCACTGTTTGTTGCCATTATTAGTAAAAAGAAAAAGAAATAAAAATATCCCATAGTTTGTAGATGCTATAACTTTTGGGCAAACCAATCAATATACACTTATTGGGAATTTTTTTTTACCAAAAAAAATGTAGGAGATTACATATTGGCCTAAATTAATGAAGAAATTTGATAGATTTTTTTTCAATATTTTTTATTGGATATGTTTTATAGCGCAAAAAATAAAATCGGCAGAAGTGATCAAATGCCACCAAAAGAAAACTCTATTTGTGGGGAAAAAAGGACATAAATTTTATTTGGGTACAGCGTTGCAGGACTGTGCAATTGTCAGTTAAAGTAACGCAGTGCTGTATTGCACAAAATGGCCTGATCATGAAGGGGGGTAATTCTTCCGGAGGGTAAGTGGTTAAACAATGTGTACACAACAATACCCATAACAAGTAATCTCATTGACTTTACAATAAAAAAGTCTAAACCGTGTGACAAAATGTCAGCTAGACAAGGATTATGTAAGACTTGCAGCGTGCATAGCGTGCCATGGCAAACATTAGTCACGGTCAGGTTGTACCTATAAATAGGAGTGGATTAAAGAGGGATGATTCAACAGAACCTGAGTCTAGTCACTGTATACACTGCAGAAATATGCCATAGGCCTTGTACCCACAAAATACTTCTAATTGTTGTACCATAAGTGACAGTCTCACAGATACACATAAACTTCAGGACAAAGGATCGCTTTTGAAAAAATAACATTTTCAATTACATATAAACACTTCTGTCAGGACAATTAACTCAGTAACATACAGCACAATGTATAGAGTGCAGCTGTCAGGATAGTTGTGTGTGTGTTTGGGGATAGAGGGGAAGAGGGGATGGGAGAGAGAAGGGTGATGGAAAAAGGGGAGAGGGAGGGGGGGGGGAGAGAGTAAGAGGGGGGAGATAAAGAGTGAGGGGGGAGTGGAGGGGAAGAGATAGGGTGGAGAGAGGGGAGGGAGAGGGTGGAGAAAGGGGAGGGAGAAGGTGGAGAGAGAGGGGGCAGGGAAAGGGGATGGAGAGAGGAGGGGGCAGGGAAAGGGGGGTGGAGAGAGGGGAGGGAGGGGGCAGGGAAAGGGGGATGTATAGAGGGGAGGGAGAGGGTAGAGGGAGGGGGCAGAGAAAGGGGGATGGGGAGAGGGGGAGAGCGAGGGGGCAGGGAAAAGGGGATAGAGAGAGGGGAGGGGGCAGAGAAAGGGGGATGGAGAGGAGGAAGGGGGCAGGGAAAGTGGGATTTAGAGAGGGGAGAGGGGGAGGGGGCGGGGAAAGGGGGAGGGGGAGAGGGAGGGGGCAGGGAAAGGGGGATGGGGAGGGGGCAGGGAAAGTGAGATGGAGAGAGGGCAGGGGAAGGGGGAGGGGAGGGAGAGTGGGAGAGGAAGGGGAGGGAGAGGGGGAGAGGGGGCGGGGAAAAGGGGATGGAGAGAGGGGAGAGGGGGATGGAGGGAGAGTGGGAGGGGGTAGGAAAAGGGGGATGGAGAGAGGGGAAGGAAAGGGGGAGTGGGAGGGGGTTTGGAGGGAAAGGGGGGAGAGAGAAAGACAGAGCTGGAAGGAAAGAGCGGGGGGAGATGAGATGGGGAAGGGGTGAAAGAGAAAGAAATTGAGGGGGGGTGTACAGAAGGCTTACTCACAAATTATGGCCCCCTCAGGTAGGTCTCCCAGAGGATCAGGCAGCCAGCAGCCCTGACCAGTTAAGTATAACATGTCTGTTATTTATTTATTTATTTTTAAACAAGACTTTACAATCATGTTAAAGTGTTGTATGTTCAGACATGTTACAGTTTGTGGACTTCCTATCAACTCAGAATGAACAAGTCTGTGCATTTCTTTCTGATATCACTCTTAAAAGTTAACCTTTCAGTTATTTTACAAAACTGCATGAATACATTTCTGACATGTCTCATTAGACAGCAACTATATATTTTTTCAGAAAAAGCTCTACCTTTTATAATCAAAACGCAATCTTTGAGCTTTAGACAAACGATTGTGCCTAATCTGAAATTACATCATCAGTCTGCTACAGGGAGCAGGAAGCAAATTTTGTAAAAATGTCCAGGTTTTCAACAAAATTTTCGGGAAATGAAAAGTTTGCGCATCCATAATAAGTGGTAAAAAAAATACCATTAAAGCCTGAGTTTACGTAAAAAAAAAAAATGTGATCCTTCTATGGCAGTGGGGGGGGGGGGGGGAAGATTTCTGCTAAACGAGCATACAGGAGCACAAGGGACACATCTCACTGAAGAAAAGTAATGTCCCATGTGCTTATTTTTTTATTCTAAGTAAAGTTAGGCTTCTAGTATTATAGAATAAATATTTTTTGTGTTCATGATATGTGCCTGTTTTAACATGTACATGTTTGAAAAAGTATCCTGTTCTTCTTGTATTGCTTCCTTCCTGGTGTTCCTGCCAGTCCATCTGCTTTCCTTTTAAAAACTGACCTCGCTAGGCATGAGAGCACAGTGTGGTCAGTTTTCAGGCTGTGACTGCTCTCATCAAATGAATCCAGAATTGTCCTGACACGTTCCCCCACCCTGGCACAGTCATTCATTGGGAAGATCAATGTGTTGATGTTTCTCCTTCCCCAGCTCTCTGGGCTCCTTATGCAGCTGAGAACAGAGGGTATGTGATCACTTTTATACAAGGAGAAAAACAATTTTTTATAATGTTGTTTTTCTATATTAATATGCAAATGTTTTGGCTTTATTTATATTTTAAACTGAATGGGTTGTTTTACAAGGTGAGGGTTTTCATAGACTTTAAACTTACACATTACTTAGCACGTTTGCATATTACATGAAAAACTATATCGGATGCTAGGTTCACTTTGATGAAGTGTTTTCACTACTACTGACTGGAAATCTTAGTTTTTCTCCCTGCTCTCTGCAAATTATAGACTTGTAGTGCTTGAAAATCCACGTAGGTCACCAGTTTGTGAGATGCCGCAACAACCACATGTCCTGATTTGTAATGTTAGGTCCAACAACTGACCCTCATGTCTTTGTTGCGTGCTTTATGTACTGTATTTCATTGATGGCACAGGTTTCAATATTTACCTTTTGGATATTGTAAATTGATGAGAAAGCTACTATGAGGTTTTGAGTTTTGACGCATGTACTGTCAGCTTTGTTTTCCCTCCCATGGTTTAGGTGTACTAATGTATATTTTTTCCATGGGTAGGTTTCCCTGCTTTATCAGTGGAAATCAGTTTTAATCAAAATGAAGAAGAAACTAAGCAAAAAAAAATTCATTTGTTTACCTTGTGGAATTCTGAAACAAATGTCAAGTTCACCGCAATAATAAATCACATGTTTTCTCAGCCATTACTGTAATAAATGTGGTATTTGGGGTTAGAGAAGTCCTTTATAAGCCTTGTCTACATACACAGACTTTGTAGTCATGTTTGCCAAGTGTATCTTTCACAGAAACCAAAATAAAATGTCATGTTGTAGACTCAGTGTCTGATTATGGTGCTTGTTCCAATGAACAAATACGAAAGATGTTTTTTTCCATTCGATGAACAATATCAGATTGTGAAACCATAATTATTTCCACTCATACAGGAAAGGGCCATAGTCTACCAAGAATATAAATTAACACCATATTATTTTTTAAAGGCGTAAAATCAATACAGATTGTGAAAACGTTTGCTACCTTATGCGTTGCTGTGCCATGCGCATTTTCTCCTCCCTTGTGGTGAATTGGAAGGCTGCCTTAAGGCAATGCATGTTAACGTAAGCTGAGTCAAATAGCTTTATCAGGAAATATATGGAAATGTAAAGTACAACTGTACCTCTGTACTTTTTTTAACTTCATCCCCATCCCAGTGATCTTCACTAAGCAGCCACTCTGAGCTGAATAGGCAAAAACATTTCTCTACAGATGAAGCCACGTGTGTTTGGAGGCGTAACACGTAGAGGTTGAGCCTGGCGGTGGGAGGTTTCACTGGATTACTTTAGATGCTGGACTTTATTATATGCTTGTTTTTTACCTAATAAATGTGGGTGCATTTTATGAAGTGGGTTCTGTGTGGTGTGTTGAGCCTGATAACCTAGGTACTACACTATTGGAGGTTGTTTTTCTGTTTGTTGCCTATGACCTATGTGTGAGATGTGTGGAGCCATCATGGAGAGGGAATTCCATTGTTTCTAAAGGAACCTGAATACCAGAATTTGGTCCATGAGACTGATCTGCGTACATGCTTTGTCGACCCTTAGGGGTCTATAATAGAGGTGAGCTTGCACTTCACCTGGTGAAAGGAGCACAAGGGAAAAATTGACTTTACACTGTGGTGTCATCTCTATGGATGAAATATGGATGAAAATCAGTGAGACAAACGGCATGGGTCCCCCCCCCTGCCCATTACCAGGCCCTTTGGGTCTTGTATGGATATTAAGGGGAACCCCGCAACCAAACTAAAAAAAGAAAAGGTGTGGGGCCCCCAGTGCCTAGATACTCTGAACAGCAGTATACAGGCGGTGAAAACAAAACAGGGACTGTAGGTTTGTTCTTATGTAGATTCTGTTTGTAATTTGGAACAGGTACATTTTGTAAGTGTAGCTCCAGCCAAAAAAATCAATTTTAAAACTTTTTGGAAAACATAGTGAAGGGTTATCACCCCTGTAACATTTGTTTTGATGTCTGTGCTCCTGTTCAGAAGATTTCACCTCACTTTCTGTCCCAATGACAATTGGATTTTGAAAATTTAAGGGAAAAAAGGATTAGTGATAAATCAGTGGAGGAGACACCTTTTTCCCATATTAACTCTTACAGGAGACAATTTCCCTTCCTAGGTGTAGATTTCCTTTCACTTCCTGTTGTCTCCCTCCGTTTGTAAGTTGGATTTTTGAAAATAGGTGACCGCCTGTATATACTATACGGCCTGCCCTTTACACTCTGTGGAAAATTGGGCCTTAGGTGTTGGTGGTACCAGAACACTATAAGCCCTCACAGTAACTCTTGCTGGGCGCTGGAGTGGGCCCTGCTGTGAAATATTATATCAAGAATTGTAATTACATGCCCCTGTTAAACAGGGGCAGAAAAATTGGGCCTTAGGCGGTGGTGGTGGTGCCACAACACTGTAAGCCCTCACAGTTACTCTTGTGGGAGCAGGAACGGGCCCTGCTCTGAAATAGTAGATCAAAAATTGTAATTACATGCCTGTTAAACAGGGGCAGAAAAATTGGGTCTTAGGCAGTGGTGATGGTGCCACAACACTGCAACCCCCCACAGATACTCTTGTTGAGCGCAGGAACAGGCCCTGCTGTGAAATATTATATTAAGAATTGTAATTACATGCCCCTGTTGAACAGGGGCAGAAAAATTGGGCCTTTGGTGGTGGTGGTATGGTGGTGCCACAACACTGGAAGCCCTCACAGTTACTCTAGGAGGGCGCAGGAACGGGCCCTACTGTGAAATAGTAGATCAAAAATTGTAATTACACGCCCCTGTTAACCAGGGGCAGAAAAATTGGGCCTTAAGCAGTGGTGGTGGTGCCACAACACTGCAACCCCTCACAGATACTCTTGTTGAGCGAAGGAAAGAGCCCTGCTGCAAAATATTAGAGCAAAAATTGTAATTACACGCCTGTTAGTAACTTGGTAGGAGGCCGAGATGCTGGGAGGGCTCCCCTTGCGGCCGAGCGCAGCACACCGCTAAAGGTGGAACAGCAGGTGTGGTGCCCACAGAAGCACGGGTGCTGAGTTGCTGGAGACAGGCATGCTTGGAAGGTCCAGGAGACAGAGTCCAGTGGAATAACTGAATAGTGGAGCCAGGAGCCAGGCCAGGGGTCATTCACAGAGAGACAGTCCAGGATCAGAATGACCTAAGATCAGCTGCGTCTTAGTACAGGGAGCAGGATAAGCAGAGTCCAATAGCCAGGCCGGGGTCAGATGCTGGGAGCAGGCAGGAGGAAGTCGGGTGCAAGCCAAAGGGTCAAGCCAGAGGATCAGGAAGAGCAGGTCAAAACAAGCTGGGTTGGTACACAGGAGATCAGATCAGCAGATAATACAGGGCACAGGAACGCAGGGGGAGATGAAGACAAACCAGTAATTGCAGACACTAGCAGACTTCCTTATATAGGCCCATGTGACCTGCTGGTAGAGATACTGGGTCCTAAAGTCCTTCTCCTGCCATAAGTGCTGGTAGAGATGCTGGGTCCCATAGCCCTTCTCCTGCTGTTGATTCCCTGACAACGCCCCTGTTAAACAGGGGCAGAAAAATTGGGCCTTAGCCACTGGTAGTGGTGCCCAGAACCAAAAATGTTCTTAGAAGCTATCAACATGAACATTGAGGAGGAATAGGATAGTCACTCAGCATAACAGGATAGTCACTCAGCATCAGCATAGGCAGTATTGAATAGACATGTGCATTCATTTTAGTCCGAATTTCAGGTATTTTCGTTATCGTTTTGACAAACAATAACGAAAGTGCGGAATACAAAAACCAAAAGATCCGACATAAACAAATGCTTTATTTTCGTTTTCGTTGCGACAACAGTTCGATATAGATAGGAGATTCGACATGATGCTGACAATAACAATCTGTGTCCATCGAACCTGTGGTCGAATGTGCCTAACCTTAACTCTATTAGTCCAAGATTATTCGACATAGAGAGAAAAGATTTGACATAGAGAGAAAAGATCACTGCTGGAATTGGGTGGGGGAAGTAAAATAAAAATAATGATGATGAATGTTATTGGCCGATTGTAACCAAAGAGGAGGGGCAGTAAAATAGCTAGAACTAAGTACACACGTACAGCCAACTTACTTTCACTTATGATTTGCTAGCAGAGAGAGACACACACACTGAATCATTTCAAAAGATCTTAGCTGGTCCGTTTGTCAGAGAACCTGAATTATTAAGCAATTAAGCATAAGCACAGCAGCAGAACAATAGTGAAGCAAGCTACAGTTCAACTTAACTTTTTCATAATAATCTGCTGCTATTGTGTTATGCCCCGTACACACGGTTGGACTTTGTTCGGACATTCCGACAACAAAATCCTAGGATTTTTTCCGACGGATGTTGGCTCAAACTTGTTTTGTCTACACACGGTCGCACAAAGTTGTCGGAATTTCCGATCGCCAACCACGCGGTCACGTACACCACGTACGACGAGACTAGAAAAGGCCGGTTCAGAACCAAGCGCTGCACCCTTTAGGCTCCTTTTGCTAATCTCGTGTTAGTAAAAGTTTGGTGAGAGACGATTCGCGCTTTTTCAGACTCGCGGCTTTCAGATCGTTTTCTGCCGTTCAGTTTGTGCTTGTGGGCTTGTATCTGCTCTTCAGCGCGTGCAGCAAGTTCCACGTGACTTTAATTAGTCATTGTATTCTTGTTCGTTCGTTACTGTTTTTCAGGTTGCTCTTCACAGGCCTTGCTGTTCTTCAGTGCGTTCTGTTACTTCGTTCTGAGCAGCCGACCATTTTCTAGCCATGTTGCGTATGCGTACTCCTCGTAGAGTTCGTGCTGTGCGGGGGCTTGGTGTTGGGGTCCTGACCTTGACACAAGTCCAGTCCATGAACAGGGTGGGGAGGAGTTCATGGACCAAGAATTGGTTGCTTCAGCGTGACCAATTCTCTCATATGCCTTTGCTCCATGAGATCCGTGGGAATAATCCTGATGATTTCAGGAACTTTCTCAGGATGACGGCCCCCGTGTTTCACCATCTGTTGGCTTTGCTGACCCCTTATATTAGCAGGCAGGATACCTGCATGAGGCAAGCCATCACTCCGGAGCAGAGACTCGTCGCTACCCTGCGGTACTTGGCGACAGGGAGAAGCCTGCAGGACCTCAAGTTCTCGACAGGCATCTCCCCCCAGGCTCTGGGGATCATTATCCCAGAGACCTGTTCTGCCATCATCCAGGTCCTACAGAAGGAGTATATGAAGGTAGGATTTTTATCCTTTTATATCACATTTTATTGTATTGAATGTTTGCTAATATATTGTATTTCTTTCCTCATTCCCTAATTACCATGATTGTAATATGCTGTGAATGTCCCCTTTGTCCTCATGCATGCTGGATTATTATGTAATTATTATTTTAGGTCCTTCATACATATTTGCCCTTCAATAACCTCCCCAGCATGGTGTCTCCTGGCCCTATATTCACCTCATGTAGTCACTTAACAATGTATTTTTCTGCTCCATAGTAGTGCTTTACCCCAAACATCCCCTAAAATGTTTTGAAATGTTAATTTTGCTTTAAATTCAGGCAGAGTGTCAGAGGCTTTTTTTTTGGTGGTGTCCCCAAATAATTTTTAGTAACCCTCCCTCCCCCAACTGCTAAGCCAGCTGATCCCAATTCTCTATCCTCAATCCTCTATCTGCTGACTTTGCCAAACCCATACACACTATACCCACCTCTTTTGTGCTCAGATTTATGGATGAATTCCCCAAAGCATGTAGTGCAAGGGTCTGCCTGTATACTTTCAAATGGTTTAAAGCTTTTGGATCCTATTATTATCTTGATAGGTAATAGCAGAATGTCCTCAAATGTGTACAGTGTGTATTTCTATCTTTGTATTATGACACTTCTTACCTGTCCAGTGGGCTGCCAATAGTGTAACTAGGGAGGGGCTGTTCCAAGTAATACCCATTATTTAGGCATTCATCTCTCAATGAAGTGAAGAGAGTTACCTGTCCAAGATTTCCACACACCCCCTATAATGTTAGAAATGGCCCATGAGGGGGGGGGGGGGGGGGGGGATATGATAGGTGTACCTTATACTTTGGCGTTGTTAAATTCCCCTTAATAAATGCTATCTGGAGGTTGCCCCATAATGTTTGTGTCTAATCTGCTTGCCATGTTTCTGATCAAAAATAGTAATGTTTATTGTTTTTTCCTCAACAGGAAAGGAAACATTCGGCCAACTATGCTGGCTCAGTTGGGCCTGAGGCCGGAATGATACATCAAACCACACTGACGGCGCTTGAAAGCGGCCGTCCTGGCTTGCCCTCCCTGAGTGCCCGTGATGTCCGTTTACGCTACCTGGAGTTCTTTGCGGGTAGGGGGGCCATCAATATGCCAGCAAATATGTGAATCCTTTTTATAATAAAAAACAAAGAAATTCTTTGTGGACATTTACTGCTTGTGTTTGATTTAGCTGACCCTGACAGAAATGTTTTGAGTGCAGAAAATGGCGTGATTGTGTAACCTTATACAAAGCACTGTTGGCTGTTATTTACTAAATGCAAAAACACATTTCACTACAAGTGCACTTGCAACTGCACTGAACGTGCACTTATAGTGCAAAGTGGATTTGCCCATAGGAAATAATCCCCATTTTCGCTGAAACCAGCAATTACATCACCCCAAAAGTGTTGTAGTGTTGAGACAATAATCCACACATTCTTCATTAACCAACTTTTTTATACCTGCACAATCACATGTGCATTTACCAAAGGTTTTTAAAACAAACCAACATGGTTCTTGTATAACAATTTTTTTGGTAGCATTATCAAAAATAGAAATGTCCATTTACGATAAAACAGGCCTGTGTAAAACCAA
Source organism: Lithobates clamitans (assembly GCA_037952925.1). Taxonomy (NCBI): domain Eukaryota; kingdom Metazoa; phylum Chordata; class Amphibia; order Anura; family Ranidae; genus Lithobates; species Lithobates clamitans. The sequence continues at coordinate 490,892 of JBBGZY010001579.1, read as the reverse complement.
CAAGAAAGCCAAAAAACTTGAACTTACAAAGTTCACATTAGGTAAAACCTGAAGGCAATATCAGACATCAGTATTTAGGAAGTGTTTGATATTGCGTTCAGATGGGGGGATATCACCCCTGGAAAAGCCAAATTTGGAAGATGCACACCAATTTATGAATGTCAACATGTGCTAGCTGCCATCACGGGGGATCAAGGGACGTGTTTTGGGGGAGCAAGCCCTTCCTCACTGCTACTTTATAATTGAGGAAGGGGTTGCACCCCCAAAACGCGTCTATTGATCTCCCGTGATGGCAGGTAGCACATGTTGGCACACTGTGTGCATCCTCCAAATTTGGCTTTTCAAAACATTGCAAAAAGATTTAAAACATTGGACCACAATCAAAAAAGTGATTTTGTGGGGTTTTAAATTCGCCCCAAAACATCAATGATGTTGTTATTTTTTTGAATCACATCATTTATTTTTTTCTGGATGTTTTGCAATTCGACATTACACCCCATGATCTCCCCGATCAGGATCTGGGCACTTTCAGATGTGAAAGGATCTCGATCCCTCACATCACGTTCATCTAAAAAGAGAGAAACCAAACAAAAACAGGTATCAAAAATCTGCCACCATCCATCTCTTACCTGAGCCTGTGGTTGCAGACACTCACCTGTTGTGGTGCCAATTTCCACCACATCTTCTTCTTCCTCCTGCTCTTCTTGGTTTGGGGGTATTTCACCTTCTTCCATAGGTGGGGGGTCTGTGGTCTCCTCGGATGAGGGGTGTCCTCCGAGTCTTTTCTCCCCTATGTAAAACATAAATGGTATAATTAGCACACAGATATTTGATGGCAGAACTAGAAATAGGAAACATTGCTTGGAAGTGGGGTACAATTGTCTATTTTAGCCGAGTTCCAAGATGTCTTTTTTTTTATTGCCCTTTGTCAAGCTGCAATACTTTACCTGTTTAGTACAAGCTTCACAGATGTAGCCCCCCTTATAGTATACACTGGAGCACCTGTGTGGCCCCCCTAATAAAAATTGTGTTCTTGTGTCCCACACTAGTGCTCCAGTGTCCAGATGTGAAAACAGCTGCTCAGTGTCCTCTCCTTACACAGAATCTAGTTTGCATTTCATTCTAGTAACAAACCCATCTACACAAACAAATATTTGGCATCCAAGTAGGCCCAATAAAATGTGGGAAAATGCATATGGCCTAAACAATGGTGTTTTAGAGGCCGAAAGAAAAATGTTTGATACGAACGAATAATGGGCCCATAAACATTAAAGTTGCCCTTTTAAACTGTACAATTAAGAAAAGCATATGGAGCAGCACGAACGGAATAAAGACAGAAAGAATAGGAACACAGCACAACTACTTACTTTTTTGCAGCACTCTCCGGATCTTTCGGTACTGCTCTGGCTCTCTTAATTTCAGGTCCGACCACCGCTTCCTGAGCTGATCTTTCGATCGTCGTACCCCGAAATTCCTGTGAAGACTTTTGACCACTTTCGCCATGATCTTGGCCTTTCTGATATTGGGGTTGGGGTAAGGCCCATAATTTCCGTCATAGTCGGCCTTCTTCATGATGTCGACCATCTCCAACATCTCCCCAAAGGACATATTTGTGGCCTTAAAACGTCTCCTTATGGATCAGGACGTGTCCGGATCCGGGCTTTCCTTCTCCTCCTCGTTCCTGTAATTATCACGCACCTGCTGTGACTCCGCCATGTGCTCTTCCCCCACTGCACCGAATGAAAAGGGGCGGGGAATAGAATAGAAAGAACGTCAGGGGCGGGCGGAGTTACCTGCATGCGCAGTGTATATAAAGCGTAACACACGTGCGTATTACGTACAATCTGTGAGCGGAGAAAGGAGCATTGGACGCACCGATCGTAAGAACGAAGGTAAGAGGCAAACTTGTGCCTATACTGCTTCTACATTGAGGCCTATATTGTAACAAGATTAGGAGAGTTTTATCTGACATTAGGCTTTGTCTTGTGTTGTGTCTTGCAGTGAACATGGATATGCTAGTGAAAGACAATGACTTCATGTCAGTATTCATAGATATGTTAAGGGAGCTTCCATGTCTGTGGGAGATTAAACACCCCCATTACAAGAACCAAGCAAAGAGGAAGGCAGCACTGGAGCAATTGTGTGAAATTGTGAAGCAGGTCATCCCCACGGCAGACATCACCTATTTAAAGATCCGTATTGGTGGCCTGAGGAGCACATATCTAAGGGAGCGCAAGAAAGTCCTGGATTCACAGAGATCTGGAGCAGCAGATGACATCTATGTCCCCACAATGTGGTACTACGACAGGCTGCATTTTCTGGCAGGCCAGACTGAACCCAGGCCATCCCTCTCCAGTCTTCCTTCCATGCTTCCTTCCCTCCCGACTGAGGCTTCTGACGCCCAACCTGGGCCTTCCAGGCAACATGTGGAGGAGCCCAGATTGAGACAGGTATAGCATTCCTCTAAATATTTCTGCTTGTCCAATCAATGATGTTAACTAGATGTTAGTTGGGAGTACTAATTTATGATTGGGATTGATGATGCAACAACTAAAACCATGTCCCTTTTTCATACACAGGGAAGTCTCAGCCAGGAGGTGGCCGGGCCGAGCCGGCTGGCTGATCTGCAGGTCCCTCCACCCCCCCTGAAAAGAGAAAGTGGCAGTAGGAGGAGTGCCCTAGAGGAGGCTGGCAGAGGACTCTTTTGGAGGGCTACAGAGGCCCTGGGAGCACAACACACTGTAGAGGAGGACATTGCTGCCATCATTGCCTATAAAATGCAGAGGATGGAGGAGGGCCAACAAGTCATGTGTGAGTCGCTCATATTGGAGGCTCTTAATAAAGGTATGAGGGGCCAAATTACAGCTCAGACACACCTCTGCGATGGTCCTTCTCCTCCTCCTGCAGGTCCTCCTCCTCCTTCTCCTCCAGGTCCTACTCCTCCTCCTGCCACATCTCCAACAGCACAGCCCGGAAGGAAGCGTGGAAGGAAGACCAGAAAGTGAGGACCCTGGATCCAGTCTGGTCAGCCAAAAAATGCAGTCTCTTGTGGTACCACAGCCTGGGGACACACATGTCATCTGCTGCTTTCCGGATCTCTGGACCAGACTGCCCTCCCTTACATATGGACTCCTCAGGCCACCAATTTTGATGTTCAAGAATTGATGTCTGCCATGAGGGTCCAAGGCTTTGCTAATTTCTCCTAATGATCCAGTGTTGCCTTCCTCTTTGTTTGGTTCTGATGCCTTAATAAAGGATTTTTATTTTGAATTATACTTGCCTATGTGTGTTTTACTTCAAAAAGGACAGTTTGTTTGTGAGGATTCAGGTACATTTTAAATATACAATGTGAAATGAACACAACAACAAACAATCTCCTTGAGATTAAATAATAAAAGATATCAATGGTGTTGTGGTAACTTGACACACAAAACACACACAAAATAGTCTGGAGTAAAAATAAAAAAAACATTGAACAAAGATCAGCCTTTGAAAAAATACAAACATTAAATCTAAAAAAAAAAGGCTTAAAATCCCCCAAAAAATTAAAGAAAAAAAAAAAACATTTTGTCAGATGTGACAACTAATAACAATATATTCAGGGAATCCCAATAAAAAAACAAAAATAAAACTTTGTGAGAAGTGTGTGTGAATATGAGCAGCAAAACTACTTAATTCTTGTCACATTATAAAGAAGAAGAGAGTGCGCTGTATTAAACCATTTTTGACATTGCAGCGTGACGAAAGTGCTGTATCCATTGCGAACGCTAAGTTTACCAGAACGAGCTGTTCCATGCAGGAATTTCTTCTGAGCATGCGTGGCACTTTGTGCGTCGGAACAGGCCACACACGGTCGGAATTGACGCGATCGGATTTTGTTGTCGGAAAATTTTATCTCCTGCTCTCCAACTTTGTGTGTCGGAAAATCCGATGGAAAATGTCCGATGAAGCCCACACACGGTCGGAATTTCCGACAACACGCTCCGATCGGACATTTTCCATTGGAAAATCCGACCGTGTGTACGGGGCATTAGTGTTGTGAACTTGATAGTGATATTAGTGTTACTAGTGTTGTGATAGCCTCAGAGGCTGCCCATGTTGTGGGGGGGTATTTATTATTATAGATTCTATATTATATTGCCATATCAATATCTGACACAACGTTGGATGCTGCGCCCGCCATTGCACTTGGAGATTGAGAAACGAATGTGAAGGTTGGCTGACTATTAGGGTAGAGTAGACCATTCAACATGAACGATGAAGATTCGACAAAGCAACGAAAAACATACAAACGTCGAATCTTTGGCTTATGGTGTCTGTTGAAGATTCGACGGAGCAGCTAAACGACGCTGCAGCCGTACATTTCCGGTCAAATGCATCTGCCCATAGGCTATAGAAAAATTCTAATGTTGGTTGACTAGTAGAATAATTAATAAATATAATTATTACTAGTCATACAACATTAGAATTCTACTATAGCTAGCTTGCAGGCGGAAAATTCGACCAGAAATTTACAGGTACAGTTTAGCTGCTCCGTCGAATCTTCTTTGAACATTTGGCAGACACCATCAGCCTTCAATGACAGATTCAACCTTAATTAATTTGGATTTTCGGACTAATGCAATTTTTAACGAAAAACTAAATAAATAAAAAAAATTCAGGAGTAACTAAATAAATTTACTTTTTGGACGAAAACAAAATATTTCAGTTTGCACACGTCTAGTCTTGAAGGGATCTCACATTCATAAAAAAATTATTTGGTTACATCAGCATCAGGTGCTTGGAAGTTGGTGATCTGAGACTGATTCATTTTATGAAGGTGAGCCGATCAACCGAGTCGGTGGATAGGCGCACTCTGTGATCGGTTACAAAGCCTCCAGGGGCACTGAATGTGTGTTCCGAAAGAACGCTGAATGCAGGACAGGCCAGTAGCTCAATTGTATACTGTGCAAGCTCCGGCCAGTGATCCATCCTCAAGACCCAGTAACCCAGTGTATTTTCAGTTGGAAAGATCTCCAAGTCTGATCTTGCCCCTAGATATTCCTGCACCATGTACAACAGATGCTGGCGATGGTTGCTGGAACCGATCAGACCTTGAGGCTGCGGACTAAAAAATTTGGTCAGACGGCCATCTTCTTCACCGCTCCTTCTGTGACTGACCGAAGCCTCAGCAACACGTTGTCCAGGAGCACCAGGAAATTGTAACCTCCCAGGCTCTAGAAACGCATTGCACCAACCTTTCTGCAAGGCCTCCCAAAGATGTTTCATTCTCTGCTCCCTCTGCGACAGCTGGATAAGTTCCACCACCCTACCCTTGTAACGTGGATCAAGAAGGGTTGCCAGCCAGTACTGATCCCTCTCCTTGATACCACGAATCCGAGGATCCTTTCGCAGGCTTTGCAGGATCAGGGAGGCCATGCAGCGTAGGTTTGCTGAGGCATTCGGTCCGGAGTCCTCTGGGTCACAAAGGACGACCTGATCCGCAGCCACCTCCTGCTAGCCACGTACAAGTCCATGGGTTTTTGGGGCCTGAAAATGATCCCTTGAAGACTGCTGCTGATGCTGAGTGCCAGGCTACACCTCCATGCTGATACAATCCTCCTCCTCCTCCTCTTCCTGTGTGATAGGCGGGCCTGCAGGAATACTGTCTGGATAAAGGGGGCCTTGAGAGGTAAGGAAGTCCTCCTCCTCCTCCCTCTGTTCTGCCTCAAGTGCCCTGTCCATTATTCCACGCAGTGTGTGTTCCAACAGGTAGACAAGAGGGACCGTATCACTGATGCATGCACTGTCACTGCTCACCATCCTCGTGGCCTCCTCAAATGGTGACAGGACAGTGCATGCATCCTTGATCATGAGCCACTGGCATGGCGAAAAAAGCCAAGCTCCCCTGACCCTGTCCTGGTGCCATACTCGCACAGGTACTCATTGATGGCCTTCTGCTGTGTGTGCAGCCGCTACAGCATTGCCAACGTTGAGTTCCACCTGGTGGGCATGTCACAGATGAAGTGGCTCTTGGGCAGGTTTCATTTCTTTTGGAGGTCAGCCAGCCGAGCATGGCATTATATGACCGGCAGAAATGCCCACAGACTTTCCTGGCCTGCCTCTGGAGGTCCTGTAAGCCCGGGTACCTGCACAAGAACCACTGTGCCATTGTCGCAAACCACCATTTCTGGCTGAAGCTGGCATGGCATCAATCACCTCTGAGCCTGCCCCTGCAGAGCTGCCAGAATCTCTGCCCCAGTGTGGCTCCTGTCCCTTAAGCAGACGAACTTAAGCACCGCATGGCATCTTTTTGCCTGAGTGCTTGCGTAGCCCCTAGTATGCCTACTGAGCACTGCTAGTTCCGAGGACAAATCTGCAAAGAAAGAGGCCATAGAGGAAGAAGAAGAGGAGGGGGTGGAGGAGAGAGGTGTGGCAGAATTACCACTACCAGCATTTTGGAGGCGTGGTGGTGGAACAAGCTCCAACAATACTGCACCGTGTCCTGCATACTTCCCAGCTGCCAGCAGGGTTACCCAGTGTGCTCTGAAAGAAAGGTAACGCCCCTGTCCATGCCTGCTGGACCATGAGTCAGCGGTAATATGCACCTTACCTCTGACCGCCCTGTCCAACAAGGCTAAGACATTGCCTTCAACATGTCGGTAGAGAGCCGGAATGGCCTTCCGAGAAAAAAATTGGCGTTTGGGAACCTGCCACTGAGGTACCGCACATTCCACAAATTCTCGAAAGGGGGCAGAGTCTACCAGCTGAAAAGACAGCAGTTGGAGTGGTAGCAATTTAGCCAAACTAACATTCAGCCGCTGAGCATGTGGAAGGCTGGGACCGAATTTCTTTCACCGGTTTAGCAACTGGCGTAGGGAAATTTGCCTGCTACAATCTGATGTTGGTGTACTGCTAGCAGATTGCCCACAAGTGCTTGGGACACCTAATTCTACGTCTTCATTCCTCTCAGTGCAGGTCTCTGAGAGGACTGAAGTTATAGTGAGGTTGGAGATCCCAGCTGATGAGGAGCAAGGAGAGGTCCGCCTTGTTCTTTGGTGTGGGTCTTTTAAGTACATTTGCCAACGTACTGCATGGGAGCTCGACATATGTTTGGTCAAGCATGTGGTGCCCAAGCGGCTGCTGTTTTGGCCACGCTTGATATGCTTCAGACATATGTTGCAAACAGCAACGGTGCGATCTGCTGCACACGTCTCAAAAAAGGCCCACACCAAAGAACTTTTGGAAAAATGTGCGGAGTCAGCAATGCCCTGCACATGCGGAGCTCTGCGGTGTGATGCAGTCGGTTGCCTGCCCTTAAGCTGGCCCCTGGAGGGCATCCTGCCTCGTTGGACATGTGCCACCTCCTCCTCCTCTCTTCTATCTGGCACCCACCTAGAGTTAGTGAACGCATCATCCCCTCCCTCCTCGCCACTGGAGCAAACCTGGCAGTATGCTGCAGCTGGGGGAACATGACTGCCAGTTTCTTGTCCTTCTTGGGCACCCCCTCTCTCTGGGCTCACGTTACTGCCTTCATCCTCAACCTGGGTACCATCATCAGAGCCTTCAAAACACTGCGCATCCTCCTGCAGCATATACCCTACACTGTGGTTGAACAGGGCATGTAGGTGGGGCTAGAGAAGGAGTGATTGATGACATTGAGCCGATGGAAGAGGCCAATTTGGCAGCTGCATTGGCAGACAAAGTACCCTAAGCATGGGTGACAGAGGATGAGGAGGACGAGGACGGCTTCATCATCCACTCTACCAACTCTTCTGCATGTTGTGGCTCAACACGGCCAGCTGTCGAAAAAAAGGACAAACATGCCCCATGGCCACATGCTGAGGATGCACCGTGTCCACGACCAGCACTGTTGGCTGTAGAGGCAGAGCCTGCTTGCCCCCTTTTAGTGGCCTGTGAGCGTCTGCCTCTCCTTGGTGGCCATCCAGACATACTGTACAATTAGATTAGCAAAACAACGCCTGAAGTTTACTAAAAACAGTACACCAGGAATGGCCTAGACTATATATATATATATGGCTAGACTTGGCTCTGAACACGTACTCCAGGAATGGGCTACTGTCAGGTATAGACTTGGCTGGACTACAATGCAGTGGATATATATTTTATGAACTGCACCTCACTGAGTCAAGTGTAGGCTTGGCTAGACTATCTATCTATCTATCTATGTATCTATGTATCTATCTATCTATCTCTGACTGTGTGTGTGTGTGTATATATATATATATATATATATATATATATATATATATATATATATATTATACACACCTGCCTGAAGTAGATTAGAAACAGTACAGCATGAACGGTCCGCAGTGAGATCTAGCTAAACTGGATCAACTGCCTGCCTGAAGTAGATTAGAAATGGTACAGCAGGAACAGTCTGCAGTGAGATCTAGCTAACTGAATAAAGTGCCTGCTCAAAGTAAATGAAATGACACACTCACTCTCTCTCTCTCTATCTCTCTATAACGCCAGCAACACACTACACAAGGCCGACGTGCAGGCAGCCTTATATAGTGTGGGGTGTGCACCCTGCCTTTGGCCAATTATGGCTCTGTATGCTTACGGCGCTGTGATTGGCCAAAGCATGCGGGTCATAGTGCATGCTTGGCCAATCATCAGCCAGCAAAGCACTGCGATGATGCAGTGCATTATGGGTCATGACACGCTGCTCGAATTTGGCACGAACGGCCCATCATGTTCGATCTTTGTTGAATGATTGAACAGCCGATGTTCGAGTCGAACTCATGTTCGACTCGAACAGTCAGCCCATCCCTAGTCCAATCAGCTGGGTTCCAAATTATCTGATCACCTTCAGCATGAAGATAGTGGCAAGCCTCTACTCAATGCTGTAATTGTCCACTATAATCACAGTATTAAAATAACGTGTAGGTAATGTAACAAAAGAGGTTTTTATATATTTTTTCACATTTATATACATTTATTCCCCTTATAAAACAGTGTACCAATTAAATAAACCTTGATTTATGGTTAAAATGTATGTAAAGTATTGAAGTGGAAGTGTTCAAACCAATGCCAGTTTATTTTTTGCTGTTTGTTTAATAATGTGGAATTTCCCTTTTAATTCCTGTCCCAGAAGCACATTACAGAGTTAGAGGAAGTTTCCCAAAGTGAGTGGAATTCTAATCATAGACTGTTGTCTCCAAAACAGGGATCCTAACTAAAACATTTCTTCATACCTTTTGCTCTGGTGCCATCTCCAAAATTTTGGATTTCATCCCACTTGGTGACAATAGTCTTAGAACAAATAGAGTAATGATCCTGCCCAATAGGAACAAAGGCAGCAATAAAAATTTGAGAGCGGGTCTAATCCTTCTCTGCATCTAGGCATCTAAGCTTTGAAAGCTCTGAATATGAAAGAGTTGACGATGAGCTCATAGCATAAAGGGAAATGAAGCCTCTATAAGGCATACTGTCCTGGCCAGCTGGAAGCAGTTGCCTTATGTCAATAGCAGCAAAAGGGTTAATAGATATTTTTATGGTTTTAGGGATATTTTAACCTAATCCTTTATTTTAGAATGTTGTAAGGACATTTTGAACTCATCTATTGTAAGTGAGTGGTGGTCATTGAAGCTGAACTCCAGCAAAAAAATACAGTAATGCGCTATTTCTTAAAAAAAAAAAAAAAAAAAAAAAATCCATACTATGAGTTACTTGACTCTTGATATCAATCTTCTGTAATCCCTGGCACAGCCTTGCTCATACTGTTGCATGCACATGTACTGATGGGGATTCCAGGATACAAGGAACAGGTCCAAAAGGTAGTTTGCTTTAGGAGATTTATTCAATGAATGGAAAGCACACCCAATAGAATCATCAGCAACTACCTTAAAGTATTTTCATAAAGTGCTTACTCAGAAAGGAACATGCTGACAGGTGAAGATAGCAGGGTAAGCAGAGTTGATGATTTATCATAAGCTCCTGCAGCTCCTTCATTATCATATTAGTAAGTTATGGGCAGGGTTTGACACCACTGTGTTCCTTAATTCCAATGGTGGGTTCACAACTCATCTGTGTGAATTTTCATATGTTTCTACATGTATTATCAACAATCAAGCAATCGTGCAGTGCCTTTGTCAGGCTTTATTTTTCAGGTTTGCAAAAAGGACAATTTTCCCAGGAATACAGTGAAGCTCTCCTCCTCCAGGTGCAGCGACTTGTGGGAGTTGCGATCCACAGCTTGTTAGCTTCCATTTACAAGTATGGTGCAGAAACCCTTTAAGAATCCTTGCACAGTGAGTACTCTCTGATGTTTATGTAAATTGTTGTCCTGGCCTCTAATTGTATCCAATCTTGCCACTGCCAGGAGGGAGGGGGGAGAAAAGAGCGAGTAGAGTAAGCGGGAAAGAGAACGGATCCTCTCTACACAGACCCCTGGGAGGTGAGCAGGGGATTGGGGGATTGAAGTGCACACACAAGCAGGGTCCAGCACTGCACAAAGTTTCACAGCACACCGGGCGGTGGGGGTGGTGAGGGTCAGTAGAACACATCCTGCTCCAAACACACAGCCGGGGGGAGGGGAGGGATTGCGAACCGAGCAGGCACATCGGCACTCAGCTACAGGTATAATTGGGCCCCCCAAAAAAATGGGTATCTTCTCCAGGCTGTGCTGTCTGGCAGAGGTGTTTGAATGGACAGAAGTAGTCTTTAGGACAGTTCACATACAGTGGGGATGGAAAGTATTCAGACCCCCTTAAATTTTTCACTCTTTGTTATATTGCAGCCATTTGCGAAAATAATTTAGCTTAATTTTTCTCCACATTAATGTACATACAGCACCCCACATTGACAGAAAAACACAGAATTGTTGACATTTTTGCAGATGTATTAAAAAAGAAAAACTGAAAAATCACATGGTCCTAAGTATTCAGACCCTTTGCTGTGACACTCATATATTTAACTCAGGTGCTGTCCATTTATTCTGATCATCCTTGAGATGGTTCTACACCTTCATTTGAGTCCAGCTGTGTTTGATTATACTGATTGGACTTGATTAGGAAAGCCACATACCTGTCTATATAAGACCTTACAGCTCACAGTGCATGTCAGAGCAAATGAGAATCATGAGGTCAAATGAACTGCCTGAAGAGCTCAGAGACAAAATTGTGGCAAGGCACAGATCTGACCAAGGTTACAAAAAAAATTCTACTGCACTTAAGGTTCCTAAGAGCACAGTGGCCTCCATAATCCTTAAATGGAAGACGTTTGGGACGACCAGAACCCTTCCTAGAGCTGGCCGTCCGGCCAAACTGAGCTATCAGGGGAGAAGACCCTTGGTGAGAGAGGTAAAGACGGACCCAAAGATCACTGTGGCTGAGCTCCAGAGATGCAGTCGGGAGATGGGAGAAAGTTGTAGAAAGTCAACCATCACTGCAGCCCTCCACCAGTTGGGGCTTTATGGCAGAATGGCCCGACGGAAGCCTCTCCTCAGTGCAAGACACATGAAAGCCCGCATGGAGTTTGCTAAAAAACACCTGAAGGACTACAAGATGGTGAGAAATAAGATTCTCTGGTCTGATGAGACCAAGATAGAACTTTTTGGCCTTAATTCTAAGCAGTATGTGTGGAGAAAACCAGGCACCACTCATCACCTGTCCAATACAGTCCCAACAGTGAAGCATGGTGGTGGCAGCATCATGCTATGGGGGTGTTTTCAAGCTGCAGGGACAGGACGACTGGTTGCAATCGAGGGAAAGATGAATGCGGCCAAGTACAGGGATATCCTGGACGAAAGCCTTCTCCAGAGTGCTCAGGACCTCAGACTGGGCTGAAGGTTTACCTTTCAAAAAGACAATGACCCTAAGCACACAGCTAAAATAATGAAGGAGTGGCTTCACAGCAACTCTGTGACTGTTCTTGAATGGCCCAGCCAGAGCCCTGACTTAAACCCAATTAAGCATCTCTGGAGAGACCTAAAAATGACTGTCCACCAACGTTTACCATCCAACCTGACAGAACTGGAGAGGATTTGCAAGGAGGAATGGCAGAGGATCCCCAAATCCAGGTGTGAAAAACCTTTTGCATCTTTCCCAAAAAGACTCATGACTGTATTAGATTAAAAGGGTGCTTCTACTAAATACTGAGCAAATGGTCTGAAAACTTAGGACCATGTGATATTTCAGTTTTTCTTTTTTAATAAATCTGCAAAAATGTCAACAATTGTGTTTTTCTGTCAATATGGGGTGCTGTGTGTACATTAATGAGGAAAAAAATAACTTAAATGATTTTAGCAAATGGCTGCAATATAACAAAGAGTGAAAAATGTAAGTGGGTCTGAATACTTGCCGTCCCCACTGTATGTGTATTTCACCTGTGTATTTATCTATTTCTCCAGACTTCAGAGCTCACCTTTAGGGCCTATTTATACGGTAACATTTTAGCACATGCATCGTAATGTGTTACAACATATGTGTTATAGTCTCCCATAGTGGTAAATGATGACTGTGTTCATCCATATGCTGTGTTGAAGTGCATTGTCAGAAATATTTATTGTAATTTATTTGTTTGCTTCATGGTGCATTTTGGGGCCTGTAGAAGTCTATGGCAATGCATGCTGAAAATGCAATACAATGCAAACACAACAGCATGCATGGAGATTTAAGGGGTCACATATGCAATACGCAGTGGCTGTCCCTAGTATAACTAGTTTAACTCAGGTAACATCATTGGACAGGTCTTTGTTACATGGACTTTGTATTCTCATTTTTTTCACTCACGCCTATTAATTTGAATGCCATTGTTTACAGTTTACCCATTGTTTGTTTGTAATGGTTGTATACATTTTGTCTGTATTCTTGGTGCATCAATGCCTATTATAGGTGTAGCCAAGCCCCAGTAGGGGTTGCTGAATGTGGAGGTTCACCTGCCACCCTGCCCAGCCCGGCATCCATCTCTCAGTCACTCAGAGACATAGAACAGTCCATAAGCTTTGTTTTTTGTTTGTTTTTATTGAGGGGATTGAACTTGGATGGGAAATGGGAAATTATGGGATGCCCAGAACGATTCAGTGCAACTTGCTTGGGACTTCTATATACACTCCAGTATATACACTTCAGTCTTCACTCCAGCACAACTCTTGCTTAGGACCTCTTTCCCTATTCCTTCAGCACTGCACTTACTGCAAACTGTTATGCCCCGTACACACGGTCGGACATTGATCGGACATTCCGACAACAAAATCCTAGGATTTTTCCGACGGATGTTGGCTCAAACTTGTTTTGCGTACACACAGTCGCACAAAGTTGTCGGAATTTCCGATCGCCAAGAACACGGTGACGTCAACCACGTACGACGAGACTAGAAAAGGCCAGTTCAGAACCAAGCGCGGCACCCTTTGGGCTTCTTTTGCTAATCTCGTGTTAGTAAAAGTTTGGTGAGAGATAATTCGCGCTTTTTCAGACTCGTGGCTTTCAGATCGTTTTCTGCCGTTCAGTTTGTGCTTGTGGGTTTGTATCTGCTCTTCAGTGCGTGCAAGCAAGCTACGCGTGACTTTGATTAGTCATTGTGTTCTTGTTCGTTCGTTGCTGTTTTTCAGGTCGCTCTTCACAGGCCTTGCTGTTCTTCAGTGCGTTCTGTTGCTTTGTTCTGAGCAGCCGACCGTTTTCTAGCCATGTTGCGTATAAGTACTCCTCGTAGAGTTCGTGCTGTGCGGGGGCTTGGTGTTGGGGTCCTGACCTTGACACAAGTCCAGTCCATGAACAGGGTGGGGAGGAGTTCATGGACCATGAATTGGTTGCTTCAGCGTGACCAGTTCTGTCATATGCTTTTGCTCCGTGAAATCCGTGAGAATAATCCTGATGATTTCAGGAACTTTCTCCGGATGACGGACCTGGTATTTCACTGTTTGTTGGCTTTGCTGACCCCCTATATCAGCAGGCAGGATACCTGCATGAGGCAAGCCATCACTCCGGAGCAGAGACTCGTCGCCACCCTGCGGTACTTGGCGATGGGGAGAAGCCTGCAGGACTTGAAGTTCTCGACAGGCATCTGCCCCCAGGCTCTGGGAATTATTATCCCAGAGACCTGTTCTACCATCATTCAGGTCCTGCAGAAGGAGTATATGAAGGTAAGATTTTTATCCTTTAACATCACATTTTATTGTATTTAATGTTTGATATTGTATTGTATTTCTTTCATCATTCCCTAATTACCATGGTTGGAATATGCTGTGAATGTCCCCTTTGTTCTCATGCATGCTGGATTTTTATGTATTTTTTTTTTTGTCCTTCATACATCTTTGCCTTTACTTACCTCCCCAGCATGCTCTCCTGGCCCTAATTCACCTCATGTAGTCACTTAACAATGTATTTTATCAGCTCCATAGTAGTGCTTTACCCCAAACACCCCGAAAATGTTTTTAAATGTGATTTGTGCTTTAAATTCAGGCAGAGTGCCAGAGGCTTTTTTTTGGAGGTCCCCAAATCATTTGGAACCCTCCCTCCCCCAAACTGCTAAGTCAGCTGATACCAATTCTCTATCTATCCTCAATCATCTATCTGCTGACTTTGCCAAACGCATACACACTATACCCATCTCTTTTGTAGTCAGATTTATGGATGATTTCCCCAAAGCATGTGGTGCAAGGGCCTGCCTGTATATTTTCAAATGGTAATGTTTAAAGTTTTTGTATCCTATTATTATCTTGATAGGTATTAGTAGAATGTCCAAATGTGCTAAAATGTGTACAATGTGCATTTATATCTTTGTATTATGACACTTCTTACCTGTCCAGTGGGCTGCCAATAGTGTAACTAAGGAGGGGCTGTTCAAAGTAACTATTATTATTTAGGCATTCATCTCTCAATGAAGTGGAGAGGGTTACCTGTCCAAGAGTCCCCCCCCCTATAATGTTAGAAATGGCCCAGGACAGGGGGGGGATATGATAGGTGTACCTTATGCTTTGGTCTTGAAAAATTCCCATTAATAAATGTTATCTTGATGTTGGCCAAGAAGGTTTGTGCCTAATCTGCTTTCCATGTTTTAATATGCAAAAAGACTACATTTTTTTTTTTGTTTTCCTCAACAGTTTCCTTCCACGCCACAGGAATGGCAGACTGTGGCCTCCCACTTTGCCCAGCAGTGGGACTTTCCTAACTGCGGAGGGGCAATTGATTGGAAACATGTCCACATCCCACCACCCAACTCGGGGTCGTACTATTATAATTATAAGGGGTTCAATAGTATTGTGATGTTGGCGGTGGTGTCCGCTAATTATGAGCTCTTGTATGTGGACGTGGGGAAGAATGGCCGGATGTCCGATGGTGGAGTCATCGCCCAGACAGAGTTTTACAGGCGTCTCCAGAATGGCAGCTTGGGCTTGCCACCTCCAGAAGGCAATGTAGAAGGACTCCCATTCGTCCTTATTGCGGATGAAGCCTTTGCGCTGGAGGCCATCTTATGCGGCCATTCCCGATGAAGACCCTCACCCAGAACCAGAGGGTTTTTTAATTACCAGCCGGCCAGAGCCAGAAGAGTGGTGGAGAACACGTTTGGAATCATAGCCAGCCGGTTCTGCCTATTTCTTACACCCATACATATGGCGGAGTATAAACTGAATCATATTATCCTGGCGTGCTGTGTTCTACATTACTTTTTACGGCAACATTCTGCCAACTATGCTGGCTCAGTTGGGCCTGAGGCCGGAATTATAAATGAAACAACCCTGACGGCGCTTGAAAGTGGCCGTCCTGGCTTGCCCTCCCTGAGTGCCTGTGATGTCCGGTTAAGATACCTTGAGTTCTTTGCAGGTAGGGGGGCCATCAATATGCCAGACAATGTGTGAAACCTTTATCAAATAAAAAAAACAAAAAAAGCAAATCTTTGGTGACATTTACTGCTTGTGTTTGTTTTTGCTGACCCTGACAGAAATGTGGTGAGTCGTGAAAATGGCGTGATTGTGTAACCTTATACAAAGCACTGTTGGGTGTTATTTACTAAAGGCAAAGACACTTTGCACTACAAGTGCACTTGAAACTGCACTTGTAGTGCAAATTGGATTTGCCCTTATGAAATAACACCCATTGTCACAGAAAGCAGCAATTAGAGCACCACAAAAGTGTTGTAGCGTTGAGACAATTATCCACACATTCTTGATTAACAATCTTTTTAATACTTGCACAATCACATGTGCATTTTGACAAGGTTTTTAAAACAAACCAACATGTTTGTTGTATAACAATTTTTGAGGTGGCATTAGAAAAAGTAGAAATGTCCTTTTAAGATAAAACAGGCATGTGTAAAACCAACAAGAAAGACACAAATCTTGAACTTACAAAGTTCACATTTGGTAGAACTTGAAGGCAATATCAGACAAGAGTATTTAGGAACTGTGTTTGATATTACGTTCATATGGGGTGAAGTCACCCCTGGAAAAGCCAAATTTTGAAGATGCACACCAATTTACGAATGTCAACATGTGCTAGCTGCCATCACGGGGGATCAAGGGACGTGTTTTGGGGGAGCAACCCCTTCCTCTCAGCTACTTTATTATCGAGGAAGGGGTTGCACCCCCAAAACGCGTCCATTGATCTCCCGTGATGGCAGATAGCACATGTTGGCACACCGTGTGCCTCTTCCAAATTTGGCTTTTCTACAATTCGCAAAAAATTTGTAACATTGTAGCACACCATAAAAGAAAGGGCTTTGGAGGGGTTTTAAACTCTCCCTAAAACATCAATGATGTTCTTATTTTTTTTAATAACATCATTGATGTTTTTCGTGATGTTTTCCAATGCAACATTGCACCCCATGATCTCCCCAATCAGGATCTGTGCACTTTCCGAGGTGAAAGGATCAGGATCCACAACATCACGATCACCTAAAAAGAGAGAAACCAAAAAAAAAAACAGCTTTTATAAATATGCCGGCATCCATCTCTTACCTGAGCCTGTGGTCGCAAACACTCACCTGTTGTGGTGACTAGTTCCACCATGTCTTCTTCCTCCTCCTGCTCTTCTTGTGTTTGGGGTATTTCCCCTTCTTCCAGAGGTGGGGGGTCTCTGGTCTCCTCGGATGAGGGGTGTCCTCCGAGTCTTTTATCCCCTATGTAAAAATAAATAGGTATACTTAGCACACAGATATTTGATGTCAGAACTATAAATATGAAACATTGCTTGGAAGTGGGGTACAATTGTCTATTTTGGCAGAGTTCCAAGATGTAGAATTTTGAGTGTCCTTTGTCAAGCTTGAATACTTACCTGTCTTGTACAAGCTTTACAGATGGAGACACCCCTATAGTATACACTGGAGCACCTGTGTGGACCCCCTAATAAAAAGGGTGTTCTTGTGTCCCACACTAGTGCTCCAGCGTCCAGATGTGTAAACCGCTGCTGAGTGTCCTCTCCTTACACAGAATCTAGTTTGCATTTCATTCTAGTAACAAACCCATCTACACAACCAAATTAGTTTCTGACAAGTAGGCCCTAAAAAATGTGGTCAAATGCATATGGCCAAAACAATGGTGATTTATAGGCCGAAATAAAAATGTTTGATACGAACAAATAATGTGCCCATGAACATGAAAGTTGCCATTTTAAACTGTACAACAGTTCCTAAAAGCACATGGAGCAGTACGAACGTAATAAACACAAAAAGAATAGGAACACACCACAACTACTTACTTTTTTGCAGCACTCTCCGGATCTTTCGGTACTGCTCGTGCTCCCTTAATTTGAGGTCCGACCACCGCTTCCTGAGCTTATCTTTCGATCGTCGTACCCCGAAATTCCGGTGCAGACTCTTGACCACTTTCGCTATGATCTTGGCCTTTCTGACATTGGGGTTGGGGTAAGGTCCATACTTCCCGTCATAGTCGGCCTTCTTCAGGATGTCCACTGTCTCCAACATCTCTCCAAAGGACATATTTGAGGCCTTAAATCTTCTCCTTCTGGATCCAGACGTTTTCGGCTCCGGGCTTTCCTCCTCCCCCTCCTCGTTGCTATAATTAGCACGCACCTGCTGTGTCTCCGCCATGTGCTCTTCCCCCACTGCACTGAACGAAAAGGGGTGGGGAATAGACTAGAAAGAACGTCAGGGGCGGGCGGAGTTACACGCATGTGTAGTGTGTATAAAGCGTAACACGCGTGCGTATTACGTACGATCTGTGAGCGGAGGAAGGAGTATCGGAGGCGCCGATCGTGATAACGAAGGTAAGAGCCAAACTTGGGCCTATACTGCTTCTAGATTGAGGCCTATATTGTAACAAGATTAGGAGGGTTTTGCCTGACATTAGGGTTTGTCTTGTGTTGTGTCTTGCGGTGAAAATGGATATCGACTTTATGGCAATCTTCATTGATATGTTCAGGGAGCTGCCTTGTCTGTGGCAGATAAACCACCCACATTTTAAGAACCAAACAAAGAGGAAGGCAGCACTGGATAATTTGCTGGAATTTGTGAAGACGGTGGTCCCCACAGCAGACATCACCTATTTGAAGATCCTAATTGGTGGCCTGAGGAGCACATATCTAAGGGAGCACAAGAAGGTCCAGGATTCCCAGAGAGCTGCAGATGACATCTATGTCCCCAGACTGTGGTACTATGACAGGCTGCATTTTCTGGCAGGTCAGACTGAACCCAGGTCATCACTCTCCAGTCTTCCTTCCACGCTTCCTTTCCCCCCGGCTGAGGCTTCTGACGCCCAACCTGGGTCTTCCAGGCAGCAACATGTGGAGGAGCCCAGATTGAGCCAGGTATAGCATTCTTCTAAATATTTCTGCTTGTCCAATCAATGATGTTAACTAGATGTTAGTTTGCAGTACTAATTTAGTAATAATTTATTTATGTGATTGATGATGCAAAAACTAAAACCATGTTCCTTTTTCATACACAGGGAAGTCTCAGCCAGGAGGTGGCCGGGCCAAGCAGGCTGCCTAATGTCCAGGTCCCTCCCCTACACCCGCAAAGACAAAGTGGCAGGAAGAGGAGTACCCTGGAGGAGGCTGCCATAGGCCTCTTTTGGAAGGCTACAGAGGCCCTGAGAACCCCCCACACGGTGGATGAGGACTTTGCTGGCATAACTGCCTGCAAAATGATGCAGATGGAGGAGGGCCAAGGACTCCTGTGTGAGTCCTTAATTTTGGAAGCTCTCAATAAGGGGTTGATGGGCCAATAACATCTGCTACCCACATTTGTGAACTCACACATGGTCCTCCTCCAGGTCCTACTAGTCCTCCTCGTCCTACTAGTCCTCCTCCTCCTCCAGGTCCTACTCCTCCTCCTGCCACATCTCCAACACCAGAGCCACAGCCGGGAAGGAAGCGTGGAAAGAAGACCAGAAAGTGATGACAATGGGTCCAGTCTGGTCTGGCAAAAGCCTCTTGTAGTACCACAGCCTGGGGACACAGATGTCATCTGCTGCTTTCATGATCTCTGGGACTTCTGGACCAGACTGCACTAAGTTAGATATGGACTCCTCAGGCCACCAATTTTTATGTTAAATAATTGATGTCTGCCCTGGGGGTCCAAGGCTTCGCTAATTTCAACTGTTTATCCAGCATTGCCTCCCTCTTTGTTTGGTTCTGAGCCCTTAATAAAGGAATTTTTGTTTCAATTATACTCTCCTATGTGTTTTTTCCTTCAAAAAGGACAGTTTGTTTGTGAGGATTCAGGTACATTTCTAAAGTACAATGTGAAATTAACAAGGGACACCAACACAAAACAATCTCCTTGAGATTAAATAATACAAGATAATAATGGTGTTGTGGTAACTTGACACACAAAACACACCCAAAAATATTATGGAGTAAAACTAAAAATAAAATAAAACAAAGATCAGCCTTGAAAAAAATACAAACCTAAAAAACAAAAAAAAACAGCCTTAAAAAAAAAAAAAAAAAAAAACCCAAAAATAATTTTGTCATATGTGACAAATCTAAATATATTGAGGGAGTCCCGATAAATACTAAAGAAAAGTTTGTGGGAAGTCTGTGTGAATATGAACAGCAAAACTACTTAATTCTTCTCACATTATAAAGAAGAAGAGAGTGCGCTGTATTAAACCATTTTTTACATTGCACCGTGACGAAAGTGCTGTATCCATTGCGAACGGTAATTTTACCAGACCGAGCTGTTCCGTCACGGAATTTCTTCTGAGCATGCGTGGCACTTTGTGCATCGGAACTGGCCACACACGGTCGGAATTGATGCGATCGGATTTTGTTGTCGGAAAATTTTATAGCCTGCTCTCAAACTTTGTGTGTCGGAAAATCCGATGGAAAATGTCTGATGGAGCCCACACACGGTCGGAATGTCCGACAACACGATCCAATCGGACATTTTACATCATAAAATCCGACCATGTGTACGGGGCATTAGTCCTCCAGCACTTCACATGCTGCAGACTGTTATGCCGCATATACACGGTCGGAATTTCCGACAGAGTCCAATGTGAGCTTTTCATCGTATATTCCGGCCGTGTCTATGCCCCATCGGACTTTTTCCGTCAAAAATTCAGATGGACTTAGATAAAGAACATGTTCTATATTTTTCTGACGGAAAAAATTACTATTGGAAAAAACGCTCGTCTGTATGCTGTTCCGACACACCAAAAACGATGCATGCTCTGAAGTAAGTACAAGACGGAAGCTATTGGCTACTGGCTATTGAACTTCCATTTTCTAGTCCCGTCGTACGTGTTGTACGTCACCACGTTCTGGACGGTCCGAATTTGGTGTGACCGTGTGTATGCAAGACAGCTTGAGCGGAATTCCGTCGGAACTCCGTCGGAAAAACCTTCAGAGTTTATTCCAACTGGAAAACCGGTCGTGTGTACAGGGCATCACTCCTCCAGACTAGCTAGCACCACATGGTTGGGCCTGACATTAACTCAGCCAGGCCTCAGTGGATTGCCTTTTGCTGGTAGGGCCCCTGGGCCCCTGTGGTGTAGAAATAGTTCAGGTGCTAGCTATCCTCTACTCCTGCCAGCCTCTCTGCTATGACCTCGCTCCACTGCCCTTCCCACAGTCCACTCTTCTGGTTCTGCACTCATCTCAAACTGCAAAATCCCAGTTCTCCCAGGTGTGCCTCCCCAGTTCTCCTGACTGTGCTCCACTCACCAGTCCTCCAGGCTGTGACCAGTTGTCCTCCCTGGAGTCTCTTAGCAGTGTTCTCTCCCCCTGTCCTCCACTTGCTCTCTCATGTGTTCTTCTTCTCTCCTCCTGGATGCACCCAAGCCCTGGCCTAAGGTCAACCTCCCAAGACTGAGGAGCTCCCCATGGGCCTCGACAGCCTCAAACTCTCTCACGCCAGCTCTTCCACCCGACCACACCTCCCCAGCTGGGATGACCCTGGGTATTTCAAGGAGGCCTGCCCCCTGCCAATCCAAGTTGAGGATTGGTCAAGTCTCCTCAAAATACACCAGGCAGCTCCACCTCTCCTCTCCGCCTTTCTTTCTAGCACCTTCTAGAAAGAAGAGGGAGGTGACAGTGATGCTACCTGGTGAGTCACCCAGCCCTGCCCTGAGCCACTCCCAGCCCAGAATGAAAACAAACAGGCCTAGCCACCAGCTAGGCCTGCCTAAATTTTCCTACTCTGCTAGAAAAAATCCTCACTCTAGCACCTACCTAACTAGAGGGTGCTACATAGGGCTATTGATGACAATGTCAGCGCATGAAATTGCATGACAATTGTGGATAACACACATAAAGAAAAATGTGCACAGGAGGTGTGAATCCAGCCATTAGGTAGGTAATTACCTTGTCAAATCACCTGCATATCTCTCTACAGATAGTTAGGCCCCTTTCACACTGGGGCGGTAGGGGGCATCGGCGGTAAAACAACGCTATTTTTAGCGCTGTTTTACCGAGGTATTCGGCCACTAGCGGTTTTAACCCCCCGCTGGCGGCCGAAAAAGGGTTAAAACCCCTCATATAGCGCGGCTATAGCCGTGGTATTACCGCGGTATAGCCGCGCTGTCCCATTGATTTCAATGGGAAGGAGCGGTTTAGGAGCGGTGAATACACCGCTCCAAAGATGCAACTTGCAAGAGATTTTTTTCTTCTCCTGCCAGCGCACTGCTTCAGTGTGAAAGCCCTCGGGCTTTCACACTGAACAAACAGCGGAGGCTGTTTAGGGGCGGTTTGCAGATGCTATTTTTAGCGCAATAACGCCTGCAAACCGCCCCAGTGTGAAAGGGGCCTTAGAGTTTAGTCCATACAAAAGCACAATGCCTTCTTGCTACAAGCTAAATTTATTGTTTCTTTTTTGCAGAAAATACATCATTGGAAGTTCATTTATGGTTTTCCTGTAAAAGACACTAAAACCTCATTTTGGTTTGGACCTCGTATTTCCTCTGTTTGCTAACAGGAATATTACTAGGCTTATGGATTGCATTCTTAGATCCTGCTATTTGCCATTGTAAGAAAACCATTTACAGGGAACTTCCAATGTGGTGGTAATGCAAATAGGTTATGTACAGCGAGCCAAGCTTTGTGGTACATGCATCCCCACAAAGCAGCATGTGAGATATCTGTTATCAAATCCATTAATCACATTTTTTTTCCAGATCCTTTTCTTCAATACTCATATTAAAAGCTAGCTTGGACTTTATTTGCAATACATAATTTCTAGTAAATACTGATAGCAAATTGAAACTATGAAAGTACAGTAAAACCTTGGATTGAAAGCAGTGCTGGGACAAGGTCAAACAGCGCCCAGGGCGAACATGCCGAGCTGCACCCCCCCCCCCCCATGACCAATTATCTTACACATACCTGATCATTATAACTACATACAGAGTGCAGGGATCAGTGTCAAGATTAGATAAATTACAAAGTATAAGGATCAGGAGCAAAGATAATGTACAGTGTGCAGGAGTCAGGAAAGGAAAACATACAGAGTGCAGGGGTAAGGTGTATGTACAGTAATATACAATGTGCAGGAGTCAAGAGCTGTAAACTGCAGAGTGCAGGGACCAGGAGTATATACACCCTAGTGCATAGCAGTACCCCTATAAATTATATCAAATTTAGTGTATGTGAAATTATCAAATATGACCAAGTGAATTATATATATCACATGAATATGGAACCAAAATACCATTGCTGCAAACAAAATTGTAAGGGGGCGAATCCCAGACTCCCGGTGCTGTAAGTGGAATACCAAAACATATAATGCGAACAACTCATAAATATTCAATTACATATGACATGTATGTGGGACCAAAATCCCTGTGCCGCAAAAACATTTTGTGAGGGAGTTAAGACCACACTCCTGGTGCTGTAAATAAAAAAATTAAATGCTATAACATATATGGTGAATAACTTCCAAATAATATTCAAATAACTCTAGTCAAATTTTTATGGTTCATTTACACACAATTTGGTGTTGGAGTTGCTCCCAAACTCCCAGTGCTGCAGATCAAACACACCATGCAAAGTACTATAAAGTGCACTATAAACAAACAGTCCACTAGAGGGCAAATGCTCTTGTGCACATTGCTGGATCGAGAGCACGTGGCCGACAGATTCCTCCATCCACACAAGTGGGGTGGATGTGGGAATTCCCCCTTACTGGGACACTGTATTCTGACAGCAGGGACTCTCCCCTATCAGAATACACTGAACAGCACAGCAGCTGTTTGGAAGCTATCAATTAGCTCTCCCTGCACACATTTTGTTTTTTATCCCTATGTGCTTCAGGACTGTCCAACATAAGGATTTGCAGGACCATCTATATCCGCGAGATTGCCCACACCCTTCAGGACCCGGGTGCCACTTGGAGGAATACAGTAATCCGTGAGATAACATCCTGTTTTTGAGCCAAGCACAGCCACTCACCACCCAAGCCTTATCCGACCCAACTTGGCGTATGCCCCTTTGGGTCCACCCCATCCGGTAAGCCTTTTCATCTCTCGGTGGGAGTGAGCTTGTCTGCATTTGGGATGCCGGAATTTTCTGTTTTAAATGTTTTCATGAGGACTACCCACTTTTATTGTTCATTTAAAATGTTTTCATGAGGACTACCCACTTTTATTGTTCATTTCCTAGATATGGTTGATCCCGTTCACTGCATATTGACTGGTCTATTGTTGTTCATGTTGGATATTGTATAGCGCTACACTTTTTCTTTGCTTTCCCCATTTATGCTTTGTTGGTCGTGTCAGCTGCTTTCGTTCCTTTTTTTCTTTGGGTAGCGCAGAATTATTTTGTATATATAATCAAAATTCAGCCCCCCCCACTGAACCAGATGAATTCTGATCAGTGTACCCAGTTTTACCTTGTCCTTTGCTGCTCCCTGCAGTGCTGTTACTGGTCCCCTACAGTGACAGTGGTCACACTCCAGCCTCTACTTTGGACCAATTAGGGTTAATCTTCCTGTAGATGTGATGATGTTCCTGCCCCGCCCATATGTAGTACCATCACTAGGACTATACTAGCTCCGATCTGGGGGGGGACTCACAGGTACTCAAGAAATACACCCCTGGAAAGGGGTGTATTTGCAGCTGCAGAACAGCAAGCAGGATCACATAATCATTCATTTAGGCAGGCAACAGGGGCATACAAGTGTCACAGCTAGGTTTTGTGAACAGATTTTTCTTCTCACAACCTAGCGCCCCACCCCCCCCCCCCACACTGCGCCCAGGGCAGAAGTGTCGCCCGCCTACCCCTTGTACCAGCCCTGTTTGAGAGTAACTTGGTTTGAGAGTGTTTTGCAAGGCAAGCAACATTTTTTTATAAATTCTGACTTGATAAACAAGCGGTGTCTTGATATACAAGTAGCATCACGTCACAACTGAGTATAAAAGAGAAGAGAGGTGCCCCTAAATTTAGCAATATGGTTACATGTGCAGCGCTTACCCCTGAAGGAGCGGCTGATTATAGCTATATCCGTAATTCACGTTTACCTTCCAACCCTCGCAGCCCATAGATTCATAACTCGCAGTCCTTAATGCTTTTTCTCTTGCTTTATTCATGAACATAAACTGGGATGGGAGAAGGAGTTCCTTTGAGATGCTCTTTGTTACATTATCATCTTTCAATGGCTCTTTAGAGGAATCAATCGCGAATAGTTAGGAAATCACTTTGTGTGATTTCTTCAATCAGGGAAGATGGAAGTAGATTTGATAGAGAATAATTGAAAAGAGTCACTCTGAATAACATCTTCGTCTGCATGACTTTTAAAGAACAGTCTGTATCTCTATATGTGTGCTTGCAGCTTCACCGCTACCGTTTTACCACTACTTCCCAGCTATATGGTACTTCCAAGCTGAGCTAAAGAAAAGTCACTCTGAATAACTCTTCCCGCTTGACTTATTGGAATCCCGGGGCATTGCTGAACCCAAAGTCATAGGCCATCACCGCCAATCTCACTGACTTGCGCACCAACAACCCTCAGCTTCTGGTAGTACCCTTCCCTTGGGCTTTTCACTCACTTGATCAATAACCCGTGTGTCGCTCATAAGCGATCGATCACCCAGTTGTCCTCCGCTTAGTTTACTATTTCTTCTGCATGGTTCCTCTGTTCCATTTTCTTCCTTTATGGACTGCTCCCTTCCCTGCAGGGGCGTCCTATGGCACCAGCGACCATATGCTGTCCGGTGTCACTAACTCTGCTGTGAGTCCCGGTAAAGCCCCCCCACCCTCCTCAGAGGGGGGCCCGTTGGCTCCCCAGGAGGGGGAACCTCTGGCTTGGCTCTCTCTGGAAAAACTCTCCTGAACAGGAACTCCTCACTGACCATGTGACCTGACTTTTATATGAGTCCTTTTGAAGACGTCATTTATGACAAAACATGTAGGGCGTGGCTACGCACTACACGCCATAACATCGTACGCCCCATGGTTATATTGCACACGGGTGTTCGTTACTGTTTTTACTTGCTGGCTTTTTAACATGTTTTTATGGCGGAGGAGTGTTCTCCGCATGTTTGAGCAATAAAAGGCTTATTTATTCATACTACACCATTGGAGTTTTTCTGCACTCATGGCCCTTTGGACCAGTGAGTTTTTTTTAGATTGACCTGCCTGCCCTAGGAACACTACAGATATCCCTGCAGAGGGTTGTATCTGCCTGTGTGTTTGACCTTGCCACAGAGGAGGTCCATCGGTTCTGGTAAGCGCATAACCTTATTGTTACCTGGATGCACCTGGAGTCTGGACGTTCCCTTCACATCTCGCTCTTCCCCTTCCCTCTCATGCGGGCTGAGGTGGTTGAATTTCGGATGTGGGATCCCCGTCTTTTGGACTCACTCACCTGTCTTCTTTCACTGAACTTTTGTTTATGAATGGACTTTATTCATCTTCCAAGCATTTTATGAACTTTCACCATCATTCTCTGATTTAATTAATTATTTTTTTCACATATGGATTCACTTATATAGGATAGCCATTATATTGCAAGCGCACTTAATTTTTTCTTTTTCTTATATGAGAGTCCTGCCTCTTGCCAAGCAAATTAATGATTGGCCGAGACGAACATACAAACTACCTGCCACTCAAATGGAAATTAACAACAGACAGGCCTGCTGTAATAGCACAAGCCTGTTTAAATATACCTGACATAGAAACTACCAGGAAGGGTCACCTACCTAAAAGTAGGTGCCCGCTACACATGTAATGAAGGTACAACATTTAGCAACTTACATGGTTGATGATTAAAACAGGCACATCTAAGTATGCAGGCATCCGGGTTAAAGCTGTCCACATAGACCATCCTCTGCACCGCCATCAACTTCATCCCTTCCACACTGCACTCCACGAGTGCTTGAAGCCTCTCTATTAGATCGCTCTACTGCAGGGTAGTCTTCCCGGTCACGATTGTAGACTGACATCGGTGACAGCCGGCGGTGTGGAGGATGGTCTTTGTGGACAGCTTTACCCCAGATGCCTGCATACTTAGATGTGCCTCTTTTAATAATCAACCATGTGAGTTGGAAAATGTTGTACCTTCGTTAAATGTAACCATATTGCTACACTAGAGGCGCCTCTCTTCTGTTTTATACTCTGTGGCTCCTGCTGGATTTTGCTTCTAATCCCCTTGTGGATGCTTCCATTTGTGGATGGACATTTTATGGTTACAAAACTTGGTCACATTGCTATAATCTTTTTATATGGACTATAAACATAAGGACTTATGAATAAATGGTTGTGGAACAAATTGTTTGAGTTTCCATTATTTCTTATGGGGAAATTCGGTTTGATATACAAGGGCTTTGGATTACAAGCATGTTTCCGGAACTAATTATGTCGAAATCCAAGATTTTACTGTACATAATTTATCACAAGGGAATAAGATGAAGTCCAATAACATTTGCAAAATTGATTTATCTTTAGAGCTATAAAACTCCTTATTGACTAATGCTAATCACAGTTTTTAGACAGGCACAGTGATGTAAAGGATAAAATTATGTCATAATTAGATTATGTGTTTGTTATATTGATTGATCCTCTGTCTGCCGCTAAGTCTTTATTTAATTTATATTTTGCCTAAAAATCTGTATTTAAAGTGTGTGTGTGTGTGTGTGTATATATATATATATATATATATATATATATATATATATATATATATATATATATATATATATATATATACATATATACAGACAAATATTTCTGTTATTTTTTGATAGAGTAAAGCTGGCCATACACCATACAATTTTCCTGTTTAATTTTCTTTAGATTTACCTTCAACTATGTAGTACAAGGGCCTGCCTGATTGCATCCAAATTGAAAGTGTTTAGGTTTGACCTCCTATTATATGGTTTTGGTAAATCTAAAGGAAAGTTGAACAGGAAAATTGAATAGTGTATGGCCAGCCTTAGGAATGGTTACACCCCTTGTCGGCTTATTTTTTGCTGCTGTGTCCTGTTGGAGAGTCTCCCTTTACTGCCTGTCCTGGAGACATAGTGGGAAATAAAAAGTAATGTGTTCCAATAAAGGAACCCCCCCCCCCCTTTCCCCAATAGACAGTGCATTTAATAAGACCCTTAAGACATGCATGCACACTGTTGTTTTTTCTTAGTGTTTTGCATTTTCAGCATGCATTGCTATATATTTCTACATGCCCCACATATTCTACTTAGAGAGACCACAGACAATTTTGACTATAGATACACTGCAAGTCTGTGCTTGTCTTAATCACTTTATAACATTGGCTATTTTATTGCTTTTTGAACAAAGCAAAATTTTCAATTTTTCTGTGTGCATTTTTATCTCCCAAAAATGTTTTAATTGCTATATTTATACAACAATTACACTTTTTGTTAATCTACACAAAAACGAATCCATTGGATAATTTCAGGCAACAATTAACTGTCACTCTTTTGTGTAATTAAATGTATTAACCACTGCCCATATAGTCATTTGACTTATTGGACTATTGCAAACTTCCAGTTGAACTACTGTATGGGCAAAATAATAAATGACACATATGATGCAATCTGTCAATTGCATCAGCCTCCCCTGTAACTAAGCTTTATTACCTGTTTATTCTGACATTTTTCAAATTGAAGGACACACGGAGGCTAGTGCCCTGCCGTTTAGTGTGCTTCTGATTCTCCCAAACTCTTGAGGACCATTGTTGGGCACATTTGTTTATTCTGGACTATAGAGCTCAGCTGAAGACCTACGTATTGGATGTGTTTTTGTGCTACACTTCTGGTGATTTTTCTATTAAAAAAAACAAGGAAAGGGGCACCTCTGAGTATGTATCATAAACAATTTACTATAAAAGCAATATCCACTTACATGGAAAGAAGTACAGTTGAACTTGAATGCATCTCTGGGCTGAAGAGGTGGGACTACAGGTCAGAGTAAGTCTGCTTCAAGCTTGGAGGGTGCAGCACAACAAAACCCAGGAAGGATAGGGTAGTACTACAGGTCACAGCAAGTCCTCTTTATTGCTGACTAGGGATGGGCCGAACGGACCCCTGTTCGGTTCGGACCAGAACGTCCGAACACCTCGAAAGTTCGGACCCGAATAACAAACCCCATTAAAGTCAATGGGACCAGAACGTCAAATATAAAAAGTGCCCATTTTGAAGGCTTAAATGCAAGTAATTAGGCATACAATGGTTATAGGGGTCCGGGTCCTGCCCTGGGGGATATGGATCAATATAAAAAAAGGTTGTGGAAAAAGTCATTTTTAAATGAGCAGTGATTTTTTTATTTTTAAAGTGAAAGCCTAAAAATGAAAAATTCCTTCCAATATAGTGCCAGGGGGTCCCCTTAGTCTAATACCCCGTACACACGGTCGGACTTTGTTCGGACATTCCGACAACAAAATCCTAGGATTTTTTCCGACGGATGTTGGCTCAAACTTGTCTTGCATACACACAGTCACACAAAGTTGTCGGAAAATCAGATCGTTCTAAACGCGGTGGCATAAAACACGTACGTCGGGACTATAAACTGGGCAGTGGCCAATAGCTTTCATCCCTTTATTTATTCTGAACATGCTTGGCACTTTGTCCGTCGGATTTGTGTACACACGATCGGAATTTCCGACAATGGATTTTGTTGTCGGAAAACTTTATATCCTGCTCTCAAAATTTGTGGGTCGGAAAATCTGATGGAAAATGTGTGATGGAGCCTACACACGATTGGAATTTCCGACAACAAGGTCCTATCACACATTTTCCGTCGGAAAATCCGACCGTGTGTACGGGGCATAACTGTAAAGTGGCAGATCTGTACCATGTCTACAATCTGCTGCAGCAATCATTGAATTTATAAAGCCAAAAAAAAATGACATTTTTCCTGCAAGCTGCCTTTATTTTGCAACAGATTGGGAGCCAGTGTTTATGATGAGGCCACAATGTAGTGCACTGGGAACAAGATTAGAGATTTTTTGGATACATTCTGGTGTCACTTTAACTTTGGATAGAAGTTACGGGTGTGTTAAAATTGGTCTTTGGGTGTCAGTGGCGCCTTCCCACAGCAACCCTATAGAGATAATCTTGATGAAAGCAAGAATTTGCCTTGCTGTAAAAAGTTGCAATGATATGCACCTGTCAAACAGGTACAGAAAAATTGGTCTTTGGGTGTCGGTGGCGCCTTCCCACCATAACCCTATAGAGGTACTCTTGATGAAAGCAAGAATTTGCCTTGTTGTAAAAAATTACAATGGTATGCACCTGTCAGACAGGTGCAGAAAAATTGGCCTTTGGCTGTCGGTGATGCCTTCCCACTGTAACACTATAGAGGTACTCTTGATGAAAGCAAGAATTTGCCTTACTGTAAAAAATTGCAATGATATGCACCTGTCAGACAGGTGAAGAAAAATTGGTCTTTGGGTGTTAATTGTGCCCATGAAACCTATACCAAAAACATTCTTCCAGATTAAATTATTGAA
The DNA here is from genome assembly GCA_037952925.1 of Lithobates clamitans. Taxonomy (NCBI): domain Eukaryota; kingdom Metazoa; phylum Chordata; class Amphibia; order Anura; family Ranidae; genus Lithobates; species Lithobates clamitans. Next base: position 460,583 of record JBBGZY010001579.1, on the reverse strand, counting down.
CACCCTAAAAGCTAGGCAGCCTCAAAGTCCTGCAAAGATTCCACATCCCAAAAAGACTTAATCGGTGACATTGTCATCAGGGGCTTCATAGCTGGTAATCCAGGACTGATTTTTTTTTTATAAAAGTCAAACGGTCCACAGATTCTATGGACAGACGTGTTCTATGATCAGTAAAGAAACACTGGATGCAGGGCAGCCCAACAACTCAATAGCATACTGGGCAAGTTCTGGCCAGTATTCTCATGACCCAGTAAGCGAGTGGATCATCAGCTGGAAAGCCCTCCATCTCTGTTTTGGCCCCAAGGTAATTGTCCACCTTCTGATGCAGATGCTGCCGATGGGATGTGGAAGCTGACAGCCCTGGGCAGCAAGGACTATGAAAATTCCAAAATGCCTCACTTAGGCGGATGCCTTCTCCAACGCTCCTTTCTTGACCAACGGAAGACTCAAAACTACGATTTCCACCACACTGTAACCTACTAGAATCAGGAAAAACGTTCAATAAAATCCTCTTTAATGTGTCCTCAAGAGATTTTATCCTCTGCACTCTCTGTGGGGACGGGATGAGTTCAGAGACCTTCCTCTTATAACGGTGATCAAAGAGGGTTGCCAACCAGTAATCATCCTTCTTCTTTATGCCACTATGCCACGTATTCTTGGGTCCTTTCACAAGCTTTGAAGCATGAGGTTGCCCATGCGCCTCAAATTTGCAGAGGCTTGAGAAGCAGACTCCTCGGGGTCACTCAGGATGACAGCATCTGGAACTTCCTCCTCCCAGCCACGTACTACTCCCAAGGGTCCTGGGGTTGGAAAGCCCTTGCTTACAGATTGACACATGTCTTCCTCTTCTTCAAAGCCTATGAAAGTGCCAGAATCCTCCTCCTCATCCTCCTCCCCTCTCTCCTCCTGTGTGTTCTATGAGATAGGAATGATGGTGTCTGCATAAAGTGGGCCTTGAGAGGAAAGGAAGTCCTACTCTTCCTCTTGCTGCTCTACCTCCAGTGCTCTGTCCATAATGCCACGCAGAGTCTGCTCCAGCAGGAACACAAAAAGGATTGTCACTGATGCATGCACTGTCACTGCTCACCATCCTTGTGGCCTCCTCAAATGGTGACAATACAGTGCATGCATCCTTAATGATCAGCCATTGGCGTGGGAAAAAAAAGCAGAGGCAGCCTGAGCCTGTCGTCGTGCCGTACTGACACAAGTACTCGTTGACGGCCCTCTGCTGTAGCATTCCCAAAGTTGAGTTCCACCTGGTGGGCATGTCACAAATCAGGCGGTTTACGGGCAGGTGGAATTCCCGCTGAATTTCAGCCAACCGAGCACTGGCTGTGTATGACTGCCTGAAATGGCTACAGACTCTTCTGGCCTGCTTTAGTACATCTTGCAACCCTGGGTACGTACTTAGGAAACGCTGCACCACCAAATTGAGGACATGTGCCAGGCATGGCACATGTGTCAACTTTCCCTGTCTAAGGGCGGACAGGAGGTTTGAGCCATTATAGGACACCACCATTCCTGGCTCCAGCTGGCGTGGTGTGAACCACCTCTGGGCCTGTCTTTGCAGAGCTGCAAGAATCTCAGCTCTGGTGTAGTTCATGTCCCCTAAACACATCAGCTGAAGCACTGCATGGCACCTTTTAGCCTGACTCTGGGAAAAGCCTTTTGAACGCTTAGGGGGTACCTGATGTTCATAAGACAATTCTGCAGAGGAGGGCATGGAGGTGGCGGAGGAAGAGGAGGAGGGGGTAGAGCTCACAGGTCTGGTATCATCACCACCAGCTGTATGGAGACATGGGGGCACAACAAGCCCCCCTCCCCCTCTTCCCCTCCTTTTTCTTTTCTTTTTCCTCTGGCTCACTGTTCATACACCACAATTCTCTTTTTTAGTCTGTCCTCGATTGCTGTGACCGCCTCGGGTATCGCCCCTCCCCCAGTCCTCGGGACCTTCTACCTCAGCTCCCGTTTTGGAGCTGTGTCCGGATTGCTCGTGTGGCCCTACCACCATATGGGCACTACATCAAACCTCAGCAAGTAAGCCTCGGTTACAGGGGGTGACACCCCACCCCTAACCTTGTCTTTCTTCTTAACGTTATTATTTTTATATCTACATTATTTCTACAGATATCACACATGCTTGCTCCTGACGAGTGGCACTAAGCCACGAAACTCTAATGCCGCGTACACACGGTCGGATTTTTTATCTACAAAAGTCCGACAGCCGTCCGACAGACTTTCGGCGGACTTTCGGCGGACTTGCGGCGGACTTGTTGCAGACTTTCTAACGAACGGACTTGCCTACACACGACCACACAAAAGTCCGACGGATTCGTACGTGATGACGTACACCGGACTAAAATAAGGAAGTTGATAGCCAGTAGCCAATAGCTGCCCTAGCGTGGCTTTTTGTCCGTCGGACTAGCACACAGACGAGCGGATTTCGGGGTCCGTCGTAGTTACGACGTAAAGATTTGAAGCATGTTTCAAATCTAAAGTACGTCGGATTTGAGGCTAAAAAAGTACGTTGAAAGTCCGGAGAAGCCCACACACGATCGGATTACCAGCCAGCTTTAGTCCGTCAGCGTCCGTTGGACTTTTGTAGCTGAAAAGTCCGACCGTGTGTACGCGGCTATAGAGCTATCGTTTGTCATGTTCATATCAACTTTACCAAGATTTATCAAGCTACTATGTATTTATCTTCTCCGTTCCAATGAGACCATAGGTATAGGTATGAATTAGTGCATATACCCTTTTGTCTTATGATGAACTAAGGAATTTGATGTTTCATAACATGTGAGATTACCATTGTTTTTTACATGTTGTCCAGCATATATCACTGTTATCATTATACATGTTTACATGGATGATCCTCAATGGCTAAATCAGTGTGTGTGTATATATATGTATATATATATATATATATATATATATATATATATAATGACAGTGTCCAATCATGACTCTGACAGTGCTCTGTGCCCTGACTGGCTGAAGCTTTCACTGCTTCAGCCAATCACAGCTTGCAATGCAATGTTCAGTGCTGCAATGCCTTGTGGTCAGTTCGGGGGGCGAACAAACGGTTGAACGACCCGTTTCTGTGGCTGTTAGCCGAACGTCCGATCAACGAAAGTTTGGCCCGAACTTATGCTCGGGCCGAACCGTTCGCCCGTCCCTATTGTTGGCAGAGTGCAGCACATCAACAGCTCAGAAGGGGTGAGATGAGATTTCAATTTGTCTGCTAGGCAGGATATGGATTACAGAAAGGATAAGGATGATGAAGCGCCAGAGCCTGTGATAAGCCGCACTGTAGGTTCCTGTCCGGTGTCTGCAGTGATGGAAGACGACCGTGTGGTGAGGATCTAGAATGAGGCTTGGAAAGCAAACAGCGTGGTGCTGGGCTGTGACGTCACTATAATGCGACGCGTTTCTGAGCGGGTGCGTGCTATGAATGGTATGATAGCCACGCTTCTTTTTCAAGCATCTTTCTATAAATACCTCAAATTTAAAAGATACTGCCATATGGACATCTTATAGTTTCTGAGACACACTCTACCAGATTCACAATTTCACAAACATCCACAAGTGTTGCTACGAGGCCCTCCTGTCTTTGGCTTTTCCCAAGTCCACTATATCCATCCTGGGACTGGAAGTGGTGATATATATCCCTTGTTGTTTTTACTTGGTTTTCATGGTTTGGAGCTTAGGTGCACTATCAGGGAAGCATATCCTGTCTACATAGTTACATATAGTTACATAGTAGGTGAGGTTGAAAAAAGACACAAGTCCAACCCATGTTTGTTATTATATGTCAGTATTACATTGTATATCCCTGTATGTAGCGGTAGTTCAGGTCGTTCTATATGGTCTATATGCACATATTTGTACTTCACCTTTTCCTAATGAAGCAGGCCACAGAGCCTGAGAAGCACATTGAAGAATTGTGCACACCATACCAAGCGGACCGCTTGCCCTCCATGAAAATGGGTTATTTGCAATCCTGGAAAGGAATGTAGTATTGTTATATGTGAAATTTGCAGGGGTACTGTATGGGTGCAAATTATTTTGCCTTATGCAATATACATACATATAATTTTACAAACTGACTATACATCTGCGCTTGATAAAATCCTGTTTGGTTTCATCATCGTTATTAACAAAATATTGAGAATATACAGTATATTTTAATGAAAGTGCTTATTTTAAACAAAGGTGACTTTAAGTAGCACCTGAAAAGTTCCAAGTGTCTTCATTCTTTGTACAATAAATAATATTTAGGGGATATGGTGCAATTTGATAGTTTACATCTATCAATGGATTCATATACTGCATAGAGTCCTGATACTCATCCCGTGAATAAACATGGATAACATAATGGGGATGATGTATTTTGCAGTATATTATTACTGCTTCCTCAGGAGTACTTTTGGAGATCACAATATTAGTGACACTCTGACAAACTTAGTAACACACTGACAAACGCAGGCTCCAGTGTAGGGATCATTTTACTGTACATTGCAGGCATCAGAAAAAAAATGCAGGTGGGAGGGTTTAAGGAACAGGATACCCTAGGCACAAGAAAAACTCAGAGGACAGTTTCCTGAAAAATGAAAGTATTAAAATTCTCTTTAGTAATACTGATAAACTGTGGACAGCGAAATAAATCTGTGACTTTATAAGAGCAGTCACAGTCTCTCTGTAACCTGAGTATTTCAAAAACTGCTGATCTACTGGGATTTTCACGCACAACCATCTCTAGGGTTTATAGAGAATAGTCAGAAAAAAAGAAAGTATCAAGTGAGAGGCAGTTGTGTGGATGAAAATGCCTTGTTGATGTCACAGATCAGAGGAGAATGGGCAGACTGGTTTGAGATGATAGAAAGGCAACAGTAACTCAAATAATCACTCGTTACAAGCAAGGTGTGCAGAATACCATCTCTGAACATACAAAACATCAAACCTTGAAGCAGATGGGCTACAGAAGCAGAAGATCACATGGAGCACCACTCCTGTCAGCTAAGAACAGGAAACTGAGGCTACGATTTGCACAGCCTCACCAAAATTGGACAATAAAAGATTGGAAAAACGTTGCCTGGTCTGATGAGTCTTGATTTCAGCTGCGACATTCAGATTGTAGGGTCAGAATTTGGCGTAAACAACATAAAATTATGGATCCATCCTGCTTTGTATCAACAGTTCAGGCTGGTGGTGTAATGTGTGCAAGATATTTTCTTGGCACACTTTGGGCCCCTAATGCCATGTACACACGTGCGGACTTTCTGACCGGACTGGTCCGACGGAAAAAATCCGTCGGACAATCCAATTGTGTGTGTGGGCTTCATCGGACCTTCAGCGGACTTTTTCTGTCGAAAATCAGACGGACTTTAGATTTAGAACATGTTTCAAATCTTTCCGACGGACTCGAGTCCGATCGAAAAATCAGTTTGTCTGTATGCTAGTCTGACGGACAAAAAAACAACGCAAGGGCAGCTATTGGCTACTGGCTATAAACTTCCTTATTCTAGTCCAGTTGTACGTCATCACGTTCAAACAACCGGACTTTCGAACGGACTTTAGTCCGTTCGTGTGTGCGCGCAAGTCCGGTCGTTCGCAAGTTCGTCGTAACTCTGTCGGAAAGACCGTTGGACGTTTGATGCTCAAAAGTCCGCCGTGTGTACACGGCATTAGTATCAATTGAGCATTGTTTAAACACCACGGCCTACCTGAGTATTGTTCCTGACCATGTCCATTCCTTTTTGACTACAATGTACCCATCTTCTGATCACTACTTCCAGCAGGATAATGCAACATGTCACAAAGCTAAAATCATATCAAACTGTTTTTTTTTTACATGACAATCAGTTCACTGTACTCCAATAGAGCAGAACTAGGGGCTAAATAGACTGCACAGTTATGACCCGTACACACGGTCGGATTTTCCAACGGAAAATGTTAGATAGGAGCCTTTTGTCAGAAATTCCGACCATGTGTAGGCTCCATCGGACAGTTTCCATCGCAATTTCCGTTGCACAAAATTTGAGATCTGGTTCTAAAATTTTCCGACAACAAAATCCATGTAAATTCTGATTGTGTGTAAACAATTCCAACGCACAAAGTGCTACCTACGCATGCTCAGAATAAATTACGAGATGGAAGCGCTCGGTCTGGTAAAACTACCGTTCGCAATGGAGATAGCACATTCGTCACGCTGCAATTTTTTAAATAGTTTAATGCAGAGCATTCTCTTCTTCTTTAGAATGCTAGAAGAATGAAGTTGTTTTGCTGCTCATATTCACACAGATTTCTCACAAACTGATTTCTTTTATATTTCTCGTGATCTCATGAATAATATTAATTTGTGTTTTGTCACATCTCCATAATAATTTTTTTTTTTTGTTTTTTTTTTCCTTTTTTTATCAAAATCTGCATTTTTTTTCTAGCGCTCTCTATAATATTTCTCGTGTTGTGTGTCAAGTTAACACAACAAAATTATTATCTTGTATTTTTTTACCTCAACGAGGTTGGTTGGTGTCCCTTGTTAATCTGACCTTGTTTTTTTTAAATGTACCTGCCTACTCACAAACAAACTGTCCTTTTGAACTAAAACACATAGCCAAGTATTTGTGAAAAAGAAATAGCCATTTATTCTGGGTCATAACAAAATAAAGAGGAAGGTAACGCTGGAGAAACTGCTGAAATTTGCGAAGCCTTTGTACCCCAGGGCACACATCATTTATTTTACAGTCAAAATTGGTGGCCTGAGGAGTCCATATAATAGTTAGCACAATCCTGTCCAGGACAACAAGAGATCAGGAACAGCAGCAGATGACATATCTGTCCCCAGGCTGTGGTCATACAACAGCCTGCGTCTTTTGCCAGTCCAGACTGGACCCAGGCCATCACTCTCTTGTCTTCCTTAGACACTTCCTTCCAGGGTGTGGCTCTGGTGTTGGAGTTGTGGCAGTAGGTGGAGGAGGAGGAGGTGGAGGAGGAGGACTTGGAGGAGGTGGAGAAGGAGGACTTGGAGGAGGAGGACCTGGAGGAGGACCATGGTTAAACTCACAGACGTGGCTTTGGCTTGTGAGTTCACCCCTCAACCCCTTATTTAGAACTTGTAACATAACTTTCTCACATAAAAGGCGTTGACCCTTCTCCATTTCCAGCATTTTGCAGGCTCTCATGTAGGCAAAGTCCTCTTGAACACTGGGGGGGTTTCTGAGGGTAGCCTTCAGAAATAGGCCAATTGCTGCTTCCTTCAGGTTACTCCTCTTCCTGGCCCTTTTTTGTGGTAAGCTGAGGACCTGGGATTCGGGCAGGCTACTGGGCACGGGCACCTCCTGGCTGCCACTTACCCCCGCCAAATCCTGGCTGCCACTTTCCACGGCCTCCTCCTGGCTGAGACTTTCCTGTGTATGAAAAAAGGACATAGTTTTAGTTTTTGGTTCATCAATCACACACAATTTTCAGCTCATGACATTGAATGTTTGTGAATTGAATGTTAATAAATAGAAAAGACTATCATTCTGACCCCAGCATTTTTCATTCTTGTCCCAATCATTTGTGGCCACTACTATCTATTGATACGTAAAACACTTTGTGAAATCAGAAATTCGTTATCAAAACTAACATATATCTAACATCATTAATTTGACAAACAGAAATATTTTGAAGAATGCTATACCTGACTCAAGCTGGGCTTCTCCACATGTTGCTGTCTGGAAGGCCCAGGTTGGTCATCGTAAGCCTCAGCTGGGGGGGAAGGAAGCCTTGAAGGAAGACTGGAAAGTGCTGGCCTGGCTTCAGTCTGGCCTGCCAGAAAATGCAGTCTGTCATAGTACCACAGCCTGGGTACATAAATGTCATCTGCTGCAGCTCCTAATCTCAGGGAATCCTGGACCTTCTTGCGCTCCCTGTTATAAGTGCTCCTCATGCCACTAATTAGGGACTTCAAATAGGGGATGTCTGCCGTGGGGATCACCGGCTTCCCAAATTCCAGCAATTGATCCAGCGCTGCCTTCCTCTTTGGTTTATTGTTATAAAACGGGTGGTTTACCTGCCACAAACAGGGCAGCTCCCTGTACATATCAATGAATATGGGGATAAAGTCCTCATCGTTGAAAAGATCCATTTTCTCTGCAAGACACAACACAAGACAAACCCTAATGTCAGGCAAAACTCTCCTAATCTTGACCCAATATAGGCCTCAATCTATAAGCAGTATAGGCCACTGATGCACCAACTTAAAATTGTACCTTCGTTATAACGATCGTCGCTTCTGTTACTTCGTCCTCCTCACAGATTGTACATACGACGCACGCGTGTTATGCTTTATATACACTGCGCATGCGTGAAACTCCACCCACCCCTGATGTTCTTTGTAGTCTATTCCCTGCCCCTTCTCTTTCGCTGCAGTGGGAGAGCACATGGTGGAGAGACAACAGGTGCATGTAGAGGAGAGCAGCAACGACCAAAGGCCGGAGCCCCAGAACCTCATGATCCCGGAGGAGATTGAAGGCCTCAAATATGTCCTTTGTAGAGATAGTGGAGATGGTGGACATCTTGAAGGACCCAAACCCAAATGTGAGAGGCCAGGATCGTGCCTAAAGTTGTGAAGTCTGCAGAGGAATTTTGGGGTACGGCAATCCAAGGATCAACTGAGGAAACAATGGTCAGACCTCAAATTGAGGGAGCAGGATCAGTACAGAAGAATCAAGAGTGCTGCAAAAAAGTAAGTATTTTGTCGTGTGTTCCTATTCTTCTTCTTAACATTTGTGCTGCCCCATGTGCTTTTCTTTACTGTTGTACATTTTAAAATGGCTACTTTCATGTTCATGGGCACAGTAATCGGTCATAGGAAACATCGTTCGTTCACCCACTTTAAGATGTTTTTGGCAGATACAGGTTAACTACATTTGTTCATGCCTATTTGTATTAAAATAAGTTTGTTGTCTAGATGGGTTTGTAACTACAATGAAATGTAAACTTGATTCTGTGTAAGGAGAGGACACTCAGCAGCTGTTTACACATCTGGACGCAGGAGCACTAGTGTGGGACACCAGAACAAACTTTTTAGGGTGTCCCACACAGAACCTAGGAGAACCTAGAAGAACCTAGGAGACAGCTAAAAGAAAAGCAGACAGTAAATCAAAGGAAATCTTCTTTCGTTTCTGGCATATCAATAACCTCCCTAACCGCAAAGTACTCGACATACTTCTGTCTTACTTCGCAGGCGCTTTGAGGGGGCAAGCCAAGACGGCCAGCTTCAAGTGCCATCAGGGTTTCTTCTTGAAGTCTGGCCTCAGGCACAACTGAGGCCACATAGTTCATTGAATTTCTCCTTAAATAGTTGTGTAGAATACAGCTGGCCATTATCCTGAAAACGTTCTCCACCACTCTTCTGGCTCTGGTCAGACAGTTATAAACCCTTTGGTTCGGGGTGAGGGTCCTCAAAACGGTCGGCTGGTCAGAACGAACTAACAGAAAACACTGAAAAACAGAAAGGCCGGAGCTGAAAATCAAAAACGAGTGGACAAGAACGCACTGAGAATCAAATACGTAATGGAAATACGAACCCACAAGCACAAACTAAAGAGCAGTAACAATCGGAAAAGCAGGAGGCTGAAAAGCGCAAATTGTCTGTCACCAAACTTCTACTAACAGGAGATTAGCGGAAGGAGCCCAAAGGGTGGCGCACTTGGTTTTGAACATCCTCTTACTAGTGCCGTCGTACGTGTTGTACGTCACCGCGTTCTTGACGTTTGGAATTTCCGACCAACTTTGTGTGACCGTGTGTATGCAAGACAAGTTTCAGCCAACATCCGTCGGAAAAAAAACATGGATTTTGTTGTCGGAATGTCCGATCGCATGTACGACGCATTATATGCATAAGTGTTGACAGAGAATGTTCTGACAGGATGAACAAGGGTATTGTACCTCAATCTGTTGCTGCTTCTTCACTGTCCAATTACATGGCAGGTAAAACACCACAATATGTGTACCTTTGACATTTTGCTTAGCTGTTTGCCCAGATTTCGGTATTTAGCATACAACAATGGTCTTTGTTCTTATGGCACAAAAAGAGATACATGGCTAAGTTTGATGAGATGTTTGGTTTTTTTTTGTGTGTGTGGGAAGCAAAATATTGGAAAAAAATATTTTAAGATAATGAGTTTTGGAGATCAGATGTTTGTGTTTAGTCTGTAAGGTTTATACACATAAACCAAAATAGAAAATTAAGAATTGCCTAGAGGGGACATTTTCTACAAGCATATTTAGAAAACAAAGTAATATATTTTTATATATGACTTAACCTAATCTATCAAATAATTTGTGGAATGAATAACTGAATGCTAAAATCATATTATTAGCTTAGTCTTTGCAAAATGTGCAGTTTTAGATGAACAGGGCTTTAAAATCCCGTTGGAGCTTTATCAGTTTTGCTAGATTGCAAAGTGAAATGTTAACCCTCAAATTAATTGTCAATTGCATTATTTTTATATTTCGAACTTAGGATTGTTTAGACTTCTCATGAGAAATGGATTATTATTATTATTATGATTTGCCACAGTATGCGTATTGATGATTAAAAGCTGGTTATAGTACTTTATATTTTCAAGTGTATATATTACACTGTGAGTAATCGCTAGAGGACCCAAGTCCATACTACCAAGCTGCCCATCCAGCTAGGCTATTGGAATGGTGTGCCCCTCACCCAGGCAAACTATGGGTATGTTTAAAGCAGGATTATACACCCTTCCTTCTACAGAGTCTCTCTTAGAGTCTTGATCAAATAGCCTTGGAGATCAGGCACCACTTGTTGATAGGTCCTGCATATTTAACTACAAGCAAGCTCTTTACATTTTCTTCAATTCCATCTCCCATACATTAGGATCTCCAGCTTTGCTACTGGGCTACTCTGACATCCAATTTCTCAAGTTAGCTAGAACAAGTTCCTTTACAGCCCTACATTTTACCTTGGAAAGGTATTTTTTTATTTTATGGTTTAAATGTTTTTATTAGAACTTTTTCATGAAATACAATAATAGATGAGCAGAACAGTGTGTATGTATAACCATAGCGACAAAGTCTAGTACATCTTCAACAGGTAATTAAAATGAGAGAGGCATAAAATCTGTAACCTAACTGACAGGTACCACTGGTACACTTTGAGTGAACAGGACAGTATCATCAGGGTGTTTTAAAGTGGGATTCCAGTAACGAGATCTGATACGAAGGAGTGACCCTTCCACTAGTGACTCTGGAACCCAGGACTACCCAGCTAGCCGCACCGGGTCCAATCATTTACTGGGGGAAGTATGAATAGCAACTGGGAGATAGCTGCTGGACCTCCCAATGGGCTTCACGCACTCCACCCCTCTGGGATCACACTGCGGAAGCACGTTTCGCCCCCGGGGGCCCACAGCCAACCTCTTCCTAAGTGGCGCTATCATCCCTCTGATGAGCTTTCAGGTATCTATGCCCACAAGATCCAGGGTGAGTTTGAATGAAGTTAAATTATTCTTGCAGAGATTTCAGGTTGCCTAAACCCTGATGACCTGTCCATAACTTATTGCCATTTCCGCAACAGAGAGAACAGCTGGAATGGCATAACTAAAAAGATGAGCGGGATCAGAGTGTCCCAAATAGAGGAAAGGCAAAAGGTGTGAAAAAAAGGGGTGTGGAGTAGGAAGGGGATAGAGTCAACATGGAGTAAGTGTTTGCATTGGTCCCTGTGGAACCCCAGTAAGAACAGAAATTTTACAGTACATTGCCCAAGGTGACCAAGTTTCGGAGAACTTTACAACTTGGTCATTAAGTTTCGCAACTATTTGTTCCTCTGCCATGATCCAAGAGACTTTTCTCTTGAACCCCCTGAAGGAGACTGTGGTTTGTTTCCAGGCTCTGGCAATAGAAATTTGGGCTCCCAATAATACGAAGTAGACCAGTGTTTGCAAATATTTATCTAGAGCCGGGATACATCTATTCAGTGCCTTAGTGATTGAGCTGATGGTACGAAATACTTTCCGCCAGAAGGATCGAATGCGAGGGCAGGTCCACCATGTATGGATTATCGTACCCTCCAGCTCACAGCTATAGCATAGTGGAGATGATCCCGGGAAGATTGCCGCCAGTCTGGAGGGGACATAGTACCATCTAGTCAATACTTTGAGACTGGCTTCGATAAGGGAGATGTTGAGAATACCTTTGTGTGCTCGCTTGGATGCGCAGAACCAGTCCTGAGCAGTCCAAAAGCAGCCTGCCTCAGCCTCCCAGGCCCGAGAATAGGTCGGCTTGTCCAAGTCCGCCATCAAAGCTGTATAGATCAGGGAAATCCCCCCCCTCCCCTCTGAGCTTCTGTATTATAGCAGCACTGTTCGTAGGGGGTTATTGCGGGGGGGTTCTTTTTTGTTAGACCAAAGTGTGTGTAGGAAATGGGAGATTTGGGAGAATCTAAATAATTCAGAGTCTGGCATATCCAATTTTTTTTACATTGTGATAGGGTAAGAGGGCCCCCCGGGGAAAGAAAGTGACCGATCCTGTAAAGACCATTATCCGTCCACCATTGGAATGCTTTAATGCTCATCCCTGGTGGGAAATCAGTGTTATGGAACAGGTGGGCTAATGGCTTTATTTGTGATGTTAGGGTGTGCTGTGAGTAGAGCTTTGAGCAAAGAGCCATCAAATGGGAGAGGGTAGGGGCCAGAATAGCTGGCCTAGGAGTTGCACCCGAGAAGTAAAACTATAGTATTCAAAAGAGTTGCTTGCCTTTCCATCGAGAGCCAATCGGGCTTCGGGCCCCTAGAGTAAGTGACTGAAATTTGAGCGAGTCGCGCTGCCCAGAAATATTCCCACAGATTAGGTAGGCCTAGCCCACCTTGAGATTTTAGGCGAAAAATAATTTTTGAAGGACACCTATGTCCCTTTGTTTCCCCAAACAAAGCGAACAATCTCCAATTGAAATTTACTGAGGAATTGTTTTTGTTATCGGAATCAGGAGCGAGCGGAATAAATATAAAAGACGGGGGAGAAGTGTCATCTTTACTGTGTGAATTCTGCCCAGCCAGGATAGACCACACTTTGCCCACCTCTGCATATCACCCCTGCATTTGTGTAGCATGGGAGGGTAATTAGCTCTAAAAATATGTTATTAAACTCTTGCGTTTAGATTGATGCCTAAATAAGGAATAGCTGTGGCTGCCCATGAGAAGCCAAAGTTGTTGGCTATTTGTTGGACCAGGTCCTGGGGGAGTGTTATAGCAAAGCAAAGCTCCCCCTTTGCTCCCCACATTGCTTTGTTTTTATTGTGATCACATTTTTAAGTTGCTGTATGCTGCTTTTATGCAAATAAAACCAGAGTTGCTTTTGATCTGCACTATCTGGAGCCCTCTTTTTCTTTTCACATATTTTCCATCATGAACTCGTTTATTCTACTGATCCGGCCATCATTGGCCCAAGGATTGTTCCATCTGTGACAAGCTTATCGGATGGATGTCGTCTTCTGTGGATACCTGAATCTGCTCCAGTTTTCCTGTCGATTATCCTAGGATACCTTGTGCTGCTTCCATTCATGCTTGTTTGATCTGGTGTCGCTGACATCCAGATCCACACGTTCTGGTGAGAGTACCCATTTCAGTCCTTCTTTGTGAAATCTGCTGTCAACAGTATATTTGATGTCTCCGATTGCCCACATAAAGATGTTCATTATCTGATGGACTCCTTGGTTTCTCCACAAACCTTCATCTTTTGGGACATTAGTTGTTAAGACATTCACCTTTTTTTGTCCTTTATTGTTTACACAAAGTTGTCCATCATTTGACGGACCATTTATTGTCACCACCATTACCTTCATCCGAGATTCACCCTTCCTTTTTACTTCACTTGCGCTTTGCCACTTTATTAGGTTCACGTGTTCAGATTTCTTGCATGTTTATCCACATGTTTTTTATTATTGTCATTTTTTAACATTTTTCAGACTATGTAGCTATATCGGACTATAAACTTCTAAGCAGATGGTATAAGTCTCTGGACCACCTATGTAAGATAGACTCCCAATGTCCCCCTGTTTGTTGGAAGTGTAAAATATACATAGACACCTGGATATAGCTTGGGAATATATTATTATGTATTATTATTAACAAATTCCATATAAATTGCTTAGCACCACAAAATGATACTTTGTTCTCTATTCTCTAATAGAGGCATTGGGGAGGTGAAACCAAGGGGCAGTGCTCGGTGATGGGTAGGTTGTAGAAACAAGGGGTGATTCAGAAGAGGAGAGTACCTTCACCTATTCTCCAAGAAAAAAATACCTGCTCATGCCCCACTTGGCCTACTACACTTGTCCTAATATCCTACCTACCCTCATGCATGTCCGGTTAACCGCCACACCCTTTCCCTGCTGCAGGCTTTCTATTCTCTCCAAATTCCCACCCTCCCACTTTACAACTCACCCTTCTTTCCAACGCCAGTTTCTCCTTTCTTCTACCCACTCCATTCCCTTTATTTCCAACTTTTAGCCCTTTTCCCCTTTTCCATGTAACTAATCCTTTATCTACCCTAACTTAACACACTTTTAAGAATTATTTGCTAGTTAAATTTAGCAACCTGCTTAGTAGTGCTGCACAATGATTGTGTTTTACTGATCCTTTAAACTAGTCAAAGACATTACAATCAGTGTGCCATACACATTACAATCTGCTTACAATCTCCTTTAGATCTATCAAAATCATGTAAGATGAGAGCCTTTCATAGCATCTATTCTATACTGTATGTATCTAACTTGGCAGGCCCTCACATTACAAAGCTGTTGGCAAATCTAAAGAAGGTTGGCAATCAGATTGTAATGTGTATGGCCAGTTTTATCTTGGTATATGTCTATGATGATCTTTTACTAAATGAGTAGTTTTTTATTAAACTAGGGTAAACGTTACCCTAGTTTAATAAATAAGATGACACAGGGGGGAATTTACTAAAACTAGAGCATTCAGAGTCTGGTGCAGCTGTGCATGGTAGCCAATCAGCTTTATAACTTCAGCTTTTTCAATTAAGCTTTGACCATAAAACCTGGAAGCTGATTGGTTTCTATGCATAGCTGCACCAGTTTTTGTACGCTTCAGCTTTAGTAAATAATCCCATGTGGTCACTTTGAATACCCAATCATGTGCAAGGGAAATAAAAAAACAGGATTTTTGTTATTGATTGGATAATTGAAGTGAACCCATCTTCATCCTATTTACTGAGCTCAGTGGACATTGACTTTACAATGTGAACAGTCTTTACTTTAGTGGTATGTTAGCAAGGATGCAGATTGCACACTTTCATATGCACACGAGTGCCAGAGAGATTCTACAAATCTGTATATGAAATAATAACATTCAGTTCAGCAAAGCAAATATATCAAATGCAAAAGACACAGAAAAAAATGGCTTTTAGGTAAATGTCTCAAAATATGTTCTGTCTTAAGACATTGTATAGTTTTCCCTTGGATATATATTTTTAATACTTACATGCTGACTGAGCAACAATAAAATTAGCTCCATATGATTTTAATGTTGTTAAAAGTGTGTTTTTTATTAATTCTCTGTTATATTAAATTTTCATGTATTTATGGTGCTGTAATGCAAACAATAAATATCGTATACTGAGCCAAATGGCCAGAAAATTAAAACTAAGCAAGGTAAAACTGAACTTTTTGTATTAAATCTGTTGGCATTTTAAAGCTGTTTTTTTGGGCTTTGTTAGAATCAGTTGTTAATAAAATTTGTCCAAGGCTGGGTTCACACTATCTTCGCATGTGGCTCACAGCAGAGGTCCGGTGCCTCCCCATTCACCGTTTCAGGTCTGATTTCAGCCCAAATTTTTGGCTGAATTGGGACCTGAAACAGACCAAAAGATGTACAGGACCTCTGTGCAAAATCGCACCGGAGCAGCAGTGGAGATATGTGAAACGGCTCCATAGAGAGCCATTTAAAATCTCCTGCTATTGCGAATCAAATGCAGAGAACCAGCATCCAATTCGCAATAGTGTAAACCCAGCCTGAGTGTTGCTGCATTGAGCATTAATGTGCCGTTTTTGTACTTTGTAGAGAGCCTGTCACTGGAAATAACAAGGCCGAGTGACTAAGGTAATTAAGAATCTTCATACAATAAGTTTTGTGGGTATACAGTTCAATTATCCAATCAACGAAATCAAGCACAATTCCTGTTTATGTATTTCATTTGCACATGATTTGGTTTTCAAAATGAACAGGAATTTGCTTTTAACGTGACTGGATTTTAGTGAGGTTTTGCTCCATTAATTGAGTAAAGATTCTCAACCCTATTAGTAAATCAGCCTTTAGGTGGTCATACAGGACTGGATTGGCTGAATTTTGATCCATGTATAGGCAGGCTGGTTGTGCAGAAGTCAGTCTACTTTTGTACAACCAGCCTGTCAGGTTTTTCCCAAACGATCAGTGCCGCCGGCTATAGCTGGCAACACTGATTAGTGTGTTCTGATGGCAGGGAAGCCTCTCCGCTGTCAAAACACAGTAGCACAGCGGGAGTGATTTTCCCATCCACATTAAATGTGTGGATGGGGTAATCAAGTGTTTTTTTTTCTTCACCCAACCCACTGGCTTAAGAAAAAAAATGATTAATGCATGGCCAGCTTAAATCAGTTTTTTCATAGCTCCCTGACCATGAGGGTGCAGCATGCTCCTGTGTGAAATGCATTTTTGCACTCTATACAGAACAAAATTGTGACTTCCTCCCAGTTCAATTATCATGGGCAGCACAGTGGCCTGGGATTCTTTAGCTAGTTTTAGGGTTTCTGTAGCTTGTTTTAGTTTAGATCTCAGTAATAGGCATAGGCTAGAGCCAGGTTAGGAATCTGATGGCCACTTCTGGTAGTTAGAGGTCCAGATGCATGTCAGATTAGAAACTACTAGGGAGGGACTAAAGCACAGAGTAGATAGGCTGACTCTGAGTTCCACTGCCACACCACACTTTGTGTGTGAGATGCCACATTGCAAGCTGGTAGGACCAAAGTTGGAGGATCTCCTCATCACCGGTGATTATATCTTCAGGTCTCTGTTACAAAGATGGATGCCGCATTGTGACCATCCTCAGGGGCTCCTTCAACTGAACTTTGCTGCAACATTTATCAGGAGCTTTCTCAATTATCTTTATATACCTGGATATATGTGCACAATTCCACCAGGACTTCTATTGGGCACTTTGCTGATATTACATGTTTATACTTTAGATGTATGTACTATTTTATGATCTTTTCTTAAAGCGGAGTTCCACTCAAAAGTGAAAATTCCGCTTATCTGTCTCCCCCCCCCCCCCCCCCTCCGGTGCCACATTTGGCACCTTTCAGGGGGGAGGGGGGGACAGGTATCTGTTTTTGACAGGTACCATTCCCCACTTCCGGGAGACGGGGCCCCGGCTCTGTCTCTAGGAAGTTCGGTCCCCTCCTTCTGGCTCCGCCGCTGGACCAACTATAAAGCGCAGAGCGCTATGCGCATGCGCAGTAGGGAACCATATTTAATGTGTTATGCTGGTTGCAGTACTTCCTCTGCTCCTCTTTGATTAGATTACTGGTTCATTTCCTGGGTAGGTGTCAGGGGATGTTATACACAACATCCAATGCAGGTGATCAGATCGCTGGGCTGCACCAAGGAATCAGGGACAAACGAGTAAATGAATAAAAAGGTATGTTTATTGTTAATGATAAAGACACACGTGAAATCAAGACAGCAAACCAAAAACAAGTAAATGGTGAAAACACAGCAAACCCCCAAACCCACCTAACTATCTATCTAACTAATATAATACACAAGCAAGGAAACAAACATGAAATAAACAATAAGGCATGGGCAAAAGCGACAAGGGAACAGAAAACAGGAATAATGAAGCAGACCAAGGAGCAAGGAGCAGGGAACAGGAAACAGGGCTCAAGGACAGGATACACAAACAGGGTTCAGGAACAAACAGGAACAGGCTGGAACAATAGCAGGTACTGGCAGGGACAAGAGCTAGTAGAGGAATTATGAAGCACTGAGGCTAGTTCAGGGTGGGTTTATATAGTCCAGCAAAGCCATGACAGGTGTGCTTGATGACAAGTCTGCAGTCCAGGCAGGGAGACCCCCGCTGGTGGCCACTGGAATTACACCCTTTTGTGCTGAATGTAATAGTGCCACCAGCAGGAGAAACTGGAGATGACACAGTTCCTGACAGTAGGGAATTACATTTTTAATTTTTTTTTTTTGAAAAGCATAAGGAGATTTTAAATAGCAATCATCATTTTCCGTGGGACCAATCCCCTTTGGATGTTTACCCACTATTATATCTTGTGGTGCACTGTCTGAAAACACACCAAAACTCCTTCTTTCAGAAAGAAAACCAAACCCACAGAATATAATTGAAGTTTATGGCTTAGTGCAGCTAACTCACAGGAAAGCAGCAGGTGCATTGTGCAGCACCCATGGATCAGTAATAGTTGTTAAACCTTTTATAAGTGCTAATAATGGCCATTGTAAAAGCTATTATGCCCAGTATATGTGTTGTTTAATGCAGTGACCTTCTTTTCCTCTTACAGCTGCTGTTGGCATCACTCTCCAGGCTGCTAGAAAGGACTAGAGGCGGAGTGCACTTGATATCACTCCGCCCGGGACAGTAGCCATCTCTTCAGAAGAAGCATTGGCTTATGGGTCTCTTGCTCCCCCCGCAGCCGTCTGCTCCCTCCACTGCCAGCACTGACTCACTGCACTCTCATACCCTGGGATGGCGGGTCGGCAAGCCCAGATTGCGATCAATGGGTTACTGACCCCAGGCATGTGCTTCCCTGGCTTGAGGTCACAGGCCACATCAGAGGTCTCCACAGACCACATGCAGCCTGCAGGCCATGGGTTGAGTACCCCTGACCTAAGTTTAATAACACTTTAAAGGTGACCGGATACAAAAGGGCCCTTTCACACTGGGGCGGTTTGCAGGCGCTATTGAGCTAATAATAGCGCCTGCAAACCGTCCCGAAAGTGCTGCTGCTTTGTCTCCAGTGTGAAAGCCCTGAAGGCTTTCACACTGGAGCGGTGCGCTAGCAGGACGGGAAAAGTCCTGCTAGCAGCATCTTCGGAGCGGTGAAGGAGCGGAGTGTATACCGCTCCTTCACCGCTTCTGCCCAATGAAATTAATGGGACAGCGCGGCTATACCGCCGGCAAAGCGCCTCTGCAGAGGCGCTTTGCGGTGGTTTTTAACCCTTTCTCGCCCGCTAGTGGGGGGTAAAACCGCCTCGCTAGCGGCCGAATACTGACGGTAAAGCGCCGCTTACAATAGCGGCATTTTACCGCCGACGCCGCCCCAGTGTGAAAGGGCCCAAAAGGGCCCTCGATTCCTCACAGTTATCTAAAAATGATATTAAGCTTACATACCAATCCAACATAGGTCACTCTTATCGCCCATGGTTTGCAGAACAGCTCGGTATCTAACCATTTTCCCCCTCCTCTTATACCCCCCCAAACGGAGATTGACACCCCAAAATAGCTCACATTTTTGCCAGGTTGCCAAATGTTTTCAAATTTTGCTGGACATTCCAAGATAGTGTAGATATATTTTGTAAAGCCTTATTTAATGTTTGAACAAGTAGTCCTATGTTATAAGCTGTCATATCTTTTCAGTGCCCTTTCCACCCATGTCTGCCATTCATAGAAATAATACTACATCCTTTATAAATAGAACACAATCTAAAAATGAAAGACAGGCAGATCTTTGATAGCACCTCCCCTCCTTTCATAGATACACAGAAAGAATGATTCTCCCCCTGACAAAATCAAAATGCAGAAATATGTTCCTGACATATCCTTCTACCACAGTGTCTCTTCTATTAAAGTAGAACTAACTATGGAAAAACTTTATTTTTACATTTTAGAGTAAGAAAGAGTTATAGCTACTGTCAGGTTTTTTTTTTTTTTCGCCATCTGTGTCCTATTGGGGAGATTTCCCTTCACTTTCTGTCCCATATTCGAAACAGGAAGTGGGAAAGTGAGGGAATGCCTGGTTGTCAGCAGGATCACCAGAACTAGTATCCCCATTGGAAGATTTCCCCTCTAGCACTGTTCTGGGGACAACCCGAAATTAGTTTTTTTTTTTTGTTTTTTTTTTTACTTTCACTTCGATGGCAACGGTAAGCAGGACAAATAGGGCCTCTCTCCATATGATTTTAAAGCCCTGCCATTTATCAAACTGAAATTCAGATACACTACCTGCCCATTTTCACATGTCACTTTCTTAATGTATGGGACAAGACCATATTAAAAACTCTTAGTTTTTTTAGCAGACCCATAAATTCCTTCTTTGGAAACCCAGCATTTCCTCTTGTCCTATTCCAATTCTACTTTTTGATTTTAGAAAAACACAAATTCACCCAGATCTTGGGATAAGGATCTCTAGCATCTTTTCAGACCATTCTAATTTAGACCTTCCCAACTCCAGTGGCTCTCTCTTCTCAATTGGCTCTACTCAAAATGTTTCTTCCCTCGAGACTACCCCTCCAACCCATGTCATCTCCTTAACATCTGCTTTTCTTTTGTCATATACACATCCCTTACTGATAAAATATACAGACCTATGGTCAGCAAAATTGGACATATACTTTTCACTAGTAGATTGAGACAAAGCCTTCTCTTTGACACCATGACTATCTCTAGTAGGGCTCAGGAAACCAGCTTTAATATTCTCACTCACTGGTAGAGATGCCTTGTAAATCCTGCTATGATAAAAATCAACTTAAAAAAAAAAAAGGATTAACCATCAGTTAGACATTAAACACAAATATATTAGGAGATGCAGTAGGTGGATGGGACACATTACCTTTCCTACTCGATATAGGTATCCAATCTGGTGTAGGTTTGTTTTTTATCAAAAAATAATTTAATTCAGTTCAATAATACATTGATTGTCAGATTGTAAAACTGAAATCTGGAAATATCGTCATCTGTAAATATTGACATAGTTTGAAAAACTGGTATTGATTGAGTGTTGGCTGAAGTATAATAAAACATCTCAGCATGCCTACATCACATCCCTCGGCTCTTTTAATTGGGTTGGGGTTGGCTCATCTATACCCATAAAAGTTGCTGCAATTGGCAGTTGGAGCTCTCGATTTCCATGGGAACTGCATAATTTTTTTTATTTTCATGAAAAAAATATTTTAAAATAATTAAGTGTAGTGCTACCCCCTTGAGGGCCGCTTGGTTAACCACTTCAATATCGGGCACTTTTTCCCCTTCCTGCCCATACCAATTTTCAGCTCTCAGCTTTTCATTGAATGACAATTGCGCAGTGATACAACACTGTACCCAAACAACATTTTTTACCACAAATAAAGATTTCTTTTGGCGGTATTTGATCACCACTGGGTTTTTTATTTTTTGTGCTATATATAAAAAAAAGCCCAAATTTTTGAAAAAAAAAAAGTTTTCTTTGTTTCTGTTATAAAACTTTGTAAATTAGTAAGCTATCTCCTTCACTGATGGGCACTAATGAGGTGGCACTGATGATGAGGCACTTATATGCAGCACTGATGAGCACCGATAGGCGGCATTGATAAGCAGCACTGATGGGCACTGATGGGTGGCACTGATATGCAGCACTGAAAGGTGGCACTGATGGGCACCCATAGGTGGCACTAATGGGCACTGATAGGTGGCACTGGTGGGCACTGATGGATACTGATAGGTGACACTAATGGGCATTGATAGGTGGCACTGATGGGCACTGATAGATGGCATGATAGGCAGCACTGATTAGGAGGCACTAACAAGCAATCACTGATGGGCACAGATTGGCATTTCAATGGGCACTGATTGGCACTGATTAGCATCCCTGATGGGCTCTAGTGGGCATCCCGGGTGGTCTCTAGTGGGCATCCCTGGTGTCTCTAGTGGGCATCCCTGGTGGGCTCTAGTGGGCACCCTCGATGAGTCTGCACTGATAATCAATGAGCTGATTTTTAACACAACCCCCCCCCCTGTCAGGAGAACAGCTGATCGGCTCTCTTCTACTCATGCCTTGTCAGCGCAAGTAGAGGAAAAGCCGATCAATGTCATGTCCTAGTTACCATGTGATCAGCTGTGATTGGATACAGCTGATCACATGGTAAAGAGCTTATGTCATGCTCTTTACAGGGATCGGAGATGTGGTGTGTCAGAATGACACACACCACACCAACGATCGCCATGCTGCTGGACGTCATGTGACACCCAGTCAGGATAATGCAACCTCTTTCCAGCCGTCATTCTGCTATATGACGGGCAGGAAGTGGTTAAAAGGGTTTTCGTTCAATCTTGAGTCCCCAACTGATTTTTCCCCTCTTTCACTGACACCACCAAACACACTCACACTGCTACTGATTCTGAACAGACAATGTAATTTTGTGAACCAAGCAAGATCTTTATAAAGAATGCAAGGCTTTTAAAACAATTTAACATTACACTTTGATGAGCATAACACAAAATTTACTTAAGCAGTATTCTATACTGTAAGTATTTGACTTCAACGGTAATTCTAGTAAACCCGAGCTTGGTATATAACAGGACCTCTTTTCCTTTAATCAGTTCTACAGATCAGAGAGTGTAAAAACTAAGTTCCTCAAAAAGTGGGACATTAATGGACCAGAAATTCTTAAGGAGTAGAGAATTTTGTAAAATTACAAATTTATTACAAGTATCAGCAAAATTAATACAATTGACACACATAATAATGATGAGGACAAACATGGAAAACAAACAAAACAAAAAGAAGGAAAGCCCAGATCAACTGCCAGAAAGACATAAGATAACAACACGTTTTGACGAATGAGGTAGAGGTCTTCTTTAGGGTAAATGGGCTGACATTTTACAGATCAATATATACAATCTATCACAAGTCGTCATTCTCACCGGAGAGCTGGTCATGACGTAGGACGTCTGACGGGAGGGGAGGAGAAGGAGGTGTGCTGGCCGGCCAGCGTCAGCGGCCGCGTGCTTAATCAAACAAGCAGCTCTGCAGATGGGAGGTCGGGAGGACGGGATAGAGCACGGAGCGCCGTCCGCAGAGCTACGGGATCCCTGGTCCGGATGAACAGCCGGGAGCTTCCGAGAGCGGCACGCAGCCCCAGGAGAGGAACGGAGGCATAACCCCTGGTTGCCTGGCTCGCGATCCCCCGGGCCCCCGTCCTCGCCCCCCTCGCCCCCACCCCGCTCTGCTATCCGGGCAGCTGTCGGAGCGTCGCGTCTTGATGCCCCGGCATCCACTGCTGTCGGATGTGCGGAGGGAACAGCGAAACAGCCTGTGTCTACCCACTCCTAGGCAATCGGTCAGACGAATCCCCTGTCAGCTCAGGGAGGGTGGAAAGGAACCCCTAGAGCCAAGACTGTGTAGGTAAGAGTGGAACAGCAGTCCCGCTGTAAAAGGGATGAAGATCGCTGGAAGGTATGGAAAATCAAATAGGGTCTTAAGAAAATGTCCCCTTCTGATCTTTGATACACAAATACCCTGGTTGATATAACTGTCTTCACATGTGTTGCATAGCTCTCCCTATATTCGTAACTACAAAGGGTGAAAGTTATTGTGATATATAAGTGTTGCCTGTCCTGGAATAATCCCCGGTGGGTGAGAACCATTTAAGATAACATACACGATTGTTTGTTACCTGTCTCTTTATCCTATTTGCACCACCTGCTGAAACACCTTTGCATAGGCTCAATAACTAAAAACGGAAAATAAACAACAAGCAAAGCGACGCCCAAGATGGGGATGGGGGGCGTACGTAAAACCCCTAAAGATAGCTCCACAAGCGGTATCGCTTCTGGGAGTACTATTAAGCAATATATGAATCGCGGAGGCAGCCCGGGAAACCCCCGCCTCGAGACCCAAAAGTCAACCATGACCGAAAAAAAATGGGGGGGACTGGAAAAGTTGCACAGACCCCTGAACACTCAAGACAGGACTCCTCAGTTGATAGTATTCTAGAAAATACCCGAATGGAGGAATGTAGTCAAGATATGCAACCCCCCTCAAAAAACTAGATATCAGAAATGTTTAAATCACTCGAACTAGCAATCAAAACGGAAATAAATGTTTTAAGGATGGATCTGGGGGGTATTCTTGCTAGAGTGGAAAAAACGGAGGACATAATAGATAAACAAGAACAGGACCTCTCAGACATAAAAGAACAACTTAAAATTATACACCAAAATCAAATAAAAATTTGCTACAGATTAGAAGATCAAGAAAACAGAAATCGCAGACAAAATTTGAGAATCAGAGGGGTCCCAGAGAGGAAGGATGAAGATTTAAAAAAGACTATGGTAGACATTTTTGGTCCTATCCTGGAACTAGGGGGTGGGGAATTCCCCAAAATCGAGCGGATCCACCGGATAGGTAGACGGGACACAAGTCGCACGGAGAGAAGCCGGGACATTATAGTGAAATTCAGGTATTTTGTAGATAAGGATAATCTATGGGCAAAACTCCGAGGAAGAACACCACTTCTATATGAAGATGCCAGGATATCAGTCTACCCTGATCTAGCCAGAGATACCCTAACCAGAAGACGCCATCTGAAGCCCCTCTTAGACCTACTAAAGGAACAAAACATTAAATACACATGGGGGTTCCCGGCCTGTCTGATAGGAAGCAGAGAAGGAAAAACAGCAAAACTGAGATTCCCAGGAGACCTGGAAAAATTCTGTGGAAAACTAGACATTCAGGCCCCCTCACTACCGGACTGGGCCAGTGAAAAGTGGGTGGATCTGGGAATAGGTTACATATAATTATCTGGAGGTGGGGGCGGGTGGGGGGGGGGGAGGTGGGAGGTAATTTAGTAAAGCCAATAGAAGTGAATGGGAGCGAGATCGCTCCCTGGGTACCGAGCCGGTGATGGCTTGCCGAGCAGCACACCAAGAGCTTCACCCTCAGAGGTGGTGACCAAGAGAGGAGCTCACAACTGGGTACTCCTCAATGGTCTATGGGTCCAATAAGGACCACGTGGGGGGAGGGGGGGGTGGGAGGGAGTGTGAGGGAGGGGGTTCTGGGAATGGGGGTCGAAATTTTTTTAAGGGGGATTCTCTCCAAGGTCAAAGGAAAGATGAGGTATTTACCCGTACTGAATGATAGCTAGGCCCACCTTAAAATTCATTACGTACAACGTCAGAGGTCTAAATATGAAAAGAAAGCGTAGAAATGTTCTTAATGAGCTTAAAATATTGGGCCCTGATGTAGTCTTCCTTCAGGAGACGCATATCTCACAACAGTCTAAGTTAAAGCTCTTTTCTAGCGATTTTCCGCTCTGGTACCATGGAGACACCATCTCGAGTAAAACCCGAGGGGTCGCTATAGGATTCGCAAAAACAACAAGATTTGTGTTAGATGATAGAATGGTAGATCCAGAAGGTAGATTCCTCATTCTCCGAGGCAGATTAAACGAAAGGGAGTATACCCTAGCCAACATCTACGCACCAAACCAAAACCCTATGAAATATTTCATCCAAATTTTAGAAAAAATAATAGAATTTAGGAAAGGACAACTAATTTTGATGGGAGACCTCAACTTCTGTATGGACCCAAAAATAGATAGTACGGCCCGCACACAGGAAACGAATAATGGTCAATTATAAATGGTGAAACAAAAATTATCTTTACACCAGTTGGTGGACATATGGAGGGTGACTCACCCTTGTATGCGTGACTATACATATTACTCTCCTGTGCATGGCTCGTACTCCCGTATAGATGTAGGGCTTATAGATCACAGGGAAATAGAGGAGGTGGTAGACGTCAAGATAGGTAATATAACCTTTTCAGACCATGCCCCTGTGGTCTTGGAAATGACAATAAGGGGGGAGACAAGATCCAGGGATCAATGGTGCATTAACGAGGAGTTAATAAGGGAGGAGGAAGGTTATGTATTAGTCAGAAAGGAACTGGAAAAATATTTTACAGTTAATGATAATGGAGAAGTCTCAGGGTCTATACTCTGGGAGGCTCACAAATCATATATTAGAGGGGTCTTGATTAAGATGGGAGCCCGGAGAAAAAAGGAAAAACACGAGGTCATTCAGAACTTAACAAGGGAGGTAGATAAGCTAGAGCAGGAACACAAAAAACAAACAGGCTCGCCATCTAGCAAGATGTATAGACAGCTGACAATCAAAAGGATAGAGCTAAAAAAGGCACTGGAGCTTGAATCAAAAACAACATATGGGAGGAGGATAAGAGACCAATATTGTTGGGGAAACAAACCTAGCAAGGTACTTGCTAAAATAGTAAAAAAAAAGAAAGCCAGAAACTTCATCGAGAAGATTCAGACTAAAAACAGCCTTATGGAACATTCCTCTAGAAAGATAGCTGAAACCTTCAGGGAATATTACCAAGACTTGTATTCAGTCAAAGCGCACGATCCCAAATCTAAAAATAGGAGAGAGATTAACAATATTTATTTGAAGAACGCCAGTTTACCTATAATATCAGATCTAGCGAGGGCCCTTCTTGATGATCCAATTACGGAGGAGGAAATTGGGAAAGCTCTAATAGGCGGAGCCCAAGGGAGAAGTCCGGGCCCGGATGGGTTCACATTGTTCTATTACAAAAAATTCAAAGAAATATTAATCCCTAGGCTTTGCAATTACATGAACGGACTAGGAGATAGCTATGAGATGAGCAGAGAAGCCCTTCAGGCGTCTATCACAATTATCCCAAAGGAAGGAAAGGAGAAAACACTCTGCTCCAGCTATAGGCCAATCTCTCTGCTCAACACCGATACAAAACTATACGCGAAGGTCTTGGCAGAGAGATTAAAGGAACATATGAACCTTTTGGTTAACCCGGACCAAGTGGGGTTCGTCCCCAAAAGAGAAGGGAGGGACAACGGAGTTAAGACGCTCCTCTTGCTACAAAAGCTGAAGGAGGATGGACCCCCAGGGCTACTGCTGTCGATGGATGCCGAAAAGGCCTTCGACAGGGTAGACTGGGGGTTCATGTTTCAGACCCTGGAGGCTATGGGAATAGGACCCATAATGATTCAACGGATAAGGACAATATACCATCACCCCATGGCCTCAATAAAAGTTAACGGGTTAATGTCCCAGCCTTTTGAGATGCGGAACGGCACGAGGCAGGGTTGCCCTCTGTCGCCGTTGCTCTTCATCCTATCCCTGGAACCACTCCTAGCAACGATACGTAGAGACCCTGAGATAAAAGGTATCAAGGTAGGGGAGGATGAGCACAAAATTGCAGCATTTGCAGATGACGTGTTATTATATATAACTGATCCAGTAGCCTCCCTAAAGAAATTGAATGTAGTACTGAGGAAATATGGAGATTTATCCAACTTTCAAATAAATTTGGGTAAATCGGAAATATTAAACATCAACTTGAAAAAGGCAGAAGCAGATAAGGTGAAGAGGGTATCTGGTTTTGGGTGGACTAAGCAGCTTAAGTACCTGGGAATTCAATTAACAAACTCTATAGATAAGATTTACCACATAAACTACATCCACCTTTTGGACAGTATCAGAACGGACTGCAAGAGACTAGCCAGCAAACCGCTCTCATGGATAGGGCGAATAAATGTCTTGAAAATGACACTCATCCCTAGGATAACCTACCACTTTCAGATGATCCCGGTCCTTCTGCCCCAGTTTTATCTAAGGAAATTGAATAAAATAATGATGAATTTTGTTTGGAAAAATAAAAGAGCAAGAGTCCCCTTCCAGATATTAAAACAAAGTAAAGATAACGGGGGACTGGCGGTACCAGATATACGAAATTACTACAAGGCCATAATTTTATCAAGATTAACAGAATGGGTTTAAAAAAGTAATGAAAAATGGTGGGTGAAAATAGAGAATACAATTAGTAATGTGCACTTAGGAAATATAATCTGGAACCCTCCACATAGTAGAACTTTAGTTAAAAATACTCACGTAATCACACAGATGGTATTTAAAGTATGGGATGGGGTTTTTAAAAAAGTGATTGGGAAATACAATTCTCCACTATTGTCACTTAAAGACAATGAATATTTTGCACCAGGCACTGAAAAAGTAGGAGGGAAAGAATCATTTTGGGGGATTTCACAGGTGAGAGATATAATCAAAAATGGAAAAATAATTACACTCCAACAGCTTAGACAAGATAGGGAATCACGGGGGATAGATGAATGGCGGTATCTACAACTGAAACATTTCGTAAGCAAACTACCCCAACCCATCAGATCTGGGGAGGATTTGACAGAAATGGAAAAGTTATGTGATTCAGAAAATTCGAGAAACACTATCTCCAAATTATATAAAATTCTGATGGGGGCTGAAAAGGTGGAGATACCGCCATACATAGAGAAATGGGAGAGGGACTTGGGCACAAAAAAAAACAAAAATACAATAAGCAAAATATTAAATAGGACTTTTAACTTAACACTTGATACACAGTCCGCAGAAATGAATTATAAATGTATAAGTAGAAGTTATTTAACCCCCGAAATATTAAGTAAATACCAGACCGGTTCAACAGCACTCTGCTGGAGGGGCTGTCATGGCCTGGGAACAATGGGTCACATCTGGTGGAGTTGCCCCAAAATACAAATTTTTTGGAAGAGGACTCTTGCATTAATAAAGATTATCACTAACATAGAGGTGGCAGAGGACCCATGGGTGGTGTTATTTCATGGATGGGAAGGAGATACAAAAAAATACAAGCAGACATTAATTCCCTTCCTCTTAAACGCTGCTAAGAGACTAATACCTAAGGGATGGCAGAGGAAGGAAAGCCCTGAGACATGGGAGTGGTTTGATGCGATAGAAGAAACATATAACAATGAGGAGCTTGTAAATAAATTAGAAGAGAAAGACAACGGGACTCTGGCGGTCTGGGAACAGTGGAAACAATTAAAAAAAACTTGGAGATATGTGAAAGAATTGAAGGCCCTAGATTAATGCCAGTAAGAGTAAAATAGAGCTGACCTTGGAGAGAAGGGAGGGGGGAGGGTCTAGGGGGGACGAGGGTGGGGGGGGGTTTAATAATAATGAAGTTTAGAAATCAAGCGGGGTTATTGAGATAGCTTAACCCCCAGGAGATGCATACTTTGTAAGTTTCTTGATTAAATTTTGGCAAAGGCTACGATGATGAGACACCGAGAGGGTGATGGTTCAGAATATGATCCTCAAAATTGATTCAATCCCCTCAAAAGGTTGACTGAAGTGGAAAAAAAAAAAAAAAGACAAAAAAAAAAAAAAAGAATATATACAATCTATAATATCAATAAAGTACATAATTACAAACACATATCAAAATTCATAGTGTGACATAACTTATATCATAAAAGTTATAACAAGAAAGAAAGGAACGAAATGTGCATGCAAGTATCCATACTGACCTCATGTGTCTTATGTGTCAATCGGAAAAAATTCCTAGTAGATAAAAGGAGACTAGAATGCCAATGAAACGCCATGTGGCCAGAGCAAAAAGGGAAAACTGAGCCGTAGCTACCTCAGAAATTCCCCCGTTCGTCTGAACCTGCTTCCCAAAAGCGGGCCTGAGCAGCATCAAAGGAAGATCCAACAAGAATCTGGGTATTTGCAAAAAAAAAAAGGGAGTAGAAAAATAGTAAATAAGTTATACTATAAAGCATAAATTGGTACACTGAAAAAATGGACGCTCAGTGGTATCATCCAAAAAAGTGATGACGATAACCATACCAATCATTTGGGGGTTTGTAAGATGAATCTATCACCATGGAAGTTGGTCCACAGAACAGAAACAGATCCCACTGCAGAAGGCCACTGATGGTCAAATAAGGCTGTGTCGCATAGAAGGTTTAAGAGCAGAGAATGCTCAAAGATTACTCAACAGATATCCAAAAAGAAGCTGGAAAAACAACAGCCAAACCTAAAATCAAAAATAATATGAATTTGTATTGTATCAGGGGACAAGAGCATTAATCCAAAAGTACGAGAAAGTTGGTAATGGGGATAATGAACCCCAAACAGCAGAGAAGTATCACTTACCTTGGGGTATAGCAAGGACAGATTATGGATGAATGGAGTATCTCAGCCAATAGGCAGGGATTTTCCTGGGTCCCTTGGCCTGCTGGGAGAGCCCTTTTATTTGGGTGAAGTCAGGTGATCGGGGTTCTGTGCCACCTGGACGGCTGTCTGGGTGGATGTGTGTCGTATTATCCCGGGCTGCTAGGCCAGAAATCTAAGGCCTATCCCGGAGACATCTGGCTGCAAGGCTGTCAGAGGGCCTATCTAGAAGCAGGAGAGCAGCGTAGGGTTGAGACTGCGGGCTTGTAGTCCAACCAGAAGTAACAGTTCCGCCAGCCGGGGAACCAGTCGTGGTCAGAGGTAGAGGGAAAGCTGTTGCCACTAAGGGACCATCCACCTTGTTACTGGAGACCACTGTGAGTAAACTGAGGCCAGTACCAGAGCAGACTTCTTGCCAACCGGGGAAAACTTCAACAAGTGCCAAAGGTCAGGGACCCAGTGGGACAGCAGAGGTGACGCTTGTGGAGCATCAGTGAGTGCCAAGCCAGGGACCTAGCATGTCCGCAGGGGTGACGCTTGAAGAGTATTTGTGAGTGCCAAGCCAGGGACCCAGCAGGGAATCGGGGGTGACGCTTGAGGAAGATACTGAGTGCTAACAGTGGAAGAGCTCAGCGGATCCAGTGGCCATTGGATCTGAAGTCTAGTAAGACTAGGAGCTCATTGAGTGAAGAACCATAGTGAGTGATTGTGGGGTAAGTGGAGAACTGTTCGAGTTGCAAATAGTTGGATACAATTACAGTTAGTAACTTTTATAAGACTGTTGCCATAGGAGACAGCGTCCTACCTATACAGAAGTGGTGTCCAGCTGGAGGCCTTCACCTGTATAGCTGTCTGCCTACCTATAGAATTCTCGGAGTCTGCCAATTAACATTGCATCTACCCAAGGGTGTCCTGTCCCTAACCCTCTCTCCCACAGTTCTGTTTAGGAGACAATAAACCTCTTTTTGCATTCTAAAAGTGTCTGGTGCCCACCCTTTCATCTTGCATTACACTCACCCTGCCTTGCAACTCACTCTACACAGAAGGATGTCAGCTGTCACTAACTCTGGAGGTCACCATTGGGCTTCAGGGGCCCCGGGACTTTGCTACACTTATAATGGGAGTGTGCACTGAGTTCCTCTCTCTACATTCCCCGCATGTCCTTTGTGTCAAACAGTAAAGATTCCTAGCAGGAAAAAGCCTGTATGGGGGATGGATACTTCCCTAGACTTCCCTAGAGTTATTTATTGTATGGGTGAATAGGCAGACAGTTCAGCAAAGGTATTTGGTTTGTACTCACCCACTTCTGTTGGTCAGCAATCTGGCAGCGACCTCCAGTATAATGGCTCTGAATGACCTCTGCAGGCTCTGACCTAGTGTCTGTCTTCTCAGCTACGCATGCGGCAAGGGCTCTCCTGCAGGTCAGCACACAGGTGACACAGCGCTCCCACTTCCTTAACACAGCGGTGTTATCACTTCCCCACTAGGTCTCTCTCCTCCAGGGAGCACCCAGTCAGCCTCCTCTCTCGCTTTCACCTCCAGTCTTCTCCAGCACTTCCCCTTCCTGTGGCCGTGCTTTCCCTTTTTAAAGGACTCCTCCTCTCTTAGTAGTACTTGGGTAATGTAGTCCAGCTTTACCAAAAGTACTTGAAGGTTTCTTCCAGTGACATACAAATCCCAGAACCGTTTGTAAGAGCTTTCTGTGTTCTGAAATGACTCAGTCCTAACACATGCCATCTTGTGACCATTTTTGAACACCTGTAACCAGGGCTTTTTTATCAAATAATAGGTGCTGGAACTCAACCACGACCCCCCAAAGCCTCTCCACCCACACACACCCTCCAAATCACATTAAATAATGTGTGTGGTCAGTCAAATTTCACAAACAGTAGGAGGGTCTTAAAGGGGCATTAAATAAGAGGATTGCATTACATACAGAGTGCAGAGTTCAGGGAGGTTATACACAGAGTGCAGAGCTGTCACTTGTAAACACAGAAACTGGACTTCTATGTTTACCAGTGATTGTGGTGAGCAGGCCCTCCCAAGGGTCTGAGCCAGAGGTGGTGGAACTGAGTTCCACCAAGTTCCCCCTGAAAAAAAGCCGTGCCTGTAACAGTCCCAGGTGTTTCATAAGCTAAATCTCTAAATATTCCAATCAGAAGTTAAATAATCATTACCTCTGTGAGGGCTGTTAAAACTCTGCATATTATTGCCTGGGCATGAAAGCTAGTGTCACAGACATTCTTAAAGGTCAGAATTGCTACAGCATATGCTGTGAATGGTGCTTGTTTTCCACTCATACGTGTGGTGTCATCTACTGTTTGTGTTTAAAGGTTTTACTGCTACAGTAGTAGTTAACAGACCCCCGTAATGATCACTCCAAGTTTACTGTTGTTTAAATTGTTGTCCTGCAAGCTGGAAAATCTCTGTGAAATGTGAGGTTGAGAGCACAATGGTCACACTTGTATGTCAGTGGTAGGATCTTAAAGCGGGGGTCCACCTATCTATCATTTTTTTTTTTTTGAGTTTATTCACAAACTTTTCTTCTCAGCATTACATACTCACATATTGTGTGTAATATGTCCGCCTGTGTCAGATTTCATCGGAAAGAATAACTTATATTATTCACTGCAGGCGGTTTCCATCTTCATTGTGGGCATTTGAAGCACACAAGCATTTATTTCCTGGATGCGGTGAATGCTGTGCTCCCAGCATTCACTGCTCGTTCCCGCACATGCTCAGTGGCATCCTGGGAAGCCTGAGACTAGCTCCCAGGAGTCTGGGAGAGGCTAGAAACACGCCTACTCCCACGGGAGGAGAACCAGGAAGTGCAAAGAAGAATAGAAAAAGAAAAGGTAATTACGGCGATTTAAATTTTTTTAAACGGCATGTCAGCATCTAGGCAAGGAAGAGAATACATACAGATATTGTTCAAAATTTGGGTGGAACCCCGCTTTAAACTGTTGTCATCACATTTTGGTGGTAGTGTCGGGATCTAAGATGTGAAACCTCTAGAGGTTCACATATTTTTGTGGCAAACACTACACCTTAAATGCAAATACCGAAGCAGGCAACAAATATCCGAAGTGAGAATACTCAGGTTGGCTGTAGGTCTTTTCCCATGCAGAAAATACATGGAAAAGTGTGAACTGGTTCTAAAGTATGAAGCAAACATTAAGGGAACTACACAACATGTACAAAGACACTGAAGTCATGAACACAATGCTTGAGTTTGCACTTTTTTGACCATGGAAAATCCCTCAGCAGACACACGTCTACCAGCTGCTCTGGAAAGAAAGTAATGTTTCAGGAAGCATGTTACATAAATATTTTCATTGGAGAGGATGCTAGCCCTTTTTTTTTTTTTTTGATAATTTGACTGGCCTGCTGAGAGGACTGATATATAAAATATTCTTTTCTGTTCGAAACAAGACAACTTCCATAGTGTCATGCTGCAACTTAAAATTTTCAGTGCCTGTGGACTGTGGCTGAGTAAATTACTTGCTTACAAATTTGTCTCATTGCTACAGTAACTTTTTTCCAAGATTTGTATGGGCACAAGCTGTATTTTTCCTAACTCACAGGTGTCTACAGCATCTTTTCTTTTACACATATATGATGATATGTTTCTGCTGTAGGCAGGTTTCCTGTCAGCTCCCTACAGTCACATCTGTAAGAGTGAAGCAGTTTCACACAGGTCCTTAGGGCATTATCATTTTGCTAAAAGTTGCTCCTGAATAGAGAGCATAAGGTGGAAAAAAGATAGAAATAACAAAACTATTTTAGTTTATTGGAGAAACTGTTCTTGGAAAAGGGGAACAAGGCAATAAATGATACGTATGAGTTTCCAAAGTCTGAATATATAATCTGTATCTGTGGGAGATACGTTGAATGTCCTTTTTTCACTCTAGGAACACTTCTTTAAACTGCTGATTTCTGTGGATATCTTAAACAATGTTGTCCATATTTTTAGAATGATTTTAAAATAGGACTGGACAAGCACATATAAGCTGACTGGCATTATCTTCTGTAGGGTGCTTATTTTTGATCAGACTCAATTCAAAGACTGTGTTGGTGCTTGAATGTAGCAATAATTACTACAAGGGTTTAGTAACGTTTTGGTGAGTTACAGATGTGGGCTGAAAAGCAACTTTTAGTGCCAGCCGACAAAGACCACAAAGTTTTGTTTGGGAGATTTAACAAAATGGGACAATGACGTCCATGTTTAGTAAACCAATATAGCCTACTAGTGATACATTTTATTTAGAACAAATGAGGAAATATGGTTTTAGATGGTGGTGATAGGTTAATAAAGGACTGTTTCATCACTTGCCAAATAATTACAACTTGTTGGTGCCCCAGATTGTCCTGGCTACTCCCCTCCAAATTAGTCTAGAATATAAACAAATAGAGCCAAATCAATTCCAATCATTCGTTATGTCTTTACATTATTTCAGATGCTTCAAACATTAATAAAAGGCCCAAACTATCTAATTTTGTCATCCAAATGAAACAAATAAATACAAATTAATTTGTTGTTTTTGTTTATATTTTTTTAAGATTCACTGAAATTCATTACTATTGTGATATATTCGAATCTCCCAATAACAAAAATGTTGTCTGAATTTTGATTCTTAACAAAACGAATCGCACATTTCTACTCAGAAAGACTGCAGTGCTTTCTGAATTCTGCTAACACTTGTTTCATACAGGGTGATTAGTGATTCCTATAGACTGTATTCATAGCTGGGATGTTACACAACTCTTTTTGACAGTAGCAACATGGAGATATGGTGTATAGACTTCTCAGGAGTGGGACAAACTTTCTCATCATATTATGCAAAAGTATTCAGCAGACATGTCATTGAGGTGAATACTGGTCTGATTGCGCAAGTGATGGTCTAGAAAGCACTGTCCCAGCAAACCTCCATGGAGATTTGGGCTGCCTATCATTTATGCAGGAGAAATACGCAGACCTGATTGGCAGCCCAATGCCCGACTGAAGGAGTGCATTTGCAGGGTCGCATATTAGTGTTGTCAGTCGGAAACAGAGACTACTAACATTCTACAGTATAAGAGTGATCAGAGACTGCAGAATTACTACAGGAGATGGTTAATGAATTTTCAGGTGCAATTAAGATCATACTCATATAAAAAAAAAATCAACCAAATATTTATTCATACAGGTTAAAAAAAGCATTTGTACATTAAAAATCACTAGCTACAGCACATGTGCAGAATACACTTCTTATACATGTCATCATACACAGGTGACTACTGTTCCCTTACATTGCATGTCAGCACTGTTCTCTTGCATTGCTGGATATTCAAAATCTCTCTCATAAAATGATAGTAAATACACTGTTCTATCTATTAGCTAGATTATACAGTCGGAAAGGAAACACCCCCTTAAATGTACTTCACATAATTATTCTTTAGGAGGTATGGGATGAATATTACAAGTATTACTGTAGACTAGATGTCTAAAAGAAGGAACGCTGTAGATGCCAGGTAAAAACATAGTCCACGAGGACAGGGGCAAGACAATTGTGTTGTTCCATGAAGGAAGGATTATCTTTTTTGCTCATGATAGTGAATACTGTAGGTTTTGGATTGCAATGATAACATATTCCTTATGATCTCCCTCCCCCACACCCCAGGGATGATGATTTTGCCTGGTGGCTACAACATTTCTTATTTTAGACATCTATTCTGTTACTTCTGATATTTTACCAATACCTCCTGAGGAAGCGTAGTTATATGAAAAAGGTTGATGATGTGTCCCTTTTCCCATTCTATAATATGGATGGTAGAGAGAGAAGTGTATTTACTATGATTTTATTAGAGAGTTTGAATACCTGAGAATGGAAGGGAACAGTGGTGATAATAGGATACCTGTATATGGGGACATATGTACAATTGTATCGCTACATGCTCTGTAGCTAGTGCTTTTTAATGTATATATGTTATTTTTCATTTTTTTGGGGGGTGGGGGGGGGGATTTGGGGATTTTTTTTAAAAATGCTGGGATATGGAGCATTTATGTTCAGTGTTAGCCAATTATGCCTTCTTTTTCCTTTATATTATTTTAATGCAGTAATTTTCAACCCATGTAATTTATAAATAATGTATTTAAATAGCTCTGAGAATTAGTGTTTGTTTGCCGAAGACAGAAAATAGAATAGCCGTACTTCTAGTCTGTAACTGGCAGTTACTTTTCCAGTCATTAAAGCCTGAGTGGTAGACTATAAAATACTGTAAAGCATAAGAAAATTCAACTGTGTAGCTTTCGATGTTTGTTCTTTTTTTATGATCCTCCCATATGGGATCTTATTATTGTATATCAATCAAATGCACTTGGAGCCAAAACGTCTGTGTCATTTTGTAGCTCTTCCCACTTAAAGGGTTTCATGTTAGTTTATCTGGTGTTCCAAGTTGATGTGGTTACATGCATTACTCTCCGTTTCCCTGCATGTTTCTCATTGAAAACATGGAAAGGTTAAACCAAGGTAAAGTGGCAAGAGTTGGCCTACACATTGTTTAAGATTTCCTCTTTCTTAATGTTGAACACATTTCTCAGAAGTGGTTTGTAACCACATAAATACAGTTATAACAAACCTTGGGCCATTATCAATCTGTTTTAATTCAATGTTTTGCTAGCTTGTCATGCCATAAAAAAAAGACAAATTGCATTCCCACATCTGCTTTTGCAAAGCTTTCCTACGGTAGATATATATATATATATATATATATATATATATATATATATATATATATATATATATATATATATATATATATATATATATATACACAGTATCTCACAAAAGTGAGTACACCCCTCACATTTTTGTAAATATTTTATTATGTTTTTTCATGTGACAACACTGAGGAAATGACACTTTGCTGCAATGTAAAGTAGTGTGTACATCTTGTATAACAGTGTAAATTTACTGTCCCCTCAAAATAACTCAACACACAGCCATTAATGTCTAAACCGCTGGAAACAAAAGTGAGTACACCCCTAAGTAAAAATGTCCAAATGTCAATATTTTGTGTGGCCACCATTATTTTCCAGCACTGCTATAACCCTCTTGGGCATGGAGTTCACCAGAGTTTCACAGGTTGCCTCTTCCACTCCTCCATGACGACATCATGGAGCTGGTGGATGTTAGAGACCTTGCGCTCCTCCACCTTCTGTTTGAGGATGCTCCACAGATGCTCAATAGGGTTTAGGTCTGGAGACATGCTTGGCCAGTCCATCACCTTTGCCCTCAGCTTCTTTAGCAAGGCAGTAGTCATCTTAGAGGTGTGTTTCGGGTCGTTATCATGTTGGAATACTGCCCTGTGGCCCATTCTCCGAAGGGAGGGGATCATGCTCTGCTTCCGTATGTCACAGTACATGTTGGCATTCATGGTTCTGGTAATGAACTGTAGCTCCCCAGTGCCGGCAGCACTCATGCAGCCCCAGACCATAACACTCCCACCACCATGCTTGACTGTAGGCAAGACACACTTGTCTTTGTACTCCTCACCTGGTTGCCACCACACATGTTTGACACCAGCTTACAATCTAAGACTAATATGACAATTCCTCATGGCAGTCCGCTCGGTTATCGCCAGATATTGGAGACACACCTCACACTTCATCCTTAGAAGATTGGGCTTGGGAAATGGACAAAACTGAACATTTGGAATGTATAATAGCCTGGAATGAAAACAAATCTGAAACCCAACTCTATCCTATGGACTGGTTGTCTGTATTTCCGATACTCTTCTGGCTTTGGGACCTTCATTTCTGAACCACTCAGCCATGCAGATACTCTGGTGTAAGTATTCTACCTGGTTTTAGTCCATCCTTCCATTACCCACCTCTCTCCCCCACTCCCCTCGCCCCTTTTTTTTTCTTTCTTTTCCCTCCTTCTGTTTCCTATTCTCTCTCTATTATTATTATTATTATACAGGATTTATATAGCACCAACAGTTTGTGCAGCGCTTTACAACGTTAGGGCACACAGTACAGTTACAATACAATTCAATTCAACAGTATAAGTCTGCCCTATCCTGTTTCTGATCTGACCTGGATATTAACCCCTCACCTCCCTTATCCTGTAGCCTGGCTTAGATTCATTTCAATTTGAAAAGTAATGCTTTTTTAGTTTTAGGTAGTCTTGGCTGTGACACCTGATTTTTTTAACAAATGATAAAAGACCTGAATTGATTGGTGGAAGTAGCATCCTCAACAGATTTAAAAACATAGGAAACTTTACTCTTAAAAATAAAGCTAAAGCCGTCACCTTTGTACACAATGGCCAGTGGTAAAACAGTTTAGTAGTGTATTCTGTGAGATGTGTGCTATCACACTGCATTGAATGTTTTAAAAATCAAATAAAACGTCAAAATAGAGTGAACAAAAAAACACTTCAAGGGGGGGCGTGGCCGACCAGAGCTGAAGATGGATGCCTGAACTCTCAGCTCGTCAGCCAGGGGAGAACACAGAGCGACATAGGCAGCACACGAATCCCAATCCGCAGCCATCTGAGCTCCAAAGGCACCACAGACACCGAGAAACATGTCCAGGAAAAGATTCATGAACTACAAACCCCAGAAACTGATGGAGTTTTACTTCAAGCCGGCGGAGCAGGTCAGTGATTCCAAAGATGGTGGATTGGGTGGTGCAACACTTACGGTTAGACGATGTGGTTCGGGGTTTGTAGGTACCTGAGTCAGTGGCTGTAGAAGAGATAAGCGAGAGTCCTGAGCTCTGTCAGCAAGATAAATGTGAAAGCTGCGGATAGAGCAATATGTTAATCACATAAAACAGTGGTACGAATGGTTAGCAAACTGTTAATAAAGAAAACGCTAGGTGGCTGTAACAATTCTTATAGAGGTGGTGCAGGCACTGCTTCAACCTCTAACTGGGGGTAAGAACAGTTAATACCGAGGGGAGCTGAAAAATCAAGGGGATCAAGTCGTCAGAGCTCAGGGGAGCTATAATGGTGTTTTTTGGTCCATCTTGATGATGTCATTGAGGACTATTCAGGTGCGATTTTGGTCCAGATTTCTGCGGGGTGCAGTTGTTCCTCTGTGTGGTGGAGTTGGTTTGGGAGGTTCCTGGATGATTCCCCAAGTGTGACGAAGGTGCATCCCTTTGTTGAGATCATTTATAGTGTGGGATTGCCCATTTCTTGTGATTAGGAGTGTTGCTGGATATCACCATTTATATTGGATTTTGTGATTTTGGAGACCTTTGGTGACTGCGATCCACACCACAACCTGGTCAGATCACGCCCCAATCTCGATTAACATTGAAGAATCCAACCCACATCGCAACACGTTTCTCTGGCATGCAAATAACTACATACTTAGCCACGATAAGTATGCACCAGAGATCTCTGATCACATAGCAGAATTTTCCTCACTAGACAAAGGCTCAGTATCTGATCCTGGTGTGGTGTGGAGTGCACAAAAGGCTTTTATGAGAGGAATGTTGATTAAATTAAGTTCTTTTCACAAAAAGAAGAGGACGCAGCGTCTAGATGAGCTAACATCTTAGATAGCGACCTTAGAAGCACAACACAAAGCCAATCCACAGGCCTCTCAGGCAAACAAGCTACTGTCCCTTAGATAAGAACTAAAAACACAGATCCTCCAATCCTTTGAATTCTTTCAACGTAAACTAAAAGCCACTGCATACTCCACCTCTAATAAAGCAGGGGAAAGACTGGCACAATGCCTCAAAGGCCAAAGATCCAAAACTAAAATACACCTACTTTACCACCCCCACACTAAGCACCCACTGTCGAACCCACAAGATATTGCTAACGCAATCAGCGATTATTACAGTGACATATACAACCTAAAACAGGACCCTCAAACCCCACAACCCTCCCAGGATGCAATTTCTCCAAAATATACCGATATTGACGGAAACTCAACTAGTGACCCTCAACGTCCCATTCACAGAACGTGAAATTAAAGCAACGCCCGACTCTCTCCCTAGCGGGAAAGCTCCAGGACCTGATGGTCTGAAGGGTGAATATTATAAACAGTTCTCCACACATTTAATACCTCATCTAGTAGAAGTCTTCAATCACGCCGCCTCCTCTTCTAAATTTTCAAACGAATACTTAAATGCACTGATAATAACGATACCAAAGCCAGGGAAGGAGCCGAACATTCCCCAAAATTTCCACCCTATATCCCTACTAAATCTTGATCTTAAAATATATGCTAAAACTATAGCAGCGAGACTGCTTGACATCATGCCCACCCTCATACACAGAGACCAGACGGGTTTCACTAAGGGTAGACAGGCGCCAGATGCCACTAGGAGAATGATCAATCTAATCCACCATGCAGAGCTTAGCGGAATGCCTTCTTTGCTTCTATCTTTGGATGCAGAGAAGGCGTTCGACAGAGTACATTGGTCTTACCTTAAAACAGTTCTCCAAAAATTTGGTTTTAAATACCATATTCTAAGTGCCATCATGGCACTCTATTCTACCCCGTCGGCCCAAGTATTCACAGAAGGCATGATATCTCGGCCATTCCCCATTACCAATGGCACGCGTCAAGGATGCCCATTATGCCCACTTATTTTTAACCTGCTCATGGAGCCCCTCGCAGAACACATGCGTTCAAACCCCGCCATGTCAGGTCTTCAAATAGGCAACTCTTCCAACAAAATCAGCCTCTTCGCGGACTATGTCATACTGATCCTCACCAATCCGGTTCCCTCCCTGGCAGATATACAAAGCACCCTAAAATGGTTCAGCAGGGTTTCTTACTACAAAGTAAACATGACCAAGTCATTCATACTACATACAAATAGATGCCACGACAAAAAATCTACTCCAACAACAACACTCCTTTGCATGGGCAGATAAAGACATATCCTACCTAGGAGTTCAACTTACAAGATCAGTTAAGAATCTCTACTCCTCCAACTTCTTACCTCTTCTTCAAAAAATCCAATCAGACTCGATTCAAATAGCGAAACATGAACTCTCCTGGTCAGGGAGGCTAGCAGCCTTTAAAATGACTTGTCTCCCCCAAATTCTGTATTGCTTTCGAATCCTTCCCATCCTCATCCCCATCCCCTCCTCATTTTTCAGATCCCTCCAAACAATCTTCAATAAATTTCTCTGGAAAAGCAAAAGACCCAGATGTTCCCACCTCAAACTGACCAAACACAAGTGGTCGGGAGGCATGGGTTCCATAGACTTTGAAGATTACTATATAGCAGCCATACTCACTATATAGCAGCCATACTCGCTCAACTACCTGGATGGTTCCAACCCTCCCTACCTCTCTTTGGGGCAAAATAGAGAATATCTCACTCATCCGTCCTAATCTAAAGAACTGCTTAATGAGCACCCCTCTAGGCTCCATCATTCTAACCACCATCTCCCAAACTATGAAGGTTTCAGTACAAGCATGGAAAAAACTGACTACCCTCTCGAATTACACCCCCACCACCCCACAGAATTACATACACTTAGAGTCTCTTCAATACTTATCACCGGATCTAAACTTATCACAATGGACCCTCAGAGGGATTCATTCACTACAAACCCTGCTACACGGCAATAAACTCAAATCATTCTCCCAATTACAAACAGAACATGATCTACTCACCTCAGAACACTTTACGTTCTTGCGCCTCCAACACTGCCTAGGTAAACTACCCCTTCCCCTCTAAAACATCCACCCGAAGAGAGAGGCGCCTCTGGGTGCAGACGTTTAAAACAATTTATTAAAAAATACAGCAACAGCTGGTAATGCACTCGCATTTAGGAAGAAGAAAGTAGGCAAAAGAATGTCCCAAAGCAATCAAGGGGATCCGTGGGGTCATCTAATCTCGGCTGATGGATGGTAAGGCTCTGGGCAGTCTGTGAACGCTGGATGTTTCTCGGCCAAACAGCGGAGACAGGCTCCAGAGAGAGGCTTGGATTGCAGCCGATCAGGCGAGGGATGATGACGTCACTCAATATGCGATGCGTTTCCTAAGCTGGCTCGCCGTGAGTGGTATGACGGCGGCGCTCCTTTGTCAATCAGCTTGACAAAGGAGCGCCGCCGTCATACCACTCACGGCGCTCCTTTGGCCTTACC
The DNA here is from genome assembly GCA_037952925.1 of Lithobates clamitans. NCBI lineage: Eukaryota > Metazoa > Chordata > Amphibia > Anura > Ranidae > Lithobates > Lithobates clamitans. Next base: position 418,427 of record JBBGZY010001579.1, on the reverse strand, counting down.
ATCAGCCGAGATTAGATGACCCCACGGATCCCCTTGATTGCTTTGGGACATTCTTTTGCCTACTTTCTTCTTCCTAAATGTGAGTGCATCACCAGCTGGTGCTGTATTTTTTAATAAATTGTTTTAAACGTCTGCACCCAGAGGCGCCTCTCTCTCCTTGTTTTATAGTGCTACTGGGATATGGCTTTCACTCCCATTGGAAGGCTGCCCTGAATGTGGATTTTACACTTTATTCCTGCTTCCTTCATCTGCAGTGTTACAACATGGACTAACTTTTTTATTGTTATGAAATTTTCTTTTCCCTATTGTTTATGCATATCATTGTAAACTAGGATTCGTTTGTCTTTTTTGCGCCGACTACTTGTTGTAACATCCACCCGAAGACCTGGGACTACTTAACCAAACCTACTTCTAAAACCAAAGGCATCTCTTACTTCTATAATCTTGTTCATCAAAAAAATATCTTCATCAAGATGACCCCACATCTCCAATGGGACACTGACACACAGTGGCAACACGCAATTAAAAACATCTACAGAGCCACAAAATGCTCAACCCTTTGGGAAATTACACAGAAAATCTCGTTACGGTGGTACATGACACCGGCTAAGATAGCAACCTTCAACCCCCTATACGCGCTGGAGATGTAAAGCAGCCAAAGGGGACGTGCTCCATATTTTTTGGACTTGCCCCTGCATCCAGAGATACTGGGGACAAGTCTTTAAACTTATCTCAGAGCTCAAGACTGTTGGCGTGGCCTGAAGCTGCATGGCGTGAAGGGTGCAGAGTGAGAGCTCCGGCTGCACACCATCCTTCAACCCGAACCTGTGGAGCCAAATCACCCTTAAAACCAGCACAAATCACCTACACTATCCAGTGTAGATCCCGCATTCATGTTGCCACCGAAGCGAACCCCGGGAGCGCTCGCAAAGCTGGACAAATATCGCCATGAGGAGTGGGACCCAGCGGGGGAGGATGGCGCCGCACCTGTTCCAGGGGAAGAAGCCCCGCTCTCTGGCGACACTGCTTGCATCCTGGACACTATCTCCCTCTGCCAGACGACCCTCACATCTAAAATTGAGGAAGTTAACTGATGGAGAGGGTAACCGAGGCGGAGCGCAGTATCGGACAGGCAGAAGACGATATCCCGCCTCTGCAAGCCACCACAGAACGGCTTCAATACCAGCTGAATGCCATCCTGAGCAAACAGGACGACATGGAAAACAGGCTTCGCCGCTGCAACCTAAGGTTCGTGGGTCTGTCAGAGAGATCAGAGGGTTTTTGGAAAACCTCCTAATTAAAAATTTTGGCAGGAAGGCCTTCTCCTCCATGTTTGTGGTGGAGCGCACGCACAGCCTGACTGCAAGACCCCCACCACCCGGAGCCCCCCCGCGTACTTTCATCGCGAAGCTACTGAACTACCAGGACCGGGATGCCGTCCCGCGCCTCACCCGTGAAAAGGGCAACATCCCATTCGCAAATTCACACATAGCAGTGTTCCCAGACTTCATTTGCCGAGGTCCAGAAAAAGAGGGCACAATTATCAGAAGCCAAGCGCCAGCTAGGCAATCACCACCTAGCTTATGCTATACTTTTCCCGGTGCACCTTCGTGTGATCCGTGACAGTAAGGCTCATTTCTTCGAGAACCTTCAGCGGTTATCCCATAGCTGGAGAATCGGGACGCACCTGCACCATCGTAACTCACAGCTCGAGCTCATCCCCCACTGAGCCACAATGGACTGGAACCCCAAACCCCACGCTATGGATGCTCTTCCTAAAAACCATGAGTTGACTTTCCTCTGTCCCTCTTATATCCATCCTGATTACACCTGCTGTCTCTGCCCCTCTCCCCCGGCCCGCTATGTGGCCGCTAAACCGCTACCTCTGGTGCTCCAACAGTCACAAAGAGCCCCCCCCAACAAGGCACTTATCCAGCCACTCTTGCATAACATTCCTGTAACCCCCCTAACACCTGGCTGCTAGATCACCTAGCACTGTTGTGCAATTCTGATAACTTTTGTTCGCCCCCAGAGGCGGCCGAGGACGCACCTGGACTTTCACCCCAATTGCTTCCTTATGTTTTTACCTCTCCATCTTATAGACAATGGTGTACCTCGATGCCGCATCAAGACATGTTTCTCTGGCCAGCAACAGCCCCCACAACCGTGGAGGGTTGTCACAAGTTTGATATGCCACACTGGTCCAGAGTTGGCGCAGTTACTATATTTTTTGTTTTTCTACTTTCTTCTATTTTTGCATTGTCTGACTATATATATATTTTGTTGTTTGTTAACGATTTATCTGCCAATGTACTACCCTACATGGCTCCCTGCGGGTCTGCCTCAGATGCCTTGTCGCCTCTTCCGGCTCATCTGCAGGGCCCCATTATGCAAAGTGAAACAGGGCATATGCTTCAATGTATGTTTTTGCCTAAGATGGTTGTGCTATGTGTGTGTGGAGGCGCGGGCCTTCCCCTGCTGATCCGACTGAAAACTGAACTAATATCCCTGCTAGGATGGCATCCATTAAGCTAGTCACATGGAATGTGAGAGGTCTGAGAGTTAAGTTCAAAAGGCTTGCCGTCCTATCTCACCTTAAAAGTATGCAAGCAGATATATCTGCTTTTAATGGGTCAAATGCAGATGGCACTCAAAAAATCTTGGGTGGGCTGGGTATACCAAGCCCCATATACTAACAATTCTAGAGGTGTTGCTATCCTTGTTGCCAAAACAGTTCAGTTTCAACTCCACAGTCTGCAGTCGGATTGGCAGGGGAGGTTCCTCTTCCTACATGTTACCATCGGAGGTCTCGAGGTCCTCCTCCTGGCCTTCTACTTTCCCCCGCCATTCCAATTCACTGCTATCAAGGAGAGCGTGGCATTCATGTTCCAACACCCCACAGTGCCTGCCATATGGATGGGGGACTTCAATATGGTGATAGATCACCTCTTAGACAGACTTCATCCGCCCACTATGACACCAACCCGGCCTGCACTGACTAAGTTTGGTAGATTCCTTTCGGAACTTGCCATGACAGATACCTGGAGACTCAAACATCCCACCACACTTGCATACTCCTGTTTCACCCTCTCATAGGCCGCTATGTCCCACATAGATATGATAATGCTTTCCCCCACCCTGATCCCTGACCTCCCTGCAGTGGGGTTTGGTGCAAGAGTCCTCTCGGATCATTCGCCTAATTTGGGTCACCCTTCGCTTGCCCTCTACCCCTCCATGGAGGCTGAATCCAATTTGGCTTACAGTCCTGAAGGATCTGGAGGCCATTCAGCGAGAGTGGACTCACTATTTTCATTCCAACACAGGATCGGCCTCGGTTGGGATGGTGTGGGAGGCATTTAAATCACACGCTCGCTTGATCCTCTCCACACACATAAACAGACACAAAGCCTCCTCTTAACTTATCCTACAACAGGCCGAGGAAAAGCTGGGCTCCCTCGAACAAGTTTTTCTTGCAGACCCGACACCCTCTAACTCTGCCCAACTACACTCCAGACTCACGGACCACTTACATTTCGAAAAAGCTAAAAAAGGCATCTTCTTTAGCAAATAGAGGACCTTTAAACATGGTGAGTGGGCTGGGAGACTTCTGGCTTACATGGTCCACTTAGAGCATAGCCCCCCGGTGGTGGTTCGGCTCCGGTCGGAAGCTGGAATTACCCTTACAGACCCAGAACAGGTAGCCCATGAGTTTAGACGCTTGTACTCTGACCTATACACATCAAAGACTAGCCGTCCCCTGAATGAATTACATCTACTCCTGCAAAACATAGACTTCCCCTCCCACACGGCTTCCCAAATAGAACTCCTGGAAGCACCCATCACTGAAGAATGTATCGCGGAAGCGATAGCAAGCTTACCGACATCAAAAGCTCCAGGCTCTGATTCCAGGAGGTCCTCCTCCCCAGACTACAAACATTATACTCCCATATCTACGAAACCGGCACACTCTCACGCACCATGAGTGAAGCCTTTATCGTTCTTATACCGAAGCCAGGAAAAGATCCCCTCTACCATGAATCATACCGCCTCATTTCCCTCCTACAATTGGATGTCAAAATACTCGCCAAAAATCTCGCCCTTAGACTCAACAAGGTAATACTTAGCCTTATCCACGCCCATCAAACAGGCTTCATGCCCAATATAAACACTGCATTTAATTTACGGAGACTATTCATGAATCTCCAAGCCACTCATGACAACGTTGTCTCAAGGGTGGTGGTCAGCCTGGATGCCGCCAAGGCATTTGATTTGGTGGGGTGATGCTACCTGTGGGAGTGCCTCTGCAGATTTAGCTTTGTCCCTAGGTTCATCAGGTGCATCCAACCCCTTCCACCAGGCTCCCACCGCCTGGATCCAGGTTAATAGCAGGACATCTAACCCATTCTCTTTGTCCCAAGGAACCGCCAGGGATGCCCTATATCCTCCATGCTGTATGCGCTGGCTGTCGAGCCTTTGGCTATCGCCATCAGGGCACACCCGGACATAAGGGGCCTCCGCATGGGACAAGTGACTGAGGTGCTCAGTCCCTATGTGGACGATATGCTCCTCTATTTGGAAGATGCAGGCCTTTCATTGACAGCAGCCTTACATCTAATCCAAAAATTCGACACTTTCTCAGGACTGCAGATTAATTGGTCCAAATCTCAAATCCTTCCTATAGATATCACTGCCCCCACAGCCGCACAGGAGGCTCTCCCCCTAGTAAGGACTAACCAGCTTAAATATCTGGGTGTACAATGCTCCCGTTCCCCCGCGGATTACACACACCTTAACTTAGAACCAATGTACGATCTCCTTAAAAATAAAACTCAAATCTGGTCCAGACTCCCGCTTGGAATTATGGGCCGCATTAATTTAGTAAAGATGATCCTCCTCCTTAAATTACTCTACCTATTCTGGCATGCCCCACTATATATCCTAGCCCACGTGTTCATATCCATGGAATCCATAATCAACACATTTGTATGGGGCCCCTCCAGACACAAATTATCATGGCAGACTTTAAAACGCCCCACTCACCTGGGGGGTACGGCCCTACCCGACCTAGCATTATACTTCATAGTCTGCCAATTGTCACATTTCTATTACTTCAATAGGCATGACAAACTACATGTTTCCACATTTGTGTGTACATTGGCAACTGACGTGGTGGCCCATCCCTTCCAAATACTCTTCTGTAAACACAAGATTTCCCCACTCAGGCGATAAGCGACATATGCTACTACACCACAGCAAAATCTGGCAGCGGGTTAGCCATCACTGGGGCTCCCCCTCTGCATATCCACACACCAATCTGGGAAAATTCTCAACTCCCCGAACTGATGACCGTCCCAGATCACAAACTGTGGGTAGCCAAGAGAACCATATACCTGTCCCAGCTTATCACTTGAGGAGCTGTTAAGTCGTTTCAGGCCCTTAAGGATGAATTTGCTCTCCCCAATCATATGTTATTCCACTACCTTTAGGTCCGACATGCCCTCCAGTCCCAATCCAATACTTCTATCCCTTGGTTGGAACCAGTGAACCTTGTGGACATGGTTCTTGGTGAAGACCCCAAGAAATTAATTTCCTCCTTGTATAATCATCTCCTTTTGCCCTCTGCCACTACACACGCATGCCAGCTGAAAGCTCAATGGGAGACTGACCTGCAGAGGTGGATGATGAGCAATGGGGGGAAATACTGGAGGCCTGCAACAAAGTATCTCCTAAATTATCAGACCAACTTACTCATCCATATATCCTCCACAGATCTTACCTTACTCCTGCCCGCATATCCAAGTACAAACCAGACGTTAACCCAACCTGTCCTATGTGTGGCAACAATGTTAGCACCTTTTATTATTTTATTTTTTATTTTATTTCAGGTACTTATATAGCGCCATCAATTTACGCAGCGCTTTACATATACATTGTACATTCACATCAGTCCCTACCCTCAAGGAACTTACAATCTAAGGTCCCTAACTCACATTCATACATACTAGGGACAATTTAGACAGGATCCAATTAACATACCAGCATGTCTTTTACCATCTGATATCGTCCTGCCCATCCATTCAGAGATATTGGTCACAAATTGTCAAATTTCTCCATGACTGCATGGGTTCCCCCTTAACACTATGCCCATGCCAATGCCTGCTTGGCCTCCTTTCCCTCCCAGAGGAGGAGAAGTACCTGACAGTATTTCTGCAGGAAACCCTATTCACTGCCAGAATGCAAATAGCCCAATTATGGCTCAGACCTACTGCCCCTACCATCCAACAATGGAAGAGGGCTATGAATCTCACCCTCCCCTACAAAAAAGTTCTGTACTCCCACCGGGGTTGCCCCGATAAGTTCCATAAAATATGGCATAGATGGGTGGATGACTCCTCTACCTGCACTGACTAATGCCAACTATTTCTCTAAATCTGCCATCATAACTGTTTAGCAAGTATCATCGTCACTCACTTTTGCCATGGCTTTTTGAACGTATGCTTCCAGCGTAAACAACAATGTTTAGCAATATCCCCGCAGATACTATGGTATGTCAGAAGACTCTGTACAAAAATTGTTTTATATGCGTTTGGTGCTTGTTGCACCTTGTATCTTGAATGCAACAACCTGTATTGACCTTTATGCTCAATAAACTTTATTTTTTGATTAAACTAATCTCAGACATAACCAACCACACAATTCCCCCCTCGCCTGAACATGCCCTACTAAATCTAAACATAGAATTCATCCACCACCCATTCAGGCATATCACTTCCCACATTTCTTTGGCCTCCAGACTCAACATAACGAGGCGATGGAAGTCTGACAAAACCCCTACCGTAACACAAACTATTGACCTAGTTGCATTACATTACAGCTATGAGACAATGATGGCCGTCAGTAATGGTCAGGCTGCAAAAACCCGCAAAGCATGGCAACCCTGGGCAGAATGGTCTCACGCTGCGACTGTCATCTAAAACTTCTACCTTACCCTAATGTTTTTCTTGACCGAGCAATATGTACGAATTACACATGTTCACTTTGCTTAAGTAAGTTTATAGACCTATATATTTAAGATATATATATTCCTGTTTATACATATATATTCAAGATGCAGGGAACTTTACCCTTGCCAAGAATGTACACATTGGGCCCTCTCTCCTCCTGTGACACAAAAGTGCTCTCATCTGGAGTCTCGCAACAGGATAGAGGATTGATTATACCAGTATCTACCTTCTGTTTGACATACATGCAAACTGTTAGTTATTAATGAGTTCCTAATGTTCCTACTACAGTATGTATTCAACAACATCGTTGCACAAAGTACAATGCTTAAGTTGTACTCTGTATTTTCCTGTGCAAATTCAGTAAAAAACAATTGAACGAAAAAAAAACTTCAAAACTACATTTCCCAAACTCCTACCCACCCCTGTATCACTAATTATTCCCAAAATATTCAAAATATAGAATTCAGGTATATGTTTAGTAGAAATTGGTTAGTGTCAGGACAGCACCTGAGCATTTGAATAGACAACATATAGAGGCTGAATTTACACGAACTTGCAATAAAATGCAGGAAAAATTGATGTACAATTCCATCCATTTTATATGCGTTGAAGCATTTCTTAGGGCCTGTTAAAATGCCCTGCATTTTGCAGGCTTTCCTGTGACATCACATCCTGTGGATCACAAAACAAATCACAAAGCAAACTTTTTTTTTACCTGCGATGCGTTGTGCTGTGTTGATCTGCATTTTACACACATTACCTTGCATTGCGTTGTCTTGCATTTTAACACAACACAGGTCAACACAGCATTGAAGTGTGAACAGGACACATGAAAAACAATTGTTTTTTAGGTCTCCTTGCATTGACCCGTGTAGCAAGATCCCAGGCCTCGAGAACCTCCAGGGCCAAGAGTTGCACACATCCTTCCGTATAGAGTGGGTTGTAAGGCATAGTGGGTGTAATGCAAGATAGATTCATGGGCACCAGACACTTCTTGAATGCAAAGAGATTTTATTTCTCTTGAACAGAACTTCGGGAGAGAGGGTTAGGGCCAGGACACCCTTAGGTAGTTGGAATGTTAATTAGCAGACTCTGAGACTTCTACAGGTAGACAGCCATGCAGGGAAAGGCATCCGGCAAGACACCACATCTGCATGTGTAGGAATGCTGTCTCTTATGACAACAGTCTTAGAACAGTTCCTAACACAAATTGTAACAAACTCCTTTACTTTTATACAGTCACTTCTTGTAGGTTCTCAACCCAGAGCTTCCAGTCTCTCTCACTAGACTTGCTGATTCACTGCCACCGAATCCTTTGAGCTCTTCCAGTCTTCACTTAAGTATCTCCCTCAAGCGTCACCCATGCATCCCTGCTGGGTCCCTAGCTTGGCACTCCAGATACTTCTCAAGCTTCACACCACTGGCCTGCTCAGTCCCTGGCTTGACACACAAGGCTGCTCTGCAAGCGTCACCTCGCTGGCTGGGTCCCTGGCTTGACACCTGCTGAAGTTTCCCAATTCTTCACCATCTCCGGTTGATGAGAATACTGCTACTTGCTTCAGCTACTCACTGTGGTCCCTGGCAATAAGGTGGTTAGTCCCTTAGTGGTGACAGCTTCCCCTCTACCTCCAACCATGACCAGAACCATCACTTCTGGTTGGACTGCAAGCCGCAATCCCAACCCTGCACTGCTCTCTTGCTTCTGAATAGGCCCTCAGACAGCCTAACAGCCAGATGTGCCCTGTATAGGCCCAAACTCCAGCTTAGCAGCCCGGGCAATTCAACACATGTCCACCCAGACAGCCGTCCAGGTGGCACAGAACACTGATCTCCTGACTCCACCAAAATGTAAAGGTTCTCCCAGCAGGCCAAGGGATTTAGGAAAACCCCTGCCCATTGGATATACTGCTAATCTGTCCTTGCTTTGCCCCTGTCTTATCTAATGTCACCAAGCACCCGGCCATCTAGCGGCAAAAGAGAGAAGTGCAGCAATTCCAGACTTAGGGTGAACTCAATTGATCCCTAACAACGAGCCAAGGTAACTACACCTGGCAGGTAAATTTAGGAGCAACCCTGCCTAAACATCAGGGTGCTACACCTGCATTTAACAGCTGCTCTAAAATGCAGATCACCACACTAGTGTGAATTAGTCCAAAAAAAGACGAAGCAGGTTTTATCTTTCAGTACAAATTAGAATGCATTATATAAGAGACAATAAACACAAATATTATTCAGTGGCTCGACAGTGAGTGTATAAGCAGCTCAGTTATGCCATAATAAAAGAGAGAGGGACTAGGCATATTTATTTAGAAATATAAATATTGTGCAGGACTATTTGTAAGCAGTTTGGGTATCCTGCAATATAAGAGGGAGAGATGAGGCAGTTTTTTTTCTTTAAATAATAAATAAAAACAACCAACTAACGTCCCCTACACATACTGTCAGTATCCCCTAAACTACTAACTAATAACACATACTGACAAAAAGCTACTAGGAAACCACCTTTTACAGTGAGAGGGCTGGCACATAACAAAGCACCTACTATTGTCCTATTTAAGCCAGCCTGACCTAAAGGCATTATATTACATTTCTCCAATAAAGGTATGGAAGGGCAGGATCATGGCATCTGGTAAATTATCTTAACTATTGGTCACATAATGAACCTAGCTGAAAGTTTTTAATTTCATTGAGTCAACAATGGAGATAACACAGGGAAAATTTACAAACTACACTCATCTTTCCCACCTCTACTTGATGACTTTATGTATTGATGTAGATGTGTCCTGTAATAAAACCCCTGCAAAATATTGCATTAACATATTTCAATCATAGCAACTGAATTTCTTGAACATGTATCTGCAGTTATTTTACATTGTTTTAAAATTTATACGAGTGATTTATTTTAGAACAGGGGCTTGTCAATAAAATAAATAAAATGTACCACCCATTGCAATTAATTGAAAAGTGTATTAACAAAGGTTTAGCTGTAGATTTCTTCCTTTTGTTGCATTCTGCTACTGTTTTTAAATTTTGCAAATATCAACCACTAAAATACAGTTATTCATGGTAATACATCTGCTTCCAAAAAAAGCAGAAAAGGGAATTGCAGTGTGCTGTATACTTTACAGTCCATAATATTATAGGTATTTGTAACCACAAAAGGCCTACAAACTCAGTACCAATATCCAAAGCATTAAACCATGTTTATTACTTTGCAGCATTTGTTTTATAGCAGTGTGTAATGCCAGTTCTGCATAAACTAAAATAAGAGTACAAATCTATCTCTTTGGGTATACCTGTGTCTCATTTGGTTTTTGATACCAAAAAACTGAAACAATTCTTGTTTCAGCAATTGCTTAATTGCACTTCTAAGCAAATACTAGCAGTAAGCTTTTCCTGCACTGATCCTGTTTATGCCCATCAACAATAGAGGGGTTGCTTATATACTAAAAAAAATGTGTTTTGAACCACTCTAACCACTCTAATATGCCTAGTGAACAAGAAAGTAGACAAGAGCTGATAGCCAAAATCCACCCATATTTTATCATAATAAATTGTATTCATAATCAGTGGAGGCTCATCCATAGGGGCTCCTGGGGCAGTGCCCCACCAGCTTTGCTGCAAAAAAAAATTGAACAAATATTACCACTCTAATATGCTGTATATATACTGTAAATGTTAATAGAAACATTTTAAACATTTTAGTTCAGATTAGAAACTGCAGAGATATGTCTTGAATTAATGATAAATGAGTAAGCGTAAAAGAGTAATTGACATCTACAGTATCTATATAGTACCCAGTGAACAACAAAGTAGACAAGAGCTGAAAATCCACCCATATTTTATCATAATAAATTGTATTCATAATCAGTGGAGGCTCATCCATAGGGGCTCCTGGGGCAGTGCCCCAACAGCTTTGCTGCAAAAAAAAGTGAACAAATAAAAATAAAATAAATAAATAAAAATAAACTAACTATTTTATATTTTGAGTTTCTCTCTAGCTGTGTTTGTGCTGCTGTTGCTACTTGCTAGGTGAATTAGAAAAAAGAAGGTCTAATCTGCCTAGCAGCAGGACGTCTGTCCAAAAAGTCATTTAAAAGTTGTATCTAGAACACTGTAAAATAACAATTCCCAGCACAACTCATATTGGAATCAGACTCTGTGGAGGGATTACTTATAGCCAAAACCATAGATAAACCCCTTTCCTCTCTATATTTCCACTTGTCTATAACTCCTTTAAAGAAACTTGAAAAATCCCTAGCTAAGTGGAAATTAGACATCCCAGATCTGTCAGAGGAGTAATGGAAGACATGCGTTTCTTCCTTTGTCATTAATATGATCTCGGCCAGAGACCGATTTATGCAGGTCAAGTTTCTCCACGGAGCCTATTACACTCCAAAACGGTTAACAATTATGAATCCTAACACCCCGGTGGCCTGCCCTAGATGTGGTCAGAGCTCTGCCCCCTTTTTTCATATGATATGGTCTTGCCCCCGCCTCGGAGAATACTGGTCGGAGATAGCTGACACCCTTAGTCGGGTTACCACTCTGGAACTGGAATCAGATCCCAAGCTAATGCTGCTCAATATTTTTGACTCTAGGGCAAGGGGTAAATATACTAGAATATTTTTGAATTACGCTACATTCTATGCTCGTAGAGAGATATTTCTTCACTGGAAGGATGCTACACCTCCCAAGGTGTCATCATGGCGCCTAACACTAAACTCGGTGATGCCATTGTATAAGCTTAAATATGCCAGCCGAAACTGCCCTGGCAAATTTGACAAAATATGGTCGGGATGGATAGATGCCTGGGGTACAGAAGTAGTCGATGATCACCAAGATATAGTTGCTGGACCTGCCCTGCAATAGTGGATCACTGTTATGGACTTTTAAATGTATAGTCGTTAGTTAAGTTCTGTGAAATTGGCAAACTGGATGAGGTCCTTCCTTCACTCCCCCCCCCTCCCTTCTCCCCTCCTCCCCTGGGACCTCCTTAAATAGTATTGCTGAAATCTACTATCTCCGAACCCATATCCTAATGTGCTGTAACTTGACACCCCTGTACATAATTCTGAGGTTCAATTGTGTAGCCCATTCGTTCTGTGACAAATAATGTAACAATACCTATGTGAACAACTGTGTATATGCATCTCTTGTACTGTAAATATCTAAATAAATATTTCTTTCTTGTAAAAAAAAAGAACATTGTAAAATAAATTATCCCTTGTTACTGGCTGCTTGCCAGTATTCTATTCACTTAATAGGAGCTTGTTAGGGCAGGCCGAAATACCAACCCTAACAAGCCTTTTTGGTCCCTCCCTGGGGTGCCAAGATTTTCCCTGCCTGCAGTTGCACATCCTGGCCTGCTGCCCAGCCATGTCCCCCCCCCCCTCCACAAGTCGCACTCCGACTCTTGGCCTCTCCCTCTCCAGTCTCCACTCTCCACCCCCGGCCATCCATCTTGTGTGCAGAGCAGATGGAGGAGAGCTAAGAGAGAGGAAAGGGGACAGAGACTGAGAGCAGCAGACTGAGCAGAGCACAGCGCTGGGGATTCTTGTTGGTGTCAAGTTTAACTTAATGAGTGAGTGTCATCAATAATGTATGATAAATCATCACAGAAAAAATGAACGTCCTTAAGTGATAGAGATAGAGCCTCGTATAGTATAGTGTGTATACAGTACAGTGTATAGTATAGTGTATATAGTGTATAGTATAGGGTATATAGTATAATGTATATAGTGTATAGTATACTGTATATTATTATTATTATACAGGATTTATATAGCGCCAACAGTTTACACAGCGCTTTACAATATAAAAGGGAGACAATACAGTTATAATACAATAGGATACAGGAGGATTAAGAGGGCCCTGCTCAGAAGAGCTTACGATCTAATAGGGTGGGGCAGGTGGTACAAAAGGTTGTAACTGTGGGGAATGAGCTGATGGAAGTGGTAAAAGATTAGTTAGAGACGTTATAGGCTTTCCTGAAGAGATGAGTTTTCAGGGATCGCCTGAAGGTAGCAAGAGTAGGGGATAGCCGGACAGGTGGAGGTAGCGAGTTCAGAGGATGGGAGAAGCTCTGGAGAAATCCTAGAGACGAGAATGAGAGGAGGAGACGAGGGAGCTTGAGAGTAGGAGGTCTTGAGAAGAGCGGAGAGGATGAATTTGGTGATATTTGGAGACAAGATTGGTGATGTAGCTCGGGGCAGAGTTGTGAATGGCTTTGTATGTTGTGGTTAGTATTTTGAATTTAATTCGCTGGGTGATTGGGAGACAGTGTAGGGATTGGAGGAGAGGGTTGGTAGACACTGAGCGGTTGGTAGGGTGGATAAGTCTGGCAGCAGCATTCATGATAGACTGAAGAGGGGATAGCCTATGGAGCGGCAGGCCAATGAGAAGGGGGTTGCAATAGTCAAGGCGAGAGATAACAAGGGAGTGGATGAGGAGCTTGGTGGTTTCATTTGTTAAAAAGGGGTGAATTTTAGAGATGTTACGGAGTTGATGTCTACAAACTTTTGACAACGATTGGATTTGAGGCTGAAATGACAAGTCAGAGTCTAGGATTACACCTAGTACCCTGGCGTGAGGGGAGGGACTGATGGTTGCATTGTTGTTTTTGATGGAAAAGTCATGGAGGGGGCACGGGCGGGGGGGAATATTAATAGCTCAGTTTTAGAGAGATTTAGTTTAAGGAAGTGGTGTGACATCCATGCTGATATGTCAGTTAGTAAGGTAGTAATGCGAGAGGAGACTGAAGGAGTGAAGTGAGGAGTAGACAGATAGATTTGGGTGTCATCAGCGTATAAGTGGTATTGGAAGCTGTGGGTGGTTATCAAGTGACCAAGGGAGGAGGTGTAGATAGAGAAGAGAAGGGGTCCAAGAACAGAGCCTTGGGGGACCCCCACAGAAAGGGGCAATGGAGAGGAGGAGACAGAGTTGTAGGTGACCCTGAAGGAGCGCTGTGATAAATAGGCAGAGAACCAAGATAGAGCAGAATCTCGGAGGCCAAGGGAATGTAGTTTATTGAGAAGGAGCGGGTGGTCAACAGTATCAAAGGCCGCAGAGAGGTCAAGTAGTAGGAGTATGGAGTACTGGCTGTTGGTTTTAGCAATTAGTAAATCGTTAGTGAGTTTTAGTAAGGCAGTTTCTGTGGAGTGCTGTGAGCGAAAGCCAGACCGTAAAGGGTCAAGAAGGTTATTTTCACTGAGGTAGGAGCTAAGATGGTTGTAGACTAAAGGTTCTAGAAGTTTAGAGGTGAATGGGAGCAATGAGATGTTCAAGTTGGTAGGGTCCAGTGAGGGCTTTTTAAGTATGGGAGTGATCTGTGCATGTTTTAGAGGGAAGGGAAAGGTGCCACTAGAGAGGGAGAGATTGAAGATGTGAGTGAGGGAGCATAGGATTGAAGAAGAGGGTGACCATAGTAGTTGTGAGGGAACAGGATCCAGGGGACAATTGGCTATGTGGGCATCTGAGAAAAGTTTTGTAACCTCTTCAGTAGTAGCCTATTCAAAAGAGGAGAGTGTTGAATGTGCTGTTAGGCAAGGTATGTTGGGTGGGGAAGATGTAAGCACAGTGGAGGTACCCTCACGAATTGCATCAATCTTGTCTTTGAAGTGATTGGCAATCTCTTGGGCAGTGAGTGAGTTAGTGGGTACAGGGGGTGGGGAACAAAGCAGAGAGTTAAAGGTTGAGAAGAGCCAATGGGGACTGGATAACAAGGAATTAAAAAGAGAGACAAAGTAGGCTTGTTTGACAGCATGGAGGCATGAATTGTATTTTAGAAGGGCAGATTTACAAAGGGTGAAGTTTTGCAGGCATTTGGTTTTACGCCACACTCGTTCAAGAGCACGGCAATGTCTCTTGAGATTTCTAGTGTTGTCAGTTTGCCAGGGTTGTAACGGTCGGGGCCTGATTCTGCGTGTGGTTAGAGGAGCAAGTGCATCTAGTGATGATGAGAGTGAACTGTTGTAGACAGAGGTGGCCAGGTCAGGACAGGACAGGGGAGAGATTATGTCATATAGGTGGTCAGTAGCAGAATAGAGAAGAGAAGGGTTAAAGTGGCAAAGGTTTCTACAAGTAATTGTTTGCTGCTTGGAGGGATGGGTGGTTGGAGGCAAGGATACAGTGAAAGTAATGAGGTTGTGATCAGAGAGAGGAAAGGGGGTGTTGGTGAGGTTGCCAGGGTTGCAGAGATGGGAGAATACAAGGTCAAGGGTATTACCATTGGAGTGAGTGGAAGTATGTTTCCATTGGGTTAGGTGAAAAGATGAGGTTAAGTTAAGAAGTTTAGCTGTAGTTGGGCTGTTAACATTGACAGGAATGTTGAAGTCACCAAGAATGATAGTGGGTATTTCAGAGAAGAGAAAGTAGGGTAGCCAGGCAGCAAAGTCATCAAGAAAGCGCGATACCGGCCCAGGAGGCCGATAAATTACTGCAATCCTCAGCGAAATGGGAGAAAACAGACGAATACAGTGCATCTCGAAAGAAGAGAGGGATAGAGAGGGAGGGACAGGAAGGACTTGGAAGGTGCTTTGTGGGGATAGAAAGAAGCCAACTCCACCTCCTTTCTGTCTATTGGGTCTGGGGGAGTGAGTCCAATGGAGACCACCATGGGAGAGGGCAGCAGGAGAAGCTGAGTCAAAATTTAGAAGCCAGGTTTCTGTTATGGCGAGTATGTTCAAGCCATGAGAGATGAAGAGGTCATGTACAGATGTTAGCTTGTTACAGATGGAGCGGGCTTTCCAAAGAGCGCATGAGATTGGTGGGCTGCTTTGAGGAAGCAGGGGGATAGAAATTAAACTGATTGGATTGCGGTGGTTGCCAGAGGGGGAGGGGTATTGGATATGTGGCTTGCAGTTGGAAAATGGTGGACCAGGATTAGGAGAAATGTCACCTGAGACTAGGAGAAGTTGGAGGGCAAGAAAGGCAAGATGGGAGTGGGATGTGCATGAGTGCTTGTGTCTAATGGCCCTGGTGTTTATGTCAGCATGTGGATGCAGCAAATGCAGGAGATGATGGGTGCCATAGTAGGGAGAGAGTAGGAGTGAGGGTGATATGTGCATGCTGCAGGGAAGAGAGGAGTGGTAGAGTAAAGATAATTTCAGGATAGAAGACACCAATGTGAGAAGTAAGAGAATAAGGAGCATGTTAGTGGATAGAGAGTGGGAAACTGACTTTATATAAAATATAAAATAAATGTCAAAAGCTGGTTTGTGTGTCGTCTTGCAGAGTGGAGCAGAGTTCTTGTTGTATATTCATCCAGCTTTAGTTATCCTGCTTTCGTTAAACTGCGTCGGTGAAACTGCGCAACACTTGTGACAGAGCCACTCAGGACAGAGCCATGATGTCTGCGCCTTGCCCCTGTCTGCGCCACCCCATAGGCTGTTTTTAAATTTATAGGGAGACTAAGCAGGCATGCTTCTCTCAGTTGGTCACTATTGGGTCTGATTTGAGACACCTGAATATGACAGAGGAGATGGCCAATACCAGACCAGCTACAGACACAGGCTAGGGTCGTAAAGCTAATTACGTCTCTTGATCACTCAAGCAAAATGGGGTTGAGAATCAATCACCAGTAATATTGCTATTGCAGTGGGGTTGGTTTAGAGCTAGCATTAAATAAAGAAGTTTAAAGATATGGCAGCAGAAGACATTTACCAAAAATGTTAAAGCAATGTCAGTTCAGTAGAGATGTACAGATGGATAGATGTTTACCAAAACAGTAAATTGTATATAGTGTATATAGTATAGTGTGTATAGTTTAGGTAGTATAGTGTATATATTTATTTATTTATTTATTTCAGGTACTTATATAGCGCCATCAATTTACACAGCGCTTTACATATACATTGTACATTCACATCAGTCCCTACCCTCAAGGAGCTTACAATCTAAGGTCCCTAACTCACATTCATACATACTAGGGACAATTTAGACAGGATCCAATTAACCTACCAGCATGTCTTTGGAGTGTGGGAGGAAACCGGAGTACCCGGAGGAAACCCACGCAGGCACAGGGAGAACATGCAAACTCCAGGCAGGTAGTATTGTGGTTGGGATTCGAACCAGCGACCCTTCTTACTGCTAGGCGAAAGTGCTATCCACTACACCACTGTGCATATAGTATAGTATAGTGTGTATAGTATAGTGTATAGTGTATATAGTATAGAGTATATAGTATTTCTACAAAAATATTAATAAAGTGATATTGTGCTTAACATACAAAATATACAAAATCTACTAATACTATACATTAATGTGCAATAAACTTCAATGAATGAATAAATAGGTAAAAGTGCTCCAATCAGCCTGTGTAATGCAAATATTCCACAAAGCTTGTGCAATTTTCAAACATCAATAGATAATTCAAAACAAACATCCATGCGATTTAGTGTTGCATCCATGCATTTCAGTGCTGCATGAAATGCATGGATGCAACACTAAATCGCATGGATGTTTGTTTTGAATTATCTATTTTGTGGAATATTTGCAATACACAGGCTGATTGGAGCACTTTTACCTATTTATTCATTAATTGAAGTTTATTGCACATTAATGTATTGTATTAATAGATTTTGTATATTTTGTATGTTAAGCACAATATCACTTTATTAATATCTTAGTAGAAATTTCTTACATTTTTTTTTTGATAAGCGCAGCGTGTGTACTATTTGGTTTAACTATTTTGCATGGTTATGAGACATGCGTAACGTTAGCAGCTGATAATTTGCAAAGATACACTATTTTGGAGACCAGATTTGGTCAATTACCTGGAGGCTCACAGGACTACAAATTAGCATTCAGAGTATATAGTATAGTGTATAGTATTACACTATACTATACACTATGGGTGGAAGCAAGTGAAATACAGGGGACAGAGGGGGTGGAGTCTATAAGGGGTGGAGCTTATGGGAAGTGGAAGTGGAAGGGGTCAAAAAGGAAGGGCTGGGTCTGGCACCCCACCATCTTAAAACTTCACCAGCCGGCACTGTTCACAATATAACAAAATAAATATCAAGTATTCAGGATTGTAAGCAGCAAGTATATATTTTTTGTCCAGAACATTAGTTAAAATTTCCACAGTGTAGTATTAGGTATTTTCAATAAATATAACAAATACAACTCAGTGATAATATTTTTATTTATATCCTTCTTGCAGTATTTTAGATTGTCCTTCAGATGTTATTCGTGCATACTATATCCTTATGTTATTTTTTTTATTTTTTCCACAGTAAATGATTTATCCCTGATTGGGTTGCAGTTGTATACAAAGCACATGTAAGAATAGCTTGAGTATCCTAAAATACAAATGAATAGATACAAAGTTAAGGCAACATTTCAGTGTTGGTTGGAATTTGATGCATTAAGCACACACATAATGATAAATTACAGTTCAGCAATGTGAATTACTGTGTGTTAATCATCAGGTGTATTTGTATTGTTTGGATAAATTGTGCAAAATACTCAACTTTCTTTAAACATGGACCTTAAATGTCACTGTTATTTCTTTTTGTAAGTCTTTGCTTTCAATTATTCATGGGAAGTAATGCTCAATTCCATTCATTTGTAATGTCATTACTTGGGGCTTTTGACTGTTGAGTTCACTATGTTCATTATACATTTTCAATGCAATAATTTCTAGACCATAAGGCTGGCTTCACACCTATGCAAATTGGATGTGGCTTTCCCCGCATCCAATTCGTATAGCAGGAGAATGTGATTGGCTCTCTATGGAGACGGTTCTCCACAGCAGGTCCGATGCATTTTTTTTTTGGACGAGTAAAAAGTGTGTGTTTGTGTGTGTTTTATTGAAATGCAAAAATCTTACATATACCTTATACCTATGTTAATTTAGCAACTGAAGTGAACATAATCCCCAAGTACTTTAGAAATACTATAAAAAAAAATGTTCACACTTAGCGCACATAAAATTAATATTGCCATTCTGTTTACATATACTGTACATTTATATGTATTTTGCATACTATTTAATCCAGAAACAGAAGACAATGTAGAGAAGCATATAACTACTTCTTTCAGTTAAATAACTTGTGCTGTAGGTTACTGCATTATACAACTGGCACTATATTTCTTGCACAGTTTTCTAAATAAGCCTGTCAAGAGGAGTGATAATCTTTTAATGTAGGAATCAACCAGAGAGCACTCCCTCTCCACCTGGTGCATCACAAACTGTTAACCTGAATATCCAGACTCCTTAGGTATAGGAGGTTTAAAAGAGCCTACTTGGTGTAAGGGTTAAATTCATCCACTCACTTTGGTCCTAGCAATCAGCTTATTAGATACAAGTAGTTTAAACTCAGTTGGCTCCGAACACAGCAAGTTCGCGAGAAAGATAAAATCACAAAGTGTTCACTGCAAGCTTTAAAAAAAAGTTCCTCAGTGCAAAAAAAAACACCCACGTGAAACACAAGGTCAGCGGCATTAAAAAGAGACAGCAGTCTCCCATAAATAACAATGGTCATATACTTAGCACAGCACTGTGAACTGAAGCTCAATCTCGCTTTGCAGTGATTACTAGCAGCCTCCTTTCTTCAGCGGGATGATGTCATTGGGTTGGCTCCACCTAAAGCATTGTGTCCTTATGTGACTTCATCAGAGGATACAAGGCCTGATGTGCCAGACAGGTCAGGTCTGAGCGAAGCCTTGTTTAGCTGTATAAAGCTAGTTGCTGTGTGTGTGTGTCTTTTGATTAATTTAACCCTTGCATCAACTAAGCTCTTTTAGACCCCCAGTAACCTACCTGTAGGAGGTCTGTGTATTTAGGTGAGCAGTTTGTGGTGCACTAGGTGGAGAGGTAGAGCACTCTAGCTGTTTCCTGCATGAGACGATTATCACTACGAGCACTTGGAAATTTAGACTTGCGCATGTTGGTTTATGAACATTGCACTTGTTTTATGATTGCATTTACTATATCATTTGAAGTGAAATTGCTTTTGAATTTTTTTATGGTCCATTTGTTTATATTTTTACTATTTGACATAATGTTTTAAAGATATATTTGTCATTTCACATACAATTATATTTTGGTGATTATATGTTCACAAACATGAACACATGCATTTTGTTTGAGGCTTGCACTTTATTATTGTTATAACACTTTATGATTTAGTCTTATTTTAGAAGTTCTGCAATTATTTGTTGGTATTTATGTTTAGATTGGGGTGAAATGCTTTTTAAGTGGTACCTGGCTGCTAGGGTAAGTTAGGGCATCAGTACATAGTTATCAGTACATAGTTGCACAGACAGTTTTGTTTTTTGTTTTTGGTATCATTCCTAGTATTACTTTTTTTGTAATTATTCAGGTCACAAAAAATCGGGGCTATGCAGCTAAATGATATAATTAAACCATATGTGTAAAGTTAACTTCTCATTTTATCATGACAAAAATACTGTTATCCTTTCTACATTTAGGCTTATTTCAACTACATACTGTATAATAAGTCACTTATGCAAGTCCTGCTGATTTCAGCAGCCATCATTCATTAACTGTGTCAGTGCCATTTGACAGCTGCTTGGAGGAGTAAATACAGATGGATCTTTTATGCCTAGCTTTAAGTCAAAGAATCGTGTGGAGGTTGTCATGCTATAATTCTTGGTGTAAGTTTCTTGCACTGGGTAACAATCCTTGTCTGTATACGCTCCAACCCAGGTTTCATCTGTAGGCAAAACAAAGTGAACAAGTGAGAAAACTGTTGTCTGCACACTTCCAAAAGTAAACTAAATGTTTTACATTTCTGAATTCCAACAAGTATATAAAATATTATTGGCAATCTAAAGAAAAAGCATGAACTTTGCTGTTATGGAATCAGCACAATATTATCTATCCAAACACTATGTAGATATATACTAAATATGCTTGCTTACTTCCAAAAATGTCACATTATGTTCAGATGCAGTTGCAGGCCCCTTTTATCCCTTCTCCCACAACTCCCTGGTTTCCCAGATATTCCCAGGTAAGTTTCTCTGCCCCCCCCCTCCCGGTAGTCCAGAGAGGCCATACCTGATAAGCCACAGGTAGCTGGGCAAGTTATCTGCAGACAAGCAAGAGCCACTCTGCTGTCAGAACTGGTTTATGGGCAGCTGGGAGAAGAAGAAATGGTCGCACACTGGAACCAGCTATGGACAGTGGTGAGCCGGGGTCTGCACCTGGGGCTGGATGCGCTTGAAAATTGCCTAAAGCGGTGTGTGCTTTTCTTGTTTGGACTATGGACAATGGCTCCCAGTGCCCTAGCAAAGCCAGAAAGACCCAGAAGTGAGGGGCAAAAAGATCTGCAGAGGTGCACGGCACTGGATCGAATGAGGTCTCAGGTAAGTAAAGGGAGGCTGAGGGGGGTGATGCTGACAACTAAAACTTTTATATCTTAATGCAAAAAAAAGCTTAGACTTTAGAACCACTTTAAGTTGTAGTACCAGCACAAAGCATTCTGCAGTGAGTGATATGCATATTAACAGGGCATGACTATTTTTTGTCATGATGATCAAGGACGTTGGTATTGTGGAATTGTTCAAAAGGCAACTTTTGCAGCTTGTAAAACGTGTTTTTTTTAAAATCTATGC
Source organism: Lithobates clamitans (assembly GCA_037952925.1). Taxonomy (NCBI): domain Eukaryota; kingdom Metazoa; phylum Chordata; class Amphibia; order Anura; family Ranidae; genus Lithobates; species Lithobates clamitans. The sequence goes on along the minus strand of JBBGZY010001579.1, from coordinate 396,840 downwards.
AAATATTGAATTTTATAACAGGTACTTATATAGCGCCAACAATTTACTCAGCACTTTTACATATACAGTAAATTGTACATTCACATCAGTCCCTGCCCTCAAGTAGCTTACAAGCTAAGGTCTCTAACTCATATTCATATATACACATAACAGGGCCAATTTAGACAGGAGCCAATTAACCTACCAGCATGTCTTTGGAGTGTGGGAGGAAACTGGAGTACCCGGAGGAACCCCGCGCAGGCACAGGGAGAACATGCAAACTCTAGGCAGGTAGTGTCGTGCTTGGGATTCAAACCAACAACCCTAATGCTGCCAGGTGGAAATGCTAAACACTTTGCTACTGTGTTGCACAAAACATTGTATTTATAAGAACTATATGACAAAACATAGACATTCATTGCCTTATTAGATACTTGTTTTTTATTTTTGATCATAGATACTCTCTAAATAATACTGCAGTCTGCACATAGGGCAGTGCACGGATTTCCTGTTCCCATATATTACTGGCCAGAATAAGTACAAAACAGCTCAATATAATAATAATGTTTGGATGAACAAATATCTTATAAGTAGGAAGTATAATCGTGAAGTAATTGTGTTTTTTTTCTTCAGTTTGTGTGAAAAATCAAAGTTAGACTTAAAGTAAAGTAAATGTGAAAAAACTATGCCTTGGTCCTGGCTCAGCTGATGCAATTTGACCACACGCAGTAGACGTTTCAACAAAACTGATGAGTTGTGAAACATTTGCCCATCTTTTATCACATTGCTGGTAACAAGATCAGAACAACTTTGTCCTTGGCTGATGCGCAACATAAAGGAAAGGCGGAGGCAGGGAGTAAGGGTCTGGTTTAACTTATACAATACATAACTATTATCCAGATTGTCGGATGTGATGCCTAAATCAGTTAAATTGCTTGCAACCACTCATGAGGTGATCTCTTAGGATCTATTCTGCTGATATTCTACTGAATCTGGCTCCTATGATCGCTAGAACTGAACTGATAGTGTAATAATCTGGTCCCCCCGTCCCAACCAACTAGAATGTTATATTTATTGTGTTTGATTTTATGGCATTATTGATTTTAAATAAGGCAATTACATGACTGTGATGCATAATACATGCCATTCCAGTTACTCCATTTAGTTCCCTCACATAAAAATCTGTAGTGAAGGAAATTCCACTGTGAAAGATAAATTGTGCTGATGTCAAAATATTGGAAATCATGTTCTCAGGTTTCAGAACACAGTGATGACTGGGGCCTTGGAATTGAAATGTTGAATGCAAACAGGCATAACAGCATTATTGGTTTCGGTTGAAGGCAAATAAGGAGTAATTGCAATCTCACTCAAGAATAATTCTTTGTTGCTGTCATTGTTGCTATCTTGAGTAGGGATGGGCCCAATGTTCGTGTCGAACGTAGATTCGACTCGAACATCAGGTTCCTTTGTTCGTAGAACAAATGAACATATGGGGAGCTCACAGGACGTTCACCCGCCGCGATGCGCCCCATAATGCACTGCTAGATCGCAGTGCATTGAAGGCTGCTGATTGGCCAAAGCATGCACCTGACCTGTATGCTTTGGTCAATCACAGCGCAATGTGCTGTGAGAGACATGATCGGCCAAAGGGTGCCTTTGGCCAATCATGGCTCAGGGGCTAAGTCCACGCCCCACACTATATAAGGCTGCTTACATCGCGGCCATGTATAGTGTTTATGAATGAAGAGAGATTAGACAGGTTAGTTAGTGGTTTGAGTGTGCAGTCAGTGTAGAATATATAACACAGTGCAGAGTATATAGTGCAGTCAGTGTAGTGTATATAATGCAGTGCAGTCAGTGTAGTGTATATAACGCAGTGCAGAGTATATAGTGCAGTCAATGTAGTGTGTATGATGTAGTGCAGAGTATATAGTGCAGTCAGTGTAGTGTATATAACACAGTGCAGAGTATATAGTGCAGACAGTGTAGTGTATATAACGCAGTGAAGAGTATATAGTGCAGTGCAGAGTATATAATACAGTGCATTGAAGTGGTTAAGGGGAACCCTATGACAGAATTAAGAAAAAAAATGGCATGCCCCCCCCCCAAAATCCATACCAGGCCCTTTGGGTCTGGTATGGATTTTAAGGGGAGCTCCACACCAAAATAAAAACAAAATTGCGTGGGGTCCCCCCCAAAATCCATACCAGACCCTTATCTGAGCAAGCAGCCTGGCAGGCCAGAAAAGGGGGGGCGAGCCAGCACCCCCCTTCTGAACCATACCACTTGCCCTCAACATGGGGAGAGTGCTTTGGGGTGCCACCCAAAGCACATTGTCACCATGTTGATGAGGACAAGGGCCTCTTCCCGACAACCCTGACTGGTGGTTGTTGGGGTCTGCGAGCAGGGGGGCTTATCGGATTCTGTAAGCCCCCTTTAATGAGGGGGCCCCCAGATCCCACCCCCCCATGTGAATAGGTCAGAAGGGGCGGGGTCATACGGTTATGTCACTGGGTGGCCCCAATCTTTCCTATATAAGAGCTGTAAAAGCGAAGAGAGAGCAGTTGTCAGGAGGCCTCCTATGAAGACGGAGCATTTTCATTTTTGCTAGTTTAGGGTCCATCGGGCTGCGTGATTGACGGTGGATTTACATCATGGGACACCCTATTTTTTTTCTTTTTTAGTAAAGGATTTGTTAAAAACTGTCTCAAGTGGCTTTTACTATTTTGACACTTTTTTTTGTGAATGGGTAGGGGTACGATGTATCCAATACTCATTCACATGGGGGGCCAGGATCTGGGGGTCCCCTTGTTGAAGGGGGCTTCCAGATTGCGATAAGCCCCCCGCCCACAGACCCCGGCAACCATTGGCCAGGGTTGTCGGGAAGAGGCCCTTGTCCCCATCAACATGGGGACAAGATGCATTGGGAGTTTGTACCCCAAAGCACCCTCCCCATGTTGATAGCAAGTGGCCTGGTATGGTTCAGGATGGGGGTGCTCGCTCATCCCCCTCTTTCCTCGCCTGCCAGGCTGCTTGCTCGGATAAGGGTCTGGTATAGATTTTGGGGGGACCCACCCCACGCCATTTTTTTTTTTACATTTTGGCGTAGGGTTCCCCTTAAAATCCATACCAGACCTGAAGAGCCTGGTATGGACTAGGGGGGGACCCCACACCATTTTTTTCCCTTTTTTTTTTTTCATCTATATTGCCAGGAGTCGGCAATACATTACAGCCACAAGCTAGTTTAAATGACAATATTTGCTTTATAAATGTCATTATTGCTGCGGGATGTTCTATAATTCACACAGATGCACCACTTTACAAGCATACTAAGGACCCCCCAGGCACAATATTTAGCTAGTTGCCGCCCTCCCACCGTCAAATGACAGCCAGGTGGTGCGGCTCTCATTCTGGGATGACGTCATATGACAGCATCCCAGAGCGCCCGCTCTCGCCCCCCTAAGGGGGAGCGCATTGCGGCGATCGTAACTGCGCCATGTTGCTAGGACACGGCCTGACCCCGATCTCTTTAAAGAGCCATGTCCGTGGCTCTTTAACCATGTGATCACCTGTGTCCAATCACAGCTGGTCGCATGTAAACACGGAGATGCTGGTAATCGGCGCTCCTCGCCTCACACCGTCAGAGTGTGTGACGAGGAGAGTCAATCAGTGGCATCTCCACGCAGGGGGACATCTACACATGTAATTAGGGCACTGATCATCAGTGCCCTGATTACAATATAGCGCCAACTGTGTCACCAATCAGTGCCCACCACTGCCCACCAGTGGCAGCAATCAGTGCCCACCAGTGGCAGCAATCAGTGCCCACCACTGCCCACAAGTGCCCATTAGTGATGCCAGTCAGTGCTGGCTATCAGTGCTGGCTATCAGTGCTGCCCATCAAAGCCCATCACTGCTGTCGATCAATACCCATCAGTGTCGCCCATCAGTGCCACCCATCAGTGCCCATCAGTACCACCTGTCCATGGCTCCAAGCAGTGCCCACCAGTGCTGCCTAACAGTGCCCTTAAGTGCTGCCTATCAGTGCTCATCAGTGCCACCTATCAGTGCCCATAGGTGCGGCATATTAGTGCCTCCTCGTCAGTGGCACCTAATCAGTGCCTATAAGTGCCACCTCATCAATGCCCACCAGTCCAGCCTATCAGTGCCCATCAGTGCCGCCACATCAGTGCACATCAGTAAAGGAAAAAAATTACTTAGTTACAAAATTTACTGACAGAAAGTAAGTAAAAAAATTTTTTTCAACATTTTTGGTCTTTTTTTTTTTTTTTTAGTAAAAAATAAAAAACTCAACAGTGATTAAATACCACCAAAAGAAATCTCTATTTGTGTGAAGAAAATGCTAAAAAATTTGTTTGGGTACAGTGTAGCATGACCGCGCAATTGTCATTCACAGTGCGACAGCTCTGAAAGCTGAAAAATGGACTGGGCAGGAAGGGAGTGTAAGTGCCCTGTAGGCAAGTGGTTAAAGGAATATTTCATTAAGTGTTCTTGCATAGCAAGACCACTTACTGTTATCTCACATATATATCATTAGTGGGAATGCTTCAGCAGTCCCACTATTGTTATTCATTTTTTTACTTATTATTATTATTAATTTTAATTTTAATTAGTGGGAATGCTTCAGCAGTCCCACTATTGTTATTTGTTTTTATTAGTGGGAATGCTTTAGCAGTCCCACTATTGTTATTCGATTTTATTTATTTTTAATTTTAATTTTATTGCGTACGTTTTTTGGCTCTGCATAACTTCTGCATACTTTCAGCTATTAAAACCATTCAACTATTAAAATGTTCGTCTCTTTCAGCTGATGATGGGACTTTTTCAACTTTTTTTCTACTACTTATACTTTTTAAAATATTAAGCTTTTTAACACTTTTACATTGAAGTCAATGGGAGCATGCTTCAGATCCTTAAAATCTTCTTCTGCTCCCAAAAGTTTCAGCTTCTTCATACTTTCACCTACAGACACCAAACAAACTTTAAAATGTTCACAAAATATTCAGCTATCTGGCTATATCTTTTCAGTTTGATATCTTTTACATTTTTTGTGAAAAAACTGTTTGTTTAAAGGTCATTTCAGGAAATTTTAGCCATTAAACAGAGTGTACTGTGCTGGTTTTGTTGCCATGGTTACCAAAGCTGTTATACACAGGGGGGAGGTGGCTGGAGCATCTCAGCTCTGATTACAGAGCCCGGGGGAAGGGACAGACACACCATGTACTGATTTATAATAGAGGAATATGATGGGGCAGTTTTGATGGGGCAATTCTGATGGGGCAGTTTTGATGGTGGCAATATGATGGGGCAGTTTTTATGGGACAATTCTGATGGGGCAGTTTTGATGGTGACAATATGATGGGGCAGTTTTGATAGGGCAATTCTGATGGGGCAGTTTTGATGGAGCGATTCTGATGGGGCAGTTTTGATGGTGACAATATGATGGGGCAGTTTTGATGGGGACAATTTTAATGGAGCAGTTTTAAAGGTGGCAATATGATGGGGCAGTTTTGATGGGGGCAGTTTTGATGGGGGTAGTTTTGATGGTGGCAATATGATATAGCAGTTTTGCTGGGGCAATTCTGATGGGGCAGTTTTGATGGGGACAATTCTGATGGGGCAGTTTTGATGGCAATATGATGGGGGCAGTTTTGATAGTGGCAATATGATGGGGCAGTTTTGATGGTGGCAATATGATGGGGCAGTTTTGATGGTTGCAATATGATGGGGCAGTTTTGATGGTGGCAATATGATGGGGCAGTATTGATGGGGTAATTCTGATGGGGCAGTTTTGATGGGGCAATTCTGATGGGGCAGTTTTGATGGTGTCAATATGATGGGGCAATTCTGATGGGGCAGTTTTGATGGGGCAATTCTGATGGGGCAGTTTTGATGGCAATATGATTGGGCAGCTTTGAAGAAATTCAGCTATTCAGCATTCCCACGCATTTTCCCCAGGAAATGCATTTTCTAGTTTATTTTTAATTTTATTATTCCGTAAGTTATTTGGCTCTACGTAACTTCTGCATACTTTCAGTTATTAAAGCCATTCAACTTTTAAAATGTTCAGCTCTTTCAGCTGATGATGGGACTTCTTCAACTTTTTTTCTACTATTTATACTTTTTAAAATATTAAGCTTTTTAACACTTTTTTAAACATTGAAGTAAATGAGCGCATGCTTCAAATCCTTGAAATCTTCTTCCGCTCCCAAAAGTTTCAGCTCCTTCATACTTTCACCTACAGACGCCAAACTTTAAAATGTTCACAAAATATTCAGCTATCTGGCTATATCTTTTCAGTTTGATATCTTTTACAGTTTTTGTGAAAAAGCTGTTTAAGTTTAGTGATCATTTCAGTAATTTCATTTTAAAGGCTTTGTTTCCATGGTTACCAAAGCTTCTTATACACAGTTTTGATGGTGACAATATGATGGGGCAGTTTTGATGGGGCAGTTATGACTGTGGCAATATGATGGGGGCAGTTTTCTAGGGGCAATTTTGATGGGGCAATATGATGGGGGCAGTTTTAATGGTGGCAATATGATGAAGCAGTTTTGATGGGGGTCATTTTGATGGTGGCAATATGATGGGGAAAAAATAAAAAAGGAAAGAATTGCGCTTAGTGCATATAAAAAATTTTTTTTAAATAATGAAAAGCGTGAGAAGAGTCCTGCAGCTGAACACTATAACCCCGATATGAGGGTACAAAAATGGATATAGGTAGAAAACAGTGCAGCGCTGGACAAATATCACATAAGTGAAGTATAATTTGCTTTTTGTCAGGGCTGACGGTTAATTGGCAGCTCCAATCTTTCCACAGTGATCAGATGAGTCACTGTGGAAAGATTGGAGCTGCCAATTAACCGACTGCTGAGCGGCCTTCCCTGAGAAGGAAAAACTGAGCCCAGCCCTGACAAAAAGCAAATGGTGTATGCTTTCAGATGGAAGACCTCTGACACTTGAAGAAATATGGAACAGAGTTCATGGTTGCTATAAGCCTCGACTTCTGCATGGACCTTGGGAAACATTCACACAGCAGCATATCTACACTATTGGAGTCTATTTTTTCTTTTTGGCACTCCTGGTTTGCTCCTGCTGGAACCGGTTGGAAGTTCACAATGTTTGCTACATAAGAAGCACCCCAGTGATCACATCCTTCGTATCATTCCTTGGTGTTGTTGACTAACCGATTAGGAAGAAAGGTGGAGGAACATCTACAGAGCTTCCTGTGGGATAACCCCTGTGGTCTACACACTTCTACTGAGCCTGTTTTGACCCCCCTGAATAAGGGCGGTTGCAGGCTGTCCGGTAAGCCTCCATTCCTCTCTCACAAGGTGGTGGGCAGCACCAGCGGTGGAATATTGACCCAGAATTTACATCTGATTACCAATGTTTATGGACTTTATTTTTATTTATTTCTTCACTTTATCCTATTGATTGTTGTTCACTTATTTTTCACTTTATTATGCTAGCTTATGATTACCTTATTGACTGACTAATATTTACACTATTATAATTTAATGATTGATATCCACCTCAGTGGGATTTTTCACTCATTTAATATACTTCACTTATACTTCACTTATGTGATATTTGTCCAGCGCTGGACTGTTTTCTACCAATATGATGGGGCAATTTTGATGGGGCAAATTTGATGGGGGCCGTTTTGATGGGGCAATATGATGGGGAAGTTTTGATGTATAAAATTCTTCACATTTCCCATAGCATGTACTGTTGCGGATTTATTAAGGCTTGTTTGAAGGATTCTCTCACACTGTCTCTCACTCAGGCAGTTGTTTTTTTCAGGGGACAGGCAGCTAGCAGATAGGGAGATGCTATTCAGCATTCCCATGCATTTTCTCCAGGAAATGCATTTTCTAGTTTTAATTTCAATTTTATTCCGTACGTTTTTTGGCTCTGCATAACTTCTGCATACTTTCAGCTATTAAAACCATTAAACTTTTAAAATGTTCAGCTCTTTTAGCTAATGATGGGGCTTTTTCAACTTTTTTTTCTACTATTTATACTTTTTAAAATATTAAGCTTTTTAACACTTTTTTCTAACTTTGAAGTGAATGAGAGCATGCTTCAAATCCTTAAAATCTTCTTCCTCTTCCAAAAGTTTCAGCTCCTTCATACTTTCACCTACAGACGCCAGATAAACTTTAAAATGTTCACAAAATATTCAGCTATCTGGCTATATCTTTTCAGTTTGATATCTTTTACAGTTTTTGTGAAAAAGCTGTTTAAGTTTAGTGATCATTTCAGGAAATTTTATCGATTAAACTGAGTGTCTATTAGGGTGCTTAGAGTGGATGATGTAATACCTAGAGCATAGAGCCTTAAAAAAAAATTTTCTTAGTTCATTCTCTATAAATTGCTCTCACGCCCACAAGATCTACTTGTCATACACAATTTATACATAAAAACGTAGGTATTTTTGTCTAGTTTCGGGCAATGTGCTCGGTTTTGTGATACGCCTTTTCCTTTTGGCTGGTTGAGCTTCCAAATGACAAGAGTTCTACACTTTCTTCTATTGACTGTCCTGTATAAAATTCTTCACATTTCCCAGCGAAACGCACAGCCAACTTCTTTTTAAATTACTGACATGTCCACATTTTTAAGTTTATCAACATAAATTTTATACCGATACGTTCACAAAGGCCGTGTGTCTCTAAGGGTAAAGTCGCTGTTTCGATAGCATGTACTGTTGTGGATTTATTAAGGCTTGTTTGAAGGGTTCTCTCACACTGTCTCTCACTCAGGCAGATAGTGAGGAGATGTTTTTTGAAGTGTGTTCAGGGGACAGGCAGCTAGCAGATAGGGAGATGCTATTCAGCATTCCCACGCATTTTCTCCAGGAAATGCATTTTCTAGTTATTCTTATTATAGCCAAATTTACCACCCTAACTCCTCCCACAGTTTTTACACTACATAGACAAGTAATATACCAAAACGTGCGGATTGTTCCTGATTGGTGTGCTGTTACTTTGTGGAATGTTTCACCGAATGGTTCACGAAATATCGTTGTTTTTGCGGCGAAATTGGTCCCATAGGAATGAATGACGAAATGTTCAAAACTAGAGTGGGAGGTGACAAAAGCTGAAAAATCAGGACATGATTTCTAAACTGCCACCACTCCCTCATTTTCAAGCCCACCTACACAAATCTTATATCAAAATGTTCAGCGATCCCTGCTGCCACTACACATGTCCACGGCTAAGTCCTGATAGTTTTCACAATATGACCATTTGTTTGCAACTCACGCCGTCCATTGGCATTCATTGAAACTCCACTTTAGCCACTTCAAATTTGAAGGGCAATACCTAAACTGCGACTGTGCCTTTATTTTTAATATTTCAGAGACATACTATGCATCAAAATCTAGGTCTGGGTCTTCTGATTCTCACAATTTAAAGCTCTTCACTGTAGGATTTATAGTTTTTAAAATACAACCTTTTGAAGTACTGCACAGTTATTACAGCTATCATGATCCTGTGTATTGTGTTTTGAGCAGTGGTTGTGAAGCATAAACAGGGCATGAGCGTTGCCAGGAAACAGTGGTTTTAAACACTGATTATCATCAAACAGATAGCACACCTTCACCTCCATTCTACGTCAAGATGCTGAGATCCCCCAAATGCATGTGGTCATACCTTCATCTGCTAGGCTTGATAATGCTGCTAATGTTTTTATAAATGTATGTTTTAATGTAACTGTGAAGCACTTTGGGCAACAATGTTGCAATTAAATGTGCTGTATAAATAAATAAAAGTTGAAATGCATTTCTCACTTTATCAAGCTTGTCATGTGCACTTTTTACATTTGATCAATCAATTGGTTAGTGTAATGTTTACTATCTTTACTCACTCCAAACACTCCACACAGTTACTCTGCCCACTCTATAAAGTTACTCTGCCCAGTCCAACCTTTCCACAGTTACTCCAGCCACTCCAACCACACAACAGTTAATCAAGCCACTCCTTCCAGTTACTCCGCCCACTCCAGTTGTAGACTATTGATGGAGGGAAGAACACTTCACACAATTTCCCCAGAAATTGTAGCTTTTCTAGTTTTTATTTTTTCACTTTAATCATCATTAAAATCACTGCTCCTTTTAAAAATGATTGTTTTAAAACCTTTTTGTCATTAATAGATGTCTCCTAGGGCAGTACCTGAGTCCCCATACACTTTTTTATGGCAATAACTTTCAAATAAGCCTTTAAAATGAGGACTTTTGATTTTTCATGTTCGTGTTCTATAGACTTTAATTGGGTTTGCATGTTTGCTGGAACTTTTTCCCTGTTCAAGGTGTTCTGGTACCACCGAACCAGGGGATGTTCGGCTCATCCCTAATCTTGAGAGAACAGTAGGGCTTTGCCCAAAAATTCCAACCTAGCAGTAGCCTTTTCCGCTTACTATCAATCTGCTGAGAGTATCTGCCGAAATTTATGATCACCTATTACCCATTACATCATGATAGAAAACAATCATCTAATGTCGATCAGATAAAGATCATCTGACATCTCTGGGCACCTTTGGTTATAAAATTAAATACTGATATTTATACTGTATGTAGTAGATGTATTTATATGCTAGAAGATTAACAGATGAATCAGAACAGTGAATAAATGTGAGAGCTGCTAAAAGCCATAGCAGGTGCCTATCCAAAAGTAATATTTATTATTTTTATTGCCCAACTTTGTGCTTGAAATCACTTGTTCTAACATTACAAGAGCTGGTCAATACATCAGACATTTTGCAGCTGTTTTTCTCTCATTTCTGCCAGTGTACACTCACCAGAGGGATCTCAGTCTCTGTGTAGACAATTAAAGGGGAGAAAAAAAATTGGATAAAAAAGGACTTTGCGCAATATGAATTGGATTACCATCTCAGACCTATTCAGAGTAACATGTGAACCTATTCATAGCACTGTAAGGTTTGAAGACTTCCCATGGGAACCATACTGTCAACCTTTCAATATACAAGTTTCCACTGTGTCCAGCATTAATGTTTAGGTATGCTCCTGGGATAACAAACTCTGAAAGTAAATGAACAGGCATTGTTGATCTTAGTAACGTGCAAATCACTATAGGTAACTAAGGAAGCTTCCTTTCCTAAGGTTTAAGAAATTCCTCATTCACTTTCATCTCATCTTTTTTAAAGGTAATATCTTTTTCAGTTTGTTCACAGTTTTTCTTTTAGGTAAAACAAGTGTTTTTTAATATTCTTATAATGGTATTTATGGAAAGACAAAAAGAAAGACTTGTTGCCTTTATTTCTAAAGGGGAAACTACAATGGTCCTTTATTTTAGCTATTTTTAATATGCTGTTATATACATACCTCCCAAACTTATGAGATAAAGTGGGGCATCTTTTTACAAAAGTGTGCAAGCAAAAAATGCACCCCTACCATGCCCCTAATTATCGGAACCATAAAGTATTAAAAAGCTAAAAATGATTACTAAAGCTTTCAAGATCTTTTTCTTATCATTTTTTTCCTTTATGATGTTAACAAAAGACATATGCAATAATTTAGAGGGTGGGATATACATATATTTATTTATTTATTGACAGATAGGTGGTCTATTACTGTATAAAGGTGCAAATAGTGCCTGTTTCAGCAGGGAAAGGGTCCCTGAACATGTGTAAAACTGATGTGGGTCAGATTGTTTTTTGCCCACAACAGAAGGTATTTTCTAGTTAGGCTCTGCCTCTGTGTGCTGCAAGACACACATGTGTACAGACCAGCTTAGCCTACACAGAAAAGTTGAGAGGCAAGACTAACATCTAGAAGCAGGAGATTGAGAAGGGACAGAGGTAGTCCCTATCCAAACAGACTGGTATTTACAACCTAATGAAATAGCAGTCTGTATGTGAGCAGATAACAGGTCCAGTCTGGTGACTGAAGACTCTAATTAAGCAGAGAGTCCGAGACTGAGGAAGCTCAGTCCTACAGAGAAATAGCTGTGTAACAAAATAGTCAGGAGACTGAAACCTGTTGTTATGCTAACAACTCCTGCATGGGCAGAAAACTGTGTTACTTTGATATCTGGATGAATAAAAGTGGGGAAAATACCTAAAATGCGTTCTGCTGAGTCCTTAAAAAAAAAATCTCCATTTGAAGCTAAATCTCGCAATGTGTGGAGATTGCGGGCAAAAGCTGAAATTTTTCTGCTTGCAGTCTGCTGACCCTTGCTAAGGAATATTTTCTCTTCTGATGAACTGTGTACGCTTTGTGTTACAATTACCAATGAAAGACACAACACACTGAGTGTGACAAGTGTATTCCTGTTAGTTTTAAAGCAACAGTATCCTGAGGATGAGAACTGTGAACATGTGCTAGAACCATTTGCTGGGTCTGTGCTAAGCTGTAAATCTACAGTATGGATGATCCTGTGATTGCAAGTGGTAACCGGTGGGCTGTTAACTTGTTTCAAAAGTTACCTTTCCCTGTGATGATGTGGGAGAGTTCTTAAAAAAGTTTTGGCAGGTGGTAATGCAAAAGGACTGGCCAAAGAATGCCATGGGGCCATTGCTGCCACCTTTATTATTGTCAAACTAGCAGGTCTACCCTATGCTGGGAAACATGAGGAAATACTGCAGCATATGGAGCTAAATAAGGATTTCTACCACCTAATTTATTTGATGGATCCTCAGGCCCCAGAGGATGATAGTGATGTTACCAAGTGGATAGAGTGAATTATGTGGCCTGACATCTTAACAAGAATGCAAGCTTCACCAGTTCTAGTTGGGGAAAAGCTGTCTACCCCTGCAACAGACAGGCATGGTTCTCAGAAAAAGTCTTAAAAGCATACTACCCAGAAGTCCAGGAAGGATATCAATGAGCCTCAGCTTGCAAAGAGATGTATTATGGAAAGCCCTAACAAAACATGAAAGCAAGAGTGTTGTTTCAAGTGTAGTAAATGGTGGGAGCATACTCTCACCAAATGTCCCTTGCCCTGGGATACAGCTCAAGTTAACCTGCCCAGACAGAGGAGTATGTGTTTACCCACCAGGTTTGTGTTGATAATGCGTCTGCAGTTACCCCTAGAAATAGTGGAACAGTCCTATTCAAGTCTTCAGGGGGTGACAAGGTGCATATTGCACTTGCTGCTTTTTCGCCCTGTGGCTGTATTGGTGGAATGCCAGGTCCATGACAAGAGCAGTAGCCAGTTTTATCACAACTCAAGTGTTCCAAAATGAAGGTGAAACCTCAGAAGTATGGTAAAACTTTCTTAAAAGAGAAGAGTGCTGGGAATGATATGTTAGTCCTTGGAGAGGTCGACAGTAAAACTGTCTGCTATGAAGTGGGAGTGACCCCATTAGCGGGGCCTTCTATGTGTTTGCAGTAAGACTTTCCTCTGTTCAATGTCCTGTGCAGAGGGAAGAGATAGATGTTATTATTAAATTTAAAAATCATTTGACGTTTGATGGCATAAAGACCTCTATGTGTATACCTGATTCATAAAAGAAAAGTGTTGATATAGTAGGGATGACCACTGAAGAAAGTTTATAATTTCCCTTAGTAATAGTGTCAGATGAAACAGATGTGTCTCTAGAAACCTCTGAGAGGCCCAGAGTGTCAGAGCTTAGGACAACTGTGGTGCCGTCATGGTGGACCAGAGTGTTTTGTCAAAGGTAGAAGAGAATATACATGGGTTAAATGACCATCCACAGGCTCATAATGTTGAAAATATACTAATTTTCACCACTAAAATTTATAGGGAATCAGAATAAATACTAGCCATTCCACTAAAATTCAGTGTGGCCTCAATTGCTAACTTTAAGCCATCAAGCCATTTACAAAAATCTGATATGACACAGCTATCACAACAACAATCATGTAATATATATTACAATAGAGACTGAATGGTGTATAAATGGGACTTCATTATATTTAAATATCCTGTATTAATACAAAAATGGCTCAAAAGTGCATAATCAATTACACAAAAATGCAATTAAACTAAAAAAAGATACCCTCCACATTACCCATGGAGGTACAACACCTTGCCCCTGGATGACATCTGTGTTGATGAAATGTGGTATAGTGGTGATGTTTTCACACTCACCCATCAGCTGGAGCAAAGCACTGTTTTGTTTGCTTTTGTTTCTTGTGAATACATTTCTATTTTATGCAATAAACTTGAGTATTTTGGTACTACACAAAGGAGTTACCTCTCTGTTTCTCGCTACTGGTTACCATTGTGGGATTTGAGTTTGTATAAACTGCCTTTGGAGATACAATATTGCCTGAGTGGACAGAGATCCTTTATTGGCTGCACTGAGCGCATTCAGACCTCTTTGTCATCGGGTTTGACATTTTGGGAAGTTGCTTCGTAACACTTGTATGGTGGAAGAAAGGAACAAACCTGAATATAAAAAAAGTACTCATAGACGTGTAAAAATATCTATGAACTGGTTAGATAACAGAAGGATTTAAACCCAATGTCTGTGTCCTAAGTCATAAAAATAAAGATCACTGTCTGCACCTCTGGAGTGGACTTTATTTTACTTGTTTGAGCACTTATTTTGCATTTCTATGAATAGGGTTCTTTTTGTGTCACTTATTTAATTTGCTTGGTTATTTTAGGGAACAGCAGAACACCCTGTCTATATTTGTTAAAGATGTAGTATACCAAACTGATAGCGTCCTGGTAGAGGTTATGGAGTGGCTTATTACCAGTGTGTCAGAGAGGATGGTAATGGATATGGTGCATGTGTCAGCTGTAAGTGATGCTACCTTCAGCTGTGAAGATGTCAAATACATCCTCTAAATCTCATAAGGTTCTCAACAGGATGTTTATCTTGGATTCAGGGTTCCTTTTTCTAATAGACATGATGAAACAACCATATAAACTGCTGAATCTTCAGTCACTTTGTACTTCTGTGTGTCTTCCTCTGATATATAGGCTGGCACTGCAGAGCACCAACACTCGGAATAATGTTTTAAAGGCTGTACTCAACAAAGATAGACAAAATTGGGAGTTTGGTATGTTTATTAATGGTAATGCCATAAGTCCCACAGTCCATTGCATGTTTGCTTCCAGTTATTTTGGTACATGGAATTCACCCCAAAGTACTGTAAGACCACATTAAGCAAGCAGACAGAGAGATTTTCTGCTAAGCTAGACTGAGGTTCTGATGGCCAGCTAACAGTCAAGGACATGCTTGCTGTGGCAGCAGACAACCCTCGGGAGATGGAAGGACCAGGAAATTATCAGAAAGTTGCAGAACTCCTGTCTGAAACCCAGGAGGATACCCACTTAAAAGATTGGACTTGACTCAAAAGGGGCTTCTTGCAGAAAACCTGATAAAGCCCTGAAGCACAAGTGTGAAGTGGTAAGCATTGAACATGGGTTTTCACCAGGTAGAGGCCTGGATAGAGACCTGGTTGCCTATAGTAATGGTGAGCTGTATGGACGTTTGAATTCAGAGTATCCATTACCAGATAAGTTGATATTTTGTAAGGTTGCCAAGGGAGATAACTGCTCATCTGTATGTATTCTCTCTGAAGATTCCACCCTGCTGGGATCTAGGTCAGAAAGCAAATAGTTATCTTTGCTGTTAATGGTGAAAACAGAAATGCATTGCTCTACCCAGCGAATCTAGTTACCATAGGGGAAAATAAAATTATTTATAGTTCTGAAAAACAGTTTTATATGATAGGAGGAGATGTCAGTTGCAGTGGGCTAGGTAATTACTCCTCAGCAAAAGCAAAGATGGATGGGGTACAGTATTGTGTATAGTGTATTGTGCATATACCACAATTTGAAAACTTTAGGAGAATAAAGCAGGGTATATACTGATCGATCTAGTGACTGGCTTCTGTCAAACAGTTTCTGTATGCTGGAAAGCAAGCATTCAATCACCACTTGGAGGCAATGGCTGCAAGCACTGATCTGTGTATTCCCCTTTTGTGGTGATTCAGAGATGTGTCTGTTTTGTTTTTTTAACCCGCTGGTACAATGAAAAAAAGTACTCAACATGTATACCCTGCCTAATATTAAGTCTTATATTTCAAAGGTTGAACAAGTGTGTCCAGAGCTCTGTGAGGTGGAGCTATAGAGGTTATTTGTGATTAGTGAGCCCTTTAGGAATGTACTAAATGAAAGATCTATAAGTGCTGCACATTTTCACTTTCAGTATTGCTAGTGGCAATGGCCAAAAAATGTATTTGAACCCCAATCTCAACAACCCATACCAGCTTCTGTCAAATAAATTAAAAATGTAACCCTTTCAAATTAGAATGAAAGTACAACTGTTAATCTAGAGAAAACATCACATTGTGAACTGTAAGTATATTTGTCTCAGACACTCATAGCTTGGTCGACACACTCAGACTTATGCTACTGTGAGACCCCATAAAACCTATGTTGCTAAAAGGTCTTACAAGACAATGTCACAGCCCAAAGGGCATCACCAGTTATTCATTGCGCCCATCTCTGGTATTAAAGATGGTCTTACATTCATCACCAGCACAGATTCTGTTTAAATTGTAAGCCCCCATGAGGTCCAGTTTTGAAAAAATTTTGACCCCATGGTTATGGTTGAAGAATTTTCTGAGTGGGAAAGAGATATGATGACGGGATAAAGGGTACCGTCCCACTTCTGTGTAAAAAAAATACACCCACCAATGCTGAGGATGAGGAGGGTGAATGAATCCTAATTAAGATTTTCAGCAATGTACTTTTCCATGCCTTTAAAATTTGGAGACAGAGAGAGGGTAAGTGCATACATGGGAGAAGGGGTGAAACCTGGGACCAAATCTATTGGCCAGTCGTAGGACCTATGGGAAAGTAGCCAGTCTGCCCCTTACTTGAAGAAAACATCCCTGAACTCTACATAGAAGGGAGGGGGAATGGGAGTGGCTTAAGTAAGAAGGACTAGAACAGACTTCAGAGGTGTGACTTTGAATACACATTCAGAGAAGCAAGAGTCACCCTAAGAAATCAACTGACTCTCTTTCCAGTTCATGAAAAGAGAGTAAGCCCACAGCCATGTGTCATGTATCAGGTGTGACCAGAACTGTGTGGACAGCAACAGAGAAACCAAACGCATGTAAGGTGAAAATATTATGATTTAAGATAAGTGACAATATATAACTACAACCACCTCCAATATCAAACAGTGCACAATAAACCAATACCAAACAGAGACCCACAAATAATAACAGTCTGACAAGTATATACAATAAATAGGTGAATGCCAGAATCGTAAAAGTAGCCAGGTCAGGGTCATCAAAGGGAGGTCAGCAGATGGGGACAGGGAACAAACAGGACAATGAGAGGATGGATGCATAAGGCTGCGGGGCAAGGTAAAGGTAACAGGGTCATGGGAGGGACGGGTTCAGGTACAAGGCACAGGGTTCAGGTACAGGGATCAGGTTCAGAGACAGGATCAGGTTCAGAGCTCACAGAATCAGGCCAGGGCACAAGGAAGATACCAAGGCAAGGTGTGTGTGTGCCTGCCGGGTATTTATACACATCTCCTGCAATCAGGCTCAGGTGATGCCTGATCGTAGGAGATGATGTCGGCTCCACACTGCCAGGAACCACCCGCTGGTGGATACCAGTACTGTGGCCCAAAGATCACATGGTACCACCAGCAGAGGAAAGTTCCCCTGACAGTTCCAGACTGCCAGGAGACACCCGCTGGTGAATATCAGTACTGCACGCTAAATGTCAGACAGTGCCATTAGCGGGTAGAACTTTTCCTGACAGTACCCCCCTCAAAGGAGCGGCCTCTGGACGCTCCAACTAGCCACTGCTGGCAAAAGTCCATGGCATCAAGCTGGTCAGTGGGCAGAGACATATTTAACTGGGCGAGAAGAAATTCCAAGGCAGCGGGCAGAGTCACATCAAGCTGGGCATGTGGAAGATCCATGGCTTTAAACCGTGCAACAGGCAGAGGCACATCAAGCTGGGCAGCGAGCAGTGGTACATCAAGCCAGGCAGTGGGCACATCAAGCTGGGCAGTGGGCACAGACACATCAGGCTGGGCAATGGGCACCTCAAGCTAGGCAGCAGGTATAGACATAACAAGCTCGGCAGCGGGCACAGGCACATCAAGCTGGGCAGTAGGCACATCAAACTGGGTATCAGGCACAGGAACCACAAGCTGGGTAGCAAGCACAGGCACATAAAGCTGGGCAGCAGGCATGGGCACATCAAGCTGGGCAGCAGGCAAGGGTACATCAAGCTGGGCAGCAGGCACATCAAGCTGGGCAGCAGGCACATCGAGCCGGGCAGCAAGCACATCGAGCTGGGCAACGGGCACGTCAAGCTGGGCAGCAGGCATGGGCACATCAAGCTGGGCAACAGGCACATCGAGCTGGGCAACAGGCACATCAAGCTGGGCAGCAGGCACATCAAGCTACGCAGCAGGCACTTCAAGCTGGGTAGCAGGCACAGGCACATTAAGCTGGGCAGCAGGCTCGGGTACATCAAGCTGGGCAGCAGGCTCGGAAACATTATGCTGGGCAGCGGGTACATCAAGCTGGGCAGCAGGCACATTGAGCTGGGCAGCAGGCGCAGGCACATCAGCCTGGACAGCAGGCACATTAAGCTGGGCGACGGGCATGTCAAGCTGGGCAGCAGGCTCGGACACATTAAGCTGGGCAGCGGGTACATCAAGCTGGGCAGCAGGCACATCGAGCTGGGCAGCAGGGGCAGGCACATCAGCCTGGACAGTAGGCACATTGAGCTGGGCAATGGGCACGTAAAGCTGGGCAGTAAGCACTTCAAACTGGACAGCAGGCTCATCTGGCAGGGCAGCAGGCTCTGGGTCATCTGACAGGGCTGTAGGCTATAGGTCATCTGGCAGGGCAGCAGGCTCCGGGTCATCTGGCTGGGCAGCAAGCACTTTATCAACAGGCTGGGTAACGGGCACCGGCCCAGTAGTCTGGGTAGTGAGCATCGGCTCAGCAAGCTGGGTGACGGGCACTGGCTCAGCAAGTCGCATGACGGGTACTGGCTTAACAAGCTGGGTGACGGGCACCAGTTCAGCAGACTGGGTAGCGGGCAACAGCTTCTGAGGCTGGGTAATGGGCACCAGCCCCACAGGCTGAGTAATGGGCCCCGGGCCCACAGGCTGAGCAAGGGGCACTGGCTCCACAGACCGGGTAATGGGCACTGGCCCAGAAGGCTTAGAAACGGGCACCGAAACTTCAGGCCGGGAAATGGGCACCGGAACTTCAGACCGGGAAATGGGCACCGGAACTTCAGACCGGGAAATGGGCACCGGAACTTCAGACCGGGAAACGGGCACTGAAACTTCAGCCCGGGAAACGGGCACTGAAATTTCAGACCAGGAAACGTGCACCGGAACTTCAGGCTGGGACACTGACACCGGAACTTCAGGCTGGAACACTGACACTGGAACTTCAGGCTGGGACACTGGCACCGGAACTTCAGGCTGGGACACTGGCACGGAACTTCAGGCTGGGACACTGGCACCGTAACATCCGGCTGGGACACTGGCACCGGAACTTCAGGCTGGGATACTGGCACCGGAACTTCAGGCTGGGATACTGGCACCGGAACTTCAGGCTGGGACACTGGCACCGGGAACTTCAGGCTGGGACACAGGCACCAGAACTTCAGGCTGGGACACAGGCACCTGAACGTCAGGCTGGGACACAGGCACCAGAACTTCAGGCTGGGACACAGGCACTGGAACTTCAGGCTGGGACACAGGCACTGGAACTTCAGGCTGGGACACAGGCACCGGGACTTTAGGCTGGGACACAGGCACCAGGACTTCAGGCTGGGACACAGGCACCGGGACTTCAGGCTGGTACACGGACACCGGGACTTCAGGCTGGGACACTGGCACCGGAACTTCAGGCTGGGATACTGGCACCGGAACTTCAGGCTGGAATACTGACACTGGAAATTAAGGCTGGGACACAGGCACCAGAACTTCAGGCTGGGACACAGGCACTGGGACTTTAGGTTGGGACACAGGCAGCAGGACTTCAGGCTGGGACACAGGCACTGGGACTTGAGGCTGGTACATGGGCACCGGAACTTCAGGCTGGTACACGGGCACTGGGACTTCAGGCTGGGACAACGACACCGGAACTTCAGGCTGGGATATTGGCACTGGAACGTCAGGCTGGGATACTGACACTGGAAAATAAGGCTGGGACACAGGCACCAGAACTTCAGGCTGGGACACAGGCACCGGGACTTCAGGTTGGGACACAGGCACCAGGACTTCAGACTGGGACACGGGCACTGGAACTTCAGGCTGGACAGCAGGCAGAAAGTTGTCAGGGTTAGGTTCAGTATCATCGGAGGTAGACTGAAGCAGGTCAGTCAGTGCGGAAGCAGGCTGGAGCAAATTGGCTGGTGAGGAGTCACGTTGGGTTACTGGCAGGATCGTGTGAGTTGGAAGGAACTTCCATTTCTTCTTTGGCTTAGTTACTGAAGTTCTGTAGATAGCTGCAGGACTGTAGGTAAGGGGTGAAGCAGACTGGAGAGGTGGGTTGGAATATGGCAGGGAGGAGGGAACAGTGGCTAGGGGAAGTGTTTGTGGGGTTGTTGTGGGCAGCAGAGAAGAGGCAGGTGGATTAAAGGCAGGATAGGTGCAGGGAGTAGAAACAGGGTATTGGTATTTGGTGGGAAGCAGAGTGTACTGGGCTGAAACTAAGGTTGCTATGGGTTATGGGGAGAAGACATTTGGGCAGGCAGGTGTCTGGTAGCAGAATAAGTTTGTTGTGGGCTGGCTGAGGCTGATTGTAATATATTAGACCATGCTTGAAGCACTGGTTGGACAAAGAACGGTTCACATGCTACCTGTCTAATAAGGATCTGTACTGAGTTAATACATTCTATAAGCATTTGTTGAGGACAAGCTGAATAGTGCTCCAAAAAGTCTGCAGAATCATCCTCTAACAGCCACACCAGAGACTCCACCTGATCAACACTGAAAGGGGGAGAAATATCATCATGGCCCTTTGGAACACAGGACAGGGCTAGCTCAGAACACATTTGGATTAAAGGCTGCACATCCCCAAACAACATACAGCCCTGATCAACCAGGGAGTAAGCCAAACGAATGATCTCTAGCAGCTGGCCACTGGTCCACTCTTTCAGTGTCTGGCGGAGATATTCGCCATTCTCTGACGCCAGTAGAGCATGATAAGTAATCATATCAGGGTTCATCTCAGCAAAGCCAACAGAACCAAGATGGTTCCTCTGTGCAGCCACTTCTGGTCAGGGACAGCCTTGGTATACTGTCATGTATCAGGTGTGACCAGAACTGTGTGGACAGCAACAGAGGAACCAACTGCATGTAAGGTGAAAATATTATGATTTATTTAAGATAAGTGACAATATATAAATACAGTACAACCACCTCGAATATCACACAGTGCACAATAAACCAATACCAAACAGAAACCCACAAACAATAACAGTCAGACAAGTATATACAATAAATCTTAAACGTAGCCAGGCCAGGGTCATCAATGGGGGGCCAGCAGATGGGGACAGGGAACAAACAGGACAAGGAGAGGATGGATGGATAAAGCTGCGGGGCAAGGTAAAGGTAACAGGGTCACAGGAGGGATGGGTTCAGGTACAAGGCACAGGGTTCAGGTACAGGGATCAGGTTCAGAGACAAGATTAGGATCAGGTTCAGCGCTCACAGAATCAGGTCAGGGCGCAAGGAAGATACCAAAGCAAGGAGTGTGTGTGCTTGCCGGGTATTTATACACATCTTCTGCAATCAGGCTCAGGTGACGCCTGACGAGATGATGTCGGCTCCACACTGCCAGGAACCACCCGCTGGTGGATGCCAGTACTGCGCCCCAAAGATCACATGGTACCACCAGCAGGGGAAAGTTCCCCTGACAGTTCCAGACTGCCAGGAGACACCCGCTGGTTGACATCAGTACTGCATGCCAAATGTCAGACAGTGCCATTAGTGGGTGGAACCTTTCCTGACATCATGGAACCTAGAACTATGAAGATGGAGGCTTAGCCTGATTGGCAACTCAAGGGGTAAAATTCAGAAGTGTAATATACAGTATATACAGTACATTTCTTTGTTACAGGTTTTTACTGCTGCACTGAATGAAGTATGATTACTGCTTAATGCAGCAGTAAAGTGAGCACAGGATGCTGTGACGATCCACCCCCAGGAGGCAGATCCATGACAGCATGGGTTCAGATGAAGTGGGTTGAATGATGAGTAGGGAACCATAGAGATTAATTTGGCATTAACATCACTGTTTAGGATTAATAATGGGAACTGCTTTCTTTTTCAAACACAACATAGCTGTGGCCTGGTTGATTTGTAAAGCCTGGCACAACCCAGCGGGTTGAATGAAAAAAAAACTGTCACCTCTGGTCAGAGCCGCTGTACTGATCTGACGTTAGTATAGTGATCTCCCCCACTGAGCTGTTGTGTTCTGACAGGGGGATTGCCCCCCCACCAGAACACTTAGGGTCAGTGATCTTAGCCATTGGGTGAGAGCGCTGATCGTGAGCCAGTTGGCTGCTGGTTTTTCAGCATGCTCGTCAGACCCGCTCCCATACACACGGGCCAAACATTGGCAGAATTTTGGCCTGGAATTCGGCTTGTGTGTACAGGGCTTAAGTTTGCAAACATGGATTTAATCAGTAAGCAGATATGTTTACAGTTAATGGGTGGCTGCAGTTTTGCTTTATTGGGAGGTAGGGTTATATTGTTGGGTAAGAAAAGACACAAGTCTCTCTAGTTCAACCAATAGAAAAAATAAAAAAATAGAAGACCTCTATTTACTCATATAGAAACCTGTACACACAGTTAATACAGAGGAAATAACAACAAACTATACAACATGGTTCAATTCGCTCCAACATGGGAAAAAAAAGTTCTTTCTGATTCCCTAAGGTAATAGGAAACTCATTGAATCATCAATCTCTGGTGTTATCACAACTCCCAACTTTCTGAGATGGGAAAGAGGGATACCTATTAGCAAAAGTATCTAGGCATATGACACACCCCCTGCCATGCTCCTGTTACATGGAGAATTAATAAACAAAAAGATTGCTTAAACCCACAAGTACTTTTTACCACTACTAATTCTTTATATTGGCTTTCGTAATTTACATAAACAACAATTTATAAATTTAAAGAAAGGATTAGCACTGTAAAACACTTTTTGATAGATAAATAATGCATTTTATATAGAGGCATATACTGTACATCAGACAAAAATGAGGGACTAGTGAGGAGGAAAGGGGACCGATGGAATTTGTTCCAAATGAAGACTAGTCCCTCCAAATCAGAGACAGTTGGGAGCTATGTGTTATTACCTATACATGTTTATATCCAGTTTTACTTTGAGCATTTAGAAATGCATTCAGCTCTTTTTTAAAACAATTGACTGAGCTGTCCAGAACAAGTGGGAAGTAAGGTGGGTCTAATCCACAACTGAGGGAATCTATTCCACTTTTTCACAACTCTTATTGGGAAGAAGGCATGGAGGTTAAACCACCTCTAGATGTAAAGATTGCATGGGTTTATTACATTGAGCGACTGACAGCTCCCTCTAGTTGTCAATTTGCCACTAACAAATCTCTATAGAAGATTTCATACAGTGAAAATTTGGAAGAGCAATTATGTGAAATAAAAGTCTCAAATCCTTAATAAATTACAGTATATACTGCAATGCTAAGTCAAAATATAAACTCACTAAAAATACATTTTCCTGCAGTTTTTTTTTTTTTTTCTTGTGAAATCAGTATTATTATAGTCACCATGGTAATTCTAATACATTTGTAGATGTGCACAATATAGTCTGCACCTATACCAACCATTATTAAAGCTGGTAGCAGTGAATACTTACATTTTCTGGCTGGCTTTCTGTCAGACCATTCCTGGACTATGATTTGGTCCCCAGGTCCTCCAATGTAGTACTCATCTTCAAAGGTAGAATTTTCAGGTATGTCATATGGATCCCATTGTGCAGTCAGAGTGCTCTTAACACAGGTTTTAGTAACCTGTTCAATCTGAAACATCACCGACTCTTTGTACAGAAAGATATATTCAAAGAATCTATTAGAAAGAAATACAAGCGCATAATGGATTACTTTGCGGCATCATCTCAATCACATTTAGGGTCGAAAATGTTTTTTTTTTATTTATTCATGTAATCTCAATGACATTTAGAACACATGGTTGTCAATATGTAAAAGTTGCCATACATGAAATAGTTCAATTAAAAGTTACCAATTTGTTTGGGAAGGTTCAGATAAGTTCCCATAGTCAGTGAACTGAATGTCTGTTTCTTTTTAGCATTTTTATCAGAGATTCATGGGAAGTGGATGATAATGTCCATACTGACGTTTCTGTTTTAAATGCCCCTTTATGCATTGATTTACCTGCATAGACCCAGTCTGCCTGAATAGTATGGTCATCTGCTGGCTTGGAACCATCCACAGGCAGCTTAGCTCTTCTGGGGAAAATGAGTGTAGCTGCACTTGCAAAGTGCACAGTCTATTTGTCTATAGTAAATTAACCCTAATGACACTCCTAAGCGAAGAACCAACACTGACTGATTGTGGTAGAAACAAGGAGGGTTTAGCTAGGACTGAATGAAGGAGGGTACAACAAAGGGTGAAACCAAATCACAACAAGTTATAGGGGTCCTAAACCACCTCTAGATGTCATTATATAACATAATAGTAACTTGATACAGTTCAATACATAAACCTAAAAAAATACATACAAGTGAAACAGAACACCATTATACAGTATACTGTTCATTCTGTTTTCTCTAATCTGTACTTTTTGCACTCAATGGAAAAAGGAGCAGAGCTTTGAGTGGGAACAGCAGGTCCACCTACCACTTGTCTGCAAAGTGCAGATACAAGACCCCTATATACAAGTATAGAGAACAGCAGTGGCTGTTTTTTATTACAGTAAGATCAAAGTAAGAACATGGTACTTAGACTAGGGGATGGTTTACTACTAGGTACAGTGCATGTCTATAGGCAGAAGCAAAGGGGCAGATTTCCATGTAAAATCATTGGCCCCTGTCAGAGAGGTTACCTGGTTGGGCGCCGGTGCGCGCCGGGGCGCGTTGGTGCTCGTGTCTCCGTGCGTGCTAGGGCGCGTGTCCCAGGGGGCGCTGGCGTGTCCGGTCTGACCAGCCGTGGCGTGCAGGGTGGCGTCCGGGCGGATGTGCGTACGCGCGTTCGCGCTAGCGCGCGCCCGCGCTGACGTGCGTTCGCGCTAGCGCATGTTCGCCTATGGGCGTTACCGCAGGCGTGTCCGATGGCGTTGGTGTGCACGCTGGCGTCGGGGGCGCGCTCGGGCGTGCGCGGGGGCGCGCGGCGCTTTGGCGAATCGGCGTACGCACGTGCGCGGCGTTTTGGCGCCAATCAGCCTATTTAGGTCTGCCTCTGCCCCTGTTCGGTGCTGCCTGATCAACAGCTCTGTGTCTTGTTCCTGTGATCCTCCCTGTGTTCCTGTGTTCCCGAAGTTTGACCTGTTGTGACCCGGCTTGCCTTTGGACCTCCCTTGATTGCTGCCTGAACCCGACCCCGGCTTGTTTGACCTTGTTACTGCCTGCTCCTCTTGTACCATTGCTGCCAGCCTGCTGCCGACCTCTGCCTGTGTGTGACCACGCTGTCTAACTCCTGCTCAGCATCAGTTCCAGCCTACCTGAAGCTCTACCAGTTGCCAGTCCAAACCATCCTGCTCCAGGACTCCACATCAGGCCCTCGTACCACTCCGCATTCGTGGGCTTCCTGTTTACCCTACCAGGGGCCCCGAATCGGATACGTAAGGGAGCCTACCCTCTGCCCAAGCGGACTCACCTGTCTGGTAAGTGTGGGACCTGACAGTATCAGGCAGCCATGACTGAGTCCGGGCAGGGGGCCTCCCCTATGGATGAACTGTGTAGGCATCTTGCGGGCCTCACCCAAGCCGTTAAAAGTCTTCAGGAGGGCTATACCAGACTGGAAGGACAGGTCCAGGCCCTCTCTGCCTCTCCTCCGGGAACAGCACCTGCTAATCCCACCTCAGCTCCCTCCGTAGTAATGCTCCCACCAGAGCCCAGGGTGCCGACACCCGAGAAATTCTCCGGAGATCGTTGCAAGTTTCGGGCGTTTCGCAACGCATGCGAACTTTACTTTGCTCTACAACCCCGTACGTTCTCCCTGGAAGCCACCAAAGTGGGGTTCGTCATATCTCTGCTGTCTGGCGAGCCTCAGACCTGGGCCCACCATCTGCTTGAGCAAAAGGCCAGTTCCTTGGATTCCTTAAACGACTTTCTCTCTGCAATGTCCCAGTTGTACGAGGATCCCCAGTTAACAGCCACAGCAGAAGCCGCTTTGCACTCCCTCCAACAAGGTCGCAGAGCGGCCGAAGATTATGCTGTAGAGTTCAGACGTTGGAGCTCTGATACGGAGTGGAATGACGCGGCTTTGCGTCACCAGTACCGGTTGGGGTTGTCGGACCCTCTTAAGGACGAATTGGCACGGGTTGGGATCCCTCAGACACTAGAGGAGCTTATCAACTTGTCAATTCAAATTGACCGCCGCCTCAGAGAAAGACGTTCCGAGAGGTCCGTTGGCCATCCGCGCCTCACTTGGATGTTGCCCAGGGCTCCCAGTGCCCCAAACCAAGCTCCACCTGTTTCATCTGTTTCAGCCCAGGAGGCTCCTGAGCCCATGCAGCGGGGATTGCTCCGTCCCTCTCTGACCCCAGAGGAGAAGATACGCAGACGCACTCTCGGCCTGTGCCTGTACTGCGGAGAGCCTGGACACTTCGCAAGGGCATGTCCCAATAAGAGACGTAAATGTTTACCGTCCTCTTCGTTGTGTGCACCTGTTTTACCCAGACCCGGTAACCACTTAACACTTTCCGTTGTATTACAGTTACCTGGAAGGAACATCCCAGTACCGGTCATCATTGATTCGGGAGCATGTAGCGGATTCATTGACCGGACCTTCATTAAGGACCATCATATTCCTATTCAAACCAAGGCTCAGGGGTTAGCAGTTTTCTTAGCGGATGGTTCCTCTCTCAGCTCCGGCCCTGTTACCCAGGAAACTGTTCCTCTACTGGCCACCATTGGCCCGGAACACCAGGAACTTTTACGCCTGGATGTCATCTCCTCTCCCCTCTTCCCAATTATCTTAGGAATGCCCTGGCTACAGGCTCACAATCCCAGTATCAACTGGTCCACAGGCGAAATCCAGTTTTCATCGGAATATTGCAAGCAACACTGCTTACAAGGAACCCCTATGGCCTCCTCTCAGTGCCTATACCTAGACTCAGAAGTCAAGTCTCATCAAATTCTTCCTGAACCTTACCGAGATTTCTTGGATGTCTTTAGCAAAAAGGGGGCAGAAACTCTTCCAGTACACAGACCCTATGACTGCCCGATAGAACTCTTACCAGGAACTGAAGTTCCTTTCGGGAGGATTTTTCCGTTAACTGAGCAGGAGTTGGGCACCTTGAAGGTCTATATTGACGAAAACCTGAAGAAAGGATTCATTCGTCCCTCTACTTCTCCAGCAGGGGCAGGCATATTTTTCGTAGAGAAGAAGGATCACTCCCTACGTCCCTGCATCGACTACAGGGAGCTCAATAAAATTACTGTAAAAAACAGATACCCACTACCGCTGGTTCCTGAATTGTTTCAGAGACTAGGATCCGCTACTGTTTTCACCAAGCTGGATCTCCGTGGAGCCTACAATTTAATCCGTATAAGAGAGGGGGACGAATGGAAGACGGCCTTCCGTACTCGATTTGGGCACTACGAGTACCTCGTTATGCCCTTTGGTCTGTGCAACGCGCCGGCCACTTTCCAGCACTTTGTTAATGACGTTTTTCGGGACTTTCTTGACCTATTTGTCATTGTTTACCTAGATGATATCCTGGTTTTCTCTGCTTCCCTGACTGTACACCGCAAACACGTACGAAATGTACTCACCCGGCTCAGACAACATGGGCTTTATGCCAAGCTCGAAAAGTGTGAGTTCGAGCGCCAATTCATCCAGTTCCTAGGCTTGGTCATTTCCCCTGACGGTATCAAGATGGATCCGCAAAAAGTATCCGCTATCTTGGATTGGCCTGCACCTATAGACAAGAAGGGAGTACAGCGCTTTATTGGCTTTGCTAATTTCTATAGGAAGTTCATTAAAGGATTCTCTTCAATTATCACTCCCATTACGGGACTTATCAAACAAGGAACCCGGTTCTGCTGGACCCCCCAGGCGCAAGCGGCCTTCGAAAGACTCAAGGCTCTGTTTACGTCAGCTACTATCCTCAAACATCCCAACCCTGCCTTACCCTTCGTCTTGGAAGTAGACGCTTCCGAAGTCGCGGTGGGAGCCGTGCTCTCACAAAGACAAGGTGCCAAAGCACTCCTGTACCCTGTGGGATTTTTCTCACGAAAACTCTCCCCTTCCGAGAGAAATTATGATGTGGGAGATCGGGAACTTCTAGCCATTAAAGCAGCCCTGGAGGAATGGCGCTATCTCCTGGAAGGTGCAGTTCACCCCATTTTGGTCTACACGGACCATAAGAACCTAGAATACTTAAGGACAGCCAAGAGGCTGAAACCCCGGCAGGCCAGATGGGCACTTTTTTTTTCCCGATTCATCTTCCACATCACCTACAGGCCCGGATCCAAGAATGTCAAATCCGATGCCCTTTCCCGGATGTTTCTCGATTCTGAGAAGACCCTGTCTCCGGACACCATTCTCCCCTCTGGGAATTTCCTGATCTTACAGGAGGATCTAATTTCTCAGATCAGACGATCCTCTATGGGAATGTCACCACCGGCTGAAGCTTGTATCAAAGATGGTCTGTTCTGGTATAAAGATAAAATCGTGGTCCCTGAGGAGCTAAAGGTACGAGTATTAAGCCTATGCCATGACCACAAATTGGCCGGTCACTTCGGCACACGGAAGACAATTGATCTTGTCCAACGCACCTTTTGGTGGCCCCACCTGACCAAGGATTGCAAGGAATATGTCGAGTCCTGTAATACCTGCGCCAGAAGCAAGAGTAGCCGGGCAAGAGCTTGGGGTCTGTTGAGACCACTACCAGTCCCAGAGAGACCATGGGCCATGATTTCAATGGACTTTATTGTCGAACTCCCTCCATCAGAAGGTTTTTCTTCCATTTTCGTCGTAGTAGACAGGCTGTCTAAAATGGCTCACTTCCTCCCCATGAAAGGCACCCCTTCGGCTATAGAGACTGCTACCATCTTTATTAAGGAGATCATCAGATTGCATGGAGTACCAATCAATATAGTTTCTGACAGAGGCGTCCAGTTTACCTCCAGATTCTGGAGAGCTCTTTGTGGTGCCCTGGAAATCGAATTATCATTCTCTTCGGCTTATCATCCCCAGTCAAATGGTCAAACTGAGAGGACGAATCAGACCTTGGAGCAGTACCTCCGCTGTTTCTCTGCATTCTCGCAGGATGATTGGGCTTCCCTGCTCCCCATTGCGGAGTTCTCGTACAACAATTCACTACACTCAGCGACCAATCAGTCACCATTTTATGCCAACTATGGTTTCCACCCATCCTTCTTACCTGGATCTATCCCCGAATGCCCTGTTCCTGCAGTATCCAAAACTTTGGACTTTTTCTCAAACAACAACAAGTTGCTGCAGGATACCATGACTAAAGCTCAAGAAGACTATAAGAGAATTTTTGACAGGAAGAGACGGGGAGAACTTGTTTTGGAAGCGGGCAATTCTGTCTGGTTATCTACTACTAACCTTAAGTTGGCCTGTCCGTCCAAGAAACTGGGCCCTAAATATTTGGGTCCTTTTCCAATTAAGAGAAAAGTCAACAACGTGGCATACGAACTTGAACTTCCTAACTCCCTGAGGATACACCCAGTCTTCCACGTGTCCCTCTTGAAGCCGGTTACCCCCAACTCTTTTTCTGGCCGTAGTATTGGGCCACCCAAACCTATCTTGGTTAACGGTGAGGAGGAGTTCGAGGTGGAGGCAATTTTAGATTGCAGAAGAAGACGCAATCAGACTCAATATTTGGTAAAATGGAGGGGCTACGGACCCGAAGATAACTCATGGGAGCCAGAAAGTAACCTGCATGCTAGAAAACTTCTTCAGTCTTTCAAAACCTCTCATGCCGCAAAGATGGCCCAGCTAGGCATCCGGAGTCTGCCCTTGAGAGGGGGGCACTGTCAGAGAGGTTACCTGGTTGGGCGCCGGTGCGCGCCGGGGCGCGTTGGTGCTCGTGTCTCCGTGCGTGCTAGGGCGCGTGTCCCAGGGGGCGCTGGCGTGTCCGGTCTGACCAGCCGTGGCGTGCAGGGTGGCGTCCGGGCGGATGTGCGTACGCGCGTTCGCGCTAGCGCGCGCCCGCGCTGACGTGCGTTCGCGCTAGCGCATGTTCGCCTATGGGCGTTACCGCAGGCGTGTCCGATGGCGTTGGTGTGCACGCTGGTGTCGGGGGCGCGCTCGGGCGTGCGCGGGGGCGCGCGGCGCTTTGGCGAATCGGCGTACGCACGTGCGCGGCGTTTTGGCGCCAATCAGCCTATTTAGGTCTGCCTCTGCCCCTGTTCGGTGCTGCCTGATCAACAGCTCTGTGTCTTGTTCCTGTGATCCTCCCTGTGTTCCTGTGTTCCCGAAGTTTGACCTGTTGTGACCCGGCTTGCCTTTGGACCTCCCTTGATTGCTGCCTGAACCCGACCCCGGCTTGTTTGACCTTGTTACTGCCTGCTCCTCTTGTACCATTGCTGCCAGCCTGCTGCCGACCTCTGCCTGTGTGTGACCACGCTGTCTAACTCCTGCTCAGCATCAGTTCCAGCCTACCTGAAGCTCTACCAGTTGCCAGTCCAAACCATCCTGCTCCAGGACTCCACATCAGGCCCTCGTACCACTCCGCATTCGTGGGCTTCCTGTTTACCCTACCAGGGGCCCCGAATCGGATACGTAAGGGAGCCTACCCTCTGCCCAAGCGGACTCACCTGTCTGGTAAGTGTGGGACCTGACAGCCCCAGATTTTTCCATAATCACTAGGAATAATAAATTATAAGATAATTACACATATTTTAAGCCAAGCTTACACCAGGAAAATAAGGAAATGCCAGAGTTAAAGGGGTCATCCTAACAGAGGGTCATTAGTTAGGACAATAATGTTGTGTGCCTACAGGCTTCAACAAAAGAAAACCAGTCCAGATATAGAACATGTTTGTTTAGCCCACATTTAAAACTGAACTCTAGGTACACAGGTAAATACACTATTGAAATTCATACAGTATTGGGTGTCTGGAGATGTGTAATTCTGTTCAACCAGTCTTGTGATCCAGAATTCCCTACAAGAGAGCACAGCCAGGTCATTGACCTCAATTTTTCTGCTACCATTAAGCAATAAAGAATGCTTGCATATATATCCATGTATATATGTGACCCTTATGTTATGTAACTTTCTTATTTCAACATTGTGAGTTCTTATATAATAAAGATGCACATTGCGGTACAAATAAATATTCCTTTTGACCTTCAAACAAAGTAAGGGCCAACATCTACTGTATCATATTGTTTGCCTCAAACATTCTGCATGCAATAAAGATATTGGTGGATGCCGAACCTTTGGTGTGTTCAACTATCTGATGAAGATTGTCCACAGCGTGTGTCCCTGTAATATAGAGGCCAGACATAGAGGTCCCAGGAATGGATAAGTAACTATTATAACAATTGGAGTCAGAATAAGTGGTGCTTTTTCAAGGTGACAGAAAAAAACACTCTCTTTTTTTTTTAAACAGTTTCTGTCATTTTTCATGCTCTTTCTATTAGCTTGAGTCCTGAACAGTTACTTACCATGGACAACTTGGGTAATCTGGGACTTGAAAAACCTATATACTGTATATGCATACTCATAAATCACACTATGTTTGTTTTCATTGCCATGGATTATGCAACATTTAAAATAGCAATAAATCTTTTAAATGCGCTTACTCTGATTTAAGTGAAACTTTATAAAATGTATGCATGGCCTTTCCTGACAACTCTGTGAACTGCAGCATCTGTGTAATGTCCAAGTAACTGAATTGAGTTTAGGACAAAGAAAATGGTATGAGGCTTTACTGAAAGTTATATGACATGTCAGCACCTGATGTGTAAATGCAGTTGGGAAAGAGAACAAATATAACAGATTTATTTTGCTGCAAATGTACTGGAAACTATAAAAGGAACTTTGTTCAGTTAGTTTCATATGGATTTAATTTCAAAATTAAACATTATCAGGTCATTTTAAATTTACACTTGGGGCAGCTGAACAGAGGTCAAATTCTAGTATAAAATGCTTACATGTCAGATTTATAGTAAAACATAAATTATAATTGTGTAAGAAAATAAATAAACGCATTTAAAACAGTCACTGGCTCAAGGTTGTCTTTTTATATTCTAGATTTTTCAAATTTGCTAAGAAAGGGATTTTTCATATATTGTGATATTGTTCTTAAAGCGAAACGTCCGTCATTTTTTCATCTTTCCATCTATTAAATCTTCTGCCCTTGTTGTTTTAACTTTGGATAGTAAAACATTTTTTTTTCTGCCAGTAAATACATTATACGGCCCACTTCCTGTTTCTTGTCTGGTAAAAAGCCTAGGTTTATGACATCATGCACAGCTCTCTCTCTCTCTCACTCTTGTAAGAGTTTTCCGGGAAGGGAGGGGGGATGAGTCATAAGAGGGCCAATGAAAGCTTTAGAGCTGGAGGTGTGCCTCTGTATGTCTGTGTAAATCCAGGAAATGAACAGGCAGGAGCTTCAGTCCTCTAGTCCCTCTTGGTGGATGGGAAACATATGCAATTTTAGATACACCTGACTCAGTAAGTCTTTGTATTCTTTGTCTCCACCAGGTTTTCTAGTCCCTTGTTTGCCCTGAACCTTTTTGCTCTGTTTCCAGAAAGGCATTTGCTCTTAGCTATAGTTTTTCTTTTGTAACTCTAGTGAGTTGCACTTAGCTTCTACTCCTTGTTCCTCTTGTGCCCATTGCCTTGTTCTCCAGTCCCTCTCCAGATAGACATAAAACGTCACAATAAAATAATACAACTTAATAAAATATTTTAGTATAACCATTATAGTTACCTGTCTGCCAGTACCAAGATTCCTTTGTACCTTATGGCCAGAACTGGCCATTTCATATTGTGTAGTTTTACAGTGGAAAAACTTTGTGATAAAGAGTTCAGCAAATTAGAGTTACAAGCATGTCTAGATTTCACTGGCAGTGTATGCTCCAATAAAGATGCATTTCTCCACTAGCCACACAGCTCTATATATGCCTTTTAAAAGATATGTGAGTAGTCCTAACAAATATATTTACATATGAAATTAAACAAGATGCTGCCCACTGCTTCCTGCCAAAGTTTCTTGCCTAAAAATATACATGGGAGGCCTTTCCATAGGTCTGGAACAATGTGCATGTGTTATTGTCAGGATAGATAAGTATGAGTTTGAAATAACAGCTTATATTAAAATCACTGCCAATGCTACTTTAAAGGGGGAGGGGCGACTTTTAAAAGCTCATGTTTATCAAAAAAGCTTAGTGGCATAACAGATAAGTTAATCTACTTTGTGAACATGTTCCAGGTTCCATCTAGAACATGTTGAAATTATATCTATGCCCTCTCATTATTAGTCAGGCTCAGACAAGGGAGCTGTTTCTAATGCTCTTCTTGGTGGTATATCTTAAACAATGGCATGAGTAAAACAGTGAATAAGAAGAAACTAGGCATGCAGAAGAGTCTTGAAGGCTAGTTTTTAGACCCTTTAGTTAATGGAGATTTTTACCTTCTTTGCAAAATGTTTAAATACATGAAGTTCACATTTCTTCATCTACAGGAGGGAGCAAAGCTATGCAGACTTAAAAAATGAACTCCAAGAAAACAAAGTAAATCCAAATGAACAATAAGACCTAAGATGGTAAGGCCATTATCTTGAGCACCATTAAAATAGAAAAAAGTGGAGTCATTTTACTATTTTAGCAGCACTGTAAGTCAGAACAGAGATGCCACTAAGGACATCAATACAAGTGAAGGCTCAATGTCTTAGAACCGTAAATCTCCCAATAACAACAAAAGTCTGTTGTGGAATACACAGTCTATTAGTCCATGTAAGTAATAATTTATATGGGTAATAAAAAGTCCAAAGCACTCATGGCTGCCATCATATAGGAACAGAAACCGAGTTCCAAGGCACTGCAAAAAAACAAGGAGAGAGGCGCCTCTGAGTGTAGATGTTTCTAAAACTTTATTAAAACATACGGTTTATGAACTCACATTTATGTGGTGAATACAAGCATATAGGTCCCAGCAAGGGTAAGTCCTGGTGATGCTCTTGCTTCCTGCTCCCTCAATCTTCCATGCACTGACGCTGTCTGTGTAAGTGTCCACAGCTGTAGATGGAAAGCCGGCTGCTGTGGAAGAACTCAGAATGAGGCATGAGGTGCAAGGCAGGGATGGCTGCAATGGATGACGTCACTCGAAATGGACGCGCTTCGTGAGCATGCGCACTGCGATATTCCGGCAAGCCGCGCTCCTTTTTCAATGGACTTCAATGGAGGAACCATTTGGGGCCATTATAAAGGAAGTTAACAAGGGAGGGGAGGGTAATGTGACTTAAAATGCGGGCGGCACTAATTGATGTATATGGAGATGCAATCAAAGACCAATTGGCACACACACAAGTGCAAATCATAGCAAATAATATGCCTAAAAATACGAACAATTAAAAAAGCTTTTCTTGATGGGCTATTATTTCTAATGGAGAAAGAAATATTAATAAATAGTTTTTATATAGTTCTTCAATATATATCCCCTATATATAATTTTTTTATCCTACTGTATTATGTTATGTTTCTTGCACTTACAATATTGGCCAGCACTAACCTTTCTTCGAAGCCTAACATTGGATTTTGGCAGCTCCTTTTTTGGCCATAATGCCAGGTATATATAGATACATATACATATCATTTTTATACGATATATCCCTCTAGTACATACAGACACACATATATCTATACCACATATCTCTTTGGTATTTCAGAATACCTTTGAACCATTATTGATATGATATTATTTTATATTTATTTTTCATCATTTTTTAAATATCTTTAATGTTCCCCAGCGCAATATATGTATGAATGTGTGCACATACATGTGTATGTACATAATTTGCACACCTACAATTTAGATGTTGTATTACATTATAATTTAATATCATCGACAGTGAATAATATTATTGATGTTTTAGTTCCACCCCTGTTTTTTCTGAACATGTGTGTGTTTGTCATCTGTCTCCTCTTCATCCCTTGATTTTAACGTATTTATAGTGTTTGTATAGAATATTTTTATTGTGACCACAAATTTATGATTGTATGTGACTGCCCCTTGTCATATATTCATTTTTATTTAATTTTAATTATTGCTTTCTCAAAATAAATTTTTCCTCCTTCTTTTTTAATAATAATCCAGTATCAGCATACTGGGCTTGATAGATATCTATTATTATTATCATTAGTTCAAATTACTATTTTGTCTACTAAGTAATATTATGCTAATTAGAAATAATAGCTCATAAAGAAAAGCTTTTTTAATTGTTCATATTTTTAGGCATATTATTTGCTATGATTTGGACTTGTATGTGTGCCAATTGCTCTTTGATTGCATCTCCATATAAATCAATTAGTGCCGCCCGCATTTTAAGTCACTTTCCCCTCCCTTGTTAACCTCCTTTATAATGGCCCCAAATGGTTCCTCCATTGAAGTCCGTTGAAAAAGGAGCGCGGCTTGCCGGAATATCGCAGCGCGCATGCTCACGAAACGCGTCCGTTACAAGTGATGTCATCCCTTGCAGCCATCCCTGCCTTGCGCATCACACCTCGTTCTGAGTTCCTCCACAGCAGCCGGGGTCTTGCTGAGAAAGTTCCCTCAGCGGATAGGGACCCCCCTGTACTGCGCAAGCGCTGCGCTTGCGCAGTACGAATGACTAGGAGCCGCCGAAAATAGCCGAAGCTGAAAAACTTCAATCAGCTGTACATGGCGCCTGCGCCCTGGGTCCAGGTTCAAGCCCCACCATCCAAGTGGACCCAGAGGGAGAATAAAAAAGTGCCAAGCGCAGCGAGGCCGTGCCCGAAGCGTGGCGAGCGAAGCGAGCCCGCGAGGGGCCCTCTTACAGGCGCCGTGTGCAGCTGATTTCTTCTCTATTTCGCTTCGGCTATTTCCGGCGGCTCCGCCTGCGCAGTAGAGGGGGGTCCTTATCCGCCGAGAGGAACTTTCTCGGCAGAACACCGGCTTTCCATCTACAGCAGTGGACACTTACACAGACAGCGTCAGTGTGTGAATGATCGAGGGAGCAGGAAGCAGGAGCGTCACCAGGACTTACCCTTGCTGGGGACCTATATACTTGTACTCACCACATAAATGTGAGTTCATAAACAGTATGTTTTACATCTACACTCAGAGGCGCCTCTCTCCTTGTTGTTTTTTCACTAAGGACATCACTAAGAGAATCAATCATGCCAGAACACCCAGTGACAACTGATCTTGAAAGCATGCCAGCTTAACAGAAAAACTAAGTTGAGAGCCTTACAGAGTAATTTCAGATCTGTTTAATTCTATTAGTGTGAGACATGTAGTGTAATAGAGAATTCCCCTTAATTTCTTTGTATTCATTGGGATGGAGGCATGTTGGTGCTCTCCCTAACAACAGCGTGGACAGGTCACAACACCCTTTTTTGACACACGATAACCAGGGTGGTAGACACCTGTTTTTCGTGACCTGATCAATCCACCTATCTATGCCTACACATACTTATCATAATTTACCCCCTTTTTTCATTTTCTGCTACCTTGTTCCCCCCCTTCATTCTACTGACTTCTAATTCTCTTTGCTGAATCTTTATGCCGACATCTCTTGTCACTTTACTCTTTCTTTTTCTTGCTGTATTATGACTTATTCATTAGAGACCTATGGTCCCCCTCTTGCTTATTGAACAATTTCAATGCAAGAGTCGCATATATAGTTCTGTTCATATATATTCCTACCTTTTACAATTGCTTCTGCTCATTGATTTTGTCCCACACATACAATTAATACCATGTCTCCTCCCATCCTTTCCTCTACACCTTCCCTTTCCCCACCCCCCTACCATATACTGTTTCAACACAGTACAACACAATTCTGTGCCATCTTTGTTCCCTACGCTCTATAGGA
The DNA here is from genome assembly GCA_037952925.1 of Lithobates clamitans. Lineage (NCBI taxonomy): Eukaryota > Metazoa > Chordata > Amphibia > Anura > Ranidae > Lithobates > Lithobates clamitans. The sequence goes on along the minus strand of JBBGZY010001579.1, from coordinate 359,633 downwards.
ATTTTTCACTATCATTACACATACATTTATCTCATGCAATAATGTTTTCCAGTCTTGGTTCTTGTCATTTTTCCCTCAGTCAAACCATACTGACTTCATCCAGGGCTAAAACCGTTTTTTCTATTTCTATTTGTTTGTTTTGTTCTCCTTTAGTCAGACAAATACTGATTCAATTCAGGGCTAAAGTTTGTGTTATTTTTTGTTGTTTTTCCTTTAGTCAGACAAATTACTGATTCAATTCAGGGCTAAAGTTTTTCTCAGTTTTTTTATTTTCTAGTGTTTTTCTTTAGTCAGATAAATACTGATTTAATTCAGGGCTAAAGTTTTTCCCTACATCCTACACTTCTTTGCACAGTGACTGAATTTAGTGCAAAGAGAGTGTGTGCGTATTCTGTCGTTTTCTTTGCTACATTGATTATATTCATGGCAAAGAAATGCTTGTTATTGCTTTTGCTTTTGTATGCATGACTGATTTGCCTTTGTTTGCTTTCTTTTTTACTCTCTCAAGCCTATACATTGTCATTTTACTACTAATGCACATTTGGTGCTTGGGTCCATCTGGTCTACTCTCCGGGGTTGCGATGCGCCCAGTCCTGGACCCGTCACCCTCCTGTCTATGACGGGGGCGGGCCTTGGCCTCGGCGCATCGGCGTCATGCTCCCCACATCCCGTCTGCGGCATCATCGCCGCCGCATGCGGGACTCTTGGTGGTTTTCCTTCTCCGGGCTCAGGCGCTGTTTGGGCTGGCGGGCGGCCGTACCTTTGATTGGCTGTCCTTTTCTCCCCTCACAGCGTCATCACGCCCGCGCATGACGTTGGCGAGAGCGCGCCCCTGACTTGCAGCCATAAATGGCAGTCTCTGGTCGGGCGCCCTGGGATCTCGTCTTGCTTTTGGGACATCAGGGTGGGCTCGGCATCCACCACACATGGTAATTCTTATACACACTGTCACTTGGGCTTATCCACACCAGTAACGGGTTTTCAGTTGCATGCACACCTACTCACCCACTCACTCCCACTCTTCTCATATCCTTCAGCTTCTCCTCACACACTATAGCTTATCTATTCTGTTTTCACCTATCTCATACCTATTACATTTGGATGTTAGTTTACACAATTTCTCCTATTTTTCCACAGTCTCTTCCACACTCCCCAGCCCTGCCGGTTGTCCCTGCCTGGCGGCTTTCGTGGGTGCCTATCTCCTTCAGGCTACCGCGGCTGACGGTCTATTGGGGTGTGCTCTCTGCCTCAACCCTGGTGGAGACTTTATGGACCCAGTCCAATACTGTATTTTACATAAAGACCCTTATTTATGCCTCATTTATGCACTATTTGTGAGTATCTAGTAATATACAGTTTTAGTGTATCTTCTTTATAAATATCTGTCCATACATTAATAGACACCTCATTGTCTCAATACAGCCTAATTGCATCGGACTCCTGATGATTGGTTTCAAGCCAAGAAACGCGTTGAGTTAATAACTATTGATGCACCTATTCACTGTACAATGTATTTTTTATTGCAACTGTACTACCAGTATTGTAATTCTGCCTGTTAATATACTGATATAAACATGCTTAACTATGGTCCAAGATGTGTACCTTTATGATTTTATCTGGCTTAAGTACCTATGCTATTAAACTTTTATACCATGATTATCCTACAATACTATCTGTGGACATTACGTTGTATAATATTTATCTCTTTTTATATCTATACCGCAACACACACCATTTAGCCCAACATATTCACCAACATGCCTCACGCAAAGTCCCGTCTCTATCCCCTTATTTCTTAATAGAGAATTCATTGTGTATTAGACATGTGCACACTTAAATATTTAATTTTGGAATTTCGGTTTCATCTGAAAAATAAAATGTTTTCGTTACTTGCGAAATTCATTTTTATTAATTTTGTTTCGCTAAAAAATGCATTTGTTCGAAAATCCAAATTAAATAAGGTTGAATCTGTCAATTGAAGGCTTATGGTGTCTGTGGGATGTTCTAAGAAGATTTGACGAAGCAGCTAAACTGTACGACGCCGTGATCCTACATTTCCGGTCGAATGCTCCGCTCACAAGCTATAGTAGAAGTCTAATGTTGTTTGACTAGTAATAATTATAATTATTCATTATTACTAGTCAAACAACATTAGAATTTTTCTATAGCCTATGGGCGGAGCATTTGATTGTAAATGTTCGCTCGCAGTGATCGTATGTTTTTAGCTGCTTCATCGAATCTTCATGTCTCTATAATGTTGAATCTTTTCTCTCTATGTCGAATAATCTTGGACTAATAGAGTTAGGGTAGGCACATTCAAACGCAGGTTCGATAGACACAGATTGCTATTGTCACCGTCATGTTGAATCTTCTATCTATCTATATCGAACTGTTGACGGAATGATAGGAAAATATAATGGATACGAAAATAAAGCATTTTTTCATTTCAGATCTTTTGGATTTCAGATTCTGCACGTTCGTTATGATTTGTTAAAATGAACACAAAAATCCCTGAAATTCGGACGAAAATGCATATGGACGAAAACGAAGCATGTCTATTGTGTGTGCACATTTTCATCAACAGAAATCTTTGGTCAGTTGTTGGTATTGTCAGGTCACCAATGGCAGGAGAAGAACTCTAGGACCAGCATTTATAAGGGCACCAATGGCAGAAGGACTCTAGGACCCAGCATCTCCACCAGCACTTCACATGGGCCTTTATAAGGAAGCCTGTCAGTGGTTGAAGTTGCTGATTGATCTTCAGCTTGTTACCTGTGTTGCTTTGATTTCTTGCTCCTGTGATCCCTAGTTTCTGAACCAGTTTGTTCCTTACCTGTCTCCTGCCTGTCTACAGTCCCTGACTACTGGCTTGTCTAACGAATACCCTCTGCCTGCTTCTCGTGTTGACCTTGGCTTCCACCTGAATTATTTGGGTCTGCTTCCCACCCGGTTACTGATCCCGGCTTGTGTTGACTATCCTTCTGTCTCAGTGATTCTACAGACCTGTTACATGTCACAGGCACCACCTGCTTGCAGACTCTGTTCATCACATTAGCAGTATTCCTGAATCCTTCTGCAAGCAACTCCACAGTTGACCTGTGCTATTTTGTGCCCGACTCCTCCTGTCTCACCTACAGGGGAGTCTGGAACTTAGCTGCAAAGGAAGCCCTCTCTCCATTGGACTCCAGCACCTGGTATGTAATAGGTATCCAGCATCTAGAAGTGAACTCAAATGCTGAACTATTAGCATTATGTAACCAGCCCAACAGTCAGACAAATTTTAAAGGAAGGAAAGTGTTATTGGATACACCATAACCTTTGGATGAGCAATCAGGAACAAAGGGCACTTAGATTAGCATCCTCATCACATATGGTAAAGAGGGAAGCCAGGACAGACTTGGCAAAGGAATTAAATAAAGAGAAGACCAGAAAATAAGTAAAGTATTCAGGAATAATTTATTGGAGAAGATATGTTTACTAGGTGCCCCGTGCACGTTGATGGAGTAAAAAAAATGAGAAGTATAGTATTTGTATAAGAAATACTTCGCTTCGGGTGACAAAATCCCTCTACTCCATTAACTTGATTTGTACCCCCATTGCTGTATGGATTGTCGTTTTTCTAGCATGTATTAATAAAGGTGATTTTGTAGGAGTGCAAGCATCCAGACTCTTCACTTTATAGTATTGTATAGTTTTTAGACAATAATGCAAAAGAACTCAGCTTAACATGAAGGATCATTTTTTTCCTAAGCTTTGATAGGGCAGAGAAGGTTTATATCCCCTTTCAGGTCTTTACAGCTATCTGGTGGCAATGTTTTTCCAGACAGGAAATGAGGGAAAATGTCCAACAGCAAGTAAGAGAAAGGAAAGCATTTTCTAGCCAAATCCCTCTTTCAGGAATCTTCCTAATTTATAGGCTGGTGAAACCATTGTGACCATGACAGTGAGGGGAAATTTCGCCAACGGACTCCTGGATAGCAGTAAAAACCTGAATGTAGATCAGATCTTTCCTCACTTTAGGTCTTAGGCCATATAAAGAAGCTCCTAAGCAGTAGATTTTTTTTCTTTAATTTTTCTCAAGCAAGAGGTACTTTTCCACCCAAAATAATCATTTGACTTGTTATTGCTAACATATGTCCTATTGATCTATTGGAATGTAAAAAAAAGGCTAAGTTGACAATGTCTGTATGCACAATATTATTATTATTATTGAAAACAGCTATTACTCACATTTTCCTTTCTCTGGTTATTGGAAATTTCTGGATATGGGATTTCCGAATAAAATATCTTATTCCAGAGAGGATTTAGCCAAAGGTTAGCTTCTGTTTGTGGTTTTATGCACATACAAGTCCTTCCTGGTTGTGATAATAGAGCAAAGGACTATTTCCAAGTTGCTTCCATAGACCAAGCATATCAGTTTGGAAAGATTGTCCTTTGACTGAACTGAGCAATTTTCTAATTTGCTGTACCTTTTTTCATCTCCTATTTATTTTTTTTCTTCATACAACCTCACTTCATCCTTCAAAACCCCTTGTAAGAAATTAGTCCAGGAATTCAGACAGTCTGGTCTCTCTCCTTCTATGTTTAATATATTTTTCTTCCCACAATAAGGATGCCTTGAAATATATCTATCTATTGCACTGCCAAAGGAATACATATTGAGCTGGATTACATTTAATAAGTTAAAGGACAGAAAGACATCAAGTATACAAAGTACCGATCCAAAATGTAAAAAAAAAAAAAGACAACGCTCTGCTTATTTATAAAATAAAACCTATAAAATGCAATGCAGTATACAATAAAATGATTATATTTTCCCATGCCAGAATAACCAAAAACCTGGTTTTAGTTTTTCCAGTCAGTGTCATTGTTCAGTGGACTACTATGGATCATTTATATAGTAAAACTCCAGTTTTGAAGAAAAAAACAAACAATCGCGTCCTGGTCAATTACTAGACATTAATTGTAAGGTAATCATTACCTGCTTCTGTTCTGGAGATACTGATAAAGGTTTGGTCAGTTCCCTTTCTTTAACTGACTGTTAGGTAAGAGGTACTGCTTTTACTCTAGTCACCATGACAAGTTAGCATTAGCTATTAAGCCTATGGTGAGCCTAAAATATACCATCTTTTATTTGTTGTCAATAATTAGCACCAGCACTGTATTAAGAAAATCTGCAGACTCAAAATTCTTTTAGAAGTGCATTGGCCGAATGTTTCACACCAACAAAGAAAATGTTATCAAGCTCTATGTAGATACCTGGGAAAAACAGTGAGGCATTTGCACAAGCAAGGAGAAGAAGGGATTGTTGTCAGAGTTGCCAGGATGAGACATTTGAATTGTTGGGCAGTTCTAGAGAACTACAGTTGGTTGCAGTTTGAAATAGAACGGTGACTTTCAAGACCATGAATTTACATGCTTTTGGATAGGGATGGGCCGAAGACCCCGCGGTTCGGTTAGCACCAGAACATGCGAACAGGCAAAAAATTTTTTGAACATGCAAACCCTATTAAAGTCTTGGGGACACGAACATAAAAAACCGAAAGTACTCATTTTAAAGGCTTATATGCAAGTTATTATCATAAAAAGTGTCTGGGGACCACAGTACCATTTTCTCAGGAGCAGTGATTTTAATAATGCTTAAAGTGAAACAATAAAAATGAAATATTCCTTTAAATATCGTGCCTGGGGGTCCCCTTAGTCTGCCTGTAAAGTGGCGCATCTGTCTGATGTGTTTTACAGTGCCACAGCAAAATTTCATTTCTAAAGTAAAAAATGTCATTTAAACTTGCTCGCGACTGTAATGTATTGCCGGCTCCCGGTAATATAGATAAAAATCAAGAAAAAAATCGGCATGGGTCCCCCCCCACTCCCCAGTCCATACCAGGCCCTTCAGGTCTGGTATGTATATTAAGGGGAACTCCACGCCAATTTTATTTATAAAACAGCGTGGGGTTCCCCCCAAAATCCATACAGGCCCTTCGGATATGGTATGGATTTTTAGGGGAACTCCACGGCAAAAATTTAAAAAAAAAATTGACGTAGGGCTCCCCTCAAAATCCATACCAGACCCTTATCCAAGCATGCGGCCTGGGGGACAGGATAGGGGGGTGACGAGCGAGCGCCCCTCCTCCTGAACCATACCAGGCCACATGCCCTCAATTCGCTCGTCCTCCCTATCCTGTCCTTCAGGCTGCATGCTCGGATAAGGGCCCAGTATGGGTTTTGGGAGGGACCCCACACCAATTAAAAAAAAAAAATTGGTGTGGAGTTCCCATTAAAATCCATACCGGACCCGAGGGGCCTGGTATGGACTGGGGGGGGGATCCACGCTGTTTTTTAAAATTCTGTCATAGGGTTCCCCTTAACCACTTCAATACATATTATATACTGTACACTGTAATATATGTTTTATATATATATATATATATATATATATATATATATATATATATATATATATATATATAAATTTTTTTTTGAATGATGGACTGTTCAATATACCAGGACTGTTTCCTATATTGGTCACCAGGTGGCATGAGTGAGCCTTTACTCATATTATGTGTTTACATGATAGGAAACGCTAAGAAAGTTTTTGTAGGATCGCTGTGGAAGGGGGTGGCATCCTCAGATAGGGATAGGGCCCACTTTCATTTATATGTGTGAAGTTTAGACATATTATAGGGTGTATTTACACTGCTATGCTGTTCTCAGATGAGGACAATTAACAGTGACTCAAGAGTCACTTATATAAATATTCCACTGTATTATCATAGGGATAGGATGCATTTCTTTGCACTCTGGGATGTAGTTTTCCTAGGCAGAGGGAGGATGTAGCACCCTAATGTTTAGGCAGTGTTGCTATTAAAGTTTTTTACCAAGTGATAGTTGCCTTGGTCAATTGTTTGGAGGTCAATTGATTTCACCCTAATTCTGGAATTACTGCACTTCTCTTTTCTGTCGCTAGATGGCCGGGTATCTGGTGACATTAGATAAGACAATAGAATTTGCAAGGACAGGTTAGGAATGAATAGGGTGTCTCAGCCAATGAGAAGGGATTTTTTTAGGTCCCTTGGCCTGCTGGGAGAGCCTATTTATTTGGGTGGAGTCAGGTGATCGGGTTCTGTGCCACCTGGACGCCGGGCGGGGAGGACGTGTGTTGTATTGCCCCAGGCTGCTAGGCCAGAAACCTAAGGCCTATCCTGGGGACATATGGCTGCTAGGCTATCTGAAAGCCTATCCAGAAGTAGTGCAGGGTTGGGACTGTGGACTTATAGTCCAACCAGAATTAACGGTTCTGTCGGCCGGGGAACCAGTCGTGGTCAGAGGTAGAGAGGAAGCTGTGGCCACAAAGGGACCATCCACCTTACTACCCGAGACCATTGTGAGTAAGCTGAGGCCAGTACCAGAACAGACTTCTCGCCAGCCGCGGATTGTGAAGAACGTCTAACGTCTCAGCAGGGGTGAGTATCTGTGAGTGCCAAGGCAGGGACCCAGCGGTGAAGCAGGGGTGACGCTTCAGGAAGATAATGAGTGCTACAGTGAAAGAGCTCAGGGGATCCAGTGTCTAGTGGATCTGAAGTCTAGTGAGAGAGACTGGGTGCTCATTGAATGAAGATCCACAGTGAGTGCGTGTGGGGTTAAGAGAACTGTTCATGTTGCAGATAGTTGAACACCTTTACCGTTAGTAACAGCTACAAGATTGTTGCCATAGAAGACAGTGGTCCTACCTATAGAGAAGTGGTGTCCGGCTGGAGGCCTTAACCTGTATAGCTGTCTACCTATAGAAGTCTTGGAATCTGCCAATTAACATTGCATCTACCTAATGGTGTCCTGGCCCTAACCCTCTCCCCCACAGTTATGTTTAAGAGACAATAAATCTGTGTCTGGCGCCCACTATTTCATCTTGCATAACACCCACCATGCCTTGCAACCCACTTTACACTGAAGGATGTCCCTAACTCTGGAGGTCACCATTAGGCCTCAGGGGCTCTGGGACTGTGCTATATATATAATTATATATATATATATATATATATATATATATACATATTAGACTGCCTGCACTGTATATATAGTCTACAATGAATGCAGAGTATATATATATATATATACTACACGGAATATATATATATATATATATATATATATATATATATATATATATATATATATATATATAAAATAATAATACACTGCCTGTACTGTATGCATGGGCGTCCACAGCATAGGACAGGGGGGGGCAATTCCCCCCTGGAATCATAAGAGGGTAGAGGTCGACCGATATATCGGAGAAGGGAGGAGTGGGGGTTTCTCCTCCCTTCTCCACACGCTGTTAGCAGAGCAGCGCCGTGGTGTGTGAAACTGTATGGAGAGAGAGAGGAGCTGTCAAAATTGAGGTTGGATGTTGGGGGTGGGCGGGACCGGGGGGTGGGACCCAGCTATCCATCACCAGCCAATGGGATGGGATCTGGATGGGCCACTACGTGTATGTGACCCGGCCCCTTTCTTAAACAGCCCAATCATTGGCTGGATAGCTTCTGGGTCCCGCCCACCCCGGGTCCCGCCCACCTCCGGCATCATGCTGAATTTGTCAGCTCCCCTCTCTCCATACAGTTTCACACAGTTACACTATTGACTGTAAAAACCTGCCATTGCCATCCAGTGCCATGTGCCAATGCCAACCAGTGCTTGCCAGTGCCACCTGCCAGTGTCAACTAGTGCCACTTGCCAACCAGTGTCACCTGCCAGTGCCAATCAGTGCCATCTGCCAGTGCCACCTTCCAGTGCCATCCAGTGCCACCTGCCAGTGCCATCTGCCAATGCCAACCAGTGCCTGCCAGTGCCACCTGCCAGTGCCAACCAGTGCCACCTGCCAGTGCCAACCAGTGCCACCTGCCAGTGCCAATCAGTGCCACCTGTCAGTACCAATCAGTGCCTGCCAGTTCCACCTGTCAGTGCCACCTGCCAGTGCCAATCAGTGCCAATTAGTGCCACCTGCCAGTGCCAATTAGTGCCACCTGCCAATCAGTGCCAACCAGTGCCACTTGCCAGTGCCACCTGTCAGTGCCACCTGCCAATGCCACCTGCCAGTGCCAATCAGTGCCACCTGCCAGTGCCACTTGCCAGTGTCACCTTCCAGTGCCACCTTCCAGTGCCATCTGCCAGTGCCAACCAGTGCCACCTGTCAGTGCCTGCCAGTGCTACCTGCCAAAAAAAATCCGCCTAAAATATCTGCCGCAAAAATCGGCATCATATATCGGCCATCGGCTGCCCCAATTTCTAAATATCGGCATTGGCCAGAGAAAAACCCATATTGGTCGACCTCTATAAGAAGGTGTTGAAGAATGAAGACAGTGCCCTGTGTAACGCAATGGCCGCCGCAGCCTCCTCCGTGACAGCCGTGGACTTTTTTTTTACGTCTGCTGGCCTGGGGCTGCTCTCAGTCTGTTCTGACTTATCACAGATTGATAAAGACATCCGTCCCTCCCTCCCTCACCCCCAGCCTGATCATCGGATTGACTCTGACTGCCGCTCGGGCCTCTGCTCGAAATCTCGGCTGTTCCGGAACGTGATTGGCTGCCTCAGCCTGCGTGTGTAACGTCGCTGTGCCGATCTGTCCGGCATGGCGCCGGCTCCTCCCACTGGTGCGTGCAGTGACCGAGAGAGAATACGCTGCCAGTGCTATTGCATCACTGTAGAACCACAGGTAACAGCACTGCAGTGCCACTGTGCCAGTTAAGAGGAGAATATATATATATATATATATATATATATATGCATGCTTTGGCCAATCATGGTGCATGCTTTGGCCAATCATGAGATGTCAATGCACTGCGATCTCGCAGTGCATTATGGGGTGTTCCGCGGCACTCCAATTTGCTGCAAACTCCCCATAATGTTCGCTATTATGTTTGACTCGAACATTGGGCCCACCCCTACTTTTGGATTTACCACGCTGATGTTCAATAAAATGAGCAATATAAAAGCACTAGGCATATGTATTTTCTGTGCAAATTACAACTATTTAAATTAAAATTGTATAAGATGTACAGTAAATGATGATACACTAAAGAATGTTAAAACCTCAAAAAATCAGGAATGATATGCTAGTTAGTGAAAATATAACTGCATGTTAAAGTGGCAGGCAATTGGGTAAAATGTAAGGCATCACTTCACTATCTTTAGTTCCTAGGAGATGGAGACTTGAATTTGGAACATAGGACTCTCAGCTACAATGGCAGTATCAGGAAGGACATACCAGCAGACAGGATGGCTCCATTACACAGCGTCCTCTGCATAGGCCCTGGCTAATTCATGGCCCACTGCATGCACTTAGGAAATGTGCACATGCATGTGCGCACAAACACATCTGTTTCTTACGTGTGTGCATCTGTCGCTTGAATTGGTGCCAAGCAGGCTATTTAAACTGAGCCTGTGCAATGTTTTAATGCTATCATGTCTACAGCATTCTAGTCCATACCTGCAACCTGTTACTCTGCATCTTGCTACTGTTTCCGAACTGGCTTGTCCTGACACTACTCCTGCACTGACCTGTAGGCTGCCTGGTCTGCCTCTGACCCTGTTTCTGCCTGTGCCCTTTGCTGCTGCTCCACTGATCTGTTACCAACTCGGCTTGTATCCTGACCTCGCTCCTGCCTACGTATCTGCACATGAGCCATCTGATTCGGCCTCTGTCCCAGTTGCTGCTGGACTGCCTGCTGTAAGCCTCTGCCTATATTCCACTGCTGCCTGCTCACCGCCTGTCTGCTACCAGCCTGTGCCTGTCTGTTGTCACCAGTGCCAGCCTGTTCCGGCCTCCTGCTCCGCTGTGGTCCACTGACGGTTCTCCTCTTCTTGATCCAGATAGTCTATCCAGCCCTGCTGATAGCAAGACCATAAGGCACTCATGTCATTCTGTACTCCTGCGCCACCTGCCTGCTCTATCAGGGGCCCTGAGTCAGAGGTGTAAGAGAGGCCTTCCTCATTGTGTCAGGCTCTTCTACCACGTACTTAACACACAACCACAGGACACTTTCAACCACAAGGCAAGCCACAGTAGCTTACTAGTAGTAGTTGGCCTCCTCCAATACCTTCAAGTTGCTACACACTCATGGAGGCAATAGACTAGTGTGTTCAGGGAGTGTTAAAAATTACTAAATCAAAAGATGCAGCATCATTTATATACTGGCTCTGAATGGGAGGGTCTGGTTCATTTTAACCGCTTCAGATCCGCGCTATAGCGGAATGACTTGAGCGGCCTGCATGCCCCCTACAGGGCGTGCGCTCTGTATCAGTGAGTCTATGAGACTCCTTACCACATGATCAGCTGTCAGCCAGTGATGTAAACAGGGCCGGTAATCGGCTATTTTTTCTCCTCACGCTGATAGCATGAGGAGAAAAAAAAGATGCTGATTACCGGCGGCTGTCAGTGGGACATCGGCTCCGATCAAGGAGAGTAGCCGCCAGCTCCTCCATGCCACCTGCCAGTGCCATCTACCAGTGCACAACAGTGCCGCCTAACAGTGCCCACCAGCGCCACCTACCAGTGCCCACAGTGTCACCCATCATTGCCCACAGTGCCACCTATCAGTGCCCACAGTGCCACCCATCAGTGCCCACAGTGCCACCTATCAGTGCCCACAGTGCCACCTATCAATGTCACCAATCAGTGCCTCATCAACAGTGCTGCCCATCAGTTTCACCTACCAGTGCCCATCAGTGTCACCTACCAATGCCCATCAGTGTCACCTACCAGTGCCCATCAGTGCCACCTATCACTGCCCATCAGTGCCATCTATCAGTGATACCTATCAGTAACACCTATCAGTTCCCTTCAGTGCCCATCAGTGCCACCCATCAGTGCCATCTTATCAGTGGCCATCAGTGCCACCTTATCTGTGCCTATTAGTGCAAGCGATTTTTACAAGTGATTTTGTGCAAGCGATGGTGTAAAGTATACCTCCAGGTTGCCATATTGCATTGAATGTTACAGAAAATTAAAGTGCTGTAGACTGAAATGGAAAGGTAATAACATTAAATTACTACATGGCTTACGTAGCAATCGTATATGCTATATTAATTTTTTCACAAAAGTAGAGTTACTCTTTAGGGTTACTTTTAGAGGTATGGTTTGTTTTAAAGTTGGGCAAAACATTTTCATGTGTGAAACTTGCACTCTCATTTACATTTTTTGACTTTTTTGGTGCCAAAATGGTTTCACCCCAAAAATGTATATCAAAAGTTAAAACATATATATGCAGTTTTAATTAGGTAACATGGTGGGCCAAGAAGAAACAGCTTGTCTAGCCTGGGCTCAATTCACTAAGGCTGGATTCACACCTCAACTGGCCGCGAATCGCACAAGAATGCTGTGTGTCCCTATTTTCTGTTTCAGGGTGAATCAGGGCCTAATCTTTTCCTGAATTTGGCCCTAAAACAGAATCAAAGACGCACAGCGTTTCTGTGCAGCCGGTTTATATTCTCCTGCTATGCGAATTGGATGCTGAGAAACCCATATCCAATTCGCATAGGTGTGAACCCAGCCTAAGAGTTAAATACTGCATAAGTATTAGAGTTAAAAAAAATCATTCAGTACTTATATCATAAGCAGTCAATTCAGAGAAAAATTCCACACATTAAATACCGCATGTTAGATTTTTCATATTGCAATATTTTACCACAGACTGGACCTCAGGCTGCAGCTGGAAGTGAAACATTTAGCAGTGGTATTCATGCCACTGCTAAATGTGACAGTTCAGCTCGAGGATCCTGGTCGTTAAGGAGCTGGCACCTACCAGTGTCTTAACAACCATGACTCCAACCGTGATTCAGCAGAGGATAACTCCCACACACCCCACAACCACTGAGCCATGATTATGGAGAAGAGGCCCATGACGAGGGCATGTGGCCTGGTATGGTTCAGGATGGGGGGCCGCATGCTTGTCCCCCCTCTTTCCTGGCCTGCCAAACTGTTTGCTTGCATAAGGGTCTGGTATGGATTTTGGGGGGGACTTCACACTGTTTTTTTTTATTTGTACAGGGTAGCCCCAAACCTCCTCTTCACATGTTCTCTGCCAAAGCTGTCTGCTCCACCTCTTCAGTGTCTTCCCCCATAGCAAGCGCTTCATATGGGGGCAAATGTTAGGCCTTGTTCCCGAGCTAAGCTTTGTATGTCTATAGACAAAAATAATGCGGCTCAGCCTTGCCCCTTCTCCCTCCTAGCCCCCTGCAGGAACAAATGGCTCGTGCTGCTGCCTACCATGTCCAGGGGAGTAAGAAAACAGCGATGCTGCTCTCAGGGACAGGCCTGGATTGAGTTTAGGCTCAGGTAAGTATTTAGAGGGCTGGAGGGGAGTTAATCTTGGAAGGTTTTATATCTAAGGCCTGGTTAAAACCTATGCAGTTTGCTTTTGATCCATTTTTGCAGTGCATTCTGCGTTTTTGCACACGCATTTTTGACAAGTTTTTCACAATTTTTTTTATGCGTTTTGTTTTTTTTTGCCCAATTTGTTGTTGGGCAAATTGAAAAAAACACAAATTGTGGCAAAATTGCGGTAAAAGTGCACTACATGCTTTTCTGCAGCATTTCCATTGAATATAAGAAAAAAGGGGGGAGGTTTTTTAAAAGAAAAAAAACAGGGGGGGGGGGACACGTTAGCCCATCCAAAGTTGGTCCCAGTGGATTGGGTCTCAGTGATGTGTTCTGGAACTATCACAGCATACACACACCTGAAGATAACCCATAGACATTAAATAGTATGAACAATAGCCATCTCCCTGGAATTCATTAACAAATATTTCCCTCCAGGATTGCAATCCTCTGAATACAGTAGCATATACAAAAAAGAACGGAATGAGAAAAGATTCCAAAAGAAGTACTCTTCAGAAAGGATTCATAAGTAAGCGGGACCAACAATTTTTATTAATTATCCATACAAAAATTACGGACAACATTTATATGTGGTGTAGTTAAGTAACCCTCCTCCAAAAACATTTAGTTTAAAATTAAGACAACAAAGGGTCTTAAGGAGGGACACCGGTGTCTATCACAATCAGCCACACATGTCTGACACTCCATTAACGCTGCTTGACAAGAAATTGGGGACTCTGATCCTGGCATTAATTTGTTGGGGGTTAATTGATTATCGTAGCCCACACTCCGAAGAGTGATTCATGGTATAGCCTGAGAAAATCTTGCCGACACTCCAAGGTCAGCTGGCCACTGTGGAAAAAGAATTGTCCAAGTGTAAGCGGAATGATCCTGCTAAGTCTTCACTCGAGAGGTTTTCTTTTGAGTCCAATTTTCTGTCAGCCAGGAGTTCCTTCTTATCCGCCAGGATTGCCCCTTTCTTGGCCCTCCTGATAGAGGTGTGGGAGTAGCCCCTGTCTCGAAACCTCCCATACAGTTTGTGTGTTTCATTTTTAAAGTCGTCCAGTTCAGAGCAATTTCTCCTTATACGGAGAAATTGACCCACGGGGATTCCCTGTAGGAGCGACTTTGGATGATGGCTTGAGGCGAGTAACAATGTATTTGCCGCAGTTTTTTTCCTAAAGGTTTTAGTCTTAAGTCCACTGTCCTTAGTTTGGATGGTGAGGTCGAGAAAGGGCAAAGATGATGCGTCAAAAGAAAAAGTCAAGCTAATGTTTCGGTCATTTCTATTTAGTTCATTAATAAATTGAAGTAGTTGTTGAGGTGACCACACCATAAACACGTCATCGATGTACCTCAGCCACAGGCGACAGTGGCTGAGGTACATTGGCGAGGTGTAAACCAGGTCTTTTTCCCAAAAGACACCTATCAAGGTTAACCAGCCAGCGGAATCCTCTGGAGAGACACACTACTCGATTGATAACCTGCTTATGGTCTCCCTCTGAAGCATTAGGATAGTCTTGGTGAAGTCTATACAAAGGGATTAAGGACTGCTGGATCAAGACGTCAAAACGGTGAGCTGCATTTGTTCCCACACAATGTGAACGAAGGTAAAAGTGAATTTACTGCTACTATCACCTGTTTTTGTTTCCTTGACCTGTGCTATTCCCTATCTAAACTCACCACGTTCCATACCCACTAAGCTACTCTCTTGTTGATCCTCATGGCTGATAGATGAACTCTTTTGCATATGCTAGCTCAAGCCAACTGATTATGCTCGAGTGAAGACTTAGCAGGATCATTCCGCTTACACTTGGACAATTCTTTTTCCACAGTGGCCAGCTGACCTTGGAGTGTCGGCAAGATTTTCTCAGGCTATACCATGAATCACTCTTCGGAGTGTGCGTTACTATAATCAATTAACCCCCAACCAATTAATGCCCGGATCAGAGTCCCCAATTTCTTGTCAAGCAGCGTTTATGGAGTGTCAGACATGTGTGGCTGATTGTGATAGACACCGGTGTCTCTCCTTAAGACCCTTTGTTGTCTTAATTTTAAACAAAATGTTTTTGGAGGAGGGTTACTTAACTACACCACATATAAATGTTGTTTCTAATTTTTGTATGCATAATTAATAAAAATTGTTGATCCCACTTACTTATGAATCCTTTCTGAAGAATACTTCTTTTGGAATCTTTTCTCATTCGTTCTTTTTTAGCATCTCCATTGAAGTCTATTGAACCAAAAATGCATCGTTTGGCGTTTACAAAAGTCCCTGACCCTTTCCAAAAATGCAGCTGCTGAAAAAAGCATAGAGGTTAAATGGACTGTAGTGCATTTCTGCAAAAAGAAAAAAGCACTAAAAAAGACCTAGGTGTGAACCAGGTCTTAATGCAGAGAATGCATTAAGTTAAAAACAAAAGCTTTAA
Source organism: Lithobates clamitans (assembly GCA_037952925.1). Lineage (NCBI taxonomy): Eukaryota > Metazoa > Chordata > Amphibia > Anura > Ranidae > Lithobates > Lithobates clamitans. The sequence continues at coordinate 343,832 of JBBGZY010001579.1, read as the reverse complement.
CCTTTAGGCCGGATTCACACTGGTACGAGAAAAGCTCTGACATTGTGAGCACATGTCGCATGATGTATGCAAATTGATGTTTCCCTACGAGAGCCATCTTAACTGGTCCAACACAAGTCAGTCCGACTTTGAAAACGGTTCCTGCACTACTTTGGTCCAACTTTTCGGCCCATTGAATATCATTTAAGTCACATCAAAGTTGGATCATCGTCTTAACTGATCCGTCTGTGGCATGCAACTTGTGCTCTGAGCATCTTGAAGGGAAACTCCACGCCAAATTAAAAAAAAAACGCCATGTGGTTCTCCCTTCAAGACCATACCAGGCCCTTCGGTCTGGTATGGATTTTAGGGGGACCCCACCAAAATCCATACCAGACCCTCATCTGAGCACGCAGCCCAGCAGGTCAGGAAAGGGGGTGGGGATGAGCGAGCACCCCCTTCTGAACCCATACCAGGCCACATGCCTTCAACATGGGGGGGTGGGTGCTTTTGGGCAGGGGGGCCCTGCGCCCACCCCAAGCACCTTGTCCCCATGTTGATGAGGACAGGGGTCTCTTCCCGACAACCCTGGCTTCTGGTTATCGGGTCTGCTGGCATGGTGTTTAACAGAATCTGGAAGCCCCCTTTAAAAAGGGGGCCCTCTGATCCTGGCCCCTCCTCCCTATATGAATGAGTATGGGGTACATTGTACCCCTACCCATTCACCTAAAAAAGAAGTGTCAAAAATAAACACAGTGCACAGGTTTCTAAATGATTTCATTAAGGCAGCTCCAGCGTCTCTTCCATTTTCTTCTACCCTCTCTGGCTCTTCTCCCTCTTCTGGCGATGTCTTCTCCCTCTGACGGTTCTCCTCCACTCTCGGCTGATATCTTCTAGCCCTCTCCAGTTCTTCTCCTCTGTCCGCTATCTTGAATCTTCTGCCTCTGCAGGGCCTCCTCCCTCCGCTGTCTTCTCCTTCTGTTCTTCCTCTGTTCTTCCTCCGATGTTGACTCGATGCTCTCTCCCGCTCTAATGCTGGGGCTAGCATGTGCCAATACTTATATTGGCATGGGGTGGGGCTGCCCGCTGACATCATCCGGAGGCCCCGTCCCCTTGTGAAGCCACCGCCCAGGTCATGACAGGGGCAGTGATGTCACAAATGGTGGGTCTTTTAGATGATGTCAGCAGGTGGCCCCGCCCCATGCCACTATAAGTATTGGCACAGACGGCCCCAGCATTAGAGCAAGAGAGAGTGTTAAGTCAACATCAGAGGAAGAACAGAGGAAGAACAGAAGGAGAAGACAGCAGAGAGAAGAGGCCTGGCAGAGGTAGAAGATAGCAGACAGAAGAGAAGAACTGGAGAGGGCTAGAAGACATCAGTGGAGAGTGCAGGAGAACCGGCAGAGGGAGAAGACATCACCAGAAGAGGGAGAAGAGCCGGAGAGGGGAGAAGAATTTGGAAGAGACGTTGGAGCTGCCTTAATAAAATACTTTAGAAACCTGTGTACTGTATTTATATTTGACACTTTTTTAGGTGAATGGGTAGGGGTACAATGTACCCCATACTCATTCACATACAGTTGTGTTCATAAGTTTACATACCCTAGCAGAATTTATGATTTCTTGGCCATTTTTCAGAGAATATAAATGGTAACACAAAAACTTTTCTTTCACTCGTGGTTAGTGTTTGGCTCAAGCCATTTATTATCAATCAACTGTGTTTACTCTTTTTAAATCATAATGACAACAGTCACAACAGTCAAAATACCCAAATGACCCTGATCAAACTTTTACATAACCCAGTTCTTAATACCGTGTATTGCCCCCTTTAACATCAATGACAGCTTGAAGTCTTTTGTAGATGAGGCTCTTTATCTTCTCAGATGGTAAAGCTGCCCATTCCTCTTGGCAAAAAGCCTCCAGTTCCTGTAAATTCTTGGGCTGTCTTGCATGAACTGCACGTTTGAGATCTCCCCAGTGACTCAATGATATTGGGGTCAGGAGACTGAGATGGCCACTCCAGAACCTTCACTTTATTCTGCTATAGCCAATGACAGGTCGACTTGGCCTTGTGTTTTGGATCATTGTCATATTGGAATGTCCAAGTACGTCCCATGCGCAGCTTCCTGGCTGATAAATGCAAATGTCCCTCTAGTATTTTTTGATAACATACTGCATTCATCTTGCCATCAATTTCGACCAAATTTCCTGTGCCTTTGTAGCTCACACATCCCCAAAACATCAGCGATCCACCTCCGTGTTTCACAGTAGAAATGGTGTACCTTTCATCATAGGCCTTCTTGACTCCTCTCTAAATGAAGCGTTTATGGTTGTGGCCAAAAACCTAAATTTTGGTTTCATCATTTCAAATGACTTTGTGCCAGAAGGTTTGAGGCTTGTCTCTGTGCTGTTTGACGTATTGTAAGTGGGATACTTTGTGGCATTTGCGTAGTAATGGCTTTCTTCTGGCGACTCGACCATGCAGCCCATCTTTCTTCAAGTGCCTCCTTGTTGTGCATCTTGAAACAGCCACACCACATGTTTTCAGACAGACCTGTATTTCACCTGAAGTTATTTGTGGGTTTTTAAATGCATCCCAAACAATTTTCCTGGCAGTTGTGGTCTAGTTTTAGTTGGTCTACTTGCCCGTGGTTTGGTTTCAACAGATTTTAGTTGGTCTGCTTGTCCGTGGTTTGGTTTCAACAGAACCCCTCATTTCCCACTTCTTGATTAGAGTTTGAACACTGCTGATTGGCATTCTCAGTTCCTGGGATATCTGTTTATATCCCTTTCCTGTTTTATACAGTTCAACTACCTTTTCCCACAGATCCTTTGACAATTCTTTTGCTTTCCCCGTGACTCAGAATCCAGAAACGTCAGTGCAGCACTGGATGAAAGATACAAGGGTCTGTCAGGAGTCCAGAAACTCATTGTCCTTTTATATACACACATTAATTACAAGCAAACAGATCACAGGTGAGGATGGTTACCTTTTAATAGCCATTCAAATCCCTTTGTGTCAACTTGTGTGCATGTTATCAGGGCAAAATCACCAGGGTATGTAATCTTTTGATCAGGGTCATTTGGGTAGTTTCCGTTGTCATTATGATTTAAAAAGAGTAAACGCATTTTTTTTATGGTTGAACTAGATGGACTTGTGTCTTTTTTCAACCTGACTAACTATGTAACAGTTGATTGATAATAAATGGCTTCAGCCAAACACTAACCAGGAGTGAAAGAAAAGTTTTTGTGTTATCGTTCATATTCTCTGAAAAATGGCCAAGAAATCATAAATTCTGCCAGGGTATGTAAACTTATGAGCACAACTGTAGGGATCTGGGGGCCCCCTTTTGAAGGGGCTTCCAGATTCTGATAAGCCCCCCGCTTGCAAAACCCGATAACCACTATCCAGGGGTGTCGGAAAGAGGCCCTTGTCCTCATCAACATGGGGACAAGGTGCTTTGAGGGGGGGGGGCGCAGGGCCCCCCTGCCCCAAAGCATTCACCCCCCCATGTTTAGGGCATGTGGCCTGGCATGGTTCAGGAGGGGGGGGCGCTCGCTCATCCCCCTCCTCTTTCCTGACCTGCCGGGCTGCATGCTCGGATAAGGGTCTGGTATGGATTTTGAGGGGACCCCACACAGTTTTTTTGGGTTGGAGTTCCCCTTAAGAGTCATACCAGACACAATGTGAGTGGTATTGTCGGGATCAAAGTCGGGTCTATGTTCATTGAAGTCGGATGGATATCGGACTTCAAGTCGCAGGGCAAAGTCGGATCCACAGTCATATGACTGTCGTGTCATACCAGTGTGAACCCGGCCTTACAGCCACTTTATGGATGAGGCGGGTGTTGACTCGTTATTCACTGGTTGTTAAGGATGCAGCAGGTGCCAGCTCCTGAACAATCAGCTAGTAATTGAATATAACTTATTTTACAAATGTATTTGTTTACCTTTTATTTGGGAATTGACTTTTACAGGTTTATGCAGCATTTACCATGTGTTTCCTATTGTGTAAATACTGCATAAACCTGTAGTGATTTTCCATATCACATGTAATATTTGGATATATGACCCAAATATCGGATGCAATATCTTTAGTGAACAGAGCTCCCTACCACTAACTTTAAAAAATTGCAGGTAAATTAACTAAACAATCATGTATTTTAAATCCTTACTTGCAGTGTTTTACTGATTCTAAATGATTTTTTATCGATTTGAAATGTATCTTTGAACTTGCTAGAAAATTTAAGTTCCATGGAACATCCCCCTCCCTCCTAAAAGCGGTTATAAAGTCTTCCTAAAATTAATTTAAAATATTTTTTTCCTGCTCTGTGCAAAGGTATTGCCCCCTACCTCCTTTTCTGAGGTTCCCCTCCAGTGTGCCCTATGGGGGCACATATGTGGGTTTGCTCCCAAGCTGGGATTTGTGCGTTCGGAGACACACACAGAGCAGATATCCATATACTGTTCCAAGGAGGGTATAATGCAACCTGCATTTTTTATTGAAGCTCTGTTTTTTTAAAAAAAAACTTTTGATAATTGTGTGAAATATACTGTATGTAATTGTAACTCCTATGTAATCTCTGCTTATACATCCAGACACCTGGAAGAAGTGTAGTGGAGATGTGGGGGGTGCATTGAGATTTTTTTTACCTGGAGAAGGTAAAGCTGGGATGGGAGGTGCATGGGACATACTACAAAATAAAATAAAGTTCAGCCAACTGCTGAACTAAAACTGACAGCAGATGTGCTGCATCGCTATAGAGGTAACTGATCCAAATAATGGGTGAATTTCAAAGCAGGGCACATCAGAGCTGCAAAAATAAGAATGTTTTTAAACACAAAGTACTCCAAATACTTTCCACACAACTATTAGTATTAGTTTTGAGTGGTTTAAGTGATGTCTTTAAAGTAGCTCAAGTTAAACAATTTGCATCCAAAAAAACTTAAATTTAATGACATGATCCAACAAACTACATGATAAATGGTGTGATCTGATTAGGTGTTGCAACGTATGTGTGACAACTGGAATAAGGCTAATAAAATATGTAAGTGTATACAAGTGTTTTTATCTTACATTTTGTGCTAAGTCTGCATCACCTAGTTACTGTAAAGTAAACAAACACATAAAAATAAGAAGCATGCAATTGTACAACTTCAAACAGCAACAATTTCCAAATAAAACCTGGCAACAGAAATACTATTTTACAATACAAACACATCATTTTTATGAAAACGCGTCAGTGGACACACAGGCCAAAGTAGAAGCCTTGGAGGCCCTTAATGAAACTGCTTTGTGAGACACTATATCACAGATTTTTACTTAATTGTTGAAAATTGCCCAAAAGCACTTAACCACATGAGTATGGGCTTGCAATATCCTTTAATTACCAGACATATTTTCAAAAAATGTGGGCTGACTAACTCAGACCCCGCCTGACCAAAAGCCGGACTTTATAGGCTCAATATGGGAGACCACACAGAGTTAGCAGGGTCTGAGTTAGTCAGTCCACATTTTTTGCATTCTCATTTGGATGTGAGTTTCCAAGTCAATATATTTTTGCACAGACATATTTTCAGTTTTCAGGCCTGGGATTGTTTGACTGACAATTATTCAGTCTTGAAGTACTCAATTTTTTAATACCTTTGTTTAAACAAATAAAAATGTATTATGGTGGTATTTTTTTTTATTATCTTTTACTATATAAAGGATAAAAAACCAAACTTTTAGGCCACTTTCACACTGAGGCACTTTACAGGCGTTTTAGCGCTAAAAATAGAGCCTGTAAAGCGCCTTTCCTTTCACTCCAGTGTGAAAGCCTGAGTGCGCTTGCAGGATGCCATAAAAAGTCCTGCAAGCAGCATCTTTGGCTGGTTTAAATGAATGGGCAGCGCTGCTGAAGTGCTTGCAAAGCGCTTCGGCAGCGGCACTACACAGGCAGTATTAACCCCCTTCTTCAGCCGCTAGCGGGAGTTAAAAGTGCCCTACCAGTGGCCAAAAAGCGCCGCTAAAACAACGGTAAAGCGCCACTAAAACTAGCAGCGTTTTACCACCGATGCTCTCGCTGCCCCAGTATGAAAGTAGCCTAAAAAAAATTTGTTATAAAACATATCAAAAAAAAATGCCAACATAGTAAACCCCTCCCCCCAAATGACCCTTTTTTGGAAAGTAGATATCCCAGTATGATCTCCCTTTTTTCTCTGCAATTTTTTGAAAATTAAGAAATATGCTGCTATTAGTGTGATTAAAACATGGAGCTTGGTGATGATACACTACATACATCATTAATGTTGAAATCATACACAGGGAGGATTTGGTGAATGGGTACAGGTCAAATACAGTTGGAGGAGGAAGATGAGGGAGTTACTGTGCAGGATAAGGAAGGTAAAAATGCTAATATACAGGTCAGTAGAAACAGGATAGAGCTGAGATGTACAAAAGAGGAAGGGGTGAAAAGGTTAAAAAAAAACAATCTGCCGCTGTCCCCCTTTCTGCTGTTTATGAAGGATTCATTCATTGATCAGATTGTCCTTCTGTCCCTTCCTCTGTTGTAACAGGCAGAGTGTTTACTCTTGCAGTTGCTGTTATTGGACATCACAGCAATCACAAGGTACAGCGCTGTTCTAATTGGCTGTGTACACTAGGGCTGTTATCTGAGCCATCCTATGATGGCTCAGATCACTGGCACAACTAGATCACAGCCATTAACGGATGAACTAGCCACCCATATATGATTTCTGGAGTGATGTTTATAAAGGACACTACAGGATACGTGTCCAGCTTCCCTGACAGTTTTTTTTAATACAGCAGTAGGGAGCTGGTTAAACAGACGTCATGCATTCTAGATGTAACTGATACAAGTAAACTTACATTTTTTGTTAGACTTTTGAACAATAAATACCCCTATATGATTTACATAAAGCAGTTAAAGAGGAACTTACAGTAATTTGTCAAAATTGTAAAATAATACCACTATAAATGTTCTGAAATGCCAAAAAGACATACTTAACATTCCATGTAGTCCACCGATACCTTGCTCATAGCTGAGGTTTTCCTCTTTCCTCTCTTTTCTTTTGCTGTCATTTTGGTTCATGGTATATCAGTTATTACTTAGAGTTACTTACTTTTACAGCCAGGCCTTTGATGGCCTGCTGCTAGATTCCACGCATGCACACTAGACATAGCAGCTCAAATCTTGCAATATTTTGGAGTTACTGCATGCAGCCTACTGAGATACAGTATATGAGATGAACATCCCAGGAGGCTGCACATGGTTCAGCATATGTAATTCTCAACTAGGTGAAAAAGGAGAAATTGGGAGGGTGGAGGAGCCAAAAAAAGGTATTTGCCCCTGCCATTCAGGAAAAAAAAAATCTCACTGCATTTTTGTAATATGGAGATGGGAGGAAAGTGAGGCGATAGTTCTACAAGGGATGAAAGGTCCTCTTTAAATGAGTTTCATGTGCCCTGCTTATCTGGAGTGCACTTCTTATTTTTCCTATTCTTTGTATATATTAATTTTTTTATTATTTCACTTTTATTTGGCTTACATGAAATACATAGTTTTCAGGTCAAATGAGTCATTTTGGGTTATATAACACTATAATAATGTGAAAAAGATACATTTTAATAAGAATGTGCTCAGAACTATTTGTGTTATTCCTAAACTGTGTATAAAAATGTGAAAAATATTCTGGTGTAATGATATTGGGTATGGAGTCCAACTTGAGTTAAAGTGATACTAAAGTCTAATTTTTTTGTGTTTAAAAATAACAATCATGTCATACTTACCTGCTCTGTGCAGTGGTTTTGCACAGAGCAGCCCAGATCCTCCTCTTCTCAGGTCCCTCCGCCAGCACTCCTGGCCCCTTGCTATGGGGCACCTGAGTCGAGCCGCAACTCCCTGTGCCCTCTCTCTCCTCATTGGCTCATTGACTTTGATTGACAGCACCAGGAGCCAATGGCCCCTCAGCTAATGAGGAGGGAGAATCCCAGGCAACCAAGACACTCCTGCAACATTGCTGGATAGAGATGGGCTCAGGTGAGTATTAGGGGGGCTGAGGGGGTTGCTGCACACAGAAGGTTTTTTTTTATCTTAATAGAATGCATTAAGATAAAAAAAAAACTTCTGCCTTTAGAACCACTTTAAGGATAGGTTCATTGGAACGTGAAACTGTAAGGAAAGCCAAAACCTTTTTTTGTTTGTTTTACTTCTGTATAAAATATAGAGGGATTAAAACCCATATCAAGTTATTTTGCTGTCTCTGTCCCACTGGGGAGATTTTCCTTTACTTCCTGTCTTGGAGATGCACTGAAATGTAAGGAAATCTCTCCAAGTGAATAGAATTTACATCTCAGATGAGTGTCACTTGAATATTTTTCCTCTTTAGAACATTTACCCTCACTTACTATTCTGGTGACTACTCAAAATTTTTGCTTTTTCTCTCTTTTTCTGTCTTGATGATACTGGATTTTTTCTAATGAAATGGCTTTTGTTTGTTGCATGCATGTTCCTGAACAGTAAGTCAGAAAATATTAGGTTGGAGATAGCTTGACAGTTAGCATTTTCAGAAGGAAAAAGCCAATGCTGGGGTTTTCTGCACTACTTTAAAAAAATATATAGCGTAGACTATTTATAGTCTTTTCCTAAGTTTTGGAGTTGAAATCTTATTATATTGAAATATGAACTTAATCATTTAGAGATTTACAACCACTCATTGCACATTATACTATGTACTTGACTATTTTTATCCTCCCAAGGTGTTGATGTTCACTGATGTATCATATTAATGTCTGACCATATGGTCCTGCTAATCAGACTTAGCAGTTGGTGAGAGTATTCAAAAAGGAATACAGTGACATGATTAAAAGGGGTTGTTATTGCTGAGCTTACTTTCTAGAGTACCATACAAAATAAAGGTAAAATAAACTTATCTCTGATTTTGATTTTGCTTGCGTATTCATTTGGCTCAATGCTTGAGGCATGTAAGTGCGTGTTAAGTGCTGTAGTTTCTTCACTACCCCCTCTAATTCAAAAATTCTTACCACCAAGTGCCATGCCATGCCATTATTTTAAATAATTTATACAGGTTGATAATGCATTGTATGTTCACTATCATTATGGACACCTGGAAGATTCTTAGTCCTCATCAGCAAGCCAAACTGGCACATTTTCTCTTTAAATCTGTCCACACTCCAATGTTGGTCCTTGGTTGGCAAATTACACAGGAAAAATTAAGATAAATCAGTTGCAAAAATGAATCTCCTAATAAATATTCCTCCTGCAAAGAAGAACATAAATACTTGTCTCTCCTGGTACCCTTGCCACTGAACTCTGCTGTGATAAAGTGGAATTACTGCTCTTCAAGTCTCTTCAAAAACTAATACTTTTGGAAGTGTCAGTCTTCTGTGGTTTCCAATGTGCTTAGTAGTGCCTCCCTTTGACCCCTAAATCACTGCTGTGATTATTTATCAGAGTTGCTTTAACCTTGACTTTATGTTTTTAAGAATATTTAGTTACAAAGGGAAATTCTATTACACACCATAAGGGCATTGCACCCTTCACTTCTGTTTTACATTTTCACACTAAATTTGGTTGTCATTGACAGGAAGGAGTTCTGCTACATGATTATCTGCATTATCTTTGGTCAGGTACACTAAACAATAGAGGTAATACATTGTGTTACACTTTCACCTTGCAGACTAAGAAAATATATCTGCACAAATAATACTTAAAAGAGAAGTTCAGGGTTTAAATAACAAACAAATATTCGGATTCACCTAGATGGGTGCTGCGTCGATCCGATGCTGCATCTGTCCCCCTGCCACCTCTAAGACTGAGAACTAAGTGATCAAAGACTGCATCACTTCTGAAGTTGAATTCTGTTGTACAGGAAATTTTGTATGGTGAGTAACCTCTTCACTTTCGATATGACACTAGCATGCATATTGAAAAACGGACGAACGTTCATCTGAAAATATGATTGTGTGTACAAGGCTTTAGACTGAGAACTGAGAGATCAAACACTGCTGATCGCTCAGTTTTCAGTGCACTGTGAGCAGAGAGCCGGTGACTGTTAGTCACCCGCTCTCTGCTCTGCAGCCCCCGCTCACTGGAGCGCTGGGCTGTGGAGGGATGGGAGCAGCTAGCTCAGGCTTTCAGAGGCTTGCTGAGAGGCTGAGCCAAATGCAGGTCCAGGCATCTGGCTGGATCCTGTCTATATGGTCACGATCTTTCCCCAGCCTGGACCTGCTCTGGGACGTCAGCTGACAGGAGCTCATTTCCCTGCTGTCTAAAGCCAATGTTGGACCCCTAAACCTCTGAAAATGTATGCAAATATAAGATTTTTGACACCCTGACCCTGACATCCTGCACATTGTGGAAGGATTGTCATATAAGGCCCACAGCCAGAACTACAAGGTTTTCCTCTGGGTTCCAGTGGCAGATTGGGACAGAGAGAGCACAGTTAAGGTAAGAGTAAGCACTTTGTCACTATATATGACCATTTAGAGACAATCAGATCTGTGTGATGTTTCTTGTAAATTTTTGACCAAGCAATGTTCCTAAAAGCATGGCAAGCACATCTACCAAGGCAACTTTATAATACTTAAAAACCTTGCCATCTAGAAAGCCTAAAAATAATGTAGTAAATTCAGCGCTGATTGATATGATAATATAAATGCAAGCAGGCACTAAGGTCAACTCAAAAAACACCTCAAAAACATATATAAATAAAGAGTGCTGCGCAAATAAAGTTCATAGACAAATAATGATGAGGTAGCAGTATAGAAGAGCAGGAACCACCGGTGACAATGAATATCTGGATGGTGACTTTATCCCTCCACCACTCTTAGATGGCCCCTCACCTCAGAAATTCGACCTGAAACAGGTCACACCGCTTTAAGGATTAGATGGATCAGATGGATCAGTCTTTAATGACTCCTTCTCTTCCTTCAGCTCACAACGCTCAATAAAGCCAGATGGTAAGCATATAATAGAATAGAAAGCAACAAACCCTAGTGTTCTCCGTTTTAAAACTTTTATTAAATGAATATAAAAGCACATAGGTAACACTCACATATAACCGGCACTCCGATCCGAGTGCCGGCCAGCGGGCTTGTAATCGTATCTGTCGGATGACTACGGGTGACGTCACACGCTCCTTACCCCCGTACGCGTTACGTCCTATGGGCGGGACTTCATCGGCGTGGGGCGGGATCCCGCCCCACGCCGATGAAGTCCCGCCCATAGGACGTAACGCGTACGGGGGTAAGGAGCGTGTGACGTCACCCGTAGTCATCCGACAGATACGATTACAAGCCCGCTGGCCGGCACTCGGATCGGAGTGCCGGTTATATGTGAGTGTTACCTATGTGCTTTTATATTCATTTAATAAAAGTTTTAAAACGGAGAACACTAGGGTTTGTTGCTTTCTATTCTATTATATGCTTACCATCTGGCTTTATTGAGCGTTGTGAGCTGAAGGAAGAGAAGGAGTCATTAAAGACTGATCCATCTGATCCATCTAATCCTTAAAGCGGTGTGACCTGTTTCAGGTCGAATTTCTGAGGTGAGGGGCCATCTAAGAGTGGTGGAGGGATAAAGTCACCATCCAGATATTCATTGTCACCGGTGGTTCCTGCTCTTCTATACTGCTACCTCATCATTATTTGTCTATGAACTTTATTTGCGCAGCACTCTTTATTTATACATCTAGAAAGCCACCAAGCTTGTGAAAAGTGTCTATATAAAGTTTTTTGAAGCCAAAATATCTACCATTTGTACTAATGGCAATGCCAAAATGTGCTTTATTTTATTCAGTTGGGTGCTAAAGGGTATCAATTCTACACACAAATAATAAATCAATCCTATTTTTTTTCCTGAACTGACACTGACCCACCCCCCAGCCCTACTAGGATAAATTAACTAACCATAAATAAAACATGTGTATATCTGTGAAAGGTTGGGAAAAATTCTGAAAAAAATATAATTATTTTAAATTGACACAGTAGAAATAAACCAGTGAGGTATGAACAAAATTGTCTATATTGAAATGTGGTGTAATCTGGGACCAGAGTCCATAAACATAGGATCAGTGGAAGTCTTCTCAAAGGGGAAGGAGCTGGAACACTGGACAATGAATTGATACTCAGATGTAAGGCCACCACAGGTAACACGCCACAAACATCATCAAGAATGAAAGAGATTGGGTACTCTTACCGGATCCGTAGGACGTATCTGCCGTATAGCAGTACGTCTGTTTAGGCATGAGGAGGTAACCCCCCGTGATATCCACCCGGATGGTATCCCGTAGGTCACGATCATCGATGAGGGGTGGTTGTCCTGTGTGGAAGTTTAACCGCTATCACGCACACTCTCCAGTTCCGGAACGGAAAGATCAGGAGGAGCTAGTTGAAGATGGAACAATGGAGGAAGAGAAGAAAAGGACTCCACATGGTGTAGGTCAAAAACGAGGGGTTTTAATGAATACAAATCTTAAATGCTGGCAATTAATTCACAGAGAGGCTGGACAATGGTTAGAATTTAACAGATATCTTACATTCTGGTTTCTGATCACAGCTTCTAGGCAGGGGAGACACTGGCCGTTCAACAAGATCCTGGGATGGGTCAGGTTGCTCCAACACTTAAATACATTATGTACATCTATGTGAATCAATACGTCCCAACTTTCGGAACTGTAGGACCCCTATTACAGAGGTCTAATAGGCACAGACAGGAGTGAGCGGTCAGTCACAGGCAGCAAATTCAAACATCCATCAAGATCCTCTCATCCACCAGTATATCAGACTTCAAAACATTCCATAGGACCCACGTTCCGCAAATAAAAAATGAAGGCTTATGTTGCTCTAGAGAAGTAACTGTTTGCTAGATAGAAAACAGTTACTTCTCTAGAGCAACATAAGCCATCATTTTTTAAGGTTTTTATTCATTAAAACCCCTCGTTTTTGACCTACACCATGTGGAGTCCTTTTCTTCTCTTCCTCCATGGTTCCATCTTCAACTAGCTCCTCCTGATCTTTCCGTTCCGGAATCGGAGAGTGTGCATGATAGCGGTTCAACTTCCACCCAGGACTAGGGATGAGCTTCGTGTTCGAATCGAACGCATGTTCGACTCGAACATCGGCTGTTCGACCGTCCGTCGAATTGCGAACGTTATGGGCCGTTCGCGCCAAATTCGTGTGGCGCGTCACGGCCCATAATTCACTGCGGCATCGCAGTGCATTGCTGGCTGATGATTGGCCAAGCATGCACTATGACCCGCATGCTTGGCCAATCAAAGCGCCGTCAGTAGAGAGAGCTGTAATTGGCCAAAGCCAGGGTGGCTTTGGCCAATTATGGCTCAGGGGATTTAGTACACGCCCCACACTATATAAGGCCGCCTGCACGGCGGCCCTGTGTAGTGTGTTCCGGTGTGCTGATAGAGAGAGAGACAGACAGTGTCATTTGATTTGAGTTAGCTAGATTAGGTTAGATCTGTTCCTGCTATTTACATTTAATGCAGTGCGTCCTGCTCACAGTGTTCAGCTAGATCCGTTCCTGCTATTTACATTTAGTGCAGTCAGTGCGTCCTGCTCACAGTGTTCAGCTAGATCCGTTCCTGCTATTTACATTTAGTGCAGTGCGTCCTGCTCACAGTGTTCAGCTAGATCTGTTCCTGCTATTTACATTTAGTGCAGTCAGTGCGTCCTGCTCACAGTGTTCAGCTAGATCTGTTCCTGCTATTTACATTTAGTGCAGTGCGTCCTGCTCACAGTGTTCAGCTAGATCTGTTCCTGCTATTTACATTTAGTGCAGTGCGTCCTGCTCACAGTGTTCAGCTAGATCTGTTCCTGCTATTTACATTTAGTGCAGTGCGTCCTGCTCACAGTGTTCAGCTAGATCTGTTCCTGCTATTTACATTTAGTGCAGTGCGTCCTGCTCACAGTGTTCAGCTAGATCCGTTCCTGCTATTTACATTTAGTGCAGTCAGTGCGTCCTGCTCACAGTGTTCAGCTAGATCCGTTCCTGCTATTTACATTTAGTGCAGTCAGTGCGTCCTGCTCACAGTGTTCAGCTAGATCCGTTCCTGCTATTTACATTTAGTGCAGTCAGTGCGTCCTGCTCACAGTGTTCAGCTAGATCCGTTCCTGCTATTTACATTTAGTGCAGTCAGTGCGTCCTGCTCACAGTTTTCAGCTAGATCTGTTCCTGCTATTTACATTTAGTGCAGTGCGTCCTGCTCACAGTGTTCAGCTAGATCTGTTCCTGCTATTTACATTTAGTGCAGTGCGTCCTGCTCACAGTGTTCAGCTAGATCCGTTCCTGCTATTTACATTTAGTGCAGTCAGTGCGTCCTGCTCACAGTGTTCAGCTAGTTCCGTTCCTGCTATTTACATTTAGTGCAGTCAGTGCGTCCTGCTCACAGTGTTCAGCTAGATCCGTTCCTGCTATTTACATTTAGTGCAGTCAGTGCGTCCTGCTCACAGTGTTCAGCTAGATCCGTTCCTGCTATTTACATTTAGTGCAGTCAGTGCGTCCTGCTCACAGTGTTCAGCTAGATCTGTTCCTGCTATTTACATTTAGTGCAGTCAGTGCGTCCTGCTCACAGTTTTCAGCTAGATCTGTTCCTTCTATTTACATTTAGTGCAGTGCGTCCTGCTCACAGTGTTCAGCTAGATCTGTTCCTGCTATTTACGTTTAGTGCAGTGCGTCCTGCTCACAGTGTTCAGCTAGATCCGTTCCTGCTATTTACATTTAGTGCAGTCAGTGCGTCCTGCTCACAGTGTTCAGCTAGTTCCGTTCCTGCTATTTACATTTAGTGAAGTGCGTCCTGCTCACAGTGTTCAGCTAGATCCGTTCCTGCTATTTACATTTAGTGCAGTGCGTCCTGCTCACAGTGTTCAGCTAGATCCGTTCCTGCTATTTACATTTAGTGCAGTGCGTCCTGCTCACAGTGTTCAGCTAGATCCGTTCCTGCCATTTACATTTAGTGCAGTGCGTCCTGCTCACAGTGTTCAGCTAGATCCGTTCCTGCTATTTACATTGAGTGCAGTGCGTCCTGCTCACAGTGTTCAGCTAGATCTGTTCCTGCTATTTACATTTAGTGCAGTGCGTCCTGCTCACAGTGTTCAGCTAGATCTGTTCCTGCTATTTACATTTAGTGCAGTGCGTCCTGCTCACAGTGTTCAGCTAGATCCGTTCCTGCTATTTACATTTAGTGCAGTCAGTGCGTCCTGCTCACAGTGTTCAGCTAGATCCGTTCCTGCTATTTACATTTAGTGCAGTGCGTCCTGCTCACAGTGTTCAGCTAGATCCGTTCCTGCTATTTACATTTAGTGCAGTGCGTCCTGCTCACAGTGTTCAGCTAGATCCGTTCCTGCTATTTACATTTAGTGCAGTGCGTCCTGCTCACAGTGTTCAGCTAGATCCGTTCCTGCCATTTACATTTAGTGCAGTGCGTCCTGCTCACAGTGTTCAGCTAGATCCGTTCCTGCTATTTACATTGAGTGCAGTGCGTCCTGCTCACAGTGTTCAGCTAGATCTGTTCCTGCTATTTACATTTAGTGCAGTGCGTCCTGCTCACAGTGTTCAGCTAGATCCGTTCCTGCTATTTACATTTAGTGCAGTCAGTGCGTCCTGCTCACAGTGTTCAGCTAGATCCGTTCCTGCTATTTACATTTAGTGCAGTCAGTGCGTCCTGCTCACAGTGTTCAGCTAGATCCGTTCCTGCTATTTACATTTAGTGCAGTCAGTGCGTCCTGCTCACAGTGTTCAGCTAGATCCGTTCCTGCTATTTACATTTAGTGCAGTCAGTGCGTCCTGCTCACAGTGTTCAGCTAGATCTGTTCCTGCTATTTACATTTAGTGCAGTCAGTGCGTCCTGCTCACAGTTTTTAGCTAGATCTGTTCCTGCTATTTACATTTAGTGCAGTGCGTCCTGCTCACAGTGTTCAGCTAGATCTGTTCCTGCTATTTACATTTAGTGCAGTGCGTCCTGCTCACAGTGTTCAGCTAGATCCGTTCCTGCTATTTACATTTAGTGCAGTCAGTGCGTCCTGCTCACAGTGTTCAGCTAGATCCGTTCCTGCTATTTACATTTAGTGCAGTGCGTCCTGCTCACAGTGTTCAGCTAGATCCGTTCCTGCTATTTACATTTAGTGCAGTGCGTCCTGCTCACAGTGTTCAGCTAGATCCGTTCCTGCTATTTACATTTAGTGCAGTGCGTCCTGCTCACAGTGTTCAGCTAGATCCGTTCCTGCCATTTACATTTAGTGCAGTGCGTCCTGCTCACAGTGTTCAGCTAGATCCGTTCCTGCTATTTACATTGAGTGCAGTGCGTCCTGCTCACAGTGTTCAGCTAGATCTGTTCCTGCTATTTACATTTAGTGCAGTGCGTCCTGCTCACAGTGTTCAGCTAGATCTGTTCCTGCTATTTACATTTAGTGCAGTGCGTCCTGCTCACAGTGTTCAGCTAGATCCGTTCCTGCTATTTACATTTAGTGCAGTCAGTGCGTCCTGCTCACAGTGTTCAGCTAGATCCGTTCCTGCTATTTACATTTAGTGCAGTGCGTCCTGCTCACAGTGTTCAGCTAGATCCGTTCCTGCTATTTACATTTAGTGCAGTGCGTCCTGCTCACAGTGTTCAGCTAGATCCGTTCCTGCTATTTACATTTAGTGCAGTGCGTCCTGCTCACAGTGTTCAGCTAGATCCGTTCCTGCCATTTACATTTAGTGCAGTGCGTCCTGCTCACAGTGTTCAGCTAGATCCGTTCCTGCTATTTACATTGAGTGCAGTGCGTCCTGCTCACAGTGTTCAGCTAGATCTGTTCCTGCTATTTACATTTAGTGCAGTGCGTCCTGCTCACAGTGTTCAGCTAGATCCGTTCCTGTTATCTTCCTACTGACAGGCAGGCTTGTCTGGTTACAGTATATAAAGCTACCTGAAGAAAATTACAGGTGTTCTATCCCAGCTTAGTGCAGCTACAGGCCATTAGTATGTCTGGAAGGCCAAGAAGGAGAGGCAGACAGTCACAAGCCAATAAGAGAGGGCAAGCAGGCTCTGTGTCTAGTGCTGGTCGTGGAGACAGTGCATCCTCATCAGCCCGTGGCCATGGGACACGCTTGGCCTTTTTTTCGGCAGCTGGCCGTGTTGAGCCGCAACATGCAGAAAACTTGGTCGAGTGGATGACCAAGCCGTCCTCATCCTCCTCATCCTCTCTCACCCATGCCCAGGGTGCTTTGTCTGGCAAAGCAGCGGCCTCTTCCCTCAGCTCAATGTCATCAGTGACTCCTTCCCTAGCTCCACCATGTCCTCCTGAGGATTCCCTCGAACTGTTTGACCACAGTGTTGGGTACATGCTCCAGGAGGATGCCCAGCGTTTGGAAGGCTCTGATGATGATACTGAGCTCGATGAAGGCAGTAACATGAGCACGGACAGAGGGGGTGCCCAAGAAGGACAGCAATCTGGCAGTCATGCTCCCCCTGCTGCAGCATACTGCCAGGTTTGCTCCAGTGATGAGGAGGGAGGGGATGATGAGGTCACTGACTCAACGTGGGTGCCTGATAGGAGAGAGGAGGAGGAGGAGGAGGCGGCACATCACCAACGAGGCAGGATGCCCTCCAGGGGCCAGCCTAAGGGCAGCACATTGACTGCATCACACCCCAAAGCTCCACATGTGCAGGGCGCTGCAGTCTCTGCGCGTTATTCAAAAAGTTCTTTGGTGTGGGCCTTTTTTGAGACGAGTGCATCAGATCGCACCGTTGCTATTTGCAACATATGTCTCAAGCGTATCTCGCGTGGCCAAAACATCTCCCGCTTGGGTACCACATGCTTGACCAGACATATGTTGACCTGCCATGCAGTTCGTTGGCAAGCATATCTAAAAGACCCACACCAAAGAACAAAGAGGATCTCTCCTTGCTCCTCATCAGCTGAGATTTCCAACCCCACTAGACCTTCAGTCCTCTCTGAGACCTGCAGTGAGAGGAATGAAGGTGTAGAATTAGGTGTGTCACAGCCAAGTACTTGTGGGCAATCTGCTTTTGGTACACCAACGTCAGATTGTACCAGGCAAATTTCCCTGCCCCAGCTGCTGCACCGCCGAAAGAAGTTTGCTCCCAGCCATCCACATGCCCAGCGGTTGAATGCTAGCTTGGCAAAATTGCTAGCACTTCAACTGCTGCCTTTTCAGTTGGTAAACTCTGCCCCCTTCCGTGAGTTTGTGGAATGTGCGGTTCCTCAGTGGCAGGTACCCAAACGCCACTTTTTCTCACGGAAGGCGATTCCGGCTCTCTACCGGCATGTGGAAGGCAATGTCCATGCCTCGCTGGACAGGGCGGTCAGCGGTAAGGTGCATATTACCGCTGACTCATGGTCCAGCAGGCATGGACAGGGACGTTACTTAAGTTTCACGGCGCATTGGGTGACTCTGCTGGCAGCTGGGAAGGATGCAGGACAAGGTGCAGTAGTGTTGGAGGTTGTTCCACCACCACGCCTCCAAAATGCTGATTGTGACACACCTCTCTCCTCCACCCCCTCCTCTTCTTCTTCCTCCATGGCCTCTTCCTCGGAACCAGCGGTGCTCCGTAGGCGTTCAAGGGGCTACGCAAGTACGCAGGCCAAAAGATGCCATGCGGTGCTTGAGCTGGTGTGCTTGGGGGACAGGAGCCACACTGGGGCAGAGGTTCTGTCAGCTCTGCAGGGGCAGGTTCAGAGGTGGTTGACGCCACGCCAACTTAAGGCAGGAATGGTTGTTTGCGACAATGGCACCAACCTCCTCTCTGCCCTCCGACAGGGACAACTGACCCATGTGCCCTGTTTGGCTCACGTCCTTAACTTGGTGGTGCAGCGGTTCTTGGGCAGGTACCCGGGCTTACAGGATGTCCTGAGGCAGGCCAGGAAAGTCTGTGTGCATTTCCGCCGGTCATATAATGCCAGTGCTCGGCTGACGGACCTCCAAAAGGAGTTTAACCTGCCCAAGAACCGCCTAATCTGTGACATGCCCACCAGGTGGAACTCGACATTGGCCATGCTGCAGCGGCTGCACACGCAGCAGAGGGCCATCAATGAGTACCTGTGCGACTATGGCACCAGGACAGGGTCAGGGGACCTTGGTTTTTTTTCCCCACGCCAGTGGGCCATGATCAGGGATGCATGCACTGTCCTGTCACCATTCGAGGAGGCCACGAGGATGGTGAGCACTGACAGTGCATGCATCAGTGACACTGTCCCCCTTGTCCACCTGTTGGAGCACACGCTGCGTGGAATAATGGACAGGGCACTTGAGGCAGAACAGAGGCAGGAAGAGGAGGACTTCCTTAGCTCTCAAGGCCCCCTTTATCCAGACAGTGTTCCTGCGTGCCCGCCGATCACACAGGAAGAGGAGGAGGAGGAGGAGGAGGAGGAGGAGGAGGAGGAGGAGGAAGATTGTGTCAGTATGGAGGTGGAGCCTGGCACTCAGCATCAGCAGTCTTTAAGGGATCAGTCCCAAGGAACACATGGACTTGTACGTGGCTGGGAGGAGGTGGCTGCGGACGTTGTTGTCCTTAGTGACCCAGAGGACTCCGGACCGAATGCCTCAGCAAACCTACGCTGCATGGCCTCCCTGATCCTGCAAAGCCTGCGTAAGGATCCTCGTATTCGTGGTATCAAGGAGAAGGACCAATACTGGCTGGCAACCCTCCTTGATCCACGTTACAAGGGTAAGGTTGCGGACCTTATCTTGCCATCGCAGAGGGAGCAGAGGATGAAACATCTTCGGGAGGCCTTGCAGAAAGGTCTGTGCAACGCGTTCCCAGAGACTGGGAGGTTACAAACTCCTGTTTCTGGACAACGTGTTGCTGAGGCTTCAGTCAGTCAAAGAAGGAGCGGTGGAGAAGGTGGCCGTCTGACCGATGCGTTCAGACAATTTTTTGGTCCGCAGCCCCAAGGTATGATCGGTTCCAGCAACCATCGCCAGCGTCTGTTTTACATGGTGCAGGAATACCTAGGGGCAAGATCAGACTTGGACACCTTTCCCACCGAAAATCCTCTGGGTTACTGGGTCTTGAGGATGGATCACTGGCCAGAGCTTGCACAGTATGCAATTGAGCTACTGGCCTGTCCTGCATCCAGCGTTCTTTCGGAACGCACATTCAGTGCTGCTGGAGGCGTGGTAACCGATCACAGGGTGCGTCTGTCCACTGACTCGGTCGATCGGCTGACCTTCATAAAAATGAATCAGTCTTGGATCACCACCAGCTACCAAGCACCTGATGCTGATGTAACTGAATAATTTATTTCAGATCCCTTCAAAGACTGCCTATGCTGATGCTGAGTGACTATCCCTGAGTAATTATCCTCTTCCTCCTCAATCATCACGCTGATAGCTTGTAAGAACATTTTTGGTTCTGGGCGCCACCACCAGTGCCTAAGGCACAATTTTTCAGCCCCTGTCTAACAGGGGCGTGTAATTACAATTTTTGATGCAATACTTTGCAGCAGGGCTCGTTCCTGCGTTCCAACTAGAGTGTCTGTGAGGGGTTGCAGTGTTGTGGCACCAGCACCAGTGCCTAAGACCCAATTTTTCTGCCCCTGTCTAACAGGGGCGTGTAATTACAATTTTTGATGCAATACTTTGCAGCAGGGCTCGTTCCTGCGTTCCAACTAGAGTGTCTGTGAGGGGTTGCAGTGTTGTGGCACCAGCACCAGTGCCTAAGACCCAATTTTTCTGCCCCTGTCTAACAGGGGCGTGTAATTACAATTTTTGATGCAATACTTTGCAGCAGGGCTCGTTCCTGCGTTCCAACTAGAGTGTCTGTGAGGGGTTGCAGTGTTGTGGCACCAGCACCAGTGCCTAAGGCCCAATTTTTCTGCCCCTGTCTAACAGGGGCGTGTAATTACAATTTTTGATGCAATACTTTGCAGCAGGGCTCGTTCCTGCGTTCCAACTAGAGTGTCTGTGAGGGGTTGCAGTGTTGTGGCACCAGCACCAGTGCCTAAGGCCTAATTTTTCAGCTCCTGTTCAACAGGGGCATGTAATTACAATTCTTGATCTAATATTTCACAGCAGGGCCCTGTGAGGGCTTACAGTGTTTTGGCCACAGCAACACCTAAGGCCCAAATTTCTGCTGAGTATATAGGGCAGGACCCTACTTTCAAACATCTAACTTACAAACGACTCCTACTTGCAAACGGAAGGAGACAACAGGAAGTGAGATGAAATCTACCCCTAGGAAGGGAAATTCTCTCCTGTAAGAGTTAATATGGGAAAACAATTTCTCCTTTCCACTGATGCTTTCCAATCCTTGTTCCACAAAAAAACCCAAATTTTCAAAAAACATTTTTCATTGGGACAAAAAAGTGAGGTGAAATCTTCTGAAGAGGAGGAAAGACGCAAAACAAATGTCACAGGGGTGATAACCCTTCCCTATGTTTTCCAAAAAGCTTAGAAAAGATTTTTTGGCTGGAGCTAAACACGTTAAAAATGTTCAAAATTACAAACAGATTCTACTTAACAACAAACCTACAGTCCCTGTCTTGTTTGCACCGCCTGTATACTGCTGTTCAGAGTATATAGGGACCTTTCCTTATTTTAATTTGGGTGCGGGGTTCCCCTTAATATCCATACAAGACCCAAAGGGCCTGGTAATGGACTGGGGGGTACCCATGCCGTTTGTCTCACTGATTTTCATCCATATTGCCATGACCCGACATGACATTAAACCCGCAAGCAGTTTTAAATGAGATTTTTTCCTTTAAAAATGACATTTGGTGCAGGGACTGTTCTAAACATGGGAAACACGCGTCACTTTACAGGCATACTATAGACACCCCCCAGGTACGATATTTAAAGGAATATTTCACTTTTTTTTTTTTACTTTAAGCATCATTAAAATCACTGCTCCCGAAAAAACGGCCGTTTTTAAAAGTTTTTTTTGCATTGATACATGTCCCCTGGGGTAGGACCCGGGTCCCCACACCCTTTTTAGGACAATACCATGCAAATTAGCCTTTAAAATGAGCACTTTTGATTTCGAACGTTCGAGTCCCATAGACGTCAATGGGGTTCTAACGTTCGTGCGAACTTGCGGTCCGTTCGCGGATTCTGGTGCGAACCGAACCGGGGGGTGTTCGGCTCATCCCTACCCAGGACAACCACCTCTCATCGGTGATCGTGATCTACGGGTTACCATCCGGGTGGATATCATGGGAGGTTACCTCCTCGTGCCTAAACAGACGTACTGCTATACGGCAGATACGTCCTAAGGATCCGGTAAGAGTACCCAATCTCTTTCATTCTTGATGATGTTTGTGGCGTGTTACCTGTGGTGGCCTTACATCTGAGTATCAATTCACCGTCCAGTGTTCCAGCTCCTTCCCCTTTGAGAAGACTTCCACTGATCCTACGTTTATGGACTCTGGTCCCAGATTACACCACATTTCACTATAGACAATTTTGTTCATACCTCACTGGTTTATTTCTACTGTGTCAATTTAAAATAATTATATTTTTTTCAGAATTTTCCCAACCTTTCACAGATATACACATGTTTTATTTATGTTCCTAGTTCATACTGGGGATTTTAGCTCTGCACTGTATTATTTATATATTGGTTTGACTTGGTTTGTTTGTGTGTCAGCTGCTGTTCACTTAACCTGCATTTATATTCTTTCACTTAAATTTTTTTCACCTGTTTTGAGGGTCAGCGCAGCACTTCCTTTACCACTAAATTAACTAACCCCCTGCTATCCCAGTCTCTCCGCTGTAGGAATAGAGAAGGCTCAAGACCTGGAGTGCCATATGACTTTGGATTTGATAAGCAATGGGCTCTTAGATTAGGATTTTCTTTGGAACTAACATGGCGATTAGTTGGGAGGGACTTAATGTTCAGATATTACGTTTAAAACACAAACTAACAATAGCAGTTCCCGTATATTTGTTATTTTTTGGACATTTCAATAACCTCTTGGGTCCAAGGTAATCATAATTAAATATTACTATGACATGACCTATTAAGTAAACACGTTAAAACATTACAGATGGCAACCTGTGCAAGTGTTCGGAACAACTACAGTCAATAATTTTGAACGTGTACTTGGACAAAAAGAAAAAAGATGAAGTGTGTCATTTTGAAATATTTTTTCAAAGAATAAAATGGAAAAGAAACATACTCTAAAAAGAAATCAAAATATTTGTTTTGGACTAAACAGCTAGGATGGGTGATTAAAGCTTTTTTTTTACGTCAACATTGATATGCAGTTCCCAGGAACAGATATTACATTATCCTTAACCAAAAGAGCACTCTGCCAAATTGTAAGGGTATGTGCATGATAGAGTTCTGCTTTAAAAGAGTGAGATCATTTTTCTGAAATGTGTAACAATAGTGAGCTTTATGTAAATCAGCTCAAGGGACCTGGTTGGTTTTACACATCTTAAAGTTTTGGCTGCTGATCAAATGTGAAGATCCTAACACATCTCTGGTGTTTTGAGAATTGCCAGGTTCAACTGCCTGTTTTATTCAGCATGCATTTCCCTTAATACTGACTCCAAATAAAAGCTGAAATAAAAAAATAACTGGCTTTGTAAGAAATATTTAACACACATGTTGTGATCTTTATTATTTTCAAAAGGGCAGAATGTCACAAGTTGGAATTTTAAACATGTAGTCATTTTATTAGCTGAATACAAAAAGAGATGGGCAACTTTCTGGTCCAAAATATTATTTTTTTTTTTTATCAGAACAATGCATGTTTTGCCAAAAACCTTAAGTAGGAATAAACAATATAATGGAAAGGTTAAAGGCTATAAATCATAAGACATACTTGTTTGCAAGAGTTCAGGGGTGTGCTACACTAACTGCAGAGTTACGCCTTTTTCCACAGCTGCTTACCACAGCATCCACATCTCACTTTCACCCCTTTTCAGTTCTGACCGCTACATGCAACCCCCCATCCACTGCCCCCTTCTTCTCTCCCCCTCCTTAAAAGCTCCACCATCTTCCATATGTCTTACTTTTGTTTCTGTATTAAGTGTCTCCACCTCTCTCACTTGCAGGGAGATCATCCAGTGGGGGTGTCGGCACCCGCACTGCACCCTGAGTACCTCATCTACCTTGTCCTCTTCCTGCAGTCAGTGAGAGCTGCTCAGAAGATCAGATCTGTGAGAGCCATTGGGAGAAAAGCTGTCACTTGTAAACACAGAAGCCAGACTTCTATGTTTGCAACTGATGTTGGTGAGCAGGGAGCTGAGGTGGTGGAACTCAGTTGCAGCTAAAAAAAAAGCCCTGCTTGTTTGTGGCCAACATTTATGTATTGTACTGCAAACTTGTCGATCTTTACTTTCTGTTCACCTGAAGTCAACTTGGGTTTATTTGTGTGCAGGAAGAGATGCAAGAGACAGCTTCTGAACACAACTCTGTTGCTGTGGATGAATTACTGCATACTGCCCAACTTTTGATATGAGAGTGTGGGAACAATTTTAGCACAAGGTATGTAGGCAAAGGACACACAAGGGATGAGCTTCAGGTTTTGGTCAACTATGAGTTTGAAACAAATCCAGCCTATTCAGAGTTCTGCAAATGGGTGAAGTAACTGGCCAGATTTGGCCAGTTTGCCTGCCCATCCAAACTTCTGGCTGATGCAGCAGAAAGTCAGTAATTCATTTAGTGGCGGTATCACTACCTGCTATGAATGAGCGATTTCTCCTGGCTTGTTTCAACATGTAAAAAAGCAGGAAGTGATCCAAGTGAATGTCATTAATGAAATATGGTCATGAGTAGGGATGAGCCGAACACCAGAACCTGTGAACGGACCAAAAGTTTGCGCAAACTTTAGAACCCCATTAAGGTCTATGGGACTAGAACGTTCAAAATCAAAAGTGCTAATTTTAAAGGCTGATATGCAAATTATTGTCCTAAAAAGGGTTTGGGGACCCGGGTCCTGCCCCAGGAGACATGTATCAATGCAAAAAAAAGTTTTAAAAACGGCCATTTTTTCGGGAGCAGTGATTTTAATGATGCTTAAAGTGAAAAAAAGTGAAATATTCCTTTAAATATCGTACCTGGGGGGTGTCTATAGTATGCTGGTAAAGTGGCGCGTGTTTTCCGTGCTTAGAACAGTCCCTGCACAAAATGACATTTTTAAAGGAATAAAAGTCATTTAAAACTGCTTGCGGCTTTAATGTAATGTCAGGTCCCGGCAATATGGATGAAAATCAGTGAGACAAACGGCATGGGTACCCCCCACCCCATTAAAAGGCCCTTTGGGTCTTGTATGGATATTAAGGGAAACCCCGCACCCAAATTTAAAAAAGTAAAGGCGTGGGGCCCCCACCCCAGGCCCTATATACTCTGAACAGCAGTATACAGGCGGTGCAAACAAGACAGGAACTGTAGGTTTGTTGTTAAGTAGAATCTGTTTGTAATTTTGAACTGGCACATTTTTAAAGTGTAGCTCCAGCCAAAAAATCATTTTTTAAGCTTTTTGGAAAACATAGGGAAGGGTTATCACCCCTGTAACATTTGTTTTGCTGTCTGTGCACCTCTTCAGAAGATTTCACCTCACTTTCTGTCCCAATGACAAATGTTTTTTGAAAATTTGGGGTTTTTAGTGAAACAAGGATTGGTGATAAAGCATCAGTGAAGAGGAGACACGTTTTTCCCATATTTACTCTTATAGGAGAGAATTTCTCTTCCTAGGGGTAGATTTCATCTCACTTCCTGTTGTCTCCTTCCGTTTGCAAGTAGGAGTCGTTTGTAAGTTGGATGTTTGAAAGTAGGGGCCTGCCCTATAAACTCTGCAGAAATTGGTGCCTTAGGTGTTGGTGTTGCCACAACACTGTAAGCCCTCACATTTACTCTTGATGGGAGCAGGAATGGGACCTGCTGTGAAATATTAGATCAAGAATTGTAATTACATGCCATTGTGGAACAGTGGTAGAAAAAGTGGGCCTTTGGTGGTGGTGGTGCTGGTGCCACAACACTGTAAGTCCTCACAGTTACTCTTGGTGGGCGCTGGAACAGGTCCTGCTGTGAAATATTTTATCAAGAATTGTAATTACATGCACCTGTTGAACAGGGGCAGAAAAATTGGGCCTTTGGTGGTGGTGGTAGTGGTGGTGGTGTTGCCACAACACTGTAAGCCCTCACAGTTACTCTTGGTGGGCGTAGGAATGGGCCCTGCTGTGAAATATTAGATCAAGTATTGTAATTACATGTCCCTGTTGAACAGGGGCAGAAGAATTGGGCCTTAGGCACTGGTGCCACAACACTGCAACCCCTCACAGATGCTATAGTTGGAGTGCAGGAATGAGCCCTGCTGCAAAGTATTGCATCAAACATTGCAATTACATGCCCCTGTTAAACAGGGGCAGAAAATTTGGGCCTTTGCCACTGCTGCCACAACACTGCAACCCCTCACAGATACTCTAGTTGGAGTGCAGGGATGAGCCCTGCTGCAAAGTATTGCATCAAAAATTATAATTACATGCCCCTGTTAAACAGGGGCTGAAAAATTGGGCCTTGGGCACTGGTGCTGGTGCCACAACACTACAACCCCTCACAGATACTCTAGTTGGAGCGCAGGAATGAGCCCTGCTGCAAAGTATTGCATCAAACATTGTAATTACACACCCCTGTTAAACAGGGGCAGAAAAATTGGGCCTTAGCCACTGCTGCCACAACACTGCAACCCCTCACAGATACTCTAGTTGGAGCGCAGGAATGAGCCCTGCTGCAAAGCATTGCATCAAAAATTGTAATTACATGCCCCTGTTAAACAGGGGCAGAAAAATTGGGCCTTGGCCACTGGTGGCAGTGCCCAGAACCAAAAATGTTCTTACAAGCTATCAGCATTAAAATTGAGGAGGAAGAGGATTGTGACTTAGCATAACAGGATAGTCACTCATCATCAGCATAGGCAGTCTTGAAGGGATCTCACATTAAAAAAAAAATCAATCGGTTACATCAGCATCAGGTACTTGGTAGCTGGTGATCCAAGACTGATTCATTTTTATGAAGGTCAGCCGATCGACCGATTCGGTGGACAGGCGCACCCTGTGATCGGTTACAAAGCCTCCAGCAGCACTGAATTCTGAAAGAACGCTGGATGCAGGACAGGCCAGTAGCTCAATTGCATACTGTGCAAGCTCTGGCCAAGACCCAGTAACCCAAAGGATTTTCGGTGGGAAAGGTGTCCAAGTCTGATCTTGCCCCTAGGTAATCCTGCAACATGTGAATCAGATGCTGGCGATGGTTGCTGGAACCGATCCGACCTTGGGGCTGCGGACTAAAAAATTGTCTGAACGCATCGGTCAGATGGCCACCTTCTCCACCGCTCCTTCTGTGACTGACTGAAGCCTCAGCAACACGTTGTCCAGGAGGACCAGGAAATTGTAACCTCCCAGGCTCTGTAAACGCGTTACACAAACCTTTCTGCAAGGCCTCTCGAAGATGTTTCATCCTCTGCTCCCTCTGCGACGGCAAGATAAGGTCCGCAACCTTACCCTTGTAACGTGGAACAAGGAGGGTTGCCAGCCAGTAATCATCCCTCCCCTTTATACCACGAATACGAGGATTCTTCCGCAGGCTTTGCAGGATCAGGGAGGCCATGGAGCGAAGGTTTGCTGGGGCATTCGGTCCGGAGTCCTCTGGGTCACTAAGGACGACATGATCCGCAGCCACCTCCTCCCAGCCACGTACAAGTCCATGGATTTCTTCGGACTGTAAATGAGCCCTTGTAGACTGCTGCTGAGTGCCAGGCTCCACCTCCATGCTGACACAATCTTCCTCCTCCTCCTCGTCCTCTTCCTGTGTGATTGGCGGGCATGCAGGAACACTGTCTGGATAAAGGGGGCCTTGAGAGGTAAGAAGTCCTCCTCTTCCTCCCTCTGTTCTGCCTCAAGTGCCCTGTCCATTATTCCATGCAGCGTGTGCTCCAACAGGTGGAGAAGAGGGACAGTGTCACTGATGCATGCACTGTCACTGCTCACCATCCTTGTGGCCTCCTCAAATGGTGACAGGACAGTGCATGCATCCCTGATTATAGCCCACTGGCGTGGAAAAAAAAAAAAGTCAGCCAGCCGAGCACTGGCATTATAAGACCTGCGGAAATGCACGCAGACTTTCATGGCCTGCCTCAGGACATCCTGTTAGCCCGGGTACCTGCCCAAGAACCGTTGCACCACCAAGTTAAGGACATGAGCCAAACAGGGCACATGGGTCAGTTGTCCCTGTTGGAGGGCGGAGAGGAGGTTTGTGCCATTGTTGCAAACTACCATACCTGCCTTAAGCTGGCATGGCGTCAACCACCTCTGAACCTGCCCCTGCTGAGCTGACAGAATCTCTGCCCCAGTGTGGCTCCTGATCCCCAAGCACACCAGCTCAAGCATGGCATCTTTTTGCCTGCATGCTTGTGTAGCCCCTTGAAGGCCTACGGAGCACCGTGTGTTCCGGGAACAAGTCAGCACAAGAAGAGGTCATGGAGGAAGAAGAAGAGGTGGGGGTGGAGGAGAGAGGTGTGGCAGAATCACCACTAGTAGAATTTTGGAGGCGTGGTGGCGGAACAACCTCCAACACTACTGCACCTTGTCCTGCATCCTTCCCAGCTGCCAGAAGAGTCACCCAGTGTGTGGTGAAAGATAGGTAACGTCCCTGTCCATGCCTGCTGGACAATGAGTCAGCGGTAATATGCACCTTACCACTGATCGCCCTGTCCAGCGAGGCCAAGACATTGCCTTCCACATGCCGGTAGAGAGCCAGAATCGCCTTCCTTGAGAAAAAGTGGTGTTTGGGAACCTGCCACTGAGGAAACGCACATTCCACAAACTCACGAAAGGGGGCAGAGAATACCAACTGAAAAGGCAGCATTTGAAGTGCTAGCAATTTAGCCAAGCTAGCATTCAACCGCTGGGCTTGTGGATGGCTGGAAGCGAATTCATTTGGCGGTGCAGCAGCTGGGGCAGGGAAATTTGCCTGGTACAATTTGACGTTGGTGTACCGATAGCAGATTGCCCGCAAATACTTGGCTGTGACACACATAATTCTACACCTTCATTCCTCTCAGTGCAGGCTTCAGAGAGGACTGAAGGTATAGTGGGGTTGGAGATCCCAGTTGATGAGGAGCAAGGAGAGGTTTGCTTTGCTCTTTGGTGTGGGTCTTTTAGGTACGCTTGCCAATGAACTGCACGGCAGGTCGACATATGTCTGGTCAAGCATGTGGTGCCCAAGCGGATGATGTTTTGGCCACACAAGATACGCTTGAGACATATGTTGCAAATAGCAGTGGTGGGATCTGATGCACTCGTCTCAAAAAAGGCCCCCTGCAAATGCGGAGCTCTGCGGTGTAATGCAGTCGGTGTGCTGCCCTTAAGCTGGCCCCTGGAGGGCATCCTGCCTCATTAGAGATGTTCCTCCTCCTCCTCTCTCCTATCAGGCACCCACGTGGAGTCAGTGACCTCATCATCCCCTCCCTCCTCATCACTGGAGCAAAGCTGGCAGTATGTTGCAGCTGGGGGTACATGACTGCCAGATTGCTGTCCTTCTTGGGCATCCCCTCTCTCTGGGCTCACGTTACTGCCTTCCTCTAGCTCGGTACCATCATCGGAGCCTTCAAAATGCTGGGCATCCTCCTGGAGCATGTACCCAACACTGTGGTCAAACAGTTCGGGGGACTCCTCAGGAGGACATGGTGGGGCTAGGGAAGGAGTGACTGATGCCATTGAGCCGAGGGAAGAGGCTGCGTTGGCAGCTGCTTTGCCAGACAAAGTACCCTGAGCCTGGGTGAGAGAGGATAAGGAGGATGAGGACGGCTTGGTCATCCACTCTACCAAGTCTTTCGCATGTTGCGGCTAGACACGGCCAGCTGCCGAAAAAAAGGACAAGCGTGTCCGACGGCCACGTGCTCATGAGAATGCACCGTCTCGATGACCAGCACTGTTGCCTCAAGACACAGAGCCTGCTTGCCCTCTTTTATTGGCTTGTGACTGTCTGCCTCTCCTTTTTGGCCTTCCAGACAATACTAATGGCCTGCAGTGAGATGTAGCTGCACAAAGCTAGGATGTATATATATACTGATACTGCAGCTAACAGAACCAACTGCCTGTGGTACTAATAGATCAGGAGAACACCACCAATTTTCTTCAGGTAGCTTTAGGTGCTCACTGTGCAGAGGACACAGTACACTAACTGTAAATACTGTAGCTGCCTGCCTGTGGTATTAATAGGAGCAGAACAACAGCATTTGTCTTCAGGTAGCTTTAGGTGCACACTAGGGTTGTCCCGATACCGATACTAGTATCGGTATCGGCACCGATACCAAGCATTTGCCCAAGTACTTGTACTCGGGCAAATGCTCCCGATGCTTCCGCCGATACCTTGACTGTCAGCGGTGATGGACGTGTGGGGGAGTTACAAGCTTCTCCCCCCGCGGCTTTCAGCTGCTTAGTGACATACAGCGGTGATCGGTGCTTGTAATTCCCCCACACGCGATCACTGCTGACTGTCACCTCCTCCTCCTTAGTCCTCCTCCGTTCCTCTGTCCCCCTCCGCTGTCCTGCTCCATTGCTGTGTCCCCCTCCGTTCCTCTGTCCCCCCCCCGCTGTCCTCCTTCTTTGCTCTGTCCCCCTCCGCTGTCCTCCTCCGTTCCTCTGTCCACCTCCCGCTGTCTTTATTTGCTCTGTCCCCCTCCGCTGTCCCCATCCGTTCCTCTGTCCCCCTCCGCTGTCCCCATGCGTTCCTCTGTCCCCCTCCGCTGTCCCCATCCGTTCCGGCTTTCCGTTGTCCCCCTCTCTCTTCGTCTGTCCCCTCCGTTCTGCTGTCTCTCCGCTGTGTGTATGGAGAGAGTCAGCTGACTCTTTCCATTCACATAACTGAAACATTGTAATCTCCTGTGATTACAATGTGTCAGTTTATGAATGGAGAGAAGCTGCTGTGTTCTCTCCATTCATTCTCAGTGCAGCTGACGCTGCAGAGAAAGGGACTGGGGAATCTCTATCCTCAGTCTATTTCTCTGTCTCAAGGGGGAGATATCAGAGGTCTGTTAAGACCCCTGATATCTCACCAAAGCCCCCCAACAGGGCTGATTAAAAAAAAAAAAAAACACACACATAGTGCAATAAAGAATAAAAAAAAAATTGTAAAAAATAATAAATGTAAATGAAAAAAACCAAAACCAAAACACACACACAGACACCGTTCACTATACCCCCACCCCCACCCCACCCGCCCCCCCCCCCCCCCCCTCAAAAAACAAAAACAAAAAAACTGTCACGTGACATTAAAAAAAAGTATCGGTAATCGGTATCGGCGAGTACTTGAAAAAAAGTATCGGTACTTGTACTCGGTCCTAAAAAAGTGGTATCGGGACAACCCTAGTGCACACTGTGCAGAGGACGCACTACACTAACTTGCAAATACTACAGCTGCCTGCGGTACCAATAGGATCAGAAGACCACCACCAATTTTCTTCAGGTAGCTTTAGGTGCACACTGTGCAGAGGACATACTACACTAACTTGTAAATACTGCAGCTGCCTGTGGTACTAATAGGATCAGAAGAACACCACCAATTTTCCTAAGGTAGCTTTAGGTGCACACTGTGCAGAGGACGCACTACACTAACTTGTAAATACTACAGCTGCCTGCGGTACTAATAGGATCAGAAGAACACCACCAATTTTCGTCAGGTAGCTTTAGGTGCACACTGTGCAGTGGACGCACTACACTAACTGTAAATACTGTAGCTAATAGGACTAATGGGATCAGAAGAACACCACCAATTTTCTTTAGGTAGCTGTAAATACTGTAAAAACACCTGCCTGCCTGTCAGTAGGAAGAGAATAACAGGAACGGATCTAGCTAAACTGAATACAGTGTATATATATATATATATATATATATATATATATATACCTAGGAAGCATATATATATATATATGCAATACACTGTAAGTGCAGCTAACTGACTCACCTGCCTACTCTATCTAACTTAAATCAAATGACACTGTCTCTCTCTCTCTCTATCTCTCTCTCAACGCCGGAACACACTACACAGGGCCGACGTGCAGGCGGCCTTAGATAGTGTGGGGCGTGCACTAAACCCCCTGAGCCATAATTGGCCAAAGCCACCCTGGCTTTGGCCAATTACGGTTCTCTGTAAAGACGGCGCTGTGATTGGCCAAGCATGCGGGTCATAGTGCATGCTTGGCCAATCATCAGCCAGCAATGCACTGCGATGCCGCAGTGAATTATGGGCCGTGGCGCGCCACTCGAATTTGGCGCGAACGGGTCATATTGACACAATTCGCAAACGGTCGAACATGCGATGTTCGAGTCGAACATGGGTTCGACACGATCTCGAAGCTCATCCCTAGTCATGAGCATATTTGGTCAACAATGTCATACAGGTTCCCTGGAAAACTGTAATTTGCTACAGGAACAGCGGCAGGACAGCATTGTTGTGTTGATGGGTCACTGCTTATCATGATTGATGCTGAATCTACAATGCTGGATATGATTGATAATAAATATACAGTACATTTAAAACATTTTATGAGGAGGGGATGAATGAGTAGCAAGGGTATTAGGTACTCTGTACCCATTCACGTAAGGAAAAAATGCTTTCTGCTTTCATCAATGACTGTAGATCATGTGACATTCCAGGAAACGTAATTTCCCATCATGCCTTACTCCATCACAGAATAGGGTGTGTTTATTTGTTTGGACCACACCTCCCTCATCCCACTATACCGCCTCTTTTTTAATGTCCGCCCACCTTCCTATACAAATACATAGGAGGGAGCAGACTCAGCTACTCAGGTGTTAGGCCCCATTCACATCTCCACACTTGTAGTGCATAGGACAGCCCATTCACTTGGATGGGCTACCCTATGTGCAACAAACGCCCCAAAGAAGCTCCAAAGCTTTTTAGAGCAGAGCGTGGTACATTTTTTAACTGTGCTTTTTGATTAGTTTGCAGCACATTTGTCACAGGCAAGAAGAAGGTAAGGTTCAAAATGAGGAAGACTCTAGCACTGTATTTAGTGAGTATGGTGTTCATTGTCATTAATTGTATGTGAGTACAGGGTGTAGTAGGAGCAATCCCCTGGAGGGGGAAGGAAGGTGCAGGGTGTGTGTTAATGAGTATAAATAGATAAAGTATGGGGTGAATGGCACTCCCTTTTGGGGGGTATGTAAACTGTATGTGCAACAGCAGTGCTAGCAGAACCACTGTGATGATGTGCTCATAAATTAAAATAAATTAAATTAAAGCAGCCCCCTGTAAACATATACCTGTGTAAACACTAATCAATCAGTGCAAATTTCTATTAAAACACGCAATAAAATAGAAATATAGGTGATACGTCAAACCATCAATTATAAATAGAACGTAACACCCGCATGTATACTGGGGTAATCGACGGTGCTGAGCATATGTGCAATACGTGTCACAAAAAAATGTTGATGCAATAAAAAAGTGAAAGAGCCCTCAATGCTCCAAAAAATTATTTTTTTTAAAAAGGAAATGTTTTTATATATATTTGTGTGTCAGAAAAGTTCCAAACAGTATGGTGACTCTTGTGCTCCGAGAAAGATCGGTGACTTCTGTGCTCCCCCATGGCTCCCCACTCACCGGCTCCTTATACCCCTGCAGGCGTGACAGGCAATATGGGATATCATAGGCAGTCTTCACAGATGGTTTCCTGTAGTCGCTGTAGCAATGGCTCTTGTTTCCCTTGTTACCGCTACCCCAGGACATCCGGATCAGTCATCTGTGTACCACAGCCTCCGCCACCACATCCAAGAAGGGGATCACCAGAGATCAGTCCTCATAAGAATAGATACCACTCCATAGTGTAGTAAGTTAATTAAAAATGCTTTATTTAAAACAAGTACTTCCCATAAAGAATAACGCTAAAACCAACACAGGAAACCATCTGTGAAGACTGAAGATATCCCATATTGCCAGTCACCCCTGCAGGGGTATAAGGAGCCGGTGAGTGGGGAGTCACCAGACTGTTTGGAACTTTTCTGACACACAAATATATATAAGAACATTTCCTTTTTAAAAAAAATAATTTTTTGGAGCATTGAGGGATCTTTCACTTTTTTATTTCAACACTTTTTTGTGGCACGTATTGCACATATGCTCAGCACCGTCGATTACCCCAGTATGCATGCGGGTGTTATGTTCTATTTATAATTGATGGTTTGACGTATCACTTATATTTTTATTTTACTGTGTGTTTTAATAGAAATTTGCACTGATTGATTAGTGTTTACACAGGTATATTTAATTTATTTTAAATTATGAGCACATCCTCACAGTGGTTCTGCTAGCACTGCTGTTGCACATACAGTTTACATACCCCCCAAATAGGAGTGCCAATTTACCCCATACATTATCTATTTATACACATTAGCCCCCCTGTGGGTCTATTAGGGGAGGCTGCATACCTTTATCTCTTTTCTCCAGTCCTAAGCGAGGAGTTTCTGTGTGTTCTTTGTGTGTTAATTAGGTCAGCTGCTGAATTACTTCCTGAGTCTTAGGCTCGGTTCACACAGGGACGACTTGTCAGGCGACCTAGTCGCCTGACAAGTTGCCTCCCGTTCTGTGCTATGGAACCGTTCTAAGGGGAGCGACGCAAGTCGCTCCGACTTAGAAAAAGGTTCCTGTACGACTTTGGGGGTGACTTGGGGCGACTTGCATAGACTTCTATACAGAAGTCGTTTTGCAAGTCGCCCGGGCAGTCGTGTGCAGGTCGCCTCGGTGAGGCGACCTGCAAGTCGTGCCGCCTCTGGTGTGAACCGAGGCTAAACAGTTTTCCTCGGCCCAAAGGGCGAGTAGCAGGAAGTAATATGCCCTGTACACACGGATTTTCCGACGGAAAATGTGTGATAGGACCTTGTTGTCGGAAATTCCGACCGTGTGTGAGCTCCTTCACACATTTTCCATCGGAATTTCCGACACACAAAGTTTGAGAGCTTGCTATAAAATTTTCCGACAACAAAATCCGTTGTCGGAAATTCCGATCGTGTGTACACAAATCCGACGCACAAAGTGCCACGCATGCTCAGAATAAATTAAGAGATGAAAGCTATTGGCTACTGCCCCGTTTATAGTCCCAGCGTACGTGTTTTACGTCACCGCGTTCAGAACGATCAGATTTTCCGACAACTTTGTGTGACCGTGTGTATGCAAAACAAGTTTGAGCCAACATCCGTTGGAAAAAATCCATGGATTTTGTTGTCGGAATGTCCGATCAATGTCCGACCTTGTGTACAGGGCAATAGAGTAGTTTTCTATAGAATACTGGAGGCTGAGGTAAGTCCTGTCCTAGAATATAAGGAATGCTTTTTCTTTTCTGCAACAAGGTACATTCATGGTATATTGATACTTTGGGAAGCTGGAATAAAAAAAAGTGAACTTAGC
Source organism: Lithobates clamitans (assembly GCA_037952925.1). Taxonomy (NCBI): domain Eukaryota; kingdom Metazoa; phylum Chordata; class Amphibia; order Anura; family Ranidae; genus Lithobates; species Lithobates clamitans. Next base: position 308,444 of record JBBGZY010001579.1, on the reverse strand, counting down.
CATTAAGCCACACTAACAGCCCCCCCCCCCCCCACTGAAAAATATTTTAAAAGCAGGTTTTTCATTGGTAAATGCTTGCTTGGCCTTGATAAAGGCAACAAAAATATTACAAGACTTGCCTTCCATAGACTTCAGAAGGGTTCTCTTCTATGTTTGGGGTTTGCAGATTTATTGCTGTGTTTGGTAAACATACAGCAAGCAGAAATTTGCTTCGTTCACTCATCACTATGAAACACCCATTGCCACAACACCAGTTGTGATGATCATGAACAATGCAGTCATTTAAAGGAACGTTTAGTGTAGTACATTCTTATAGAGGTTTATACATTAGACCAGAAAGAGAAAAACCAGAGGAAGGGAATTGGGTTCCAAAAGAGGGACAGTCCCTCTAAATGGGAAACAGTCGAGAACTGTACAAATGCGGAAGGCATTTTTATAGACACATTCTAAAGTACTAGATACTGTAATACAGCACCAATTTAACAACAGTGCAAGTTAAACTCATAAATTGTTAATATATTCTCAAATGAACATTATGTTAGCAGGGGCTGGGGTAACATCATATTAAAAGGATTCTCTGCTCAAAGCTACTGCTCCCTGCTACTGCACCACTTGAACTCTAGGTGCATGAAGCAAGCTGAGCCGTCTGTGCTTTCTAAGTTGGAGTAAAAGAAAGGCTGACACACATTGGATAGATCATAATCGTCCAAGTTTACTGTCGAAACTGTCCATAGACATGGAAATGGCAGACCCTACCCTAAGACCGCCCCGCTGACACATTTCATCCAATCAGGACTAATCTCTATGATTAAACCTTGATTTGGTGAAATGCGTTAGAGGGGCAATCCTAGAGCGAGACTGCCATTGCCCAGTCTGTGGACAGTTTTTACAATAAACGTTGACACTTGTGATCTATTCAGTGTGTGGCAGCCTTTTCTTGTACTCCGAGCAGGAGATGGGGGTTTAGTCCTACTTTCCTAGATGACCTACTTGCCTCCTCCACTAAAAACTTGGGCAGAAATATACTGATTTGCTCCCAAAGCCATGGATTTCATCACTTCATAATGACATTGACGTACTTCTCTGTATGATGCTGCATTATTTTTTCTTTAAATGTGATCAACTATATACCTGGTGAGTAGGAACGTGTTTGATGACATCCTCTTAGAAGAGGGTAGTGCTGAAGTAATAGAGTACAAAGGCTCCTATTTATTGACAACTGGTGCTGAATGATATGCAGCCTAGCGTCTCTTTTTGGCCTCAGAGGTAGCTACAACCACCATACACCAATGGTAGATGTGCCTGTGCTAGTGGTCAGTATGTTTTAGAACCCACCTACAGCACTCAATGAGAGATACAACACCTAACATACTGTAGAATTGCAAACTCATGTCTTAAACAAAGAAATTAGTGATATGTCATGTATATTATACCTTCGTATACAGTATAAAGCCTATACTGAGGAAGAGGTAGTTTGGAGGCTGCCACTACTGACCTCCCCTTCTAAAAATACTGATTCCCTGAATGTCATGCTGACCCAATGACTTCAGTACTGTCTTGACACAATTACGCACATTAGGTGTTCTGTCTTTTACAGATCAGTATGCTTGTTCTAGGCCAGTGGCTCTCAAAGCATTGAATTTTAAAGACAGCCAGGCAGAAAATCATGCACCGTAAAAATTCAGTACAGGTTTCTTTAAATAGCAGATAACTAATGTATTGCCTGTGGGGTCAACTTATAAATGTATTTTTGTATGCTATTAAAAAAGAAGGGCATTAAGTGAAATTAACACTTTCTATTTGTTTTTTGTAATAATATTGGGCTGGTCCTTTATGAAATGTGTAAAATAAAATATGGTCAACAAGAACCATTTAGGTTTTGCAATTACTCACAAATATATGATGGCTTGTTCTGGACCAATTGACCCTGATTTTCTTGGAAAGGGATTGAAAGCACCAAATGTATGTGTTCTAAATTAGTACATTTAGAAAAGATAAATATTAAGCAAAATTAGAGATGAGTAGTTTAACATAATTGACACAACAGGCCTTGTGACAATAATCAATCTATAAACATTTGTCCTCATATGACTGTTCTCTACTGTCATCTACATTTCTAATAAAACCTACCTCTTGCAGGGTATTAGGCTTTTTCTGTCTTCCAGAATCCGAATTCTCTGTTGTTTGGCATCATAAGTGACATTTGCCCTAGTGTTTGTACCAGTGTTGTGGTCGTACACTACTATCCTGCCTTCCCATTGCAAAGGTGCTTCACATGGGGTCACTGGATCCAATGATGATATAAACCTAGCATTTACGGAGCTGGTCACGGTGATTAGTAAAAGGCCTACAATTATGAAGCAGCATAAACCTTGCACTTGTCCTGTCTCCATCATCTGTGTTACCAGCCAGCAGTGTTTACCCTTCCCCCTCCCTTCTCTCTTCTGTGCTGACTATCTGCAAAGGGAGGAGCAGTCAGTAAATACAGTGATGTAATGCACTCAGATCACAAGATAGAGGAGCATAGAGCATTCATTGTAATTTATATACACAATTACTATAAGAAATTATAGGTCATATTTCAATATCTTACACACACTTACTGGAGCAATGTAGTCATACATTGGGCTTCTTAGAGCAGAATAAATGTAAAACATATACAGACACACTTTTAATCAGCTTAGATGCTTTGCTCAGCCATCTGAAATAAAGGTGAGCTTGGCTTCAAAGGGAGCTGTTAGTCCTGGGCCAGTCAGCTACTGGTGGGGGATCAGCTGCAGCTACACAAAGGTACAGGGATGCTCATTATATCATTTTTCAAATATGGCCACATAGCCATATTAGGTCAATGGTCCTTTGTACATGTGAAGCTGGGGGGAACCCCCCTCCCACAGCTGATTGTCCCGACACTGACAGATTCCTTCTGGATTGAGATGAACATTTGTTCCAATCAGACCCAAGATCCTCTCTAGCCTGAAAAGTTTCTGGAGATGTAGCTTACACAGCGTTGTGAACTGTCTGTGTTAGGCAGGCCACAGGTTATGCAGTTTTCTTTCCTTCCACCACAGGTGAAGGGAAAGAAAATTGCTCAATTCCACCATTCACACAGTCAGTGTTGATGGGGGAATCCCTCCTGCAGCTCTATTGAGTTTTGCTGGCAGGGAGCAGGGGATGCCTTCCCTGCCGGCAGAACACAATGATTAGTGTTGCTGGCTATAGCTCCAAGCACTATATACAGTATATATAGCTCCTGGCTATAGATTGACTTGTATACAACCAGGGTGCCCATACATGGATTGAAATCCGTCTGGTACCTGCTGAAATTTCGACCTATGTATGGCTGGCTTTATAGCACTGGGCCAAATACTCCTTCAGACATGCTCCTTTATACCAAAAATTACTAAATAATTAATTTGGCTCCCGGTACTGAACACAGTTGTGAGGGAATGAAGGAAAGGTAGGAATACCCCATGAGCGCTGAGGGTGGAGTGAAACACATTGGGGGCATGGCCTGGCAGGGATCCAGGCTGAGACTGCCATTCACTGTCACACAGCAGACTTTGACTTGATGTGCAGCTCCCGGGACACCTATCACTTTCTGCCTATTTTGCATTTTTGGGAGCGATTTTCCAGCAGAAAAAATGATGAATGGTTCTAACTGCTGCTAAAATTCTGCTAAAAGCTGGCACTGAAACGCTATGATGAGCGTTTTTCAGCCAGCGTTTTTCTGGCATATTTTTAGCTTATAGTGTGCGTGAAGCCTAAGGGTTCTCTTTTTCCTCAGTCAGGAGTTTTCCTGGGAACTGGGCCTTGGGCCATGAGGAATCCTTATTGGCATTCTGCCTAATACGGGTAGTGTTTATATTCATACATTGTTGCAATCTGAGGTGGCTTCAGCATCCTATGAGAACAAAAGATCTGTTGCTCCCATATGCGGGACCACTAAGGATAACTGGTTCCATGCCATGGATATTGGGATACTTCGAGCATGCTCAGAAGCTACAGCTTTGCTCAGCGTTTAGGACATCTTTGTCGCTTTCTCTAGTAGAACTAGTGGCACAGAGATATCATCCAGAATCATGGCTGGATGGGTCATTCCAGCTAGCCAACAGGCTCATAGAGCTTAAGTTTTGTTCTTACGAAAGCAGTGACAATGCACTCAACCAGGAGTGTGTAGACTTTGTGGGCTCCCTGTGAAATTGCAATAAGCGTATATTGATTGGTTTGCGCAAACGTTATAGCGTCTACAAAATAGGGGATAGTTTTATGGCATTTTTATTATAATTTTTTTTTATTAGTAATGGTGGCAATCTGTGATTTTTGTCATGACTGCAACATTGCGGCAGGAAGATCGGACAATTTTGACACTATTTTGGGACCCTTGGCATTTATATAGCGATCAGTGCTATAAAAATGCACTGATTACTGTGTAAATGTCACTGGCAAGGAAGGGGTTAAACACTAGGGGGCGATCAAGGGGTTAAGTGTGTTCCCTCAGTGTGTTCTAACTGTAGGGGGAATGGGCTCACTAGAATATGACAGAGGTCACTGCTCCCGATCACTGGGAGTAGTAGATTCCTGTCATGTTGCTAGGCAGAACAGGGAAATGCCTTGTTTACATAGGCATCTCTCCGTTCTGCCTCTCCATGCCACGATCGTGGGCCACCGGCAGACATAGAGTCTGCAAGACCTGTGGGCACGCACCCGCGGCTGCTAGCTGACGTATATCGGCGTGAGCCGGTTAGCAAGTGGTTAAACCCTTCATCTAGACACTACATTTTTCCATTTGTTATAGCGTTAGTATAAAAGAAAAATAATGGTATAAAAAGCATTTGTTGATTTAAACAATCCTTTTCTGTGTATTGATTCTTCATGGTCCATAAAATTGTGGTATAGCAGGGGTGTGGGTGTCATACTTTGAGCTATTATGTCATACTTTGAGCTATAAAGTGTCCATCCCCCTATCTCTGAAAAATGAGAGGTTAGAAAAAAAAAGAGATAACAAATTTTTTAACTACTTCCGGACCACCCACCGCACATACACTGCGGCAGGGCAGCCTGGCTGCATAAAACAGCGTACCTGTACGTTGTTTACCCTCCCAGATCTGGGGCATGTGCCGCCGGCCACCTGCGATCGTTTGGGGCAATGACAGAATGGTGGTCTGCCTATGTAAGCAAGGCAGACCATTGTTCTGTCACAGAGGAAGAGAGAGATCTGTGATTCCTAGTAATCAGGAACATCGATCTCTCTCTTTGTCTAGTGTCAGCATCCCCCACACAGTAAGAAAGCACACATAGAGAACACATTTAACCCTTTGATTGCCCCTGATGTTAACTCTGTCCCTGCCAGTGTCATTTATTCAGTGCCAGTGCATTTTTTTTTAGCACTGATCACTATATTGGTGTCACTGGTCCCCAAAAAGTGTCACTTAGTGTCCAATTTATCCGCAGCAATGTCGCAGTCCCACTAAAAATCGCTGATCGCTGCCATTACTAGTAGAAAAAAAAGTCCCTAAATCTATCCCATAGTTTGTGGACTCGATAATTTTTGCACAAACTAATCAATATACGCTAATTGGGATTTGTTTTACCAAAAATATGTAGTAGACTACAAATTGGCCTAAACTGATGAAGAAATTAGATTTTTTACACATTTTTATTGGATATGTTTTATAGCAGAAAGTAAAAAAATAGGATTTTTATAACAGCTTACCTGTAAAATCCTTTTCTTGGAGTACATCAAGGTACACAGAGCCATAGTATTTACTATGTGGGTTATAGGCCACCTTTAGGTGATAGACGCTGGCACACCCTAAGACAGGAAGTCTACTCCCTATATAACCCCTCCCGCTACTGGGAGTACCTCAGTTTTTGTAGCAAAGCAATATACGTGTATTAGAAGAGTGGAGGGACCTCTGTGTCCCGTGATGTACTCCAAGAAAAGGATTTTAGAGGTAAGCTGTTATAAAAATCCTATTTTCTTTATCGTACATCACGGGACACAGAGCCATAGTAATTACTATGTGGGATGTCCCAGAGCAATGCCAACTGAGGGGAGGGAGACACAACAGAATTAGGGCATCATGAGTCTAGAGGACTTATACTGCTGCCTGCAGCACACTACGCCCAAAGGTGATATCCTCATGCCTTTTTACATCCACCTGATAGAATCTGGTAAATGTATGGACTGAAGACCAAGTTGCGGCCTTGCAGATTTGAGCCATTGAAGCTTGGTGAAGCACTGCCCACAAAGCACTAACAGTCCTAGTGGAGTGCGCTTTGATTTGAGAGGGTGGAATCCTCCTCTTCAAAACATAAGCTTAAACAATTACTTGCCAAATCAATTTAAAAATAGTAGATTTCGATGCTGCCTGTCCTTTTCTAGGGCCTTCAGGCAACACAAACAAAACATCCATTTTTCGAATCTGAGCAGTCGCCTTCAAGTAGACTTTGACTGCTCTCACCACATCAAGAGAATGTAGTAATTTCTCTTCCGTAAAACAGGGTTCTAGGAAAAATGAAGGTAGAACAATATCCCGGTTTAGATGAAAACTAGACACTACCTTCAGAGGATTAAGCCTTGCTACCCCCTGAATAAAGCTTTGAACCAAAGAATGCGAAGCAAGTGGTCGTTGAAATAATACCAATAAGGCAGAGACCTTGATAGTACTCAAGGCCAGCTTCATTTCTAACCCCACCTGCAGAAAATCAAGGATTCTACCTATGACATACTTCCTGGGGTGCCCACCCCTGGATCCACACCAGGAGACATATGCCTTCCAGACCCTATAATATATGATTCTGGAGGCCAGCTTTCTTGCATTAATCAAGGTAGATACCACTGGACCTGACAGCCCACGCTTCTTCAGAATGTGGGACCAATAGCCAAACCGTTAAATTTAGCGTTTGTAAGGTAGGATGGAATACCGGACCTTGCGAGAGAAGGTCTGGATGTGGTGGTAGGGTCCATGGGTCCCCTACCGCCATCCTTATGATCTCTGCATACCAAGATCTTCTGGGCCACGCCGGGGCCACAAGAATCATTGATTTCCCTTCCTGCTTGATCCTGCGAAGAAGTCATGGAAGCAGCAGAATAGGAGGGAATGCATAAATCAGTGAGAACTGATTCCACGGGAACACTAAGGCATCTGTTCCGCATGCTAGCGGATCCCTTGTTCTCGACACAAAGTTGTCGATTTTCTTGTTGAACCTGGATGCAAACAGATCTACGTCTGGGATCCACCATCTTTGGCATATTGCCAGGAAGATATCAGGGTGAAGGGACCCTTTTCCCGGGAACAACTGCTGGCGACTCAAGTATTTTCTATTCCTGGAATAAAGACTGCTGATAGGCAAGGTACATTGTTTTCTGCCCAAGTTAAGATATAATTCACCTCTCTCTGGGCCCCCTTGGTGATTGATACAGACCACTGCTGTGGCATTGTTGGATTGGATCCTGACAGGACAATTCTGTAACCTGAACGTCTAGGCCCTCAGGGCCAAACTCGCTGTAGAATGGGCCCGGATCTGTAGAATGTTGATGGGCAAGGTCATTTCTGATCTGGACCATTTCTCTTGGACAGTCGCCTCCTCCAGGACTGCTCCCCAACCAGAAGGGCTGGCATCTGTTGTTACCAACTTCCAGGTAACTGGTAGGAAGGATTTTCCCTTCTGCAGATTATTGGTTATCAGCCACCAGCTGAGGCTCTGGCGCACCCTCAGAGACAGACACATTGGGAAATCTAGAGCTTGGACCTCTTGTTCCAAGTCGATAAAAAACTGTTTTGCAGCAGCCTCGAATGAAACTGAGCATAAGGAATGGCCTTGAATGAAGCCACCATCTTTCCCAACAACCTCATGCAAAGTCAAATAGAAGGATTCTTCTTTGCCTTGACCACCTGAATCAGTTCCTTTATGGCACTGATCTTCACCTGGGGCAAGAATACCCTTTTCTGGGCTGTATCAATGATCAGACCCAAGTATTCTAATCTCTTTAATGGTTTTTAAGGAGGATTTCTCTAGGTTGAGAATCCAACCTAGGTATTCCATGTAGTTGACTGTGGATCATACTTTTGTCTAAGTGGGCTACCGACTGGTCTATAAAAGAAGATTGTCTAGGTAAGCTATAATCGTTATACCTTGGGCCCTTAATCTGGCTACAGGAGGGGCCAGGACCTTTGTAAATACTTGAGGTGCAGTAGCTAGACCGAAAGGCAGAGCTACAAACTGAAAATGAAGATTTTCTACCTCGAAACGTAGATATTTCTGGTGAGCGGGAAATATGGGCACATGGAGGTATGCATCCTTGATGTCTATTGACACCTTGTAGGATGGAGACCACTGATCGGATTGACATGCGAAAAGAGCGGATATTCAGAAACCGGTTTAGATCTTTGAGATCTAGAATGGATCTGACATATCCATTTAGTTTTGGTACCGTGAAAAGGTTTAAATAAAACCACAATCCCTGCTCTTCCATGGGGACCACTGAGATAGAAGATGGTCCAATGCTTGAAAGAGAGAATTCTTTTTGTCTGGACTCTGAGAAAATGAGGAGACGGGGACTTTCGGAACTCTAGTTTGTACCCTAGAGTTATTGAGGAAGTCACCCATCTGTCTCGACACTCTTCCTGCCAGACCCTTTGAGAACTGCAGAAGTCTTTTCCCCACTGGAGCGAGCAGGGGCGCCCCTTCATAAGGAGGTTTTAGTTTTCCTCTTGAACTTGACGGCGGCGGCCGTCGTGATTGCCTTGAGGCAGATGCCCCTGGCACTGGAGAAGGAGCTTGTTTAAATAAAATATGTTTACTCCTCTTCCCAACAGGCAAAAGGGTACTTTTTCCACTAGAACATTTTTGGATGTATTTATCCAAATCATCCCCAAATAGCCGTTCACCGTGAAAAGGAAAACTAGCCAGGAGCTTTTTGCATGGCACTTCGGGTGACCAATTTTTCAACCATAAGATTCTACGCATATGCACCAGCCCAAGCGTAAGGCGCAAGGCTTGAGGAATAGAATCTGTCATGGCCTCTATTGCAAAACATAACACCGCTGTAGCTTGGCTAAATCCTGGGCCTGCTGATCAGGAATAACCTTAAGCACCTGTTTAAACTGGTCTCTCAAGGATTGACATACACCAATTGCTGCCAGCGCAGGTTGAGTCACCAGAGAAAAATTGTTTTTTAATAGGAATTCCAACTTCTTATCCGTTGGATCCCTAAGCATTTGTGCTTTGTCTACCAGACAGGTCAAACTTTTATTCACAGAGGATATAGCAGCGACAATTGCTCGTACTTCTTAGTGAATTTTTCCTCCAAAGGATAAAGTGTTAAAAACTTATTAGGAGGAAAAAAATGCTAATCTGGGTGATCCCACTCAAAATACATAAGCTTTTCCAGCAATGAATGGACAGAAAAGGCATGCGCAGCTTGAGGAGGCTTTAGCGAACCCAAACAAAAAGTGGGCTTATCAACCGACTCAGTGAAGAGTGGCATAAATGTGGAGCGGACAAATTCAGTAAGAAATTGCACCATCAATCTTTCAGATTGTGAAGCTGATCCCCCCGCATTTGACCCCTCAGAAGAGGAGTCATCAGCCTCTTCACGGTCCCTTAGGGAAATTTATCTTCTCCCGCCCCCAGTTCCTCAGTTGGAGGGTCCTGGGTAATGGAAGGGGACCTGTCGCATCTTGTCCTACTTTGGGAGGATGTGATTAAAGCCACTAACCTTTCTTCCAATCCTATCATGGCTGAGGAAAAACCCTCTTCAATAATATAGACAGGGGCTGCAGTGTTGAAAACAGTTGCAACATTTGATGGCCCTGATGGCTCACTCTGACCGGCTACCCCAGAACTCTCAGGGGACGATGTCATCTAGAGATGAGTCTAGGCTTTTTAGAGTTTGAAGGAGTCCCATTTGAGCCCTTTTTTGGGGTGTTTCTACCACCCCTTCTGACCATAGCCCGATGCACAAATGCAGAGGTACTACCAGAAGAAATCGCATCCACTGCTTGAGCAAATAGTCCAGCAACTGCCGCTGCTATTAATGCTCAGCCTGATGCTTCAGTAAATGTGCCAAGGGAATGCCTGTGTCACCACTTACATGGCCCCTTTTTTGCTTTTGTGTCAGCAAAAATAGAGCTTTTTAAAAGTACTCCCACACTGGACGTTGCCGCACGCCAATGCCACACTAAGCCACGCCCACTCCGTATTCCCACCGTGCCCCCCTCCTTTCAAAAAAGAGCATTTTTCCGCAATAGCACGGGCCTCCGATCCGACGGGATCGTCGTGTGTGTGTGTGTGGGGGGGGGGGCGGCGAGGAGGAGAGCTGTGACAAACCGCCGTGCAGAGGCGGTGGAGAACGGATCATTCTGGCTTCTCCCTCTATACAGGGAGAGGGTGAGAGCTTTTGTCCAGGTGGGGGGTGTTTTTAGAAAAAAATCCCCCCCAACATCTTACCCATAGGTGTGCGCAGCCTATTGCATTAGGGTGTGCACCCCAAAGCTCAAACACACATGTCTTTCTCTGCAGCCTCAGCTGAACATGGCAGTGAATGAATGGGAAGTGCTCTGTGCTAAGTGGCTTCCTTTTCATTCACAAACTGAAGCATAGTAAAAATGTTTACTATGCTTCAGCTACGAATGGACACAGTGAGCGAGTGTGTTCACTGTGCTCATTTAGAAAAGGAAGGGGCTGGTAAATTACATATTTACTAGCCCCTTTCCCCGCTCTCCATCCTGAGACATCCCCCACAGCAGCCAGGGGGAGAGGAGAGAAGCTAGAAGCACTGTGGGGCGGGGGGGGGGGGAACAAGAGGGGAGGAAGCCCAGGCAGTAGGGGGGAATTGTCATCAGCTTCCAGGTTTTTTTTTGTCAAAGCTTAATTGAACCAAAGTTGGTAGCTGATTAGCTACCATGTAGAGTTGCACCAGATTTTGCACTCTCTGGTTTTAGTAAATCGACCCTTTAGTGATTAGGGTGTGCCCAGGCACACCTGGCACACCCCCAGGGCACGATGATGATCTATGATCTTACCAGAGGCCTGGGACTGCTAGCCAGAGAGAAGACTGCAGCTTCTGCTGACACAACGTTATCTGAGGAAAGCATGACAAAGTACATGCTCTATACAGCCCCCAGTGGTGACTTTTAGGCATGACAACATTTACATTTTAAAGGAGACAATTCATAAGAAAATTTCAAATTCCTTAGAAATCTCCACTTACCTTTCCCACTGCAGTGATTCTGTGGTAAAACCAACAGACCCTATCTTCACCCCTCACGGTGGGCTCCGTTAAAAAACCTTCAGGAATCAGGGCCATTTTCTATCGGGGGATCCACACTCCTGGGGTTGTATAGAGCACGTACCTTGTCATGCTTTCCTTAGATCGCTCGGTGTCAGCAGAAGCTGCAGACTTCATTCCGGCTAGCAGTCCCAGGCCTCCGGTAAGATGTTGAGGGGGGATTTTTTACTAAAAACACCCCCCCACCTGGCCTAAAGCTCTCCCCCTCTCCCTGGATAGGGGGAAGCCAGAACGATCGGCGGATGCCGCTCCATTCTCCACTGCCTCTGCACAGCAGTTTATCACCAGCTCTCCTCCTCACCACCCCCCCCACACACACACGCTGATCCCGTCGGATAAATTGATGAAGAAATTTGATTTTTTTTACATATTTTTATTCAATATGTTTTATAGCAGGAAGTAAAAAATATTGTTTTTTTTTTTCAAAATTGTTGCTCTTTTTTGTGTATAGCGCAAAATATAAAATACCACCAAAAAAAAAGCTCTATTTATGGGAAAAAAAGGACATCAATTTTGTTTGGGTACAACGTCGCACTACCGCGCAATTGACAGTTAGTGTAACGCAGTGCTGTATTGCAAAAAATGGCCTGGTCATTAAGGGGGTAAATCCTTCCGGGGCTAAAGTGGTTAATCAAGGATCCATTCAAACCAGAACATAGGGTGCAGCAATGTACATGTTCTCTTGTGTTGAGGTTCATTGTGTACACTTCAAAGCATGAAAAGCAGGTCCTGCTGCATTTATTTGCACCACACATTATAATGCAACAAGCAGGCACTGTGGCATGGTTGCAGTGGTGAGAGATGAGTTTTAATGATTTTAATAAATACATAACTGCATATAACTGCGTTAGTCATGACTGTCTGGGGTTCAGATTTAATACCATCAGCAAAGATATATTTCAGAAACAACCCAATAAAGGCAAAATGTTAAGGAAGAGAAGAGATTCTCTTCTCATGACTGTACTACCTGGCTCAGAATGACAAATACTGTTGTTTAGACTGGAACTAGAAAATCACATATTTACTAGACTTCACTGAAGCAAATAATAACAGCATGTGAAAGTGGCTGTTAATCTCTGAAATGAAACACGAATAAAGCATATCCTTCTATATTGTGTACCTGCCTGGATCCAAAGTATCTAGTGTGATTTCTGTCTGCTGCGTCATTCCTCTACTGTCTGCATGAGTTACTTCTGACAGTCTACCAGACAAGCTCAGGAGACAGCTATGGCCCATCCCCAGCACACATTATGATTGACAGCCTCAGCGGTGCATTTTCCCCCATGAGACTGCGTGTGTGTGTGTGTGTGTGTGGGGGGGGGGGGGGGGGGGTCAGTGTTGCTAACCATCAGTATTTTTACTGGCAGCCAGTAAAAAGTGGGCACTTTTCTGCTGCCAGTAAATGCCAGTGGCAGGAAAAGATTGCCAGTAAAAAATATCGCTATTATACTTGGCCGAGACAATCCGAGTGTCTGCTACAGTATGTTCAGGCGGTGCAGGCAGGGGATGGGTCTGAGTGTGTCGTGTGAAGTCATAGTGCAAGGGAGCAGAGCGTCTGGATCCTCGTGTGTGGGTCTGTGGGACGGGAGGAGAGCAAGCAGGGAGTGGACTGAAGGGACCACCTGGCGTGGCAAGAGACGGTCACTGTGATTCAGGAAGGGAGGTGTCATGTCGGTGAGGTGTCATCATCAATTGTGCTGCTGCACACTGCTGTCAGTGTCACTCTAATGCCGCATACACACGATCGGACATTCCGACAACGAAATCCTGGGATTTATTTCCGACGGATGTTGGCTCAAACTTGTCTTACATACACACGGCCGCACAAATGTTGTCAGAAATTGCGATCGTCAAGAACACGCTGATGTACAACATGTACGACGGCACTATAAAGAGGAAGTTCAATAGCCAGTGTGCCACCCTTTGGGCTCCTTCTGCTAATCTCGTGTTTATCTTGTGTTAGTAGAAGCTTGGTGAGAGACGATTCGCGATTTTCAGCCTGGTGCTTTTCAGTTCGTTACTGCTCTTCAGTTTGTGCTTGTGGGTTCGTATCTGGTTTTCAGTGCATGTAGTCAGTTCGCATCTGGTTTTCAGTGCGTATTTTTATATTACGTATTTGATTCTCAGTGCGTTCTTGTCCTCTCGTTTCTGAATTTCAGATGGCTCTTCTCAGGCCTTTCTGATTTTCAGTGAATTCTGTTAGTTTGTTCTGACCAGCCGACCGTTTTTAAGCCATGTTGCAGGTAGGTACTCATTGTAGAGTTCGTGCTATGCAGGGGCTTGGTGTTGGGGTTCTTACTTTGACCCAAGCCCAGTCAATGAACAGGGAGAGGAGGAGTTCATGGACGAAGAATTGGTTGCTCCAGCGTGACCAATTCTCGCACATGCCTTTGTTACGGGAGATCCGTGAGAATAATCCTGATGATTTCAGGAATTATCTCCAGATGATAAACCCCGTTTTTCACCGTCTGTTGGCTTTGCTGTCCCCTTATATTACGAAGCAGGACACCTGCCATCACTCCCGAGCAGAGGCTAGTGGTCACCTTGCCGTACTTGGTGATGGGGAGAAGTCTGCAGGACATCAAGTTCTCGACATGCATCTCCCCCCAGGCTCTGGGAATCATTATTCCAGAGACCTGTTCTGCCATCATTCAGGTCCTGCAGAAGGACTATATTAGGGTAAGTTTTATCCTTTAACATAACATTATATGTATTTAAATAAATGTATTTTTTAAATAAATTTGTATTTTAAACTGAAAAATATTTTCTTTAATTTACTGCTTGTGTTTCTTTTAGCTGTCTCCTAAGCTATCCAATGGACTTTTTTTTTTGGCCATTTTCTTCAATAGTGCAAACGTAATTTCTTGGATACATGAGGAGACAATTTCTTCTTCAGCTAACTATTATATTGTGGTTCTGCTACACACACACCTTGTTTTTGTTGTTAATGTATGTAATGCATTAATAATAATAATATTGATCATTTTCAACATCCTGAATTAATTTTTTGGAGTGACGAAAATGGCCTGATTGATGCAAATTATAAAGCACTGTGGGTGTTATTTACTAAAGGAAAATCCACTTTGCACTACAAGTGCACTGCAAAAGTGCACTTGAAAGTGCACTGAAACTGCACTGAAAGTGTACTTGTAGTACAAAGTGGATTTGCCTTTAAGAAATAACCCCCATTGTCACTGTAAACACCAACTTAAGCCAAAAACTGCTATTGAGCATCAAAAGAAGAAGCCACACATTGTTGATTAGAAATTTTTTTACTCTGTGCACATTCACATGTGCGTTTAAAAGGGTTTTTGAGCAAACCAACATTTTTTTTGAATAAAATTTTTCTTGGACATAGAAATACCCTTTTTGTAGTAAACAGGCATGTTTTTAAAAACATAAAACGATACACAACTCAGGAACTTACAAAGTTCAACTTTGATAAATTGAAGGCGATATCAGACATTAGTATGTTCAAACGGTGTTGATCTTGCTTTCATCAGATGGGGAGATCTCACCCCCTGTAAAAGCCAAATTTTGAAGATGCACACAAATTGGGAGTCAAAATTGGGATTTAGCCTCCTGATCCCATGCCTAATGTCAACATGTGCTAGCTCCCATCATGGGGGATCAATGGATGTGTTTCGGGGGTGCAACCCCTTCCTCTCACCTACTTTAGTTGCGAGGAAGGGGTTGCACCCACAAAACGTGTACTTTGATATCCCGTGATGGCAGATATCACATGTTGGCACACTGTGTGCATCTTCAAAATTTGGCTTTCAACATTTTTTAGAAAAGTTATAATAAAAAAAAAGTCAAAAATTTGGGTGTGTTTTATATTCTGCCTAAAACATTAATGATGTTTTTGAGTCTTTTTTCCCACATCATTGATGTCTTCCTTGATCTTCTGTAAATCCCGATTGCACACCATGATCTCCCCAATGAGGACGTGTGCACTTGCACTTGTGAAATGAGATTCTTCTTCCACAACATACACATCACCTAAAAGAAAAAAACACACCATGTATTATAAATGTGCAGTCATACATCTATTACCTGAAGCTGTGGTCTCAGACACTCACCTGTTGTGGTCACTATTTTACCCACTTCATAAACCTCTCCTTCTTCCACATCCTGAGGTTGTGGTTTTTAGGATATCCCCTTCTTTAGGAGGTTGTGGGTCCCTGGTGTCCTCTGATGTCCCGATTCTTTTCTCCCCTATGTGAATAAAAAATTGGTATACTTAGCTCACAGATATTTGAGGCAAGAAATAGGAATATGAAACATTGCTTGGAAGTGTCATACAATTGTCTGTTTTGGCAGAGTTCCAAGCTGAAGACATGATTTTTCCCCTTTTTTTTTTACCTTTTTGGGTAAAGTTTCACACATTGAGACACCCCTAGTATCCACTGGAGCACCTGTGTGGGACACCCTAAAAAGTTTGTTCTGGTGTCCCACACTAGTGCTCCTGAGTCCAGATGTGTAAACAGCTGCTGAGAGTCCTCTCCTTACACTGAATCAAGCTTGCATTTCATTCTAGTTACAAACCCATCTAGACAAGAGTGTCCTAAACTTCTTTTAATCCAAATAGGCATGAACAAATGTAGTTAACCTGCATCTGCCAAAAACATTGTATTAGTGGGCGAACGAACGATATTTACTATGAACAATTTACTGTGCCCACGAACCTGAAACTTGCCATTTTAAACTGTACAACAGTAAAGAAAAGCACATGAAGCAGCACAAACGTAATAAGAATAATAGGAACACACGACAAATACTTACTTTTTTTGCAGCACTCTCTTGATTCTTCTGTACTGATCCTGCTCCCTTAATTTGAGGTCTGACCATCGTTTTCCTCAGTTGATCCTTGGATCGCCGTACCCCAAAATTCTTCTGCAGACTTTTCACAACTTTAGTCATGATCTTGGCCTTTCTGACATTTGGGTTTGGGTAAGGTCCATGCTTCCCCTCATAGTCGGCCCTCTTCAAGATGTCCACCATCTCCACCATCTCTACAAAAGACATATTAGAAGCCTTAAATCTCCTTCGGATCGGGACGTTCATAGCTCCGGGCTTTCGTCATTGCTGCTGTCTTCATGCACTTGTTCTTTCTCCACCATGTGCTCTCCCACTGTGCCGAAAGAGAAGGGGTGGGGAATATACTATAAAGAAGGTCAGGGGCGAGTTTCACACATGCGCAGTGTATATAAAGCGTAACACGCGTGTGTCGTATTTAAGATCTGTGAGCGAAGGACGGAGTAGCGGAAGTGCCGATCGTTCTAACGAAGGTACAATTTTAACTTGGGGCATCAGTGGCCTATACTGCTTATAGATTGAGGCCTATATTGGGACAAGATTATGCGAGTTTAGCCTGACATTAGGGTTTGTCTTGTGTTGTGTCTTGCAGATAAAATGAATAGATTCAACAATCATGATTTCCTCCCCCAATTCATTGATTTGTACAGAGAGCTGCCCTGTCCGTGGCAGACAAAACACCCCTTTTATACAAATCGTCTAAAGAGGAAGGCAGCACTGGATAAATTACTGGTATTTGTGAAGCCGCAGATCCCCACAGCAGACATCAACTATTTGAACTGCAAAATTGGTGGCCTGAGGAGAACATATAATAGGGAGCGCAAGAAGGTCCAGGATTCCCAGAGATCAGGAGCAGCAGCAGATGATATTTATGTCCCCAGGCTGTGGTACTATGACAGACTGCGATTTCTGTCAGACCAGACTGAAATCAGGCCATCACTTTTAACCCTTCCTTCCACTCTTCCTTCCACCTCAGCTGAGGCTTCTGACATCCAACCTTGGCCTTCCACCCAGGAAGAAGATGTGGAGGAGCCCAGCATCAGTCAGGTATAGCATTGTTCAACATATTTCTCAAAATTGTGTGTGATTGATGAACAATAAACTAAAACCATGTCCCTTTTTCATACACAGGAAATCCTCAGCCAGGAGGAGGCTGTAGAAAGTGGCAGCCAGGAGGTGGCAGGGGAAAATGGCAGCCAGGAGGTGGCGGGGTAAGTGGCAGCTAGGAGGTGGCCAGGCCCAGTAGCCTGACCGAATCCCAAGTCCCTCCCCTCCGCCTTCAACAAAAAAGGCCCAGGAAGGAGAGGAGCATGGAGGAGTCAGCACTTGGGTTAATTCAGCAGGCTTATGCGGCCATCAGAACCACCCCCAGTCTTTTTGAGGCCTATGCCTGCATGGCTGCCAACAAGATGCAGGAAATGGAGGTGGGCCAACGCCTCTTTTGTGAGGATGTGATATATATGGCCCTAAATAAGGGATTGAGGGGTGAACTCACAAGCAAAACCCACCTGTGTGAGTTGGACAATCCTCCTCCTCCACCTCCTCCACCTCCTGCTAGACATGTGCACACTGAAATATTTCGTTTCGGAATTTCGTTTTCGTCCGAAAAATAAATTTATTTAGTTACTCCCGAAATTCGTTTTTATTTATTTCGTTTTTCGTTAAAAATTGCATTCGTCCGAAAATCCAAATAAGGTCAACCCACCCTAGCCGAGCTGCAATCCAGCAGTCCAAAAAGGTACCATATCCCACTTGTGGCTACACAACAGCAGACTCACATCATAAATAGTACCTCGGGTCCGGCAACCTCTTCCAACTGTCCCCCTCACCTGTGACTGAGATGGAATAGCTGCGAATGTGCTGTCCTGCTTTTATAAACAGCACTCTGTCTTTATAAATAACCCGCCCGAGCTTCCATTCTCGAAGGATGTCCTTAAAGCAGACCCAGACCTCACTCATTGGTACCCGCTGTCTTTTTGGGATATGCAGGTAGTCCCAGATCATGTCATTCTCCCACTGCTCCCGGGAGTTTTCAACAACCTCCATGACATGATCCAGAACATAGGGGTAGTCCAGGCCCCACTCCCGAGCAACCCTCTGCTGTACCTCCCTCTGGAACCGGGATAGTTTAGGCAATTCTTTGGGCCTTCCTCGGCCAGGCAAAACACAGGAGTCAGGGGCCCTGCTGACCTATTGTCGGTACATAGATATTCCTTCAGAAGAAACACTTGGCGAACTAGTGATAAGTCTGTGAGGTTGGACTAGGGGTTGTGCTGGGCACAGTAGTTCCTCTATTGCCTTTGTTGAAGATCCAGGGAATGGAAAATAACCTAGGACCCATGGCTCCTCATCACTAAATGAGCCTTCCTCTGGGGAGGACCACTCAAATAGATTCTCCACAGATCCATATTTGTCCAGCATTTGGGGAGAACCCCAGTCCACAGCCCAGCCCTTGCTTACCCTGTCCAGCTCACCCGAGGGATCCCCCTTCTACAACCTAGGCTCCTTCCGAACAGGCGCCGCAAAGAACTTACTTGAGGCAGGCTCCTCAGGGGTGTCTTCCGGAGTTTGCCCACTGACGCTGGCATCTTCCGGGCCCCTGGCCAGGCCACGGGCCTCCTCAACATTTCCTTTGGCCTTGGCCTCTGAGAGCTCCAAAACAAATGAGTGAGACGAGAGCTCCTTCACCGCAGGGGTGGGTGATGCACGGCCCTCTCCGGCCTTCCGGGTGACCTGGGTCTGCGGCAAACAAAGTCCGGTTATCAAGCTGGTGGAGTAATACCGGACCCCTTTCTGTACTGGTCCCAGACGAGTCAATTGATCTCCGCAGTGTCCACACCGGGTCCATAGGCTGACTCCAGCTGTAGGTCTGTGACATCCCCGACAGAGCATACATAACCGCTCCACACCTGAGATCACTCCCAAGGCCAATCCTCCAATCGGATGCCGGTATCGATCAACACCCGATCCTGCATATCAGGCGACCACTGCATAGTGGGTGTGCTCTGAACACCTTCCGCCATCTTCCTCCGCCTCGTGTATGGTGTGCAGCACGCTGAACACTTTCCGCTGGGGTGTAGCTCCACCCTCCACTTGTTGGTTCAGCGTGTGAGGAACTGTAACCATACATTTTCAAAGTGCACCAGGGCAACCCCTAGCGGGAGACACTGTTGAATTGCAGGCTAACTTGGCAGCAGTCACCAATGACACAGGAAAGTGTCTCCATTGCGATGTCCTACCGTAAGGGACTGACACGTGCAGATACCCCCGATACCCCCTTGTGTCCATGTTACTAAGGGCAACAGTAGACATCCACAATCTCACTCCCCACTCTCAACAGTGCAGGACAATGAAGCTGTTTGCAAACAGTGGATGATGCCTGCATGTGCAAAGCGTTAGACATATTTGTAATCCATTGGGCGCGATCACCCACCATGGTTGCCACAGACGACAGCACATGGTTACAGTCACTGATTAGCAAGATTTGTTACTGTTGTGAGTGTCCATTGGTACAACTGGGTGCAGGAGGCAACGGCACTTGGCAACAAGCTTGGTTTGGTTGCTATGGGCAATTACCTGAAACAAAGTCACTTTTAAAAGCAAACACACAGTCCTTTTTTTCCGATGCATCCCAAACTTGGCAAAACAGGCAAAGTCTCCCCCGGCTGTTGGGGGTTGCTAGAAGTAACGGCCAGCAGGTTAACTTTGAAGGCAGATCTCGGTGGGACCTCCAAATGTAGCGGTATATTCACCACTTGGTTACTTAGCAATCCGCCACTCACCCTGCTGCCAGACCCCCAACTATCAGTGAAGACAATGGACAGTCATTTGCACAGCTTTGTTACGTTTATTGCAGGATACAACTTGAATTGGGGAAAGGACGATATGAGATGCCCATAGCATTTAGCACATTATCAGAGATTAAAAGTGGCCAACCAGGGACACTCACATGAGTACAGACAAATAGGCTGAGCACCCCACATGAATATTATACGAAAACCCCCTAACAGGGCTTTAAAGCAGCCAATGAATGCAATGTAGATGGTCAAAAAAATAATTTTATTGGTACAAAAAGTAGTGTAAAACAGATGAGTTCTGACCTATAAAGTCAGGACATGAACTGGAGTACAATATTAAAATCACAACGGACAGTGCCCGTAATTGGGAACAGTGTACAATACAGTGTATTTAGGACAACAGATCATAGGTATTAGAATCCTGACGCGTTTCGACCCTCACTGGGTCTTCTTCAGGGGATAGTTGTCAACTGTAGGGATGTAAGCATGTATCAAACACAGCATAAAACTCAACAATCGTAGACCTATGTATGTACAACACAGCATATCTGCATAAATTGCATAATTACCCGTCACGGAGTTCCCGATGTTTCAGGATGTTCGTGATGAGAAGAATGTGGTCCCTCCTATGTCCTTTGCCTCCGCAATACCAGGCCAGCTCCCCAGAGAGCGGGTAATAGGCCAGACATGCCTTGCAAGGGATCACGCATATACTGACCCCCACAGGGGGGAAAGGTGAAAGCAGACAGCGGCTGGCACACAATGCACCAAAGATGGAGTAACTGTGATGCTGGAATCAGATTAAAAGCAAGGAAACATTAGTTCCCCCAGAAAGAAGGTAATTCCCCTAGTTAAGGGCGATTTACTCGTATTAGAATATAGGTCCGTGGGTATGCAGGGAACAAAAGGTGCAACAAGAGGAGGAAGAGAGGAGGAAAAAGGGGAAGGGAGGGGAGAAAACAAAACAAAACAAAAAACAACAAAACAAAACAAACAAAAAAAAAACAAAAAAGAAAAAAGGGGAGGGAAGGGGGGAAGGAAATATAGAAAGGTGGGGGGGGGAGAGGAAAGTGGAGGGAACAAACACAAAAGAAAGCAGTGAAAGTCAAAGGGTGAAAAAGGTGAGTATGTGACTAGCAAGAGCGAACAACAAACAGCAAACACCCTGCTGCCCATTTAGGACCATACAGCGGTAGAGGTATTGGAGTAATAGTACTAGCCGTACACCAGTGAAAGGGACCAAAGTGCAAGGTGGGGAAGACCAGCCAGAGCTGGAGGAAAAAATGGGAATGGGGATGATGCAGTAGTGAGAATATGGGAAGAAGTGGCTGGGAATAAAAGAAAGGAAGAGAGGGAAGACTCATGTGTGTGAAAAAGACCCAGCGATAACACAACAATCCACAAGACAAAACCAAACAATGCGTGATACATAAACACAAGGAATAAAAAAGTGCATGTGGTGACGGCAGTGCTTATTACCCAATAAAAAGGACTGGAATGGCTTGAATCAGATTGCCCAGGGTTCTGGAAGGTTAAAATGTTATAGTCAGACGTCACTGGATAGAAGGAATAATAAAGGAGGAATACTAAGGAGCCGTGGTATGAACCACACATAGATGGAAGCAGTTAGGACGTTTTAGATGTACTCACCAATGACTCAGACCGGTAACTGTGTACAAGGTATCACCAAGTCAGGAGAGAGTCAATGAGCCTCCCCTGGAACTTGGTGCATTAAAAGGAAGTTAATTAACTAAACCCCATCAGGTGCGGGTGCTCATTCACTTCCCTCCCTCCTCCCCCTTCATTGGGGGAAAGAGCAGCACAGCAGTGCGCTCACTGCGCGACCCCCCCCGGCGTTCCGGAGGAGAATAGACTCTCGGGTCCCCTGTCGCTTCCACCGCAACTGCGCAGGCGCCGTGACGTCACGCGCACGAGGTCCAGAAGGGATCCGGGATGCCGCTGGCAGACAAGAAGCGCCCAATCCCAGGTGCTGCCACCTGGTGGGTGCATCAAGGAGATGCAGGGCCCAAGCGTCACCCCTCTTGTCCTGCCAGGAAGGCATGAATGGTACAGTCCCACCCCCTAAATGGAGTGCACAGCCGATCAGGGGGAGACAACCAAATACACAGGAAGAGGCAAGAAGATGATTATACATATTGTCAAGTGATATTAAGAGAATATAACCACACTTGCCATCGTCAGACGCTGACTAGGCATTGTGCATAAAGTATACGGGATCCTTTGTTGACCATAATATATACATCATACTGTACAATATCACTGTCACCTTACAGATGGTTCTATGGCTCTAGTAGCATCATCCGTTATATTATCAA
The DNA here is from genome assembly GCA_037952925.1 of Lithobates clamitans. Lineage (NCBI taxonomy): Eukaryota > Metazoa > Chordata > Amphibia > Anura > Ranidae > Lithobates > Lithobates clamitans. The sequence goes on along the minus strand of JBBGZY010001579.1, from coordinate 286,197 downwards.
GATGAAGTAACGAATCATACAAAGTAAAAATACATAATGACAAGATATACATAATGTAAAAGTAAAGTAGAAGAAACTGTGAACTGTTTGTCCAAGGCTATGTCCCTCTGAGGTTAGGAGATTTCGAGAAACAGGAACCTACTTCTATACATTGTGCTTTAGGCAGAAAACTACATCACACAATTGTGAGTGTTGCAAGTGATCATAATCGGGTTACTAAACGCTGGGAAACCCAGGCAGGGGTGGACCATAAGATGGAAATTGTGGTTTTACTTATTTTAAGAAGCTATCCCCAGGGCTAGAAAAGGGGGGTTATGATGGTAATATAGTCCCTGGCACGCCTCCGGGGAATGTTGCAGAAAGTACAGGGTTAAGAATCTTCTCCAATACACTCACTGTGTCCTGCCAGAGGAAAACCCCTGCAGGAAAGGAGCGAACGAGATAGATTCATTAAGGCCTGGTGGAGAGGTGGCCTGTAATCGGAATATCCATCTCTGCACTTTTTGTAGCAGAGACTTATTCCAATCGCCACCTCTGGTTGTGATATGCATCCTACAAAGGGCCACAAAAGTGACTCTTGGAACCCTGTAGTTGTGTGTGGAAATGATATGCCTCCCAATGGGGAGATATGGGTTCCCCACCTGCATGCTGTATACATGTTGGGAAATACGTTTCCAAAATTCCTGCCTGGTTTTCCCCACATAGTAAGCACCATATTCACATTCCATAAGATATACTATTCCGCGTGTGTGGAAATACACAAATTGTGTAGGTGTAAATGTGTTTCCGTTGGGAAGGACAAAAGTTTTATCTTTTTTGATAAATGAACAGTAGGAGCAATGTCCACAGGGGAAGGAGCCAGTTATGGAGCAGTGTTTCAGTCTCCTATTCTCATTGGTGTATTCACTCCAGACGAGCTTGTCGTGTAGTGACATAGCTCTTTTGTATGTTATAGTGGGTTGTTTTTGGACAAACTCATGCAATTTGGGGTCATCCGTGAGGATGCTCCAATGACGCTTTATGATTTTTTTGATAGCTGTATGTTGTCGAGAGTAACGCATGATAATCCGGGTGAGATTACACTCAGGGCTCTTGGGGGGCTTGGATCTAAATAGCCGATGAAATCTAGATTGTCCTATGGCTTGGTTATACGCTTTTTTAAGGCAGGATCGGCTGTATCTCCTTGCTAGCAATCGACTCTGAAGCCCCTCGGCTTCTCTTTTGAAAAGGGCATCATTCGAACAATTGCGGCGAAGGCGCAAATATTATCCGTAGGGGATTGAGTTCTTGAGTGGTGTCGGGTGAAAACTGTCCGAGTGGAGGACCGTATTGCCAGCAGTTGTCTTTCGGAACAGAGTGCTGGATAGCTTTCTTTCAGCAGTGACAGAAATGGAGACATCTAAAAAGGTGACGCTGTAGAGATCCTGGGTCATCGTGAATCTCAAGTTGCGATCATTCACATTGATCCGATTAAAGAATTCGACTAGTTTGGTCTCGGGTCCCTCCCAGACAACGAAAACGTCGTCGATATACCTCAGCCATTTGGTTATATGGCTCGTGTATACGACAAGGCCCTCGTCCTCCAGGAGAGACTTCTCCCATTCCCCCAGGTACAGGTTGTAGTCACATACTCACCTCTTTCACCCTTTGACTTTCACTGCTTCCTTTTGTGTTTGTTTCCTCCACTTTCCTCTCTTTCTCCCCCCCCTCCACCTTTCTATTTTCCCTTCCCTCCCCTTTTTTCTTTTTTGTTTTGTTTTGTTTTGTTTGTTTTGTTTTGTTGTTTTTTGTTTTGCTTTGTTTTCTCCCCTCCCTTCCCCTTTTTCCTCCTCTCTTCCTCCTCTTGTTGCACCTTTTGTTCCCTGCATACCCACGGACCTATATTCTAATACGAGTAAATCGCCCTTAACTAGGGGAATTACCTTCTTTCTGGGGGAACTAATGTTTCCTTGCTTTTAATCTGATTCCAGCATCACCGTTACTCCATCTTGGGTGCATTGTGTGCCATCCGCTGTATATGCGTGATCCCTTGCAAGGCATGTCTGGCCTATTACCCGCTCTCTGGGGAGCTCGCCTGGTATTGGGGAGGCAAAGAACATATGAGGGACCACATTCTTCTCATCACGAACATCCTGAAACATCGGGAACTATGTGACGGGTAATTATGCAATTTATGCAGATATGCTGTGTTGTACATACATAGATCTACTATTGTTGAGTTTTATCCTGTGTTTGATACATGCTTACATCCCTACAGTTGACAACTATCCTCTGAAGAAGACCCAGTGAAGGTCGAAATGCGTCAGGATTCCAATACCTATGATCTTGTTGTCCTAAATACACTGTATTGTACACTGTTCCCAATTACGGGCACTGTCCGTTGTGATTTTAATATTGTACTCCAGTTCATGTCCTGACTTTATAGGTCAGAACTCATCTGTTTTACACTACTTTTTGTACCAATAAAATTATTTTTTTGACCATCTACATTGCATTCATTGGCTGCTTTAAAGCCCCATTAGGGGGTTTTCGTATAATTTTCATTATCAGAGATCGTGGCCTTGCAAACTGGATGCACTCTTTGTGCCAACAGTATCCTTCCTTTGAATAACTTTTCTGCAGACTGTTACTCTTTCTTTACCTGTACAAATCCTTTGCTGCAAAACTACTGACATTCTATTTCTCCACTTCCACTGGGACAAGAAAGAATCACTCTGAATAATTCCTCCTTGCAGACCATAATGGTAGTGTCTATGCGAATCAAAGAGCCAGAAGCATACACAGCCTCTCCCCAATGACCCAAAGAATCAGACAGCCACACAATCTTTTGGAAGGTATTACCATTATGCTAACCAGACCAGAGATGCACTGTACCTCCCCACGGTGGCCTGACACATGATAATGGGCGGACTTCTGCTTTCAGCCAGTCCATGACTATCAATGCTGCGTTCCCAGGCCACAGCATTCTGCACTGACCTTTCTTTAAGAGTATAATAGTTCTATAATAGTATATTATATAATATATAACTATAATAGTCACAGAATGCTGCTCTAATCTCCTCTGCTTGACTGCTACTTCTTCCATTCTGATCTTCTCCAGCATGCAAGTCCTGTGTTCCCCGGTCACAGCAGCTTGATACTTCTTAGAAATGAAGATCTTTATCTAGGACTCCCTCCTAACGGTTCCTCCATCCCTCCTTCGCGCTCGGCGCATCCCCACGTGGGGACGCCCAGAACAGCAACTCAATACTCCATTCTGTCTGTTCCTGCTCTCCAGAACTCCTCCCTGGCAGCATGTGACCTCAGCTTATATGGGAGGCCCTGCCCCTGCCAATACCAAAGGGTAATTGGTCAGCGCTCCTCACATGAGCTGCCTGCCTCTCAAACCTCGGCTCCAACCCCTCTTCCAGAACAATCCTTCTGAAAGCAGGGGAGGCACCTCTGAGTCAGAGCACAGTTGGCCACACCTACCACTGCACTGAACACTCCCAGTCCCAAATCAAAATAACTAGGTCCAGCCTAACGCACAGGCCTGGCTGAATTTACCTGTACTTGGACCCTGGACTATAGAAAAAAACTATTCTAGCACCTACCTTCTGGTAGAGGGTGCTACATACAGTTTAAAATGGCAACTTTCATGTTCATGGGCACAGTAATCGGTCGTAGGAAACATTGTTCGTTTGCCCACTTATAAGATGTTTTTGGCAGATACAGGTTAACTACGTTTGTTCAGGCCTATTTGTATTAAAAGAAGTTTGTTGTCTAGATGGGTTTGTAACTAGAATGAAATGTAAACTTGATTCAGTGTAAATGAGAGGACACTCAGCAGCTGTTTACACATCTGGACGCAGGAGCACTAGTGTGGGACACCAGAGCAAGCTTTTTAGGGTGTCCCACACAGGTGCTCCAGTGGATACTAGGGGTGTCTCCATGTGTGAAAATTGTACAAAACAGGTAAGTATTTCAGCTTTAGAACGGAACTAAAAATTTCTTCAGCTTGGAGCTCTGCCAAAACAGACAATTGTACGACACTTTCAAGCAATGTTTCATATTCCTATTTCTGCCCTCAAATATCTGTGTGCTAAGTATACCTTTTTTTTATTCACATAGGGGAGAAAAGACTCGGGACATCTGAGGACACGAGGGACCCCCCACCTCCTAAAGAAAGGAAACTCCCCACACCACAAGCAGAGGATAAGGAGGGAGAGGTTTATGAAGTGGCCAAAATAGTCACCACAACAGGTGAGTGTCTGAGACCACAGCTTCAGGTAATAGATGTATGCTGCATATTTATAATACATGGTGTTTTATTTATTTATTTTTAGGTGATGTGGATGTTGTAGAAGAAGAATCTCATTTCACAAGTGAAAGTGCCCAGATCGTCATTGGGGAGATAATGGGGTGCAATCGTGTTTTAGAAAATATAAAGTAAAACATCAATGATGTTGAAAATGAAGAACATCATTGATGTTTAAGGCAGAATATAAAGCACACAAAAGTTGTAACGTTTTATATTGTATTTTTGCTTTGAAAAACAAGTTTTAAAGTATTTTAAAAGCTAAATTTTGCACACGGTGTGTCAACATGTGCTATCTGCCATCACGGGATATCAATGTACACGTTTTGTGGGTGCAACCCCTTCCTCGCAACTCAAGTAGGTGAGAGGAGGGGGTTGCACTCCCAAAACACGTCCATTGATCCCCCATGGTGGGAGCTAGCACATGTTGACATTAGGCATGGGAACAGGAGGGAAATTCCCAGTTTGAATCCCAATTTGTGTGCATCTTCAAAATTTGGCTTTTACAGGGGTGACATCACCCCATCTGATGAAGGCAAGATCAACACAGTTTGGACATACTAATGTCTAATATTGCCTTCACTTTATCAAAGTTGAACTTTGTAAGTTCCTGAGTTGTGTATGTTATGTTTTGAAACATGGCTGTTTAACCAAAAAAAGGCTATTTTCTAAAAAAAATGTCATACAACAAAGATGTTGGTTTATTCAAAAACCCTTTTCTAACGCACATGTGAACGTGCTTTGAGTAAAAAATTTTCTACTCAACAATGTGTGGCTTCTTATTTCAATGCTCAAAAGCAGTTTTTGTAGTAAGTTGGTGTTTACAGTGACAATGGGGGTTTATTACTAAAGGCAAATCCACTTTGCACTACAAGTGCACTTTCAGTGCAGTTTCAAGTGCACTTTTACAGTGCACTTGGAGTGCAAAGTGGAATTTTCTTTAGTAAATAATTCCCACAGTGCTTTATAATTTGCCACAATCAGGCCATTTTCGTGACTCCACAAATTTCAGTCATGGTGCTGAAAATTATTAATATTTTTATCAGTAATGCATTATATACATTAACACCAAAAACAAGGCATGTGTGTGTAGCAGACCCACAAAATAATAGCTTGCTGAAGAAGAGATTGTCACCTCATGTATCCAAAAAGTGATGTTTGCAATATTGAACAAAAAGGGAAAAAAGAAAAGCCCATTGGATAACCTAGGAGCCAGCTAAAAGAAATACAAGCAGTAAATCAAAGTAAATATTATTTCCGTTTAAATAAAAAAATTATTTTTCACATGTTTGTTAAATATTTTGTGGCATATCAATGGCCCCCCCTACCCGCAAAGTACTCTAGATACTTTTCACAAACTTCATGGGCTCTTTAGGGGGCAAGCCAGGACAGCCAGCTTCAAGAGCCATCAGGGTTGTTGTATCCGGTAATAAGCCACCTCAGTCCCAACTGAGGCCACGTACAGTAGTTAGATGCATTTTTTCTGAAAAAGTTTTGCAATATGCAGCATGCCATAACGATGTGATTAATTTTATATTCTGCCATGTTTATTGCAGTGAGGAATAGGCGTAACCGGCTGGCTATTATTCCAAAGGCATTCTCCACCACTCTTCTGGCTCTGGCCAGAACCCTCTGCTCCGGGGAGAGGGTCCTCATCGGGAATGGCCGCATCAGGTGTTCACCCAGACCAAATGCTTCATCAGCGACAAAGATGAACGGGAGTCCTTCCATGTTCTCTTCAGCAGGTGGCAATCCCAAGCCACCATTCTGGAGTCGTCTGTAAAACTCGGTCTGGGCGATGACTCCACCATCCGACATCCGGTCATTCTTTCCCATGTGCACATACAGGAACTCATATGTCTCCGACAACACCGCCAACATTACTATACTATTAAACCCCTTGTAATTATAATAGTTTAACCCCGAGTTGGGGGTGGGACTATGTGGACGTGCTTCCCATCTATTGCCCCTCCGCAGTTGGGAAAGTCCCACCACTGGGCAAACTGGGATGCCACAGTCTGCCATTCCTGTGGCAATGAAGGAAACTGTGGAGTCAAACAAGAAATAAAAAATTAGTCATTTTGCACATAAACATTGCAAGCGGATTAGACACAAATATTCTTGGCCAAAATCAGTATTAACATTTATTTGAAGGAGTATTTAAAGACAAAAAGAAAATGTCCACTTATCAGATGCCTCAAATGGCCCATTGTAAAAATTTTAGGGGGGGGGAGATGTTTTGGACAGGTAACCCTTTCCACTTCATTGAGAGCTGAACGCATAAATAATTTGTGTTACTTTGGCCAGCCCCTCCTTACTTACACTATTAGCAGCCCACTGGACAGTTAAGAAGTGTCATAATACAAAAATATAAATACACACTGTACAAATTGAAGCACATTTTTACATTCTGCAATTACCTATCAAGATAATAGGAGAACAAAACTTTAAACAGTACCATTTGAAAGTATTCAGGCAGGTCCTTTCACTACATGCTTTGGTGAATTCACCCATAAATCTGAACACAAAAGAGGTGGTTATAGTGTGTATGGGTTTGGCAAAGTCAGCAGAGGATTGGTATAGGTTAGCGGTTGGGGGGAGGGAGGGTTCAAAATGATTTTGAGACCCCAAAAAAAAGCCTCTGGCACTCTGCATGAATTTAAGGACACAAATAACATTTGTACACATTTTAGGGGGTGTTTAGGGTAAAGCGCTACTATGGAACTGTCAAAATACATTGTTAAGTGACTAGGCTAGATATGTATGGGCCCAGGATAGCATGCTGGGGGGGGTTAGTGAAAGCAAATATGCATGAAGGACAAAAAAGGAACTTTAAAAGCTTCCAGCATACATGAGGACAAAGGGGACATTCACAGCATATTATAATCATGGTAATTAGGGAATGATTATAGAAATACAATACATTAGCAAACATTAAATACAAATAATGTGATGTTAAACAAGAAATCAAGAAATCTTACCTTAATATAGTCCTTCTGCAGGACCTGAATGATGGCAGAACAGGTATCTGAAATAATGATCCCCAGAGCCTGGGGGGAGATGCCTGTTGAGAACTTGATGTCCTGCAGACTTCTCCCTGTCGCCAAGTACCGCAACGTGGCGACTAGCCTCTGTTCAGGAGTGATGGCTTGCCGCATGCAGGTGTCCTGCCTGCTAAAACAAGGGGACAGCAAAGCCAACAAATGGTGAAAAACGGGGTCCGTCATCTGGAGATAATTCCTGAAATCATTAGGATTATTCTCACGGATCTCCCGCAACAAAGGCATATGAGAGAATTGGTCATGCTGGAGCAACCAATTCTTGGTCCATGAACTCCTCCCCGCCCTGTTCATGGACTGGGCTTGGGTCAAAACAAGAACCCCAACACCAAGCCTATGCACAGCACAAACTTTACGACGAGTACGTAACCGCAACATGGCTTCAAAACGGTCAGCTGGTCAGAACGAACTAACAGAAAGCACTGAAAAACAGAAAGGCCTGAGAAGAGTGAGCTGAAAATTGGAAACGAGCAGACAAGAACGCACTAGGAGTCAAATACATACTATAATAATAATAATACGTACTGACAAACAAATGTGAACTGACTACACGCACTGAAAACCAGATACGAACCCACAAGCACAAACTGAAGAGCAGTAACGATCTGAAAAGCACGAGTCTGAAAAGCGCGAATCATCTCTAATCAAACTTCTACTAACAAGAGATTAGCAGCACCTTTTGTGCTCGAAGGAGCACAAAAGGTGGCGCACTTGGTATTGAACTTCCCTTTTCTAGTGCCGTTGTACGTGTTGTACGTCAGTGTGTTCTTGGCGTTCACAATTTCCGACCAACTTTGTGTGACTGTGTGCTTGCAAGACAAGTTTGAGCCAACATCCGTCGGAAAAAAAACATGGATTTTGTTGTCGAAATGTCCGATCGTGTGTACAGGGCATTAGAGAGCCTGAAGGCAGTGATTGGTTTTCGGGCTCCCAAAAATTCTCACACATGTGGTATCCCCATACTCAGGAGTAGCAGCGGAATGTATTTTGGGGTGTAATTTGATATTTACCCATGCCATGTGTGAGCAATATATTATTTAGTGACAACTTTGTGTAAAAAAAGATAAAAAATTTATTTTCCCAAAACTTGTGGCAAAGTATAAAATATACCATGGACTCAACATGCCTCTCAGAAAATAGCTTGGGGTGTCTACTTTCCAAAAAGGGGTCATTTTGGGGGGGTTGAACTGTGCTGGCATTTTATGCCCAACATTAAAAGCTTATGCCACACAGCACCCACTCTTCTAACCACTTGAACCACCAAGTCCTTTCTGATACTGTTTGTTTACATGAAAAAATATTGGGTTTTTTTGCTAGAAAATTACTTTGAATCCCCAAACATATATTTTTTTTAAAGCAGACGCCCTACAGATTAAAATGGTGGGTGTTGCAATTTTTTCTTTAATAAAGTATTTGCGCAGTAATTTTTCAAACGCAATTTATGGGGAAAAAAAAACGTTTTCAAATTTTAATGTACAAAAACACACTATATTGCTCAAATGTTTGGTGAAATATAAAGGATGATCTTATGCTGAGTACATAGATACCAAACACGAGATACTTTAAAACTACGCACACCCGTGCAGCAGCGACAAACTATATACATTTTTAAAAGCCATTACAGGTTACCACTTTAGATTTACAGAGGAGTTCTACTGCTAGAATTACTGCCCTCTATCTGACGTTCACGGTGATACCTCACATGCATGGTGCAATTGCTGTTTACATACGACACAAGCCTGCGTTCACCTTTGCGTGCGTGGGGACAGGGATGCTTTGATTTTTTTTTTTATTATTCATTTTGCTTTTGATTTTATTTGTACATTGTCCCTTTCATTTTTTTTTGTTTTTTATCATTTTGATTATTACAGGGAATGTAAATATCCCCTATGATAGCAATATGTAGTGACAGGTACTCTTTTTTGAAAAATTTGGGGTCTATTAGACTCTAGATCTCTTCTCAGCCATTAAAGCATCTGACCACACCAAGATTGGTGTGATAATATGCTTTCCCAATTTCCCAATGGCGCTGTTTACATCCAGCGAAACCGAAGTCATAAAATGCTCATAGCTTCCAGTTTCTTAGGCCATAGAGATGATTTGAGCCATTCTAGTCTCCGATCAGCTCCATGGTCAGCTGGCAGAACCACTGGCTGCATTCTTGGGGTTCCCCGGTGGGACAGGAGAGCCAGAGAAAACCATGTAAGACGGCAGGACGGGGGGACGGGGGACGGGGGGACGTGACCGCATTTCTACAGCAGCAGCAAAGCCAAAGCATGTCACCCGAGGTGGCCAGAGTGTGGCACAGACTGGAGGAACTCTACAATAATAAGTTATGGCATCAACTGACTCTGTAACTGCTGGACTTTGTGCAAGATCCTGAGTGCATTAAAGGAGATGGACTTATCAAGGAGTGACCAGACCATAGGAAGCTGTTAAAGGCCTGTTAAGGAAAAATCAGATCAGAAAAAAGATCTGTATGCTATACTAGTGCCACTGTGACAGAGAGTGAAAGGGTTAACTGGGGGTGATCAAGGGGTTAAACCTTTATTAGAGACTATATGGCGGATACCCTAAACCTATCTGGGACTACTGCTAACTGCCCTAACACTGTTTAGTGTCACAAGTGACACAAATACAGTGATCAGAAAAGAGATCTGTACACTATACTAGTGACACAGTGACAGGGAGTGAAAGAGTTAACTGGGGGTGATCAAGGGGTGAAAAGTGTGCCTATGCGGTCTGGTGTCAGTGTAGTGCTTGGTGTACTCACTATGGATGTCTTCTCCTCGCTCGCTGGAACCAAAAAGGGCTCCACGAGGGGAGAAGACATCACTTCTTCTGCCTGTGTTTACATTACACAGGCAGAGGAGGCTTTTCATTTGCCAGAACCGATCAGCAGGTCCAGGCCATAAATCATTGGCCTGGACCTGTAGATCGATCGGTTCTGTAGCAAATCTGATCGTGGGCACGAGCGATGTATACCTATGGCGATTCACGCAGCCGAGCCACCTTGCCACAGTATAACTGTGGTGGATGGTCAGCAGCTGGTTAATTTCTATCTTAAATCATATTGCTGATTGCATATTGTACTTGTTTGTAGCCTAAATACTGAAATTTGCACTTAAAACTGTCATTTTGAAACATTTGGAAATGGCAGTAAAAACGTGGCTGTGCCAGTAAATTTTGGGTATCGTGACAGTAAATTTTATTCTGATAGGTTGGCAACACTGGTGGTGGTGTGTGGATAGGAGCTCATTGCAGGGATTAACCCAGAGGTTGAATGGGAAGGGGAGTGAGAGAGAAAGTGTGCATGAGATATTTTCTGTTAATCCAATAAACCTCATTTCACTACTGAAATATTACTGTGTCCTTCAGTTATTTGATAGATCAAAATGAAATTGCTGATCCACACACCCAAATATTTATAAATGACAATTATGGAAATTGTCAGGGGTTCCTAAACTTTTGCATACGACTGTATATGAGATAAAAAGCTGAGGACATGGTTCTGTTGTGAAGAAGAACACATGGTAGAGTGTCAGTGGAACTGTATTATTGACAAAGAGGGAAGAGCGAGGACAAGAGTGGAACATGCAAGACAGTATGATAGAAGGGAAGTAAAAAGTAAAGCAGCAGGAACAGATTACAGACATCAGAGGGAAGAAAGCTGTCAGCAAGTACAGACTGTAGTTAGAAAATGAGATAGAGGGGACAATGGGAGCTGCTTACAAGAGAAGTATGGGTATCCCCCCCCCCATTCATACTTACCTAGGTGGATGCAGCATTGGTCTGTTACTGCAAATATCCCCTGGCACTTCTACACTGAAAACTGAGCGATCGAACATCACCGATCCCTCGGTTTTTAGAGCTCTGTGAGCAGAGAGCTGCAGACTGTCAGTCACAACTCTTTGCTCTTCTCCCTCCTTGCTCACTGTGGAGAGGGCGGAGTGGCCATCTCAGGCTCTCAGTGGCCCGCTGAGAGGCTGACACGGGTGTCAGTCCAGGCACCTGGCGGATCCAGACTCCCATTGTCGGGATGACGCGGTGCCTGGGCAGACATTGGTGACGTCAGCAGAGAGCGGACTTCAGTCCGCTCTCTACTGAAACTGGGTCACAGGAGTGAAAAACTAACTGCACTCCTGTGATCAGTGCCATCTTAAGAGCATTATAGACCCCCGGGCAATACAGTGCACATCATACATCTACACAATCACGCACAATTGCCCATCAAATGCAGCTTTACTGAGCTACGTACAGCGTGCAGGGTTCTGGGGTGAGCTACGTACAGAGGGCAGGGTTCTGGGGTGAGCTACTTGCAGAGTGCAGGGTTCTGGGGTGAGCTACGTACAGTGTGCAGGGTTCTAGGGTGAGCTACGTACAGAGTGCAGGATTCTGGGGTGAGCTACGTACAGAGTGCAGGGTTCTGGGGTGAGCTACGTACAGAGTGCAGGGCTCTGTGATGAGCTACGTACAGAGTGCAGGGTTTTGGGGTGAGCTACGTACAGAGTGTAGGGTTCTGGGGTGAGCTACGTACAGAGTGCAGGGTTCTGGGGTGAGCTACATACAGAGTGCAGGGTTCTGGGGTGAGCTACGTACAGAGTGCAGGGTTCTGGGGTGATCTACGTACAGAGTGCAGGGTTCTGTGATGAGCTACGTACAGAGTCCAGGGTTCTGGAGTGAGCTACATACAGAGTGCAGGGTTCTGGGGTGAACTACATACAGAGTGCAGGGTTCTGGGATGAGCTATGTACAGAGTGCAGGGTTCTGGGGTGAGCCACGTACAGAGTGTAGGGTTCTGGGGTGAGCTACGTACAGTGTGCAGGGTTCTGGGGTGAGCTACATACAGCGTGCAGGGTTCTGGGGTGAGCTACGTACAGAGTGCAGAGTTCTGGCATGAGCTACGTACAGAGTGCTGGGTTCTGGGGTGAGCTACATACAGCGTGCAGGATTCTGGGGTGAGCTACGTACAGCATGCAGGGTTCTGGGGTGAGCTACGTACAGCATGCAGGGTTCTGGGGTGAGCTACGTACAGCGTGCAGGGTTCTGGGATGAGATACGTACAGAGTGCAGGGTTCTGGGGTGAGCTACGTACAGAGTGCAGGGTTCTGGGATGAGCTACCTACAGCGTGCAGGGTTCTGGGGTGAGCTACGTACAGAGTGCAGGGTTCTGGGGTGAGCTACATACAGAGTGCAGGGTTCTGGGGTGAGCTATGTACATAGTGCAGGGTTCGGAGGTGAGCTACGTACAGCGTGCAGGGTTCTGGGGTGAGCTACGTACATCATGCAGGGTTCTGGGGTGAGCTACGTACAGCATGCAGGGTTCTGAGCTATGTACAGAGGGCAGGGTTCTCGAATGAGCTGTGTACAGAGTGTGCAACGACAGGGCAAGCTGACACATGGCACTGGAAACCCCCCCCCCCCGGAGGAGCCTGGCAGTCCCAAACCCTCCACCAAAGTCCTCCCTGGAGCTGCACATTGATCTGTCCATACATGGGGCTGACAAGTATCTGACCAGCTTGGATCCAATGTACCCCAGGTGCAGAACAGCTCTAGCAGTGATCAGAGCCACCTGGAGAGCCCTGTGGTGCCATGTCCCACTCATCCACTGTCCCCCAGTACAAAGCCAGGCACTCACAAAACCAGCATAAAAAATAGTGTAACTGGCTTTGTAAATACTACATAGTAGTACTTAAAAAGCCTGCAATAAAGCAGTAGTTACAAAGCTAATTAAATACCAACACTTAACTTTTTTGCATATAATGGTCTGCCCTACAGCCTGAGCCAGGTGCATGGCTGCTGAGGGGAAAAGGACCAGTGGCGTCTCCAGCTTTCATATTTAGGGGGGGCACATGGAGGGGCAGGGACAAAAGTAGGGGGGCAACTATAAAATGCAATTTTATATATATATATATATATATATATATATATATATATATATATATATATATATATATATATATATATATATCTATATATATATATATATCCTCGGGCCCTTTACTACGACCCCACAACACAACGGCCCTTTCACATGTTCTGCAGTGAGCTCCCTTCCTACTGTATTGGGGCCCCCCAGGGTGGCAGAAAACAAGAGATATATGTCACCAACATACCAAGAAAATATAAGGATCCAAAGCAGTGGGAGAACTATCAGGGTTGCAAAGGTTGTCTTGCCTCCGGGCCCTGGTGTTCTGCCACTGTGGGGTTCCCCAGCCTCCTCTTGCTGTCCTGCCCTGCTATTGACAGTGCTGGTCTGGCATCTCTTGGAATTTACAGGCTGGTTCTCCTGTCCTAAGGATGGGAGAAATCAGTCTGTTTTTTCAGTAACTGATAGTCCTGGTGGAGTCCTTCCTGCAACTCGCTCTTCTCCCTGCCAATGAGGATGCAGGGGAAGGAGCAGATCGGGTGGCCGTGGTTGTGTGTGCGTTAGCATTATGCAGTGTCAGCAAGCAGAGGGAGGGGGGAGGAATCACCTGCAGGAGCTGACTAGGGACTCTCTCCCTCTTAGACATTGATTTTCTTGTAAAGAAAAAAAAATATTTTTTTTTTTATTGGGGGGGCACATGGTGGGGCACAGCATAATGTTGGGGGGGGGGTCAGGGCCCCCTCTGGCCCCCCCCTAGGGATACCATTGAAAAGGACTGAGAAACAGCAAGTGCACACAGCACATTAATCAGATCGACATGCAGTGTACAGAAAAGCCTGGCCATGAGCCTGCTTACAATAATTAGCATTACAATGGTAATTACCATTTCAAAATGAGAGCTGCCTGGGGAATCCAACTGCTTCTGTGCACACTGAGAAGTGCAGAACGGACGCTGCAGGAAAAGAAGTGGGCGGGAATAATGGTGGGCGTGAACCAGCCGCACTGCTCTCCATGTATGCAGCTGCTGTCTGGCTTTTATGTGTATTGCCGCGTGCACACGACCGGACTTTAAGGCATACTTGGTCCAGCGAACCTGAGTCCGTCAGACAATTCGATCGTGTGTGGGCTCCAGCTGACTTTTTTTTCCCCAAAAGTTTGACGGACCTAGAAATGAAACATGTTTCAAATCTTTTTGACGGACTCGAGTCCGGTCGAAAAGTCCGCTCGTCTGTATGCTAGTCCGACGGACAAAAACCGACGCTAGGGCAGCTATTGGCTACTGGCTATGAACTTCCTTGTTTTAGTCCGGTTGTACGTCATCACGTACCAATCCGTCGGACTTTGGTTGATCGTGTGTAGGCAAGTCCGTTCATTCGTAAAGTCCGTCGAAAAGTCCGCAGGGCAAAGTATGCCGCAAAGTCCGGTCGTGTGTACGCGGCATGACTCTCGTGTGCCACCGGGTTGCTGACCTGAACAATAAAGATATCAGGACAGAGCCTCTCATGGGGCCCCGGGCCCCCCACTGGCCAGTCCGCCCCTGGTCTCAGCAGACAGTCAGCTCCATGGGCAGCTGGGCTTGAGGCCAGCTGCCTTGCAGTTGGTTCCTCTGGCTCTGTCCTGCTCTCCGCGCTGCCAGTGCCTGGCACTCCATAAAGAGACTCCCAGCCCCTCCTCACAAAGAGAGATCACTCCACAGCAGTAGTCAGGACGAGTGGGTGGCAACGCTCCCCGGCTGGATCTACATAGACACTACAGCCTTGGCTGGAGAGACTGAGCAGAGCAGTGTGAGCGGAGTCATCAATATTATTAAAAAAAAGTCAGCGGCGGCCAAGCACTGCTCGCATACTTCCCACACAGCGGGATCGCGGGACAAGGGTGCAATCCGGGACTGTTGGGAGGTATGCGGCAGGCCAGTCCAGCCCTCGCTGGGGTCGCTGGGCAGGTGGCCCCCCAGGCAGTGGGGCCCCCGGGCAACTGCCCAGCGTGCCCATGCGAAAAAACGACCCTGCCTGTGATCCATAGAGAAGTTCTATAAGGATAAGAAGATGAGGAGATGCGACAATATAACTCTGGGCTGATCCCTTCTCCTGTGGACAGGAATAACAGTTCATATTCTTTTTCTCTTTGTGAGAAGTGTTGGTGCAACTTTTTGAAACAGTTAGTACATGCTAAACCAGAAGTGGGTAACTAAAGCCCTCCAGCTGTTGTGGAACTACATGTCCCATGATGCATTGCAAGACTGACATTTACAAACATGACTCCCAGAGGCAAAGGCATTATGACTCGATTGTTATTACAAGCAGCGGGAGGGGATATCCCCCCTCCCACCGCCCTCCACGGTTTGCTGGTCTTATAGACCCCAGATTTCTCCATAAAGAGCACCTGTCACATGCCTATTGCTGTCACAAAGGATGTGATCATTTTTTTTTTTAAGCAACAGTGTAGAAGTAAAAAAAAGCTAAATAAAAATGTTAAAGTGCCCCCGTCCCCCCGTGCTAGCACGCAAAGGCGAACAAGCTCATGGGTCTCACATGTACGCAAACAGTGATCGTCCCACACATGTGCGGTATCGCCGCAAACATCAGATCATGGGCAGTTATTCTAGCACTAGACCTCCACTTTAAATGTAACGTAGTTACCTGTAAAGGCTTTTAAAATGCTGCCTAAGGATAGTAAAATTTACATTGTTTGTTGCCATTGCACGGGCATGCACAGTTTTAAAGCGTGACATGTTTGGTATCTATTTATTCTGCATAATATCATCTTTTATACTTTACAAAAAAAACTAGGTTATGTATTGTTTTTTTTGCATTTAAATTAAAATAGTGTATGTTTTCCCAAAAATTGCATTTGGAAAAACAGCTTCACAAATACCATGTGACTTAAAAAAATTGCAAAACTTAAAAATGTATTCTCTATGGTCTCTGCTTTAAAAAAAAATTAAATAATGTTTGGGGGTTCTAAGTAATTTTTTAGCAAAAAAAATTATTGTTACATATAAACAAAAAGTGCCAGAAAAAGCCTGGTCTTCAAGTGGTTAAACAAGTATTTTCTACCTGCCTGGAGTTCAGAGTTAAAGCGGGGTTCCACCCAAATTTTGAACAATATCTGTATGTATTCTCTTCCTTGCCTAGATGCTGACATGCCGTTTAAAAAAATTTAAATCGCCGTGATTACCTTTTATTTTTCTATTCTTCTTTGCACTTCCTGGTTCTCCTCCTGTGGGAGTAGGCGTGTTTCTAGCCTCTCCCAGACTCCTGGGAGCTAGTCTCAGGCTTCCCAGGATGCCACTGAGCATGTGCGGGAACGAGCGGTGAATGCTGGGAGCACAGCATTAACCACATCCAGGAAATAAATGCTTGTGGGCTTCAAATGCCCACAATGAAGATGGAAACCACCTGCAGTGAATAATATAAGTTATTCTTTCCGCCGAAATCAGGCGGACATATTACACACAATTTGTGAGTATGTAATGCTGAGAAGAAAAGTTTGTGAATGAACTCAAAAAAAAAAAAAAACGATAGATAGGTGGACCCCCGCTTTAAGAAAATCAGGTAAGAAGTCATTCAAAAACACTCCAATTTAAAAAAAGTTTTAAGGAAAAGAACAGCAACTCGCTTAACATGGCTGTGCTACCTAACACAGAATGACAGGTTCTGTCACCGAAAATTGAACTGGGAAATTACATATTCACAAGACTTGACTGAAGCAATTAAACAATGGCAGCGCAGTAAGCCTGCGGTGGAGATGAAGAAAGCAGGAGGACTAAGGATTGGCCTGGGGGCACTAAGAACTCTAGGCAGAGAGAAAAGAGGTCACAGTAGTTTCTGTAGGAAGGAAGGCAAAAGGTGCAGTGATGGTTGTGTGGTTGGGGGATTTCAGCAATGTAAGGTGAACTGTATGAAATTCCATTCCCCATCCATCACAGAAGCAAATGGTTTAAAGACTTCTGCATTGCAGGTGTTTCCTGGCAAAGAACCGTGAGTGCTGAGATGTTAGTTGTGTTGCCTGGCAATTTCTTCTTTCCTGTTGCAAGCTACTGTTAAGAATTTTCCTTTAAGAGAGGCTCTGCCTGACAATCAAGCCGTAACATCTAAGATAGCCTAAAGCCTTAGCTTATCTGAAAATGTCCTTAGAGTAAAACTTATCTCTTGTTATAAAAAAATTATATTTAACCACTTCAGCCCCGGAAGGATTTACCCCCTTCCTGACCAGAGCACTTTTTGCAATTCGGCACTGCATCGCTTTAACTGACAATTGCGCAGTGGTGCGACGTTACACCAAAACAAAATTGATGTCCTTTTTTTTATTTGATCACCTCTGTGGTTTTTATTTTTTGCGCTATAAACAAAAAAAGAGTGTCAATTTTGAAAAAAAAAGCAATATTTTTTACTTTTTGCTATAATAAATATCCCAAAAAATATATAAAAAAACAATTTGTTTCCTCAGTTTAGGCCAATATGTATTCTTCTACATATTTTTGGTAAAAAAAAAAAAAATCACAATAAGCGTATATTGATTGGTTTGCGCAAAAGTTATAACGCCTACAAAATAGGGGATAGATCTATGGCATTTATATTCTTATTTTTTTTATTAGTAATGGCGGCGATCTGCGATTTTTATCATGACTGCGACATTGCAGCGGACACTTTTGAAACTCTTTTGGGACCATTGTCATTTATACAGCGATCAGTGCTAAAAAAATGCACTGATTGCTGTGTAAATGACAATGGCAGAGAATGGATTAAACTCTAGGGGGTGATCAAGGGGTTAAGTGTGTCCTAGGGAGTGATTCTAACTGTAGGGGGGATGGGCTCACTACAACATGACAGAGATCACTGCTCCTGATGACAGGGAGCAGTAGATCTCTGTCATGTTGCTAGGCAGAACAGGGAAATGCCTTGTTTGCATCTCCCCGTTCTGCTGCTCCGTGACACGATCGCGGGACACCGGCGGACATCCGCAGGACCTGCGGGCACAGTCACACAGTACACGGAGGGTGCGCGCCCACTAGCCCGCAAATTAAAGGGGACGTACCTGTATGCCCATTTGCCCACCGCTGCCATTGTGTCGATGTATATTGGCGTGCGGCGGTCGGCAAGTGGTTAAGTATTTATACTTAACTCAAAAAAAATATCTTCTATTGCTCTCAGCCTCTTTCTATTTAGTTTTTCTTTTTTGCTGCTGTGATTTAACCTCCTGTTAGAGGATGGCTACATGCATTCTCCATGGTCCCACTGTTTGTAGGAACGTAGCCATTCTCTCTTGTTCTCCCTTGAGATGGACTAGGTGCCCTGGATTTGCACTAATTTGTAACATGTATAGAGCAATGCACATACCTGCAACTAATATGCACTGCTTGTTCCAGAGTTGAAACTTCAAATCACCAGGCTCATTGATTCTGTCTGCAGAACTAAGAAGTCAAACTTGTAAAGAGTGTAGAAAAGAAAAAAGAAGAGCAAACGCGCTGTCTCTATAAACAATGTGTGATAGCAGCCAGCACAACAAAGGATCAATTTGTGGATGAATAAACTATATGTGTGGTAAAGTGCAGCGCTAATTTTAACAGTATTGAAGAGTGACTTCAACTACACAAACAATCGCTTGTATGCAAGAAATCATATGAAATGTAAAAGTTATGATTGGTGAACACAATATTTAGCATACAAAGAAGAATTAGTGCAAAAAGTACAAATTAAAGTGCGGTGATACACAATATAAAGTGCATGTGCATTCTTAAATATATAAACAGTCCAAACAGTGAGTGTTCTCAATGAATAAAGTGACTTCAAAAGGCATTCATGTAGACAAGTTTGTCTGTAGATACTCCACAACCAGTAAAAAGGAAGGCTTACCGGAAGAGTTGAACTCAGATAAGCGTACGCCTAATGAGTCAACTAAGCTTGTGGTGTTTTACACCAAGGGGAAACGTATATCAGCATACACAACTACCGATGCAAACGTATAGACTGCAATGGTCCGCCACAATGTAGTTTCCCATGGATTGCAACCAAGAGATTAGTGACCGTAGACAGGATCAAAAGAAAGGGATGGTGCTTGCTCTGGGTGCGCTGTAACCAATGACAGTCTTTTCCCTGCAAGCGATTGCAATGTTCTTCTATAAAGATGATTCATTTTTTTTGCTTTTCCTACTCTGAGCTGCGACTTATAGGCTTCTTTATATGTGGTTAGAGCAGCTCTGCCTCTTCTATAGCATGAATGACAAGCCTTCTTGGATTCTCTGTCTCTTGGATTTCTGGCTCAGAGTCTTCCGAGTGTCGGACACTTCCCCCTAATTGGCTCCTCCCCCTTCCTCTCAGAAGGCTCCCGGCAGAACTGCGCAGGCGGGAAGTGGCTGTGGCGGGAAGAAGACTCTAAGACAGAAATCCAAGAGACAGAACTCCAAGAATGCGATGTGAGCACCCGCCCGATCCCCCACACCATCCTGCCCCGCAAGCCTCAAAATTGGTTAGAACTCTGCCTCCATCCCTAATTCATGAATACAAAGACATCTTTATATCTTTGTAAATATCTTTTTATCTTTTTACATTCTTTACAGATATTTGTAGCATCCGCTCCTGATGAGTCATATTTATCGATGCTTCATTCACTCGGGTTTCAATGCACTCCCAGTGGACATTAGTTCTCTCACACCATTTTGTGGCTATGCTACCTGATTTTCTACACAAATAATTTTTCAGACTTTTTTGTAGCCATCGATTGGCACAATACTTACCACAATATAATTTCTTCTATCCTCCTTGGGATGCTCATATCTGTGCCCGGTGTTCCTGCAGATCCCAACACCTGGCGACTCTTTCACATCAGTATCGCTTAGGTTGAACTTTCAATTGGATGTAAGTCTTTTGGGTTAGACCATTCATTCACATCTCTCCCATAATATGGGTTTCCATTTAGACCATTATACATTTCCTTATATCTTTTCACATTCTTTACAGATATTTGAAGCATCTGCTCCTGATAAATCGTATTTAGGGACGAAACGTGTCGAGCTTCATAGGATCCAGCCTCATTTCCACACATATCACATGCTTTATCAACATCACATCTCCATCCAATATGGTTTTACTCTATTACATCTATGTACATTGTACATTTTTTTCATGACATGATACAATTTGTTTTATACTATGGTCCCATTTATGTGCAATTTGTTTTTTGCTATTCCTGTTGTGTTCTGCATGCTAAAGGATCATTACCCTTTATGTACCTACCTATTGCTATGGGGTTTCATGCCCATGTCAATAAATGTGTCATTACCCTTTATATTTGTGTTATTGCCTGCCTCATTCAAAGTCCCAAAACTTTCTTTTTTGTATCCAGATTAGGGATGGAGGTGCACCTCCCTTTGTGCAACTCATTTAAAGTCCCAGTATATGTAGATATACATTCTCCCTCTCTTTGTATTCACAGTTGTAATGCTGGCGTTGGGGAGAGGCAAGGGAGAGAACAAAGGGTTTGGGCTGCCACATCGCTGGATCTTTGGACAGGTGAGTGTGTGTTTATTAAAAGTTTTTTTACAACTTTTTGTAGCTGCTGACTTTTATTAAACATAAAAAGACTGGAACTCTGCTTTTAATAGACTGAGCTCTTCAAGACACCAGGAACAATGTCCCCTTTAACCACTTCAATACAGGTAACTTTCTACCCCTTCCTGTCCAGGCCAATTTTAAACTTTTGGTCATTCAACACTGTGCCCATATGAAATATTTATCATTTTTTTGAGACAGATAGAGCTTTCTTTTGTTGATAATTACCCACTTGCCTATAGTGCACTTTCAGCCCCTTCCTACCAAGGCCAATTTTCAGCTTTCAGCACTGTCTCACCTTGAATTACAATTGTGCGGTCATGCAAAGCTGTACCCAAATTAATTTTTTATCATTTTTTTCCCTTAAATAGAGCTTTCTTTTGGTGGTATTTAATCACAGCTGAGTTTTTTATTTTTTGCTAAAACAAAACAAAATAGACTGAAAGTTTGTCAGTGAGGGACCCCTGAAGACGAATTGGACTGCTGTGTGCAATACCATTGCACAGAGCAGGTGAGTATAACGTTTATTATTTGAATCTAAAAAGTAGCATTTGGTAACACTTTAGGGACCCATTCAAACTACTGTGTATGTGTTTTAACACTACTTATGCTGTGCATTAACATTTGTTGTATTAAGGCAGCCCTTCATTTTAATGGGCTGGTTAATGTAGCATTGCAATTAAATGAAGCATTGATGAGGTGCACTGGAGTGCCATTCAAAATGGCCAAGAGCCTACTACCACATTGCACCCACACAGGGCCGATCCTAGGGTCACCGACGCCTGGGTGCAGAAATATTTCTGGCGCCCCCACGTGGGCGTGGTCATCTTACGGACTCCTCCCCTTTACAAATGTTTCTATGGCAACGACTCAAACACAGAGATGTTCCCCTAAGAACTCTTCATTACCCTGGGATCCTCCCATGATCTTTAAACACTAAAGAAAATACAGGAAGAGCGTACACTGAGATCTGGAGGGGAATCTCTCTGATGCAGAGAGGGCTTCTGTTAGAGAATCTGTTAGAAAGAGCCCCCAGACATAGTACAGGAGATGGTAAGAGACTGCAATCGTAGTACAGGAGATGGTCAGAGACTGCAATCATAGTACAGGAGATGGTCAGAGACTGCAGACATGGTACAGGAGATGGTCAGAGACTGCAGACATAATACAATGGTCAGAGACTGAGGACATGATACAAGAGATGATCAGAGACTGCAGACATGTTACAAGAGATGGTCAGAGACTGCAGACATACTACAGGAGATGGTCAGAGACTGCAGACATAGTACAGAAGATGGTCAGAGACTGGAGATGAAATACAGGAGATGGTCAGAGACTGCAGACACACTACGGGAGATGGTCAGAGACTGCAGACATACTACAGGAGATGGTCAGAGACTACAGACATAATACAAGAGATGATCAGAGACTACAGACATAATACAAGAGATGATCAGAGACTGCAGACATGTTACAAGAGATGGTCAGAGACTGCAGACATGTTACAAGAGATGGTCAGAGACTGCAGACATGTTACAAGAGATGGTCAGAGACTGCAGACATGTTACAACAGATGGTCAGAGACTGCAGACATGTTACAAGAGATGGTCAGAGACTGCGGCTGCAGTGGCGTCACTAGGGTTAGTGTCACCCGGTGCGATAAAACATGGTATCACCTCCTCCACCAACTATAGTCGCCCCTCAGTATAGACCCCCTCCATCAATGCAGACCCCCTACTTATAAACCCCTCCCTCAGTATAGACCCCCCAGGACAAAACACCCCCCTTTATCAGAATAGACCCCCCTCAGGACAAACCACCCCCCTCCATTAGTATAGGCCCCCCTCAGGACAAACAACCCCCTCCATTAGTACAGAACCACCCCCCTCCATTAGTACAGAACCCCCCAGAACAAACCACCCCCCTCCATCAGTACAGACCTCCTAGAACAAACCACCCCCCCTCCATTAGTACAGACCCCCCCAGAACAAACCACCCCCTTCATTAGTACAGAAAAAGAAAGGGAGGTGCTATTCAACTATATCAAAATTGTTGCCAACATCCCCAAAGTCAGGATACATAATTAATTACCCCCAAGGAATTGAAGGGACTTTAACGGCAAATCATATTAAAGTTTTTAAAAAATTTAATTTATTAAGTAGAAAACGTATATATATGACAAAAGGCATTAAGGGGATTTTTTAACAAAACACGACAAATATAATATCATAAAATCAATAAGAAACTGTACAAGGATATACTGATATGTCGGAATGAAGACTATATTCAATGGTCTTGCCACGAAACTTACGCGCTTCGGGACTATAGAAAATGTCCCTTCATCAGAGACAGATCGTGGAGCATAATTCTATTGTGTAATGAAATATAAACAAAATAAGTACAAAAAAGAACAAAAAACAATAGCATACAAGTATTTGCAAGTATCACATATACAGTCATGGGTCATTGTAGACATAACAACATGAGAGGAACAACCTACCCACACATATCAGTATCGGAGCATCTGCGCCAAAATCGCAGCGGTGACGGTGTCAAGTGCCCCAGGTCTGAGAGATGTAACAAGGACCCGGGTGTGTATGGCTGGCCCCACTCTATCCACACTGATCCAACCCGCAACCAAAGGGGGCGTCCCACAGTCTCACCGTGCAGATGGAGCACAAATCGCAGACACTATGACCGGATGGTATTATCTACAAAGTAGAGAGATGTGCACATATCAGGACAAACCACCCCCCCTCCATGAGTACAAAACCCCCAGACAAACCACCCCCTCCATTAGTACAGACCCCCCAGGACAAACCACCCCCCCTACATTAGTATAGACCCCCCAGGAAAAACCACCCCCCTCCATTAGTACAGACCCCCCCAGGACAAATCACCCCCCTACATTAGTACAGAGCCCCCAGGACAAATCACCCCCCTACATTAGTATAGACTCCCCAGGACAAACCACCCCCCTACATTAATACAGACCCCCCAGGACAAATCACCCCCCTACATTAGTTTAGTCCCCCCAGGACAAATCACCCCCTACATTCGTTTAGACCCCCCAGGTCAAATCATCCCCTACATTAGTATAGACCCCTCAGGACAAACCACCCCCCCCAGATTAGTACAGACCCCCCAGGACAAATCACCCCCCCACATTAGTTTAGACCCCCCAGGACAAATTACCCCCCCTACATTAGTATAGACCCCCAGGACAAACCACCCCCCCACATTAGTACAGACCCCCCAGAACAAATCACCCCCCACATTAGTACAAACCCCCCAGGACAAATCACCCCCCCACATTAGTACAGACCCCCAGGACAAATCACCCCCCCACATTAGTATAGACCCCCCAGGACAAACCAGCCCCCCACATTAGTACAGACCCCCCAGGACAAACCACCCCCCACATTAGTACAGACCCCCCCCCTCCATTAGGCTAATTAAAAACACCTGGGCGGCAGCTGGAGAGGAGAGGACGGTGTGCAGCCGAGTGGAGAACAAACCGTGTCAGGCTTGGGCAGCAGGCAGGAGTTACACAGGAGGAGAAGTGGAACACGTCGGGGTCGGGGTCGGGCTCAGACCGCCCCCCGACATCACTGCGTGGCCGCGGCTGGTCTCTCTTTGCACACAGAGACAGCCGTTGCTCCAGTCTCCGGCTGTTTCGCTCTCCTCCTCTGACAGGAGGAGGGAGGGGGGATGGGCACAGCGGCGGCGGTGACCGGCGGAGAGAGCCGCCTACGGACAAGCAGAGGAGGAGGGAGGGGAGCACTCTGGTGCTTCAGCGCCCCCACCTCTGTGGCGCCCGGGTGCACTGCACCCCATGCACCCCGGCCAGGATCAGCCCTGCACCCACAGCTTACCAGTCCTTAGATGTGGTGGCTCCATTAGTTTTCTTTTTTATAAATACAGAAAACTATTGATATTGTCAGGGTCCCAGTGTCCTTGTAACTTCCTGTACGGAACTGACAGCTCAAACGATTCTATCAGCTTTCTCCGCTATCTTCAGTGAACTACAAAGCAACTCCTGTCTATGTAATGGAGATACAGTAAATAGAGGAGGAGGTGTTTGTAAACCAAACTGGGAGGGCACCTTATGGCCTTGTACACACGAGCTGACTTTCTGGTAGACTAGGTCCGACGGTCTTTCCAACGGACTTTCAGCGGCGTTCCGACTGACTTTTCGAACCAACGGACTTGGCCTCACACGTTCGGACTATGTCCGTTCAAAAGTCCAGTCAGTTTGAACGTGATGACGTAAACGGGACTAAAAAAGGAAGTTCAATAGCCAGTAGCCAATAGCTTCCCTGAGGTCCCTGAGGTGACGTGTTGTACGACCCACATATTGAATTTTGCAACTTTCACATGTAATGACATATACCAGATATTGGGTATTGCAATTGATAAAAGAAGAGATGTTAAACTCTCTACCATTACTACATGACTGGATAGTTTTGCCTTTTTTGATATAGTTACAGTAATTGCAGCTTCCTATACCACATTTAAAGTTTCCTGTGAAATTTAACTGATTGGACTTCGATTTGCTGGTAAGAAATAGACTGGGTGAAAGAGAACGACCCAACGTGGGTGCTCTGCTCGAAACCATCTGCACTCCTCCAGAAAGAATTTTACCATAAACTGGGTCATTAAATAAGATAGGAAGATATCTGTTAATAATGCCCCTGATTTAGGTGAACTCTGAACTATATTATGTTGAAAAAATTGGGATATTATCTGAAAATTGGGACAATCTTTGTTTCGTTCTTTTATTTGGTTTTTCCACTAGAAGTTAGTGCCTGGGGATGGCCTTAACAGTACTGAGTGTTTTAATAATAAGAGAATCAGGATAACCCCGAGCTTTAAACTTATGTACCATGTTGCTGGCTTCTATGTTAAACATCTCAGATGTACTACATAGGCATTTAAGCCTGAGGAATTGTCCATATGGCACTCCTCTGACAGTATGGCTGGGGTGTGCGGAGTCGGCTTTGAGTAGAGCGTTCCCCGCAGTGGGTTTCCTGTAGAAACTAGTATGAACCGACCCACCTGTACCCACCAGTCTCACATCCAAAAATTGTATGGTGTTAGTTTGTAAAACACCTGTAAACCTCAGATTTAAAGGGTTATCATTAAAATATAGAAGCCAGGCGTTCAAATCTGCATTCTCATTGGAGGTGATAAACAAAAGGTCATCAATGAAACGACAGAAGAACACAGTGTCTGAGCGACGGGGCGGGGCTATCCAGTCCAAAAACGCGGAACCTTTCCCACCAACCCATAAACAGGTTGGCTAATAAGGGTGAAAATTTTGCCCCCATGGAGGCCCCGCATTTCTGGAAGTAATAGCCCCCATCAAACATGAAAAAGTTGTGTGCTAACAAGTATTCCAACGCTTGTAAAATACATTTCTGGAGAACTAGAGAATGTTTACCTGACCTGCTAAGGAACCAGGATACTGCTTGGAGGCCCAAGTGATGTGGAATGCTGGAATAAAGACTCCTGACATCACAACTTATCCACCTATAATTGCTCTCCCATTTGAAATCCTGAAGTTTACCAAGTAAATGTTTGGTGTCCCTCAGGTAACCTGGCAGGTTAATGGTTAAAGGTTGAAGTTGAGAGTCTATCCATTCACTCAGGCGTTCATTGAGTGAACCTATGACAGCCACATGGGGTCGCCCCGTAAGGTGGTTTAACCCCTTGTGGACCTTCGGTAAATGGTGGAAGACTGGCATGATGGGATGCCATGATGGGATGCTCTGGGATAAATCATTCTTTATCCCTCTGGGAAAAAAGGCCTACCTGCACCGCCCTGTCAAGTAAGGTGGATAGTTCTTTTTTTAAAAGGGATAGTGGGATTCGAACTGAGTGGTAAATAGGTGCGTGTATCAGACAATTGGCATAAAGTTTCCATTTATATATATCTGAATCTAATACAACAACCATCCCACCCTTGTCTGCATTTCTGATGACAATACTGTCGTCTGCCATCAGTTGTTTAAATGCATGTCTCTCATCTCTCTATCCAGTGTCAAAAAATTTTTTTCAAAATGTAAATGTGCGTAGTGACAAATGGGCAGTGATAAATGTCTTGCACATATTCACTCATATGCATTTACCCTCAGTCCTCATCTTATTATACATATATATTTTTAGAATTGATTGTCTTATGTCTACACATCTTTTTCATACATGCTCAGTCTTTATTCAGATAACATATGTATCACTGCCCATTTGTCACTACGCACATTCACATGTTGAAAAAAAAATTTGGCCATGGATAACCGGGTTATAAATTGTTTTATTTGTTCATATTATAACACATATCACCACACACATTTTTTCACATGTGCTCATTCATTATATGTGTATTCTATACATTTATGGATATCACATTATTTTAACACTTATTTTTATTTTTATCTCATTCACGTTTTCACTTTATTTTATTTTATTACATCTCCAAATTGTTGTTTCTATGCCTATTTGCTATGGGGATTTCCATTTTAGATCTACTAACCAGCAGCAGGTGCAGAGATCTCATACGGCTGCTTCTCAGCTGTTCTGTAGCTTCTCACCATTGCATGGTCACATGTTCTAATATTTTTAGCATATATATGGCTTTTCATTCCCATTTTAGCTAGCTATGAGTAAGCACTTGGTGTAAGTGTGAAACGCGTCAGCTATTCTTGTACCACCCCACAGTCGTGTTTTGTGTACCCCATGATCCTGTATTTTGAATAAAAAGATGGATTTATCCATTCCGGTGTGCGGTTGTCCGGGTCTTCTTGTTCTCTTCTACTTGTTCCATAAGTGTGTTTTGTCATTCTAGGGCAGAAAGTGTTACTGACAGGAAAAACTAAAATATGAGAAACAAAACGAATACACCACATCTAAGGACTGGTAAAATACAATATGTTTAATATGTTTTTGGGGTTTAAATATGCTTTAAGCATATGCTAATTCAAGTTTGGGAAGCAATGCATAATGCACAAACCTAGTGGTTCTTACGCACTAGGTAGCAACCTGGCTCTGGGCCACAGCCTTCCTCTTGCCAAGCAGTGGCTTTCTGTGTGCTTAGGAGTCTACAGTCATGATAGCTCTGAGCCCAGCATTGTAAGTGGCAGTCCAGCAGGTGTTCCCTGAAAATAACCCCTGCTGCAAACCCAGTGCTGTGAATCCTCGCTATGATTTTGGACTGTTGGGAGGCACCACTGTCTCCTCTCTACTTGCAGCAGTGGACCAATCACACAGAGACTGGGGGAATCAGTGGCAGCATAGGTGAGCAGAGGAGACATACACTGAATGTCACACACCTAGCACTAGTAAATGATCTGTAGCTATAAAAATGTCCCCTGCCTAGTGCCTTTATTCTGTCCCACGTTTATGCAATCTTTTTGTGTTTTATTGTACCACATCAGGTTATTATTGTTTTGTAGTATGCTAACACAATGTCTAATGACAGTTTTGAGCCACTACAGCTTGTTTACTATGTGATTCTGGTTTCTCCCTCTGTCCTCTTCTGTTTGATGCTAGATAGTTCAGTCCTAGCTAGACCTTTCCCGTTTTTTCCATGTTTCCTCAGTCAGTGTTAGTACTTCACATAGACAGGGCTTGGGAAAGACATTGGAGTATTACATTTCAAAAGACTGGAAAAACATCCTTTATTCTAATAGCTGCTGAAGTAAAATTGCAACAAAATCAATTTCTTTTAATCATCTTTCTTATTGAGGACTTAAGCTGCCAGAGGGTGGTGCAAAGTCAGCAGGTGACCATACTGTCTGGACTGACTGGGTTTGAGGAGCTATGTCAATGCATAAAATGGCATTTGAAACAGAACAGCCTGTTTTGTATGTCTATAGATCTAGCTTGTAGTCATGTTATTTTTAATAATTTCCTTTTAATGGCACCCAATTCACGAAGGTAGCCCAAGGCATCTGCATTGTAGCACGCCACATGATAGTTTGCTGTGTTATAAGAAAGAGTCATGTATAAAGTACGATTTTAAGCATGTTAGGGTGAGTTGGCAGCCCATTCATTTTGAGGCATTGAAAGTTTTGGAAATAAATTTCCTGGCCCTGGTCTCACTAAGGTTGAGAACCATTGCACTAACCAATGCATGATATGGATATTTCTAAATATTATCTCAAATGTCAATAGTATCTATTTTCAGAAATATTTCAGAACATTTTGCAATATGTTATGCTTTAAAGTGGGGTTCCACCCAAAAAACAAAAATACCTCAAAAATTCTAAAAACAAAAAACAAAAAAAATTTGGATATTTTTTTTTCACTTACCTCTAAATGCCTGTTGCTAGGTGGTCCCTCGTAGTCTGCCTCTTCCTTTGCCTGGGCTGGTGACATCACTTCCCCCTCAGCACAGGAAGGGCTCCGCTCTGCTCCCTCCCTCCTGTCAATCATCTGGGACCCATTACAGGTCCCAAGTGATTGAGCGGCCAATTACGGCATGCGGTGCCGCTCAGTCGGCAGTGGGTGCCAGGCTGTGAAGCCACAGCCCAGCGCCCACAGTTGAAATGCCGGTGCCGACGAGCGGAGGGGGGGGGGCGAGCTGGGATTCGACCCCCCGCATCGCTGGACCCAGGGACAGGTAAGTGTCCAATTAAATGTCAGCAGCTGCAGTATTTGTAGCTGCTGACTTTTAATTCTTTTTTTTTTTGACGGCCCCCCTGGGTGGAACTCCTCTTTAACAATCATACTCCTGCACGAAAGGAGTGACTTGTGAAAGTGAACCTTCTTTTTTTGCAGTTTCTGAAAATTTAAGGTCTCTGTAAGAACAAACATGCAAGAACGTATTCTTTCAGGCAACAAATAAGTTTAAACACTCTTCAAAAATGTACTAGCAGGAAAAAAATCTGCAACTTCAAATGATTCATTATCTGCCTATCAATATGCTCACCTCTCCAGTACATTTCAATTAGTTCCATGCTACAACACTATGGACCTCTAGTGGCGAATTAGAAAAATGCAGCCGGTTCACATGTGCTTCTTCACCCTCCTGAAAAAAGGGAAGGGAGGGGAGAGCAGATACTCTTGAAAGTTAAACCCTCTGCTATTATAAGATCTTTTTATTTTTCTAAGCTTTG
This sequence comes from Lithobates clamitans, assembly GCA_037952925.1. Lineage (NCBI taxonomy): Eukaryota > Metazoa > Chordata > Amphibia > Anura > Ranidae > Lithobates > Lithobates clamitans. Next base: position 256,306 of record JBBGZY010001579.1, on the reverse strand, counting down.
CTTTGCTCTAATAAGACCTGAAAAGTTGGGAGAAGTGGAAGTGGCTTCTTTTTTTTTTCCACTGCAGTTCTGGAGAAAATAACTTTGGGGAGGAGGAGACTTTAATTGGAAATTGAACTGAAATTTAGTGATGTCGCCCTGGGATTAAAGGAATAGAGATGATGTAACTGTGTCTGCCAAGGAGAGAAAAAAAATGAATTATGCAGCCATCTAAAAAATAGAAGTGATGCACGTCACTTGTGGTACTGCTATAAAGGTAGTTGAACAATGTCCACTCTTCTCTGCAGTGGAGTCTGGGAAGCTGGAGGAAAGAAAGTTCTCAGCCTGTAATCTTTTACTGAGAGTTTAGCACAAGCAACTTTCTGGCATTGCTCATATATGTTCTCATCAAGTTGCCTGTGAGTTACTCACTTCCACAATTAACCTGGCCAGACCTACATCTAAGAGCAGAAAAAAGAAATATTGCCTACAGCCAGAGTTTTCAGAGCAGTTAAGGCTGTTTTGCAACCATGCTGCTGGTTACAGCTGTGCTTTGTGCCCTGGTGATGGAGAGGGGAGTGCACCCAGCTCCCTGTGAAACTGTCAGGATCCCCATGTGTAAAGACATGCCTTGGAATATTACGAGAATGCCCAACCACCTGCACCACAGCACTCAGGAGAATGCTATATTGGCTATTGAACAATATCAGGAGCTAGTGGAGATCAACTGCAGCCCAGTACTTAATTTCTTTCTGTGCGCTATGTATGCACCTATCTGCACACTGGAATTCCTTCATGATCCAATTAAACCCTGTAAGTCTGTGTGCCAAAGAGCCAAGGATGGTTGTGAGCCTATCATGAAGAGGTACAACCACAGCTGGCCAGAGAACCTGGCATGTGACGATCTGCCAGTGTATGACCGAGGGGTGTGCATTGCACCCGAAGCCATTGTTACAGACATCCCTGAAGGTAACATTCCAATCTAAAATGTTTTTGAACTAAACTCATTTAAATTTGAAATAATATGATGCTGATTTATAAAATGTTGGGAGAGGTGATTGTTGTGGTTTAGCATATTCAGGTAGGAATTAGGTTTAATTTGCTAACAGCTGGATTCTGATTGGATAATGCTGAAGGCATTTCCAATTTTCTACCACCTTTTATTGATGTCTCTATGTAGACTGTAATCTAGTTGGGGTGATGATTTAGCTAGTCCAGCAAAAAAAAAAAAACGTTTTTTTTTCTTAAATAATATTTGGTTAAACAAAAAAATGAGATTTGAGAGGTTGGGGCAAGCAATTAGCTCCTTTGGATCTCCCCCTAGATTTATAAGAGGTGCATACCCAGTATTGGAGCATTGAACCTAGCCACACATCCCACAAATAGATTGCTGTGGGAATTGCAAATAAGGATTGTGGTAATGCAGCAGAGCACTATCTGGTCTTTTCTTTTTTTTTTTTTAAAACAAACTGATAGTAATGTTTAAAGGAATTCCATAATAAGAAATACAATACACCTTACCTAGGTTACAATTGCTGATGGCCTTATGAAAATGCAACCCCTCTCCACCCTAAACACTAAAGTCCTCCCCATCTCTCCACCCTAAACAATAACCTCCTCCCCACCTCTTCCCCCAAAACATTAACCCCTCTCTCCACCCTAAACAATAACCCCCCCACCTTTCCACCCTAAACAATAACTTCCTCTCCACCTCTCCACCCTAAACAATAACCTCCTCTCCACCTCTCCACCCTAAACAATAATCCCCCTCCCCACCTCTCCACCCTAAACATTATCCCCCCGCCCCACCTCTCCACCCTAAAAATTATCCCCCCCTCCCCACCCTAAACAATAACCTCCTCCCCACCTCTCCACCCTAAACAATAACCCCCTCCCCTCCTCTCCACCCTAAACAATAACTCCCTTCCCACATCTCCACCCTAAACAATAACCTCCTCCCCACCTCTCCACCCTAAACAATAACTCCCTATCCACCCTAAACAATAACCCTCCTCCCCACCTCTTCACCCTAAACAATAACCTCCTCCCTGCCTCTCCACCTCAAACAATAACCTCCTCCCCACCTCTCCACCCTAAACAATAACCTCCTCCCCACCCTAAACAATAACCCTCCTCCCCACCTCGCCACCCTAAACAATAACCTCCTCCCTGCCTCTCCACCCTAAACAATAACCTCCTCCCCACCTCTCCACCCTAAACAATAACCTCCTCCCCACATCTCCACCCTAAACAATAACCCCCCTCTCTGCTTCTCCACCCTAAACAATAACCTCCTCCCTGCCTCTCCACCCTAAACAATAACCCCCCTTCCTGCCTCTCCACCCTAAACAAATAAAACAATTAACCTCTGTGTTTAATGATGGGTTAGTATGAGGGAGGGGCTCCTGTGTACAATGGGGGGTAGTGTTGATGAAGGGGTCCTGTGTAGTGATGGGGAGAGGGATGGTGGTAAGAGGGATTCATTTTGTTTAACCACGCCCCTTAAGCCCTTTCCACTGTTAAGAGTCTGGCCACACCCACTTTTTGGCGTGACGTGCCGCATGCTTACATCAGCCTCAAGCGTCCCTCATTCTCAAGTTCTAAGTTAGGAGGTATGTACTCTGTCCTGTGATGGTGAGCTGTATACTCTGTCCTGTAATGCTGAGCTGTATATTCTATCCTGCCATGCTGAGCTGTATACTCTGTCCTGTGATGCTGGGGCTGTATACTCTGTCCTGTGATGCTGAGCTGTATACTCTGTGCTGTGATGCTGGGACTGTATACTCTGTGCTGTGATGCTGGGGCTGTATACTCTGTCCTGTAATGCTGAGCTGTATACTCTGTCCTGTGATGCTGAGCTGTATACTCCTGACACTATGGGTGAAAGCAAGTGGAAAACAGGGACTGGAGTGGGTGTATCTATAAGGGGTGGGGCTTATGAGAAGTGTGAGGGATCAAAAAGGAGGGGCAGGGTCTGGCTCCCCCCATCCTAAAACTTCACTAGCCGCCACTGACCATGACAGGTTTGAATTCAGATCAGTGTTGGCAGCCGCCAAAGTTTTTGCATAACTACCCCATTTTTTTTAACCAGACTGATAGTTATGTTTAAAGGAACCCCACCATAAGAGATTCACATACTGTAGGTTACCATTGCTGACCACCTTATGAAAATTCAAGTTACCTGGCAGTCATTCTGATACAGAGTTGTAATACTCTAAATCACAAACCCAGAACAAGTATGCAGATCCTAACCTGTATATTTGTTCCAAGTTGGTGAAAATATTACAGCCAATTGGTCACCATGACAGGTTCGGATGGAGATCAGCAATGGCAGTCGCCAAAGTTTACATGCATCACCCTGTTTTTTTTAACCAGACTGATAGTTATGTTTAAAGAAACCCCACCATAAAAAATATACATAGGTTAGCATTACTGACCTCCTTATGAAAATGCAAGTTTACTGGAAGTCATTCTGATTCAGGGTAGCAATACTCTAAATCACAAACCCAGAACAAGTTTGCAGATCCTAACCTGTATACTGTATCTGTTTCAAATTAGTGAAAATATTAAAGTCAATTGGTCATCATGACAGGTTCAGATGGAGATCAGCAATGGCAGCCATCATAAAACATCACCTCACTGTGACCCTGTTACACCTTTTTAAGACCTTATGCACAATGGCCTTTGCCTTGAGAACATTAGCCATGTAGCATAGAATTAGGAATGTGCATCTGTGTGTGTTCCTAGTTCTTAGATTTACTGATACATTAGTCGTTGGGTTTTTTCCTCATGTTACTGACACATATTGAAGCTTCTAAATTTAGTCTGAGCATCTCGGCTTCACAATCTTCATTCATGGAAGGGTTAAACACTACTTTTCAGACAGTGAACTCATAGACCCTCTAATTAGTTATTTTCTTTCATTATCCTGGTACAGGGCTTGTGATCATTGAGGGATGCTTACATTCCATTTGTTATTGCTTCAAGGTAATAATGATTGTTTGCAATTCCCTACACAACATTCTGTAGTATATATTATGAATGTTCAAAAAAAAGTCCACATTTTCTTTTTTGCTTGGCAGCTATGGTATGCAGTAAAATATATATTTTTAGATGAATGTCTTGCTTTGCTGCTCCACAGTGTACAGTATGTTTAGCAGAGAGTCAAATATTAATTACACTAGGGCTGATTTTTTTAAACAGGTGCAAAAGCGGAACTGTTGCCCACAGAAAGGAGATGGTTTTATTTTTAAGAAGAGTTCCAGATTAGTTGCTAAGGACAACTGTTCCACTTTTTCTTCATAGAAATAAGAAAAAATGCAGTAAAGGAAACATTTGGTCTTGTGTAAATGTTACATCATTTAGTAATTAGTCCTTTAATCTAAGTAGGTCTTTCTTAAAATAAAAAGCTGAGTCAAATTCATCAGAACTTTTTATCCTTATAAGTTCACTGTTGCAAAATATAGAACGGCAACTTTTGTAAAGTTGCAAGTGTGTGATAATGAGAGGAAATGACTTTAGCACCTGTTTAAATAACTGGACAAGTTAAAAAGGAAATGGTTTGGGCCATGACTTTTATGTTTAGTTTGGACAGCCCATAGACCAACTAAGAACACACCATGTAATAGGTTCATTTATATAGTTATGCAACTTTATTAAAATAAAAGTGTTATTAAAACAATAATGTAATGCAGCCATCAAAAACACAAGTTCCTATGAAAGATTTATTTTAGACTTCTAAAAGTATTTATATTGCAGATGTGGAGAAATCGTCTTGTCCAGTTCAAGAGGTGTATTTAAAGACTCAAATTACTCCTGGTGTGTTTGGCATAGTGCAGTTATTTTCATTGGCAACTAATGTCTTGTTCTTTTTAGATATAAAGTGGATGGAGTTTACACAAGATGTCATAGTCCCAGAAAGACCAAGAATGATTCACTGCAAAAGTTTAAATATGGGTAAAGTCTGTATTTTCTTGCGATAACTCAAACAATACTAGTTATTGTAATTTGTACCACATGCAGACCTGTCAAACATGCCTTACACAAACCAGTTTATATTTTTCATCATGTACCAGTCACCTTATCCTGCAGAAAATTTATTGATAGTAAATCACTATTTTGTTGCTTTAACCGCTTGCCGATCAGCCGCCGCAGTTGTACTGCTGCAACTTGGCTCGGCTGCGGGAATCGCCGTCATGTTATGTCGCTTCCCTTTTTATCCACTAGGGGCGCGCACGTCGCGCCCATGGAGCCAATGCGAGTGCCCGGCGGTCACGATCACCGCCGGGCTCCCGTGATCGCTCGGGGCACACAGAGAACCGGGATCTGTATGTGTAAACACACAGTTTCCAGTTCTCTGAGGGGAGAAGAGACAGATCATCTGTTCCAGGGGTATTCAAACTACGGCCCTCTAGTTGTTTAGGAACTACAATTCCCATCATGCCTAGTCATGTCTGTGAATGTCTGAGTTTTACAATGCCTCATGGGATGTGTAGTTCCGCAACAGCTGGAGGGCTGTAGTTTGAAGATCCCTGGTCTGTTCATACAGAGTATGAACAGCGATCTATCTTTTCCCCTACATAGTCCACTCCCCCTTCAGTTAGAACACACACTAGGGAACACAATTAACCCCTTGATCGCCCCCTAGTGTTAACCCCTTCCCTGCCAGTGACATTTTTACAGTAATCAATCCATTTTTATAGCACAGATTGCTTTATAAATGCCAATGGTCCCAAAAATGTGTCAAAATTGTCCGACGTGTCCGCCATAATGTCGTACTACCGATAAAAATCTCAGATCGCCGCCATTACTAGTACAAAAAAATTAATAATAAAAATGCCATAAAACGATCCCCTATTTTGTAGACGCTTTAACTTTTGCGCAAACCAATCAATATACGCTTATTGCAATTTTTTTTTACCAAAAATATGTAGAAAAATACATATTGGCCTAAACTGAGGAAAAATAGGTTTTTTTATATATTTTTGGGGGATATTTATTATAGCAAAAAGTAAAAAATAATGCGTTTTTTTTCAAAATTGACGCTCTTTTTTTGTTTATAGTGCAAAAAATAAAAACCGCAGAGGTGATCAAATACCACCAAAAGAAAGCTCTATTTGTGGGAAAAAAAGGACGTCAATTTTGTTTGAGTGCAACATCGCAGGACCGCGCAATTGTCAGTTAAAGCGATGCAGTGCCGAATCACAAAAAGTGTTCTGGTCAGGAAGGGGGTGAGATCTTCCGGGGCTGAAGCAGTTAAAGAAGAACCCTGATCTGATGGAAAAGCAAAATGTTAAAAGCTGTTTAAACCTTTATGTATACCTAATACTATTATTATTATTATACAAGATTTATATAGTGCCCTCAGTCTGCACAGTGCTTTACAAAATAAGGGGAAACAGTACAGTTACAATTTACCTTGATGCAAGAGGGTTAGGAGGGCCCTGCTCAGGAGAGCTTACAATCCAAAGGGAAGGGATAAGTGATACAAAGGCAATGTGAGGGATGAGCAGATGGATAGAGTAAAAGTTCAGTTCTTAGGTAGAGGTGGGATAGGCTTCCCCAAAGAGATGAGTTTTCAGGGATTGCCTTAAGGCAGACAGAAGAGGAGATGGATAGATAGACAGATTGGGAAAATATGGGTGATAGCTTAATAATGGATAACTGTATATTTTTGAGGATTGTTCCAAAGAAAAATGCTCTGTGGGAAAAAATGTAAAGCCTAGAACACCAAACAGAATCCTTGTGTCATTTTGAAATGTGTTTTGCAGAACTGACAGATACATTAGGATTGATTTAATAAGGAAAATAGGCTGTTTACTTTGCAAGGGAATGTCCTCAGAGCTCAGTGAATTAAGAAGTTCACTTTGCAAAGAATGTCCAATCACGTGCAAGGAAAAGAAAACAGCATTTTTGCTTATACACAATTGGTTGATGGAAATCAGCAGAGCTTCCCCTCATTCAAGCCCTGGTGCAACTTACCATGCAATGTAAACAGTCTATTTGCTTTTATTAAATCAAGCCCATTATCCCTTGGAACTTTGGTATGACACCAGGGCTTACAAGGAGAGCTAATGGCCTTGACATACGAGCATGATTTTACTAAGAACTGAGAATATTTTATATTAGCCACCAAACAGATTTAAACTCAATCTAACATATACCACAGTCAAACCTCAGCGCTCACTCGTTTTCACATCCAGTAGTGTGGCAATATTTCAGGCGATGCTGCTCTCCTTGAACATGGAAACTCTAGAACAGTGTTTCTCAACTCCAGTCCTCAAGGCACCCCAACAGGTCATGTTTTCAGGATTTCCCTCGGATGAAACGGCTGTGGTAATTGCTAAGGCAATTAAACTGATCAAATCACCTGTGCAAAATAATGGAGAGCCTGAAAACATGACCTGTTGGTGCGCCTTGAGGACTGGAGTTGAGAAACACTGCTCTAGAACACTATAGTGAGAAGAAAGGAGGGAGCAAACGCCTAGTGCATTTATTAAAAAGCCAAAAACATACTCACAAACAAGAGAAGAAATATAAGCCCATCAAAACACAACTCCAGTATGGTGGATACTCAGTGTCTGTAGTTGGAAATCTCTACTCATTTCAGGAGACAAGCCCACTACCTTAACTCTCTGAAACATGCACTAGTCACTCCCATACCTAAAAAGTCCTCCTTGGATACCCACCATTCCTAACAACCTATGACCCATCTCTTTGCTTCCCCTTTACCTCCTTGAACACCTGGTCTTCAACTGACTGACCTACAACCTCATTAAGAATAGCTGGATAGCCTATGTAAAGGGGAGCTAATTAGAAACTTTATGGTGTCATTGGTTAAGCAGGGGTGTATTTCGGAGATGTGGCAGAGGTTGATTTGGACAGTAATTGGACGTGGGGCCAAAAGGAGAGTTTAGAGTCCATGATTACACCTAGTACCCTAGCATGAATACAGTGTATCTCAAATGAGGAGAGGAACAGGGAGGGAGGTGAGTGAAGAGACTGAAAAGTCATTTCTGGGGATAGAAGGATTTCAACTCCACCTCCCTTCTCTCCACTAGTTTTGGGAGAGTCCAGAGAAGACCACCATGGGAGAGGGATTAGGAGAAGCAGAGCCGGTTTCTTAAAGCCAGGTTTCAGTAAGAGCAAGTAAATTAAGTGATAAAAGGTAGTGATAAAAAGGTCATGGGGAGAGGTGAGTTTACTACAGATTGAGCAGACATTCTAAAGGATGTGTGAGAAGAAAAGGCTGGTTTTGGGAAAAAGAGGAATAGAAATAAAATTGTATGGGTTGCGACTACTGCCAGAAGGTTTGGGGTGATGGGTGTGTTGGCCACAGTTACATGATGAAGACCCTGGGTTTGGGGATATATCTCCAGAACTTGGAAGAAACAAAAGAGTGAGGGATGTAATATTGGAGTGCAATTACTATGAGGGAACATTCCCCAATGTCCTGGGGGTTTTATTAGTATGTGGGTTTTAAATTACCAGGAGTTGATGTGTGCAATAATAAAAGAGGACAGAAGTAAAGGTTATTTATATGGGGTTGAGAGGGGGTAAAGGAAAGAGAGTTTAAGGAGAGAGAACACAACCATGAGAAAGAGAGGTTGAGAGTGCATTTTACAGAGTGGAAGGATTAAGAAGAATACTGGGTAAGAGATGAAAGCAGTTTGCCATAGATTTTCACTTTGTGCATTCGCTGAAGTACAGGGTGGAAGTGCCTACTTAATCAAAGAAACCCACTTTATTGAAAGAAAACCAGCCTGTGCCACCCTGCCATATGCCCCCTGCACCACCATATAAAGGTTATCTAGCTTTACACTGTGATGGGTGGGGGTAGTATTTAGCAATTGGTCATTTAGGAGTTAATAAAAGACACATGGCTAGCAGAGCAATCATTTCCAACCAGAATCAAACTACAAGAGGAGCAAGAGGGCATAGTTGTAAAGATTTGTTTCAGGTGGCTGTGAAAAGCAGCAGCATAGATGCATCAATTACCATATGACACAGTGAGTGGCTATTCTTCCCAGTGCCGGATTATAGATTCTACACACATGTAGCTAGCCGCTACATTGCCTTGCAGTCTCACCAGACAGCTGAATTATAGGCCCAAGACAGTGAGCCGGCCCGCGGCAGCGGCCGCAACATACATTGCCTTGCAGAGAATGCTGCGCTGCATAGCCTCTGTACTAGTGTGCTGAGGCTGAGTGCACTCCTCCCCTTGACGTCCGGGGCGGCATGACCTCATCCAGAGGCCGCCCGAGAGACTGGTGGGAAAGGAGTGTGGGTGGTGCCGGTGTCTTGTCAAATACAGTCCCCTATCATATAGTGTCCTCCCTGTACTGCGCAGGCGCAGTACGGAGGACAAACGAGACGCCGAAAGTCTCCGAAGTTTAACAGCTGATCATCAGCTGTACACGGCGCCTGCGCTTTTATTCTCACCCTATGTCCAGGATCATTCCCTACTATCCAAGTGGACATAGAGTGAGAACATATAGTTGCCGAGCGCAGCGAGGCCGTGCCCGAAGCGTGGCGAGCGAAGCGAGCCCGCGAGGGGCCCTCTTACACAGCCATCGCTAAGAACTGCCGAAGCGCCGTGTACAGCTGATGGTCAGCTGTTCAACTTCGGACATTTTCGGCATCTCCTTCTGCTCCGTACTGCGCAAGCGCTGCGTCTGCGCAGTACGGAGCGGACACTATCCAATAGGAGGACACTATATGGCAGAACACCGGCGCCGCTGCAAGCAAGGAGGAGGAATCGCCGTACAAGTACAAGAACAAGTAAGCTCTGCCTCTGCATGGGACTGGGGAAGTCAGGCAGATAAGTGCAGCTCAGTGTACTTGCTCTGGCTGAAGTGGGTTAACTGTTTGGGAGGGAGGGAAGGCGGGGGCCTGTCAGTGCCTCCTAGGCCTATCACTACCAGTGCTCATTAGTGCAGCTCATCAGTGCCACCTATCAGTGCAGCTCAACAGTACCACCTATCAGTGCCACCTATCAGTGCAGCTCATCAGTGCCACCTGTCAGTGCCAATGTCACCTATCAGTGCCACCTATCAGTGCCAGTGTCACCTATCAGTGCAGCTCATCAGTACCACCTATCAGTGCCAGTGTCACCTATCAGTGCAGCTCATCAGTGCCACCTGTGTATGCCAGTGTCACCTATTAGTGCCAGTGTCACCTATCAGTACAGGTCATCAGTGCCACCTGTCAGTGCCAGTGTCACCTATCAGTGCCACAAATTAGTGCCAGCGTCACCTATCAGTGTCACCTATCAGTGCAGCTCATCAGTGCCACCTGTCAGTACCAGTGTCACCTAGCAGTGCCACCTATCAGTGCCAGTGTCACCTATTAGTGCCACCTATCAGTGCAGATCATCAGTGCCGCCTATCAGTGTTAGTGCTTCCTCATCAGTGCTGCCTAATCAGTGCCCATAAATGCCGGAAATTAGTGCCCATCAGTGCAGGCCATCAGTGCTGTCTATCAGTGCCCATCAGTGCTGCCCAGGGGCGTTGCTAGGTGGGAAAAAGACCAGGGGTTTGGCCCAAAGTCAGAGCCTGGCTCCTGGGGGGGGGGGGGGTGTTGTGTGGCGGGGGGAAGCTCACTTACTGGTTGCTGCCTGGGTTACCAGTGCCCAAAAACTGACCTACCTGACCCACACTGACCTACCTGACACACACTGACCTACCTGACACACACTGAACATTACACTGACCTACCTGACACACACCGACAGGGCAGCCATCAGAAATTATGGGGCCCCTTACACAGTTTCAGGCCTGGGTCCCCCTGGGGCCTGAGCACCAACATTCCCCAGCGCCCACCTACTGGCCGTCCCACTGAGTCCTTTGGTGCACCCATTTTTATTTTAACACCATCCCCACCTCCGACCCACCACCATCTATCCCTCTCCACAATATATCCCCACCTCGGCCCAGCACCATTCATCCCTCTTCAGAATATATCCCCACTTCCGCCCAGCACCATCCATCCCTCTCCACAATAAATCCCCACCTCCGCCCAGCACCATCTATCCCTCTCCATAATATATCCCCACCTCCGCCCAGCACCATCCATCCCTCTCCACAATATATCACCACCTCCGCCCAGCACCATCTATCCCTCTCCATAATATAATCACACCTCAGCCGAGCACCATCCATCCCTCTCCATCATATATCCCCACCTCCGCCCAGCACCATCTATCCCTCTCCAGAATTCTGGGCGGGAATATATTGTGGAGAGGGATGGATGGTGCTGGGCGTGGATGGGGGATACATTGTGAAGACTGGAGGGATGGATGGTGCTGGGTGGGGATGAAGATGATTGAGTTGCAGTATGAAAATGGATGAGGATGACTCTCCACAATGTAACTCATCTCCACCCAGAGTCATCCTCATCCATTTTTACACTGCAACTCAATCATGCCAGCTTGTCAGCCAAGGAGAAGGAGATTAAATCAAATCCAAATCAACTACAGCACAGGGGGCACAGCAGCACACACTAACTTTTTTTGACTTACCCTCCATGCTGCTCATATCTATCTGCATGCACCTGATAGGGCTGGGTCCACATTCACCGCTGACCACACCCCCTGTCCGTGTCCCGGCCAATCATATTGAAAACTAACCTCACAACAGCAGCAGCAAGGGAAGGAAGAGCCAGTGCTGGGCGTGATCACCTGCTGGGGCGAGGGGGCGGGAGAGGGGGTCCGCTAGTCAGAAAGGCAGTGCAGGCTCGCTTGGGCTTGCTGTATTATATGATAATACTTTTTTCCTCTTCTCTATAGTGAGCGAGCGAACGAGGGGGGGGGGTCTAGTGAAAATGATAGGAGGCGAAGGATTCTCTTTCTCCTTCTCTATAGCGGGTGCAGACTAACGGCGACGCAGGTGACAGTTATATTTCATGTGCTGCTGTAGGGGAAGCGGGCCCTGGCCAGGCAGGCCCCTTGGGACTTTCCAGCCCCTTACATGGGTACTGCCTGTACCCCCCTGATGGTGACCTGCACACGACCATTACACTGACCGACACTGACCTACCTGACGCACACTGACCTACCTGACACACTGACCTACCTGACACACACTGACCTACCTGACACACACTGACCCACACTGACCTACCTGACACACACTGATCATTACGCTGACCCACACTAACCTACCTGGCCCACACTGACCTACCTGACCCACACTAACCCACCTGATACACACTGACCTACCTGAACCACACTGACCTACCTGACACACACTGACCATCACACTGATCTATCTGACCCACACTGACCTACCTGACGCTCACTGACATACCTGACCATTACACTGGCCCACACTGACCTACCTGACCCACACTAACCCACCTGATACACACTGACCTACCTGACTCACACTAACCCACCTGATACACACTGACCTACCTGACCCACACTGACCTACTATACACACACTGACCATTACACTAATCTATCTGACCCACACTGACCTACCTGACGCTCACTGACCTACCTGACCATTACACTGACCTACCTGACCCACACTGATCTACTTGACCATTACACTGACCTACCTGACCCACACTGACGTACCTGACCCACACTGACCTACCTGACCATTACACTGACCTACCTGATGCACACTGACCTACCTGACACACACTGACATACCTGACCATTACACGTATTTTCAGCTTCTTTAGTAAATCAGCCTGAGTGTGTTTTACATTTTTGCTAGTTAAGGTTTGCACTTTTGTGCAATTGAAAATGTACCAGGGTTTTGCACTGAGCCCACAGCAGATTATTAATATTTCTGAAGAGAAAATGGGATTTTAGTACAGACCTTTGGAAAGCTAAAAAGCAGCTAAATTTTTCCAGTTCATTGGTTTTCAACAGCCTGGATCTTTACAGAGAAACAAACTGACAGGGGTGTAAACAGATGACAGTGTAAATCAGTATATTTGATATTAAAGGAAGCTTGGATAATTATTTTTGAGGGTTGAAATAGAAGCTATAAAGTCTATTCAGTATCTTTAGTAATTGTCTTGAGAGGTACATTGCTTGATATTTGGAACATATACATTGTCTGTGATTGGATTACATCTCAAGAGAATTAACATGAGAAAATAACTTATAGGGTCAGAGATAATGACTGTAACCTTGAAGGTGGTTATCTTACTTAACCACTTCAATACAGAGAATTTTCACCCCCTTCCTGCCCAGACCAGCTTTTAATTTTCAGCGCTGTCGCACTTTGAATGACAATTGCGCGGTCATGCGATGTTGTACCCAAAGAAAATCGATGTCCTTTTTTTCCCACAAATAGAGCTTTCTTTTGGTGGTATTTGATCACCTCTGCGGTTTTTATTTTTTGCGCTATAAGCAGAAGAGCGCCAATTTTGAAAAAAACAGAATTTTTTTTTACTTTTTGCTACAATAAATATCCCAATTTTAAAAAAAAAAAAAAAAAAAAAATTTCCTCAGTTTAGGCCGATATGAATTCTACTACATATTTTTGGTAAAAAAAAAATTGCAATACGCGTATATTGATTGGTTTGCGCAAAAGTTATAGCGTCTACAAAATACAGGATAGATTTATTGGATCTTTTTTTTTATACTAGTAATGGAGGCGATTTGCGCTTTTTTTTTCTCGTGACTGTGACATTACACACACAGATCCACGGTCCTGCTTGGTTAACAGGCAATCGTTAAACACGCACCGGGTCTCGAGCAAAGCGGCGCGCCCCCTAGACAGCCAGGAAGCCCAGGACGTCATATGACGCCCGCCCAGGATGGGAGATCCCTCCTGCAGGCGTCATATTACTACGGGCGGGTATGGAAGTGGTTAATCAAGACTCCCACTCTAAGGCTGGCCATACACAATTTTCTTGTACAACTTTCCTTTAGATTTACCAAAATTATATAATAGTAGGGCAAACCAAAACACTTTCAATTTGTATGCCATCGGGTAGGCCCTTGCACTAGATGATTGAAGGTAAATCTAAAGAAAATTGAACAAGAAAATTGTATGGTGTATGGCCAGCTTAACTCAGCTCTTTTCTTTGGGTCAGAGCCAACATAGTGCTGGTCAAAATCGTTTTTTTATGGCAAGGTAAATTACAATCTTTAGAAAGAGCCTTCTGTACAGAAACAGTGTCTGCCCCTATTTTTCATCAGTTTTAATATAACATATTTTTGTATGTAGTCTAAAATCCATTTTGCATTAACAGATAGCAACTTAACTTTAATTATGTAATGGATGGGGAAAGAGTAAGGAAGGTCACCTGCCATAAAAACTGCTCATTGACGTAATAGGTATTCATATGAAAAGCAAACTCGTGAAACTTACCAAAGCTAATTTAACAGTGTGCAATCTGCTAAATCCCTTAGGACAGTGGCCATCAACCCTGTCCTCAGGGCCCACTGACGGGCCAGGTTTGCAAGATAACTGAAAAACATCACAGGTGATATCATTTGCTGCTCAGTGATTGCAGTATTTTAGTCTGCATTTCCCCAAGGTAATACATAAAACCTGGCCTGTTAGTGGGCCCTGAGGACAGGGTCCACTAACAGGCCACTGCCTTAGTAGGTAGACGCAGAGTAAAGTCAGACCTTACCTATGGTATTATTTTCCATACCTTGTGTTTAGAGGTAAGAGTTCCAGCATGAAAAGAGGCTTAGGGAAAATCAATTCATTCCTAGTAGGGTAGACCCTGAGAATCTAAGTTCAGTTTTCAGGTAGGGTTTCTGAACCACTGGTTTATCAGTCAGTTCGGTGGGAGGCATGAGAAAGATGAGGTAAAGGTTGGGAAGTAGAGAGAGAGGCTTTAAACCTAGCTGTTGGTGGAAAGTAGGTACAGTGGGGACGGAAAGTATTCAGACCCCCTTAAATTTTTCACTCTTTGTTATATTGCAGCTATTTGCTAAAATCATTTAAGTTAATTTTTTTCCTCATTAATGTACACACAGCACCCCATCTTGACAGAAAAACACAGAATTGTTGACATTTTTGCAGATTTATTAAAAAAGAAAAAAGAAATATCACATGGTCCTAAGTATACAGACCCTTTGCTCAGTATTTAGTAGAAGCACCCTTTTGATCTAATACAGCCATGAGTCTTTTTGGGAAAGATGCAACAAGTTTTTCACACCTGGATTTGGGGATCCTCTGCCATTCCTCCTTGCAGAACCTCTCCAGTTCTGTCAGGTTGGATAGTAAACGTTGGTGGACAGCCATTTTAGGTCTCTCCAGAGATGCTCAATTGGGTTTAAGTCAGGGCTCTGGCTGGGCCATTCAAGAACAGTCACAGAGTTGTTGTGAAGCCACTCCTTTGTTATTTTAGCTGTGTGCTTAGGGCCATTGTCTTGTTGGAAGGTAAACCTTCAGCCCAGTCTGAGGTCCTGAGCACTCTGGCGAAGGTTTTCGTCCAGGATATCCCTGTACTTGGCCGCATTCATCTTTCCCTCAATTGCAACCAGTCGTCCTGTCCCTGCAGCTGAAAAACACCCCCACAGCATGATGCTGCCACAACCATGCTTCACTGTTGGGACTGTATTGGACAGGTGATGAGCAGTGCCTGGTTTTCTCCACACATACCGCTTAGAATTAAGGCCAAAAAGTTCTATCTTGGTCTCATCAGACCAGAGAATCTTATTTCTCACCATCTTGGAGTGCTTCAGGTGTTTTTTAGCAAACTCCATGTGAGCCTTCATGTGTCTTTCACTGAGGAGAGGCTTCCGTCGGGCCACTCTGCCATAAAGCCCCGACTGGTGGAGGGCTGCAGTGATGATTGACTTTCTACAACTTTCTCCCATCTCCCGACTGCATCTCTGGAGCTCAGCCACAGTGATCTTTGGGTTCTTCTTTACCTCTCTCACCAAGGCTCTTCTCCCCCGATAGCTCAGTTTGGCCGGACGGCCAGCTCTAGGAAGGGTTCTGGTCATCCCAAACGTCTTCCATTGAAGGATTATGGAGGCCACTGTGCTCTTAGGAACCTTAAGTGCAGCAGAAAATTTTTGTAACCTTGGCCAGATCTGTGCCTTGCCACAATTCTGTCTCTGAGCTCTTCAGGCAGTTCCTTTGACCTCATGATTTTCATTTGCTCTAACATGCACTGTGAGCTGTAAGGTCTTATATAGACAGGTGTGTGACTTTCCTAATCAAGTCCAATCAGTATAATCAAACACAGCTGGACTCAAATGAAGTTGTAGAACCATTTCAAGGATGATCAGAAGAAATGGACAGCACCTGAGTTAAATATATGAGGGTCACAGCAAAGGGTCTGAATACTTAGGACCATGTGATATTTCAGCTTTTCTTTTTTAATAAATCTGCAAAAATGTCAACAATTCTGTGTTTTTCTGTCAATATGGGGTGCTGTGTGTACATTAACGAGGAAAAAAAATTAACTTAAATGATTTTAGCAAATGGCTGCAATATAACAAAGAGTGAAAAATTTAAGGGGGTCTGAATACTTTCCGTCCCCACTGTACTTTGTGCAGATCCTCTAAGACAAGGTACCGGCCCGCGGAGCGGTTACAAACTGCCTGCAGGACTGGTCCACCAGGATCAGGGCCGGACTGACCTACTGGGATACCGTGAAATTTCCTGGTAGGCCGCCTGCCCTGGGGCAGCTTTAAGCTGTGGCTGCTGCGGCAGGGCCGATCCTGCGCAGGTGCACAGTGTACATCGCACCAAGGCACTGCAAGCTGAGGCAGAGAGGGGGGGCGCCAAAGTGCCAGAGTGCTCCCCTCCCTCCTCCTCTCCTTGTGTACGTCACACACAGCGGTGATCTTCCACTCTGTCACGGAGCTTGGGTCCGAAATGTTCAACGGCGCTGTAAAAAAGTCCTGTCTCCTAGACCGTCTCCTGTGATAGGCGGCACACTGATCCAATATCAGGTAATTGAATCAGTGTGATGTGTACCATAGGAGCTGGTTTAGGAGGTGGGACTTTGTTACAGTGGCCACCTGGGCAATTCAAATCCAAGCTCCGTGACACAGTGGGAGATTACCACTCTGAGTGATCCAGGCACTGGTAGGCTGCATTTGATGGGCACTGGTAGGCTGCATTTGATGGGCACTGGTGAGGCTGCATTTGATGGGCACTGGTGAGGCTGGTTACAGTGGCCACCTTGGCAATTCAAATCCAAGCTCCGTGACACAGTGGGAGATTGCCACTCTGGGTGATCCAGGCACTGGTAGGCTGCATTTGATGGGCACTGGTAGGCTGCATTTGGTCGGCATTGATAAGGTTGCATTTGATGGGCACAGTGAGGCTGCATTTGATGGGCACAGTAAGGCTGCATTTGATGGGCACTTGTGGGGCGCGCTATTGGTGGGCACTCCTGTCCACCTTTAGGAGATCCCTGAAAATTCACTTATATAGGGACGCCTATCCCACCCACCTAACAACTGTCCCCAAGCCACCCCATCAAATCATTCCCCGAATCCATTACCTTTTGTACCCTCCCTTTAGAGTGTAAGCTCTACGAGCAGGGACCTGGTGAGGCTGCAGAAAAAATAGAAGGATTCTAGTGGTTGTGGCGCTGCCCTGTTGAAAATATAATGTAATGTGTCCTTGTGTTGTTATTGTGAATCATGCCATCAAAAAATTAAATATAAAGTGACAAGTGCTACTCAACTATCTTTAGCAAATATGACATGCATAAATCATAAAAATTATTATATAAAAATTCCAATACATATATATAAAGTGGCAGATGTAATAATATGATCTTCACAGTATAATCTTATATATAATCTTATAATCTTAATATAAAGCAAAGTGTACTAAGCGATGAGTTAAGATAAAAATTGTGTTAAAATTTTAAAAAACTCTTATGCCCCGTACACACGATCGGACATTCCGACAACAAAATCCATGGATTTTTTTCCGACGGAGGTTGGCTCAAACTTGTCTTGCATACACACGGTCACACAAATCTTGTCGAAAATTCCGAACGTCAAGAATGCGGTGACGTACAACACGTACGACGAGCCGAAAAAAGAAAGTTCAATTGCGAGTGCGGCGAATTTCCAACAACAAGCTCCCATCGAACATTTTCAGTTGGAAAATCCGACCGTGTGTACAGGGCATTAGTGTTAAATTCAAGTTCTGAAAAGTAATAGTAAACAATCTGTTTGAAAGTGACAAAAAACGTCCTTCGAAAGTAAACAAAACAAAGCGACTGGTGCCTTATTCCTCTCAGTACTTTTAGAAGATATCTTATGGTGCAGGTGCTTCACTCTATGCTCTTATTATATAAATGCACTTACCAGAGGGGGTGTTGCGCCTTCACAGCCACAATGCTGTATACTGGAGCAGACCTCCGGTGGTAATAATCCTTGTCAGCCCCTTCTCCTCATTATTGCACAGTATATGCAAAGAGAAAATGACACCCTGTAGTGCAATATCATTTGACTCAGTTTATTTTTCCATAAACATATAGATGTGCACTTACATTGGTAAATAAATTGATTGGCAGTGAAAAAAATGGGAAGTCCATGATTCCCATGCGTTGCACAGACCACACAGGAAGTGATGCAATGACGCTGTGTCTCCTCCCTACGTGTTTTGTCATCAAGCTTAGGTGGTTCCTGATAAAGTTTTCCAAATCCTCCTGCACATGTATTTCATCCCCCCCCCCATATATTGCTGCTCATCTTCAACCAGGTTATGTTGAATAAAAGGATCATCGTGTTTTCTTTCAGTTGATCTCTGTACACACCCATTCCCCTAACTTTTAGGTCCTTCAATGCTTAGGTAAAAATATTCTGTATATTATTCTGTGTAGAAATTTGGTGTTAGGAGGGAACTGACTCTGGCAAATTCTAAAACAAATAACAGGTTTCATATGGTCATTGCTCAGATGTATTTTTTTTTTCTTGAGAAGGCTTTAGAAAGCAGAACTTCAATAACTAAAGACCTCCACAACTTTCTCAGTGAGCGCATCTAGTCATAAGGTCTATCCCCCCCCAAAAAATAGGCTATGCAAACAGTGAGTAGTACTGAGTGGCAATCATGAGATATTCTTAGGCACCTGGACACCTTAAAACAAATATTCTAGACATCAATAATTAAACAGTTCCTGTGTATATCGATTTTTAGTGTGTATAGAGCTTTTTTTCTCTCCTCGTTTTTTCCATCTTCTCCATTACTTTCTATTTGTACTTTTCTTTATCATAGTAAACCTATTTAGAAAAGTAAGCTTTCTTTACTTACCTTTCCAGCAGCTCGTATGTTGAAAAGTCCCCAATATAAACAAATAATTAAAGTAACCAGCAACAGAGAAAAAGCATGCCAAGTCTGTGGATCATTGTATCACTTATATAAAACTAATACATACGTAAAATACATGTTAAAGCAGCAAAAATAAATACATACAAATTCAAACTTTTAACACATGTGTCATTACCAAGTTCTAGAAAAAAACATAGAATGCATCTTTATTTTTAAGGAGGGCGTTTGATTAAGTTAGATATAAACCTATTTTCTTCTAATGACGTCTTTCCCTAAAAATGCACAATGCTACAGGCAATCAGAATTTGTTTTTGTTCTACACCAAGACAGACTATAGTAGCAACATGTCCACCATTGTGAAGACACATACAGAAAGAAGACTTTTGGGTAAAGGAGAGGGTTATCTGATTATCTTTAACAAAGTTAGTAGAAAATAAGTTTGGGTGGAAATCTTTAGGTGGAACAAACATCAGAAATACAGTGCGTTTCACATCAAGTGCACACATGCTAAGTAATATATAGTATACAGTAAGTGTAACTTTTACGACTTGTTCATACTAAGGTGGAGCTGATTCTTCATGGTGTCCCCAGAGCAGTCTCTATATTGAGCAAGAATGCACAGCATACTAGCACATTATGGCAGACCTACCCCCTAGTGTGCCCTCCTCCAGCCATGTGCATGCGCACAGTAGTTACATTACTCCCGGGAATGATATCACTCACAGTTGCTGGGATTGTACACTGGACTGTACATGCACATCAGTATATAATTAAAAACAAAATCTTGGAAGGGGGATTAAAGCCGCGTACACACAAGCGGAATGTTGAACAGAAATATTCAGACGGAGTCTTTTCATTGGACTTTTTTTTTTTCAAAAATTCTGACGGACCCAGAACTGGAACATTTTCTAAATATTTCCGACGGAACCAATTCCTATGGAGAAAACCGCTCGTCTGTATGCTGTTCCAACGGACCAAAAACGAGTATGAGACAGAAGCTATTGGCTACTGGCTATTAAACTTCCTTTTTCTAGTCTCGTTGTACGTGTTGTATGTCACCTCGTTCTGGACGGTCGGACTTTAGTGTGACCGTGTGTATGCAAGACTGCTAGAGCGGAATTCCGTTGGAGTTCCGTTGGAGGAACCTTCGGAGTTTATTCCGACGGCAAAACCGGTCGTGTGTACGCGGCATAAGTTTTAGGGAGACATACAGAGTCCATCTGATCCAAAAATATACCCGATAGCAATTTATTTAAAATGCAAATGTAGTTCTGCTTTGGAAATGACAGCACACTTCCTCACAATGTTTTCTAATTCCCTTTTTCCCAAAAAGACAAGGACCATCTTTTGTCATCATTCAGGATCAGAATCTACTTATTGGGCAAAGATTCCAGCCCAAGGATGATGCAGTCATGTACTAAAGTAAATCTAGATCGGATGACATTTAATGTGCTAAAGCATTGTGTGCCATAAATGATTGCCATGTTTTTTCCTCAAACTGCTGTTTTCACATTTTTCATCTCAATGCCCCAATCTCCTTCAGGTTTTTTCAAACACTTCTTGTATACATGCACTTGATCCAGCGTCGACTACGCATCATTGCTCTGGACAAGCTTTTTGATAAGACAGCAGTGGAACATGCCTGTCCAATGTGTGTCCATGAGTAGCAAATATGGGAGTTCTTGCCCAATGCCAGGAAGTGCTTGAGCCAGGGCCATTATGGTAGGATCACCAACATTCTTTTAATGAAAGTGAATAGGTGAAAAACTGCGCCAACCTATGAAGATGTGAGCAGCCAACACAACAATAAGACTAATTGTAGTGCAGATGAAAATATAAAGTGTGGCGCTAAGAAAAAAAAACAGTCATATGTGTAAGAAAGGGTTACGAGAGTATGAACTACACTGATATCTACATGGGAAAAACTATAAACAAAAACGTGTTGAAAATATATAGAGCATATATCAAACAACAAAACATATTACCAAGCAAGCAAAAGTATTTTAGCTGTTTGTATCATGCGTCTGAAGGACGCATCCAAAGGGACATGTGATGACACAGGTGATAATATAAATGCAAACAAATGTGCATACAAGAGGCTATCGAGGTAAACACAATATAATACCTATTGTTCCAACCTATGAAAGAGTGACCCAGAGGTCGATCTTAAATGCATATGATAATGACTCATCAAGCAGTGAAAATATAAGTCTCAGAAGTGAGGTTAATGTTGACGGTATGTCTGAGGGAGATACTTTCAGCAGAAATTCAAAACGGTCTCTGTGATGGGAGTTTCCGATGGTGGATGAACCCCCAGGAGTGCCTTCACCTTCAGACAGGGGAGAAGTAAAGGAAGAGGTACCCTTACCAGAAAAGTTGGACCCAGCTCACCATACAGTTATGGGTCATTGGGGCATGAAATTGGAGACCTGGAGCCAAACTTCAGAGAAGAGGTCCGTGGTGATGACTCTGGTAGACAGGTAGGCATCAAGGGCGTCAATCCTGGAAGCGAGTGGTAGTCCTCAACGCCAATCCCAAACTAACAGACCGACAACTTCTTATCCAACTCAGATATGTGGTTTTAAAAACATATGAGGGAAAGGAAGAATCTCCACATGGTGTAAATCCGTATGGTAGGATTTATTGGCAATATAGATAAAAACAGATATCCAAGAAAAAAAATAAAATAAAATAATAATAAATAATTGGTTCCAGCTGGGCAGCAGTGATGGGTCAGTCTCGGCCGCTCTGGTGGCGTCTGTAGCTCAGAGGCTGGAGGATATCACAGCAGGCACGTCAGCAGGGCATGTCAGTAGGCATGTCAGACGCTTGAGAACAGGGGGGCGTGGCTTGAGCGCTCGCGTTCGGAGCATGCGTATTCCTTTATCAGGCGTATCATCATACGCCTGATGAAGGAGCATGCATGCAAGCTGGCTGCCGCATTCAACACCCACCAGAACCTTTAATACAGGTCTGGATCCAGAAGAAAATGGACTAAGAAATGGAAAATGGACTAAGCTTCCAAACACTAACTGGACTTCTACTATTATTATTATTATTATTGTTTTTATATCTCACTAGCAGCCCCTGCCAGCGCTCCATCCTACCCTCCTTACTGCACTGAGTAGTGTTCAGCTTGTATTTTTATTATGGTATAGTGTAAAGTTTTTCTTCTATTACAGATCGTTGTAAATGCAAAACAATTAAGCCGACTCTAAATATGTACTTGGCAAAGAACTACAGCTATGGTAAGTGAATTATATTTTTGTGAAACGGCGCTATATGGGAAAAATATGAAAAAATATGTCTGAGTTATGACAGTATAGGAGCTAGCTTTATTTCCAAAAGACCATTCGGATGAACTATAAAATATTTAGAGCTGTTGGATTAAGTACATAAACTGTGTGAAATAAAGACAAATCATCTCCTTAAGGAATACTATTTCAAACACATAAACAAGATAAGCACAGTGTATATTAGAAACAGATCACTTTCCTGTAAGAATTTCTGCTAAAAAATTAGATTTCTGTTTATTTCCGTAGCGTGCTTCATCATTTCCTTCTTTTTAATATTACCTTTGTTTTTTTTCTCCCCAAAGTATAACTAAAGCCATTATTTTATTTGGAAAAACTGGTGAGAGGTTAAGACTTCTTTGGGGTTATTTTTTTTATTTATTCTCTAATTGCCGTGATCTCAAATGTCACCAGGAATAAATGTGAGGGTAAAATCCAAATGTTTGGGTTGTCATCAGAATGGGAAATCTTCAAATGGGTACACCTGTTCCGATGACAACTGGAGGGGATTTCCTTCACATGTCTATAGATATCTTCTCACAGGGCAGGAAGCAAATAAAAATCTTAGACAGAGATAGCAAACAAAAACTGACAGCATTTTTAACCCCTCTCCTCTCTATCCAAAATGAAAGAAAAAGTTTTGCATTCAGGGACGTGGGGTGAGGTCAGTGGCTGGTGAGGCACTGGCTAGTATCACCAGATAGACAGAAGTTACATACGCCACGATCATTAAAGCGAGAGCAATGATTCTAGCACTATACCTCTTCTGTAACTCTAAACATGTAACCTGTAAAAATGTTTACAGTGTCGCCTATGGAGATTTTTACTTTATTTTATTTTGAGTACTGAAGTTTGGCGCCATTCCACAAGTGTGAGCAATTTTAAAGCGTGATATGTTCAGTATCTATTTACTCGGCGTAACATCATCTTTCACATTATACACTGCTTTTTTGTTATTTTTATTCATGAAACTGTTTCTTTCCAAAAAAAATGCGTTCGAAAAATTGCTGCGCAAATACTGTGTTACATAAAAAGTTGCAACGACCACCATTTTATTTTCTAGGGTGTCTGCTAATATATATATATATATATATATATATATATATATATATATATATATATATATATATATATATATATATATATATATATATATATATATATATATATATATATATATATATATATAATGTTTGGGGGTTCTGAGTAATTTTCTAGCAAAATTAAATTCTGACTTTTACATGTAGGAGAGAAGTTTCAGAATTGGCCTGGGTGGCAAGGGGTTAATTACAATAAGTAAGTAATATACAAATAATTATCATATATTGTTTTAAGGTGATTTATTATATTCTCAAAAAATGCACTCAAGCAGGTGGCTTAACGGACAATTACTGAAGTTTGAAGTTATAGCTTCAAACCACTAATTTCACAGTAAATAGATAAATAATAAATTATTATGTTATAACATATAGCATATAAATATATGATTTCGTTTGATTAAAACAGTACCATTTCAACAGCAGCAGATTCTCATTCTCCCTCTTAACTGTGTAAGAAAAACATGGGTTTGTGGGTAAATCTTCTACCCAAAAACCCATGTTTTTTCCTTCTAGTTAAGAGGGCTGGGCAGGAAGGGAGAATGTGTCTTTTAGACATATGCCCCCTTCTATGACACTGCAGTGAGAGGACAGCCTCCACTGCAGCATTTTTCTGGACAGCTTGGGCCAATTGTACTTTTCCATTGGTCCAAGACTCAAAGCTGTCCATTGAGCTTAGTGCCTCTGACAAAAAGGGAGGAAAGGCACTGTGAGCTCATCCTCTCAGTCTGCTGCAAAAAGAGTGTCCCAGCTTGTATTTAAACTGGCCACTCTGTATGTAGCTTCTGACAGGCTGCACAAAGAGCCCTATATCTCCGAAACCATGGGTCATTGGTGGGGTAGAATAGCAGCTACCTACCCCCAAATTTTGACCCCAGGTCACCGAGCTACGACCCTCGAAGCTCTGCCTCCCCTACCTCCCTTGACTGCACGTCCCTGCTTCAGATATACTTTAATCTGTAATTTGTAAATTACAGGATTGGCAAATTGGTTGGTTTGTGCGTAATGGAATGTACATGCTCTTGTTGATGTTTTTCATTTTAATAAATGTAACATGTTGAACCCTTTTTCGCATATAGTGTTTATGTTAAAAAGAGGAGGCTGTAAAATATTATTGCAAAAAGAGCAAATTATTTTCTGTAAACAAATCTTTACAAAATCAGTCCCAGTGGGCCCTCTCATGAAGTTATAAATTATTTCTGTATCTAAGAGTTGTGTCACACAATAGCTTTTCTTGCCTGTATTCACATGTCTGCCATCTTATCAAATGAAAGAGTCTTCTCCCAGATATATATGAGAGATTCAGTGCATTTTTCATCAGTTCCAACAGTATAATGAGATAGCAAATTTAAGTTCCTTAGACACAAGCTGAAGCTAGAAGCTGAAACATTTCCAGTGTGCTAGACCTGTGAATGGCAGTTTTGTTTGGGATTGGCTAACAGTGCAATTACCAGGATCCCCACATGGAATTGTAGGTTGCACTATATAACAATAAATAATCACACTACAACAGGTTGGAATAAAATTGGCCGCGGCACCTTTATTGGTATTAGAATTAAACAAATAACTTTATTAAATAAACCATGAAATATAATAAATATTCTTTCTTTCAAATTAAAACCAATTCTAACTTGCTCAGTCATAGGACTTGAGCTGAAAAATTAAATTCATAAAAAACAAGTCCCCCCTTAATTCAAGGGTGACATAACCACATAATAGTGCCAGCGACAAGGGTGGGAGGGAAGGGGAGCTCAAACTTAAGCCACCTCAGGGCAAGTGTGAGCGGGTCTGTCACACAGAGGCTTATATAGCCTCTTAGTCTGAGGAGAAAACAGTTTTCCCGCTCCTTGCCTCGTAACCTCTCTTTTTTTTTTTTTGAAAATTTAAACTTTATAAAATATTTTTCTTTGGCACAATCCCATGATGCGGGCGCTTTATTGTGCCCACTGTTCATTCTTGAGGGCTCCCAGAAGCTTCCCCATGCTTCCAACCTCCCCATCACATGAAGAGGTGCACCATTACAGTTATTGTGTCAAATACTCAGCATGACCCACTCCACAGTGTAAAAAAAATACTCTGGTTTTGAACTTCCTTTATTGAACATTTTAGAAAATTAAAGGTAGAAAGATGCATGGGAGTAGAGCATTCATTGCCTTATGAACTAAGTTATGTTGAGGGGGTTCCAATATTCAGTCAAAGGGGTCTAAGTTTGATTTTTGCTGTTATATAATGCTGTTAAATATGTCAACCTGAAACCTACCTAAACCCAGTTTATTAGCATTCCCACCTTCTTATCACCTAAACTGCTTTAAAAAACCCTGTATAATACATGTGAGCAGCTCTAAGCTCTCTCTGGCTGCTGGCATCTGAACATAACAAATGATCCATATGCTGTCTGTTAAATGAAGACACTCAGGCAAAGTCTCACTGACAAAAGGATGGTTGACAGACAAGTATAACACAGGTATTTGTAAAGTAGTTTAAGTGATAAGATGGGGTGACTTAGGTTTTCCTGAAGAGGCTATGTAACCTGCTTAAAAAGTTGCAGATATATCAAGTACCGTATATACTCGAGTATAAGTCAAATTTTTCAGCACATTTTTTTGTGCTGAAAGTGCCCCCCTCGACTTATACTCAAGTCAAGCACTTTTCTGCAGCAAAAAATTTCATTTTCCGAACCGACTTTGGGGCCCTGTATCCTAGCACTAAGTGGACCCGAGATACGGGGCCACAAAATCGGTTCGGAAAATGTCATTCTCTGCTGCAGAAAAGTGCTTGACATTTTCTGAACCGACTTTGGGGCCCCATATCTCAGGGTCACTTAGTGCTAGGAACCCCAAATTTGGTGTGCAAACCCAGTGGAACTTGTCCCATAACATATCCAAAGCTGGGGTTCCTAGCTCTAAGTGGCCCTGAGATATGGGGCCCCAAAACTGGTTCAGAAAATGTCATTCTCTGCTGCAGAAAAGTGCTTGACATTTTCTGAACTGATTTTTGGGGCCCTGTATCTCGAGGCCATTTGGTGCTAGAAACCTCAGCTTTGGAAATTTTTTGGTGCTAGTTCCACTGGGTTTGCACACCAAATTTGGGGTTCTTAGCACTAAGTGGCCCTGAGATACGGGGCCCCAAATTTGGTCAACTGTGTCTATCTGCAGCAATGTCATTTCGGGACCCTTTGGGTTCAGAGACCCCAAATTTTGGCTGCAGCTAGGGGGGCATCTAGGAACCCTTAACTACCGAGTTTGAAGTTCAAGGGACCTATGGCTGCAAATGGGCACAGTGAGGCATGCAAATGGGCACAGTGATGCTGCAAATGGGCATTGTTGACCCTCTTTTCCACTTACAGTAGCTGTGCATTTCTCACCCTCGTCTTATACTCGGGTCAATAAGTTTTTCCCATTTTTTTGTGGTAAATTAGGGCCTCGACTTATACTCGGAACGACTTATACTCGAGTATATACGGTATGTTTACTTGCAGCATTTTTTCTGCCAGAAATCTTTTTTTTTTGTATTCACTTGCAATATGCCCTTGAATTTGAAATAAAATCTAGCTTTAAGGCAATGAAAACCACAACAATGAACATATCTTAATAAATAAAAGTCTGATAGACTTTGGCAGTGCTAATAAAAGTAATTGATCATACACCATGAACAATCTAAATAGTATATACATTCAATCAAGTCCGTGTACTCGTATAAAACCAAGATAGTACAGAGAAAAGTCCAGTCCTTCAAAACTCAAGTCCTATGGAGCAAGATCCTCAAAGATGATTGTTGTCACCCCAACGGATTCCACATCACACGTGCTCAAATAACGAGGGGGGGTGTGCAAGAGAACCCCCACATAATAAGACTCTTACCGGATCTGAACTTGATCATTAGCGTGTATGTTGGTCACAAATCGTGGGAATCCATGCCAGTATCCTCCTTCTGTTGTCAGGATCAGGACAGCTCACAGGTATTTCAATGTTTCAGACAATGAAAAAGAAAGGAACGGACATAGCGTGATCCCGTTTTTAACGTTTTATTATTTAAAAAACAGAAGAGAATACCCCCCTTCAAGGTGTACACTTACAAGAAATTAGTATATAACAAGCGGTGTTCACAAATCAACATCAGGCAATGTCAGGTTAACAGCATCTCCTACTGCTCAACAGGTACCTTCTGTCTTTCCCTGAGTACACTGGTGTGTCTACGTATGCCGTGTGGCTCCACCCTGATGCATTTCGTCACTCATCAGAGGCTGCAGTCACATGGCGCTCACACTCTTTTAAGCATCTGGGAAATGCCTCTGGGTATTAAGCCTTTCAGCAACAGCGTTAAGCTGTCTAGTGATTGGATCAAACCCTTCTGACTGTAGTTAGGCTTATGTACTGTGGGCCCTATTGACAGACAACAATACATACTAACCTTGACCGAACGCCGATACAGTGGAGATAAAGAGAGCGCACATCACACCCAAAAGCGCAGCCCTCCCGCCTACACTTGTATCGGACGATCAATATGCTGGCAAACCATCCACACTGTCCAGCAGACAGAACTCCGCTGGTCAGATATCCATGAACCACCAAGCTAAGAATAAAAAAAATGAACCATACTCAAACATAGATAATCAAAAAGTCAACTGGAGACTATCTACTTAAAATTAGTAAATGAATTGCCTCCCTTAGTTTGTGCTTATTCCGAGTCTGCAGCATAGATATTTTAATCATATATGTAAAGGGTCAACTGCGTCCTGACAATGCATATACATGGTGCAACACAAATCGGTGACGATCCACCAATAAGGTTGCCCATGATATCTAAATACCGAATACATTTAAAAATCAAATAAAACAAAATAAAATAAACTTGCCATCAACCACATCATACAGTCTGCAAATATCATCGAATGAATATAACAAATGGTGTCCCTTTTTGCTGGCGGTGGTTCCCGAAGTCGCACACAAACACTCCAACATGTTCGCCAGCAACCTCGCGGAACCATAATCCTCAATTCACAGTGACATTGCACATAGGCAATAAACCATTAGACAAATAAAACACATATGAAAAATGCATCTGAATAATACTATACTAATCGGGAATTAATTCATGAACTACTAGGCAAATCTGGAACACATGTCTCTACATTATTCAACCTATTCCAGAAGAGCTGTTATAAAAAATAAGTTCATAAGAAACTAATATAGAACCAAAAAGGGGAAGGCATGGGAAACAAGATATAATCTCGACATAAATTGCACATATGAAAAATCGACTATGGATGAGAATTAAAACCATCAAAAAACATCATAAAAACAACAAGAAATCAATGAATGGGAACAAGGGTCCGCATGTCAACTATAGATGGCGGTTCCCATTGACTGAGCTCTCAAAGATCGTGGGCAGCACAAGTCGGCTTCCCACGTCAATGACGTGTCATCTCATTCACTCATCAGCTCTATCAAACATCAAAACTTCCGAGGAATATATGCTAATAATAGAATTAATAAAAAGGCATGGGAAACAAGATATAATCTCGACATATAATTGCGCCTATGAAAAAATGACTATGGATGATAATAAAAAGCCATCAAAAAGCATCATCAAGACAACAAGCAATCAATGAATGGGAACAAGGGTCCGCATGTCAACGACAAATAGTGGTTCCCATTGATAAAGCTATCAGAGAAAGTGGGCAGCACAGTTCGGCTGCCCGACTTCGACAGCGTCAATGACGTTTTATCTCTTTCACTGATCACCTCTATCAAAAAAACTTCCGACGAGTATATGCTTATAATAGAATCCATAAAAATGATTATTAAAAAGGTCTAATGATCATAGTCAACTAATAGAAAGAGCATAATCAATCTTGTAGAAAAAACGCATCAGATAAAAGGCGGATGAAAGAATCGCCCCAAAATTACACCACCTAAATTGTCCAAGTCTTTAAAAAAACTTTAAAAAAACCTTTAAAAACAATCTATATACAACCATCTGAACGTGAACAGACTGAATGTATGTGAAGTAATATAGACATTGGGCAGATGGAATTGGAGAGATATGCATCATCATCTTTCTAACAGTCACTGATGAAACAATTTACGTCCAATTCCACGTTTAAGCCACTAGGGCTAAGAATATTCATAGAATATATCCAACAAGATTCTTTTTTGGATATTTCTCGTACCAAATTCAAACCCCTCCAGTTCGGATGAATTCTATCAATCCCCCAAAATTTTAAACCGTAGGGGTCCTGGTTATGATTCATTTTGAAATGCAATGAAAGCCCATGGTACTTAAAGCCAATTTCAATATTATGGATATGTTCTGAGATGCGTTTTTTAAGAGTCCTTTTCGTGCATCCGAAATACATAAGATTACAAGGACATTGCAGAACGTAAACCACATATGTGGTGCTACATGTAAAAAACTATTTTATTTTGAAAGACTTATTATTCCCTGTTGAGATGAACTCGGTCATCCCACGGATAGGATGATTAATTTTAGCACAGGTTTGACATCTCCTGCAGGCATAGAAGCCTGACTGATCCCAAAACATCATTGGTCTAACTGGTGGGTCGAGAACTTTCTTAACGACCATATCGCCAAAATTAGGAGCCTTCCTATATATAAATAGAGGACTGATCGGAAGAGAGGGGTTCAACACTTTATCTATGCGTAATACATGCCAGTGTTTTCTAAAAATGTTCTCTATTTCCCTGTATTGTACATGAATATTGAAAATAATTATTTGGTCTGTTGTAAGGATTAGCTAATTTGCCCAGGTTCGGTTTGCTGAGTGTTATTTGGATTTTGCCATAGATCCAAAAACCTCCAACTTAGCATTAAAATGTGTCAAAAGTGTCCAATCTGTCCGTTGCAATGTCGCAGTCCCGCTAAAAATCACTGATCACCGCCGTTACTAGTATAAAAAAAAAAAGTTATAATAAAAATTCCATACATTTATCCCTTATTTTGTAGACGCTATAAATGCTATTTTGTACACGCAATATATGCTTATTGCAATTTTTTACCAAAAATATGTAGAAGAATACATAGTGGCCTAAACTGATGAAGATTTTTTTTTTTTTTTAATTTTGGGATATTTATTATAGAAAAAAAATATTTTTTTTTCAAAATTCTCTTTTTTTATAGCGCAAAAAATAAAAAACGCAATTTTTTGGGGGTACAGTGTCGCACAATTGTCAGTTAAAATTATGCAGTGCCGAATCGCAAAAAATGGCCTGGTCATTAAGGGGGTAAATCCTTCCGGTCCTTAAATGGTTAAATAAAAGGCTCTGGTAGGTAATTGTTATTGCAATGCTATTTTTTTTATCTAGTGGCAATATGCTTAAATTGAACTGCGGAAGTAGCAGTCACAACAAATCTAAAAGCTACAAGAAAATATATTCCTAAAATAAATAAAGCTAAAGCTCTCAACTTTGAATGAACTGGTCAGTGACACTAAAGTTTAATATATATATATATATATATATATATATATATATATATATATATATATATATATATATATATATATATATACACACAGTGGGGACAGAAAGAATTCAGACCCCCTTAAATTTTTCACTCTTTGTTATATTGCAGCCATTTTCTAAAATTATTTAAGCTCATTTTTTTTTTATTAATGTACACACAGCACCCCTTATTGACAGAAAAACACAGAATTGTTGACATTTTTGCAAATTTATTAAAAAAAGAAAAACTGAAATATCACATGCTCCTAAGTATTCAGACCTTTTGCTGTGACACTCCTATATTTAACTCAGGTGCTGTCCATTTCTTCCGATCATCCTTGATATAGTTCTACACCTTCATTTGAGTCCAGCTGTGTTTGATCATACCGATTGGACTTGATTAGTAAAGCCACACACCTATCTATATAAGACCTTACAGCTCACAGTGCATGTCAGAGTAAATGAGAATCATGGGGTCAAAGGAACTGCCTGAAGAGCTCAGAGACTGAATTGTGGCAAGGCACAGATCTGGCCAAGGTTACAAAAATTTTTTTGCTGCACTTAAGGTTCCTAAGAGCACAGTGGCCTCCATAATCCTTAAATGGAAGACGTTTGGGACAATCAGTACCCTTTCTAGTGCTGGCCGTCCGGCCAAACTGAGCTATCGGGGGAGAAGAGCCTTGGTGAGAGAGGTAAAGAAGAACCCAAAGATCACTGTGGCTGGGCTTCCAGAGATGCAGTCAGGAGATGGGAGAAAGTTGTAGAAAGTCAACCATCACTGCAGCCCTCCACCAGTTGGGGCTTTATGGCAGAGTGACCTGACGGAAGCCTCTCCTCAGTGCAAGACACATGAAAGACTGCATGGAGTTTGCTAAAAAAAACACCTGAAGGACTCCAAGATGGTGAGAAATAAGATTCTCTGGTCTGATGAGACCAAGATAGAACTCTTTGGCCTTAATTCTAAGCGGTATGTGTGGAGAAAACCAAGCACTGCTCATTACCTGTCCAATACAGTCCCAACAGTGAAGCATGGTGGTGGCAGCATCATGCTATGGGGGTGGTTTTCAGCTGCAGGGACAGGACAACTGGTTGCAATCGAGGGAAAGATGAATGCCGCCAAGTACAGGGATATCCTGGACGAAAACCTTCTCCAGAGTGCTCAGGACCTCAGACTGGGCCGAAGGTTTACCTTCCAACAAGACAATGACCCTAAGCACACAGCTAAAATAACGAAGGAGTGTCTTCACAACAACTCTGTGACTGTTCTTGAATGGCCCAGCCAGAGCCCTGACTTAAACCAAATTGAACATCACTGAAGAGACCTAAAAATGGCTGTCCACCAACGTTTACCATCCAACCTGACAAAACTGGAGAGGATCTGCATGGAGGAATGGCAGAGGATCCCCAAATCCAGGTGTGAAAAACTTTTTGCATCTTTCCTAAAAAGACTCATGGCTGTATTAGATCAAAAGGTGCTACTACTAAATACTGAGCAAAGGGTCTGAATATTTAGGACCATGTGATATTTCAGTTTTTCTTTTTTAATAAATCTGCAAAAATGTCAACAATTCTGTGTTTTTCTGTCAATATGGGGAGCTGTGTGTACATTAATGAGGAAAAAAATGAACTTAAATGATTTTAGCAAATGGCTGCAATATAACAAAGTGTGAAAAATTTAAGAGGGTCTGAATACTTTCCATCCCCACTGTACATACAGTGGGGACGGAAAGTATTCAGACCCCCTTACAATATGGGGTGCTGTGTGTACATTAATGAGGAAAAAAATAAATTTAAATGATTTTAGGAAATGGCTGCAATATAACAAAGAGTGAAAAATTTAAGGGGGTCTGAATACTTTCCGTCCCCACTGTATATATATATATATGGCGTGTTGCCAGCTTTATTTACAGGTAGTTTCTAAAGTCATAAAAATAAACAAAACAGTAAAACAAATGCTTGCCGTCCGGCGCTAAACTAAATAGCGCACTGCTCTTTATGGGGCTGGTCCCCGTCACCCACAAAACATGAGGTAAAGAAAACTTTTGTTTTCAATCTAAACAAACGGGGCTCTTCCCTCTCAGAAACCCTTCTTATACCGTGTACACAAGGTCAGATTTTCAGACGGAAAATGTTCGATGGGAGCTTTTTGTCGCAAATTCCGACCGCGTGTAGTCTCTATCGGACATTTTCCATCAGAATTTCCGACACACAAAATTTGAGATCCGGATCTCAAATTTTCAAACAACAAAATCCGTTCTCGTAAATTCCGATCGTGTGTGCACAATTTCGAAGCACAAAGTTCCACGCATGCTTAGAATCAAGTACGAGACGGAAGCGCTCGGTCTGGTAAAACTAGCGTTCATAATGGAGATAGCACATTCGTCACGCTGCAAATTTTTAAATCTTTTTAATGTAGCGCATTCTCTTCTGCTTTAGAATGCTAGAATAATGAAGTAGTTTTGCTGCTCATATTCACACACAGTTCTGACAACCTGATTTCTTTATTATTTCTCGTGATCTCATGAATAATTGTTTTGTTTTTTTTCGTCAGATCTCCATAATAATGTTTAGAATTTTTGGTTATAGTGTTTTTTATATAGTGATCTCCATAATTTTTTCTTTCATTTAGTGTCAAGTTACACCATTATTATCTTGTATTTTTTAACCTCAAGGAGGTTGGTGTTGGTGTCCCTTGTTAATTTGACATTGTATTTTTGAAATGTACCTGCCTACATCATGTGTTCAATCGTTCGCCGAATTACGAACGATATGGGCCGTTCGCGCCAAATTCGAGTGGCGCGTCATGGCCCATAATTCACTGCGGAATCGCAGTGCATTGCTGGCTGATGATTGGCCAAGCATGCACTATGACCCGCATGCTTGGCCAATCACAGCGCCGTCTGTATAGAGAGCCATAATTGGCCAAAGCCAGGGTGTCTTTGGCCAATGATGGCTCAGGGGGTTTAGTACATGCCCCACACTATATAAGGCCGCTTGCACAGCGGCCCTGTGTAGTGTGTTCCGGCGTTGAGAGAGAGAGAGATAGGTAGACAGAGAGACAGTGTAATTTGATTTAAGTTAGATAGAGTAGGCAGGCGAGTCAGTTAATTGCACTTACAGGGTATTGTGTGTATATATATATATATATATATATATATATATATATATATATATATATATATATATATATATATATATATATATATATATATATATATATATATATATATATATATATATATATATATATATATTTATATACTACTTCATTATTCTAGCATATATGTATACATATACACTCTATTCAGTTTAGCTAGATCCGTTCCTGTTATTCTCTTCCTACTGACAGGCAGGCAGGTGTTTTTACAGTATTTACAGCTACCTGAAGAAAACTGCTGGTGTTCTTCTGATCCTATTAGTCCTATTAGCAGTATTTATAGTTAGTGTAGTGCGTCCTCTGCACAGTGGGCACCTAAAGCTACCTGAAGAAAATTAGTGGTGTTCTTCTGATCCTATTAGTACAGTACCGCAGGCAGCTGCAGTATTTACAAGTTAGTGTAGTGCGTCCTCTGCACAGTGTGCACCTAAAGCTACCTGAAGAAAATTAGTGGTGTTCTTCTGATCCTATTAGTACAGTACCACAGGTAGCTGCAGTATTTCCAAGTTAGTGTAGTGCGTCCTCTGCACAGTGTGCACCTAAAGCTACCTGAAGAAAATTAGTGGTGTTCTTCTGATCCTATTAGTACCGTACCGCAGGCAGCTGCAGTATTTACACGCTAGTGTAGTGCGTCCTCTGCACAATGTGCACCTAAAGCTACCTGAAGAAAATTGGTGGTATTCTTCTGATCCTATTAGTACCGCAGGCAGCTGTAGTATTTACAAGTTAGTGTAGTGTGTCCTCTGCACAGTGTGCACCTAAAGCTACCTGAAGAAAATTGGTGGTATTCTTCTGATACTATTAGTACCGCAGGCAGCTGTAGTATTTACAAGTTAGTGTAGTGCGTCCTCTGCACAGTGTGCACCTAAAGCTACCTGAGGAAAATTGGTGGTGTTCTTCTAATTCTATTAGTATCACAGGCAGCTACAGTATTTACAGTTAGTGTACTGTGTTCTCTGCACAGTGTGCACCTAAAGCTACCTGAAGAAAATTGGTGGTGTTCTGATCCTATATTTATACCACAGGCAGGCAGCTACAGTATTTACAGTTAGTGTACTGTGTCCTCTACACAGTGTGCACCTAAAGCTACCTGAATAAAATTGGTGGTGTTCTTCTGATCCTATATTAATACCACATGCAGCTACAGTATTTACAGTTGGTGTACTGTGTCCTCTGCACAGTGTGCACCTAAAGCTACCTGAAGAAAATTAGTGGTGTTCTTCTGATTCTATTAATACCACAGGCAGGCAGCTACAGTATTTACAGTTAGTGTAGTGTGTCCTCTGCACAGTGTGCACCTAAAGCTACCTGAAGAAAAATTAGTGGTGTTCTTCTGATCCTATTAGTACCGTACCGCAGGCAGCTGCAGTATTTATACGCTAGTGTAGTGCGTCCTCTGCACAGTGTGCACCTAAAGCTACCTGAAGAAAATTGGTGGTATTCTTCTGATCCTATTAGTACCGAGGGCAGCTGTAGTATTTACAAGTTAGTGTAGTGTGTCCTCTGCACAGTGTGCACCTAAAGCTACCTGAAGAAAATTGGTGGTATTCTTCTAATCCTATTAGTACCGCAGGCAGCTGTAGTATTTACAAGTTAGTGTAGAGCGTCCTCTGCACAGTGTGCACCTAAAGCTACCTGAAGAAAATTGGTGGTGTTCTGATCCTATATTTATACCACAGGCAGGCAGTTACAGTATTTACAGTTAGTGTACTGTGTCCTCTACACAGTGTGCACCTAAAGCTACCTGAATAAAATTGGTGGTGTTCTTCTGATCCTATATTAATACCACATGCAGCTACAGTATTTACAGTTGGTGTACTGCGTCCCCTACACAGTGTGCACCTAAAGCTACCTGAAGAAAATTGCTGTTGTTCTGCTCCTATTAACACCACAGGCAGGTAGCTACAGTATTTACAGTTAGTGTACTGTGTCCTCTGCACAGTGTGCACCTAAAGCTACCTGAAGAAAATTAGTGGTGTTGTTCTGCTCCTATTAATACCACAGGCAGGCAGCTTCAGTATTTACAGTTAGTGTACTGTGTCCTCTGCACAATGTGCACCTGAAGCTACCTGAATAAAATTGGTGGTATTCTTCTGATCTTATTAATTCCACAGGCTGGCAGCTACAATATTTACAGTTAGTGTACTGCGTCCTCTGCACAGTGTGCACCTAAAGCTACCTGAAGAAAATTGCTGTTGTTCTGCTCCTATTAATACCACAGGCAGGCAGCTACAATATTTACAATTAGTGTACTGTGTCCTCTGCACAGTGTGTACATAAAGCTACCTGAATACAATTGGTGGTGTTCTTCTGATCCTATATTAATACCACAGGCAGGCAGCTACAGTATTTACAGTTAGTGTACTGTGTCCTTGGCATAATGTGCACCTAAAGCTACCTGAATAAAATTGGTGGTGTTCTTCTGATCCTATATTAATACCACAGGCAGCCAGCTACAGTATTTACAGTTAGTGTACTGTGTCCTCTGCACAGTGTGCACCTAAAGCTACCTGAATAAAATTGGTGGTGTTCTTCTGATCCTATTAATATCACATGCAGGCAGCTACAGTATTTACAGTTAATGTACTGCATCCTCTGCACAATGTGCACCTAAAGATACCTGAAGAAAATTGCTGTTGTTCTGCTCCTATTAATACCACAGGCAGGCAGCTACAGTATTTACAGTTAGTGTACTGTGTCCTCTGCACAGTTTGCACCTAAAACTACCTGAATAAAATTGGTGGTGTTCTTCTGATCCTATATTAATACCACAGGCAGGCAGCTACAATATTTACAGTTAGTGTACGGTGTCCTCTGCACAGTGTGCACCTAAAGCTACCTGAATAAAATTGGTGGTGTTCTTCTGATCCTATATTAATACCACATGCAGCTACAGTATTTACAGTTGGTGTACTGTGTCCTCTGCACAGTGTGCACCTAAAGCTACCTGAAGAAAATTAGTGGTGTTCTTCTGATTCTATTAATACCACAGGCAGGCAGCTACAGTATTTACAGTTAGTGTAGTGTGTCCTCTGCACAGTGTGCACCTAAAGCTACCTGAAAAAAATTAGTGGTGTTCTTCTGATCCTATTAGTACCGTACCGCAGGCAGCTGCAGTATTTACACGCTAGTGTAGTG
Source organism: Lithobates clamitans (assembly GCA_037952925.1). Lineage (NCBI taxonomy): Eukaryota > Metazoa > Chordata > Amphibia > Anura > Ranidae > Lithobates > Lithobates clamitans. Next base: position 218,950 of record JBBGZY010001579.1, on the reverse strand, counting down.
CGTCCTCTGCACAGTGTGCACCTAAAACTACCTGAATAAAATTGGTGGTGTTCTTCTGATCCTATATTAATACCACAGGCAGGCAGCTGCAATATTTACAGTTAGTGTACGGTGTCCTCTGCACAGTGTGCACCTAAAGCTACCTGAATAAAATTGGTGGTGTTCTTCTGATCCTATATTAATACCACAGGCAGGCAGCTACAGTATTTACAGTTAGTGTACTGCGTCCTCTGCACAGTGTGCACCTAAAGCTACCTGAAGAAAATTGCTGTTGTTATGCTCCTATTAATACCACAAGCAGGCAGCTACTGTATTTAAAGTTAGTGTACTGTGTCATCTGCACAGTGTGCACCTAAAGCTACCTGAATAAAATTGGTGGTGTTCTTCTGATCCTATATTAATACCACAGGCAGGCAGCTACAGTATTTACAAGTTAGTGTACTGTGTCGTCTGCACAGTGTGCACCTAAAGCTACCTGAATAAAATTGGTGGTGTTCTTCTGATCCTATATTAATACCACAGGCAGGCAGCTACAGTATTTACAAGTTAGTGTACTGTGTCGTCTGCACAGTGTGCACCTAAAGCTACCTGAATAAAATTGGTGGTGTTCTTCTGATCCTATATTAATACCACAGGCAGGCAGCTACAGTATTTACAAGTTAGTGTAGTGCGTCCTCTGCACAGTGTGCACCTAAAGCTACCTGAAGACAAGTGCTGGTGTTCTCATACTAATAATACTACAAGCAGGCAGTTGATTCTGCTAGCTGCAGTATCAGTATATATATACATCCCAGCTTTGTGCAGCTACATCTCACTGCAGGCCATTAGTATGTCTGGAAGGCCAACAAGGAGAGGCAGACAGTCACAAGCCAATAAAAGAGGGCAAGCAGGCTCTGTGTCCAGAGACAACAGTGCTGGTCGTGGAGACGGTGCATCCTCATCAGCATGTGGCCGTGGGACACGCTTGTCCTTTTTTTCAGCAGCTGGCTGTGTTGAGCCGCAACATGCAGAAGACTTGGTAGAGTGGATGACCAAGCCATCCTCATCCACCTCATCCTCTCTCACCCAGGCTCACGGTACTTTATCTGGCAAAGCAGCTGCCAATGTGGCCTCTTCCCTCGGCTCAATGGCATCAGTCACTCCTTCCCTAGCCCCTCCATGTCCTCCTGAGGAGTCCCCCAAACTGTTTGACCACAGTGTTGGGTAAATGCGCCAGGAGGATGCCCAGCATTTTGAAGGCTCCGATGATGGTACTCAGCTAGAGGAAGGCAGTAACGTGAGCCCAGACAGAGGGGGTGCCCAAGAAGGACAGCAATCTGGCAGTCATGTTGCCCCTGCTGCAGCATACTGCCAGGTTTGCTCCAGTGATGAGGAGGGAGGGGATGATGAGGTCACTGACTCCACATGGGTGCCTGATAGGAGAGAGGAGGAGGCACATCAGCAACGAGACAGGATGCCCTCCAGGGGCCAGCTTAAGGGAAGCACAGAGACTGCATTACGCCGCATGTGCAGGGTGCTGCTGTCTCTGAGCGTTATTCCAAAAGTTCTTTGGTGTGGGCCTTTTTTGAGACGAGTGCATCAGATCGCACCACTGCAATTTGCAACATATGTCTCAAGCGTATCTCGCGTGGCCAAAACATCTCCCGCTTGGGCACCACATGCTTGACCAGACATATGTTGACCTGCCATACAGTTCATGGGCAAGCGTACCTAAAAGACTCACACCAAAGAACAAAGAGGACCTCTCCTTGCTCCTCATCAGCTGGGATCTCCAACCCCACTATACCTTCAGTCCTCTCTGAGACCTGCACTGAGAGGAATGAAGGTGTAGAATTAGGTGTGTCACAGCCAAGTACTTGAGGGCAATCTGCTATCGGTACACCAACGTCAGATTGTACCAGGCAAATTTGCCTGCCCCAGCTGCTGCACCGCCGAAAGAAGTTCACTCCCAGCCATCCAAATGCCCAGCGGTTGAATGCTAGCTTGGCTAAATTGCTAGCACTTCAACTGCTGCCTTTTCAGTTGGTAGACTGTGCCCCCTTCCATGAGTTTGTGGAATGTGCGTTCCTCAATGGCAGGTTCCCAAACGCCACTTTTTCTCACAGAAGGCGATTCCAGCTCTCTACCGACATGTGGAAGGCAATGTCTTGGCCTCACTGGACAGGGCGATCAGCGGTAAGGTGCATATTACCGCTGACTCATGGTCCAGCAGGCATGGACAGGGACGTTACCTATCTTTCACCACACACTGGTTGACTCTTCTGGCAGCTGGGAAGGATGCAAGACAGGGTGCAGTAGTGTTGGAGGTTGTTCCGCCACCACGCCTCCAAAATACTACTAGTGGTGATTCTGCCACACCTCTCTCTTCCCCCCCCACCTCTTCTTCTTCTTCCCCCATGGCCTCTTCCTGTGCTGATTTGTCTTCGGGACCAGCTGTGCTCCGTAGGCGTTCAAGGGGCTACGCAAGCATGCAGGCCAAAATATGCCATGCGGTCCTTGAGCTGGTATGCTTGGGGGACAGGAGCCACACTGGGGCAGAGATTCTGTCAGCTCTGCAGGGGCAGCTTCAGAGGTGATTGATGCCACGCCAGCTTAAGGCTAGTAGGGTGGTTTGCGACAAAGGCACCAACCTCCTCCCTGCCCTCCGACAGGGACAACTGACCCATGTGCCCTGTTTGGCACACGTCCTTAACTTGGTGGTGCAGCGGTTCTTGAGCAGGTACCCGGACTTACAGGATGTCCTGAGGCAGGCCAGGAAAGTCTGTGTGCATTTCTGCAGGTCATATAATGCAAGTGCTCGGCTGGCTGACCTCTAAAAGGAATTCAGCCTGCCCAAGAACTGCCTAATCTGTGACATGCCCACCAGCTGGAACTCAACGTTGGCCATGCTGCAGCAGCTGCACACGCAGCAGAGGGTCATCAATGAGTACCTGTGCAACTATGGCACCAGGACAGGGTCAGGGGAGCTTGTTTTTTCTCCCTACGCCAGTGGGCCATGATCAGGGATGCATGCACTGTCCTGTCACCATTTGAGGAGGCCACGAGGATGGTGAGCAGTGATAGTGCATGCATCAGTGACACTATCCCCCTTGTCCACCTGTTGGAGCACATGCTGCGTGGAATAATGGACAGGGCACTTGAGGCAGAACAGAGGCAGGAAGAGGAGGACTTCCTTAGCTCTCAAGGCCCCCTTTATCCAGATAGTGTTCCTGCGTGCCCGCCGATCAGACAGGAAGAGGACGAGGAGGAAGAGGAGGATTGTGTCAGCATGGAGATGGAGCCTGGCACTCAGCATCAGCAGCAGTCTTTAAGGGATCATTTACAGTCCCAAGAAACCTATGGACTTGTACGTGGCTGGGAGGAGGTGGCTGCGGATCATGTCGTCCTTAGTGACCCAGAGGACTCCGGACCGAATGCCTCAGCAAACCTACGCTGCATGGCCTCCCTGATCCCGTAAAGCCTGCAGGAGGATCCTCGTATTCGTGGTATTAAGATGAGGGATCAATACTGGCTGGCAACCCTCCTTGATCCACGTTACAAGGGTAAGGTTGCGGACCTTATCTTGCTGTTGCAGAGGGAGCAGAGGATGAAACATCTTAGGGAGGCCTTGCAGAAAGGTCTGTGCAACGCGTTCCCAGAGACTGGGAGGTTACAAACTCCTGTTCCTGGACAACGTGTTGCTGAGGCATGGCAACATCATCGGCAGGTGTCATTTTCTGTAGGTGGTAGGAGACATGCACCATCTTTGGTTCCACTGGCACAGGAGGCGGGGGCCCTTTTTTCAGTTCCACTAGAGCCTCTGCGACTTGGCGGTTCATCTCCTGCTGGGCAGCCTGTTGTGCTGCAGCGACTGCCTGTTGTGCTGCAGCGGCATCTGCGACTTGGCGGTTGGTTTCCCGCTGAGCTACTTTGGCATGTAGCAGGGCCCTTATCATTTCCTCTATCTTCAGAAATTGCCCATTGAATCCACCACATGTGGGGAGATTAGCTCATGGGGATCACCTTATCTTGAAAAGAAGGTCAGCGTACAGGCAGTTTCTTTAAAATCTGGCAGGTTGCCAGCTTTATTTACAGGTGGTTTGCAAAATCATAAAAATAAACAAAACAGTAAAACAAATCCTTGCCATCCAGTGCTAAACTAAACAGTACACTGCTCTCTATACGGTGTGGGGCTGGTCCCCGTCACCCACAAAACATGAGGTGAAGCAAACCTTTGTTTTCAATCCAAACAGGGCTCTTCTCTCTCATATTCCCTCAGGCCAGAACACTGCTGTGCTCTCTTCCTGGTCATTTAAAGTCCACCTGAGCATGGATTCAAGTGGACCACAAGACCCGGACCGGAAACAAGCCTGCCACAGAGGCTGGAAAAATCCAGGCCTGATTCTGGTTCAGTCTCTGACAATAGAACAAATAGGAGGTGAAATATATTGATTAGCGATGACCTCACCTCGCAAACGATCACAATATACAGTATCTCACAAAAGTGAGTACACCCCTCACATTTTTGTAAATATTTTCTTCTATCTTTTCATGTGACAACATTGAAGAAATGACACTTTGCTACAATGTAAAGTAGTGGGTGTACAGCTTGTATAACATTGTAAATTTGCTGTCCCCTCAAAAGAACTCAACACACAACCATTAATGTCTAAACCGCTGGCAACAAAAGTGAGTACACCCCTAAGTGAAAATGTTCAAACTGGGCCCAAAGTTTCAATATTTTGTGTGGCCACCATTATTTTCCAGCACTGCCTTAACCCTCTTGGGCATGGAGTTCACCAGAGCTTTACAAGTTGTCACTGGAGTCCTCTTCCCCTCCTCCATGATGACATCACGGAGCTGGTGGATGTTAGCGACCTTGCGCTTCTCCACCTTCCATTTGAGGATGCCCCACAGATGCTCAATATTGTTTAGGTCTGGAGACATGCTTGTCCAGTTCATCACCTTTACCCTCAGCTTCTTTAGCAAGGCAGTGGTCATCTTGGAGGTGTGTTTGGGGTCGTTATCATGTTGGAATACTGCCCTGTGGCCCAGTCTCCGAAGGGAGGGGATCATGCTCTGCTTCAGTATGTCACAGTACATGTTGACATTCATGGTTCCCTCAATGAACTGCAGCTCCCCAGTGCTGGCAGCACTCATTTTTAATTTATGTTTTCTATTTATTTACAGTCAGGACAATGGAATAATAGCCATAGGCTGCCCATACTTCCACAATGCAGGTGAAAAGGCAACCAGCAGCAAATGTAGAGGGGAAATCCTACAGCCATTGGGGAATGGCAAGCTGTGATAAAAATTAAACAAAGAATTCTACATAGAAAAAAAAAAGGACAGGCAAGTCTAAAAGCAGAGGAAGAGGTACTTCCACAAGTAGGTAGTAGGTGGCCAGCCTTACTAATGTGACTTATTTCTCCTCCTCCCTTCACTTCTCCTCATTCCCTCTCTATTTCTAGTCCCCTTTCTCCTAATACGCCTCCCCCTCTCTCTACCTGTTCTCCCCTACCTTCCTTAATGTGATAATATCATCAGTAAATACTCTTGGAAACTGGGTTTATAGCTCACCCATCAGTGGCTCATCATGCAAGAAGTGGGTCACAAAGTCTTTCTCTTCTTGGCCCTTTCAGGTGCAGACCAGACACTTGCCTGTAAGTGTTGCTAGGGTGCCCTTCATTCTCCTCTTCTCCTCAAGGGTGCAGACCAGCTCCTTACCCTCAAATGCTGCTAATGTACCCTTTTCTTCTTTCTTCTCTACTGTTCAAAGAGCCACCTGTCTGCAAGTACTGCTTGTGTGCCAGCTTCCTCCTCCTCTTCCTGTATTCTCCAGGGTGCAGAGCAGCCACTCCTACAACCTACAACTGCTGCTAATGAGCCCCTTTTCCCCCATACTCCTCTATTCCTCAAGTGTGTAGAGCAGACACTTGCATGTAAGCACTGCTAAAGTACACTTTACTTCCTCTTTCTTCTCTAATCCTCAAGGGCATAGAGCAGCCATTTGCCTGCAAGTGCTGTTATTGCATCCTTTTCCTTCTCTTCCTCGACTCGACAAGGAAGCAGAGCAGCTAATTATTTATCTTGATAACGACTGTCATATACTAAAGGTTATGTGTCTGTAGCAGGTCTACACAATTTTTTTTTTTAATTGTCCATTTACATTATATATTTTTTTCTTTTAAAGCAGTATTAAACCCAAAAGCAAACATTTATTATATTGCAGCTTACCAATTCTTAGATGTGATGGCTGTATGTTTCCTTTTTCAGGCTTTCTGTCTTCTGTTTTCATCGTGTGATTAAGCCATTAAGTCTGAAGCTCAAGCTCTCCAGCATATTGTATCAGTTTCCTGACATTAGACAATCTATTTACCACCGACAGGGGTGAATAAAATCAGCTTTTATTTATTCATGTAAAACTTTAATCCCAGAAAGAAAAAAAAATTGCTGCAACCAGTTATAAAGCTGTAACCAGTTATAAAGTATTAGCTGGAGTTTTAACTGTCAAATCTGCTAATACATTTAACACTCCCATCCCCCTAGACTGACAATGCTGTTGTCTTCTATGTCCTGTGCTCTTTCCTCCAGAGTGGGGTCCAACTAATACTGGAGGTGTGTCACTGGCTAGATCACCAGGTAAAAACAGAGGAAAAAAAGCCAAAGAAAAGAAAACGGATGCAGCCACCACATCTAATGATTGGTAAGCTGCAATATAACACATTTTTGGTTTTGGGTATAAAACTGCTTTAAGGTTAGCACTGCTGTTCAAGCAAACAATTAGAAAATATGCCCTGTAAAAAATGCACACAACCTGTTGTCACTGTAGTGCATAGAGACAGTTTGTAAAAGGGCTGTGGATAAAGAACAGATGTAGTCAGTAATAATTATCATGTCCTGTTATTATTGTAGTGCACGTGGACAGGGAAAGGCTGTAGCGTCTGTGAAAAAAGCTGTTACAACCCACAACAATTAGGAAACACGATATGAGAAAAACACATGCAGCCTGTTATCAATTTAGTGCATGCGGACAGGGATAGGCTGTGAAGAGGCTGCAGGACATTCAGTACGGGCTTATTAAAAGACCAGTCAGTTCCTACAAACCTTACAGTAATCTGTTCCTATGCACTTTATCAGAAGGACTTCCTATGCTTTCCCTATCATCGCCAAAGCACATTATCAATATGGCTACTGGAAACCAAGCCTTTCATGATAAGGGGGGCTGGATTATCCAAAAGCCCCCTTATTAACCATTGTAAGTCAGTTGACCTAAGTTTAAAGGACAGAAAGTATATTATGCTAAATTGGTTACTATGGTGGTAAAATCTTGCATTAGTTCGGTGCATCTGCAAACTGCTAATGGGCAGAATCCGCCTCAAACCTATGTCAGACCCAAACCTGAATCTCCTCCCTAGTCTGTAAATATACAAGTTAAAATGTTTTGTCATATCTGTTTGATAGTAAATAGTACTGTGGCAAATAACAGGACTTTTTAGGTACCAACAATATCCACACATACTGTAACTATATTTAAAATATATTTTATAACAGCATTTATCATATTATTATATAATATCTATATTAACATCCATTATCATAAAAGGAAGGCTGGGTGATGATCATTATTAGCATGTGATATATTTTTTTTTTTAAATTTATATAAATACATGTATTTTTGGCACCTAAAAAGCTTCATGAATTGCCACAGGACTCTGTATGTTTACTAGGGATGTGGTGCCTGAGTGACCTCCCACGTCTACTTTATTGATTCCTATATCTGTTTGATAAGTGCAAAAATACCTGTTGATCCTTCCAGAAATCCTGAAAGGTGATAACTTTCTGTGGCCTGTGCTGAAGTTTAATCACTTACATTCTCATTTTTTCACCTAATTATGAGGACTACAGAACTTGTCTTTTCTATAATGAAGAAGAGGCAAGAACGAGATTATTGTATTCTATTTCTGGGATGACAACACAGCTTTGTCACAGGTACAGTATGGAAAGTGAGTGCTGTCATCTTGGGACAGGATGTATGTTACTGGGAAAAAAAACAACTAACATAGCTACTACATCTAAGGATAGACAAGGTGCAATCTCTGCAATTTTTAATCTCTGTCTAAATATTCAATTCAGGGAGAGGCCATTGTGAGATGCTGGGAATAGCACTAATAGAAAAAAACTCAAATGCTGCCAGAAACAACATCTGTTTTTTTTTTTTTTTTTTTTTTTTAAACAACCTGAAGTGCCCAAATGAAAATTATTTGTATATGAACCCTTAGAGATATGCATAATTTTTTCATGACCCATAACTTGACGGTCATCCAAGCACCATTCTGACACAGCAGGAACCATGGGAGATTCAGTATCTTCTAAATGTTTGGTAAAAGAGATTTATTGTATTTGCTGGTTGCCATAGAGGTGTTAGGAAACAGGACAAAACATGAAAAAATAAAGAGGGAAGCGCAAACCATAGTGCAATCAATCAGTTTATTCAAATATGTGTAAAAAATAAATGAATGCACTCGCATGCTCAATGAACAAGCATGCTTTTAAAAACCAACAACAGAATTCAAGATGGCCTGGCCAGGGCTCTATCTCTTCCTGCAACAGGAAAGTCTTTCTCCCATCTGTGTGACTACTGCTAGTGCTGATGTGCTTAATAACCACTTAATAAAGTGGTTAATTGCGCTATGGTTTGCGCTTCCCTCTTTGTTTTTTCATGTTTTGTCCTGTTTCCTAACACCCCTATGGCAACCAGCAAATACAATAAATCTCTTTTACCAAACATTTTTTATTTGTTTTTTCTTGTCTTGAAGTTATCCATGCATCCTTGTCATGACCTAAGGGATGGCTACAGAGACCTTAGCGCTACAAGGTGGACATTTAAATTCAGTGTGGTTTATCTAGTGGAACACCTGAACTTGTCATTGGGACTAGTTTCCTTTGGTTTGGATGTTGGGAAACAGAACCACACAATGATTCTTTGGTATTGACATATGGAGGGTTTTTGAGCAGACAACAAGTATTTTATTTGAAAATGCCTTGAATAATGGACGAAATTATGAAATATTGGAGTGGATGCCTAAAAAATTGCAGCCTCACTGGCATCAAAAGGAAATCTGTGCTAATATTCAATGTAGCCATGGTGTTTGGCACATCAAGAGATATTTTTTGTAATTGGTTTCTTGCATATTAGGGCTGTTAGAGGAATCATGAGAATTAGAGGTCCCTGTAGCATCTTTCTGGGAGGACATATACCCTCTACTATGTCTTACTCCATCACTGATAGGTCCACATTCTTCCTCCTCTCTCCAACCACAGATGCTGATATTCTCTTCCAGTGTTCTTTCAAGTTTGGTGTCCTACATGTATGCCATTGTGCAGCCACTGGTGATGTGCCACTTTACATGTGCTGGGAGTTACATCATTCCAGCACAGATGTTGGGAATGCTCTGAGATTATGCGCATGTGTCACAAACAGTGTACACTATAAAAATTGTTATTCAAGTAAACCAATATTTTCACAGAAGAAGCCTATAAAGTCTCTACTAACCCAAAAAAATGTACCAGCTAACACATTTTTAATTTTTAACTTTAATTATACTTCAAAGTAATTGTACAACCTAATTTATTTTTATAGAAATAACAAACATGTCAAACTTACCTGTTCTGTGCAACAGTTTGCACAGCCCAGCCCTGATCCTCCTCTTTGAGGGGCCCACGGCTCTCCTGGCTCCTCCTCTTTTTCTTGGTGAGCCACCAAAGAAAAACACTTCCTTTTGTGGCACACCTGTGGTCTCAATCCTGAGCTGCAATGTCTGCATCTATTGGCACAGACAATGCGGCTTGGGCCCCCCCCCCCCACTCCCTCATCACAGGATTTGATTGACAGCAGCAAGGGCCAGTGGCTTCTGCTGCTATCAATCTACCCTGGGAGGAAAGAAAGAGCACAGCGCTGGATTGAGAATGGGCTCAGGTAATTATAAGTGGGGGCTGGGGGGAGCTTTTTTACCTTAATGCATTCTATAAAAAAACTTCTACCTTTACAGCCACTTTAGGCAACAATTCACATGAAAAAAGGTGAATCAAAAGAATACAATAACACACACACATCCTAATAAATACATGCACTATATAAGAAAAGGAAAAAGATAAAAAAAATAAATTCACATCAGCCATCAAAATCTAACAATATATAATACAGTATTTGCCAGACAACTGAATGTGATATGATGATAATAAAGGGTTAAAAAAAGAACAAAATAAAATTTAGTAAGGGTTTCCCATGAGCCAAATGTCTTGATATCTGAATTGATAGGTAACAACAGTAATTTTGAAAATAAATAAAAATAAAAATAAATTCCAAGCTAACAATCTGTATCATCATATAGTGGCAATCCATGGGAAATATACTGATCTTGTCATGCAGAACAGGATTGCCAGGATCCCAAGCATCCAATTGCAGACAAGGAAAGCTCTTGTGTCACACAGGCCTATGGTTGACACCTTTATTCTTAAGGCTCCTTTAATATGGCTTTTTTCTGCAATCCATTTGATTTTATTAAAATATAATTTATTATATAATGTATAATATGAATTTATTCTGCCTACAAATAAATATATGGTTTTTGCAATTTCCTTTAAATAAAAAGAATAACAAGCACATTGGAATCATATTTCATTTTTTTCACCCTTTTTTGAGTAATCCATGCAAAAGTGAAAAGGGTCACAAGAAGCAACTGCAATGAGGTAACTACAGTGGTGGAAGTTAAAGAAACACTGAAGTCATCTACAACAATTCCAAGGTCCCTGGTTCCTCTTATTACCAACTCTTCCTGTCAGTGTCCACAGCTATTCCCTAATCAGGATGTGCTCATCATGTGTTACCAGTGGCGTTCAAGGTAAGTAGGTAGTTTATAGATAAATAATTAAATCATGTGCTGCACTATCCCCTTAATGATCTGCTGAACCTGCAGCAAAAACCTAAAAAACTAAATTGTTAATTAAAGTGATGTGCCTATAAAGCTAATCCAAGAATATAATAATAAGTGACTAAAGTTGTAATTCAGCTTTCAACATCATAAAGCGTGAATATGATGTTGAAAACTTAATGACGACTTTAGTCGCTTACATATATACTCTGACCACCCAGGACCAATTGTTAGTGTCCTTAATACAGCAATAATAAACGTGACTTGATAGGTGACTGTGAATATAGCGATCTGCAGCAGTTATCAGGTGCTCTCCACCCCAAAGTAATGGCCGCTCACCTCAGAGCATGTGACCTCGCAATTAAGTTTGGTCAATACACGCTTTTGAATCATCAAATAGGATTCCAGGTCAGGTTGCAAGGTCCAAACACTGCTCAAAGATATAAATATCAAAAAGAAACTCCATAGTGTTATACCATTTTAAAAGATTTTATTTACTGCAAACAAAGCCCTATTATAGGGTACTCACATGGGTCAGGTGTGTTAGTGCACCGCTCTATAGCATGCCTTAATAGCACCAAGCCATGGATGAGATCATGTGATCCTACTCCATAAGGTAGACCAGCTGTCTCCTGCGACGTCCAGTCCCCTCCCCTATGCGTGTCGATACAAGGGAAATATCGTATCTTCATCCCCCTGATGAAGATACGATATTTCTCTTGTATCGACACTGGAGCACTTTATGGATCACTTTTTGTATCAATATTTATATTTTAGGAAATGTGTGTGTATTCACGCTATATGATGCTGAAAGCTGAATGACGACTTTAGTCGCTTACATATTATTATTATATTCTTGGATTAGATTTATAGGCACATCACTTTCATTAACAATTTTGTTTTTTAGGTTTTTGCTGCTGGTTCAGCAGATCATTAACCACCTCAATACAGGGCACTTACACCCCCTTCCTGCGCAGACCAATTTTCAGCTTACAGCACTCTCACACTTTTAATGACAATGTACCCATATGAAATTTGGGTCCTTTTTTTTCACACAAATAGAGCTTTCTTTTGGTGGTATTTAATCACTAGTGGGTTTTTTTTTCTATAAATAAAAAAAGACCATACATTTTGTAGTAAAAATGCCTTTTTCTTTGTTTCTGTCATAAAATTTTGCAAATTAGTAATTTTTCTTCATAAATGTTGGTCAAAATGTATACTGCTACATATCTTTGGTAAAAATAACCCAAATTAGTGTATATTATTTGGTCTTTGTGAAAGTTATAGAGTCTACAAACTATGGTGCCAATTACTGAAAATTCATCACATCTGATCACACCTGATGTACTGAAGGCCTATATCATTTCTTGAGACACTAATAAGTCAGGAAAGTACAAATACCCCCCAAATGACCCCTTTTTAGAAAGTAGACATTCCAAGGTATTAAGTAAGTAGCATGGTGAGTTTTAAGTATTTTTTTCCCACAATTCTTTGCAAAATGAAGATTCTTTTTTTACAAAATTGTCATATTAACAGGTTATTTCTCTCACAGAGCATATGCATACAACAAATTACACCCCAAAATACATTCTGCTACCCTTCCTGAGTATGGTGATACCACATGTGTGAGACTTTTACACAGCCTTGCCACATACAAAGGCCAAACATTGAAGTAGCACCTTCAGGCATTCTACAAGCATAAATTACACATCTCATTTCTCAACCACCTATTACACCTTGAAGGTCCTGGAGCACCAGGACAATGGAATTGCCCGAAAAATGACCCCATTTTGGAAAGCAAACACCCCAATGTATAATCTATGAGGCATAATTAGTCTTTTGAACGGTTCATTTTTTTTCCAGAAGTTTTTGGAAAATGTGGAGAAAAAAATGAAAACACATATATTTACACAAAGTTGTCAATTTATAAGATATTTCTAACACATAGGATGTATATAACAAAAATTACACCCCAAAACTCATTCTGCTACTCATCCTGATTATGACGATACCACATGTGTGAGACTTTTACACAGCCTGGCCACATACAGAGGCCCAACAATGAAGTAGTACCTTCAGGCGTTCTAGGAGCATAAATTACACATCTCATTTCATTCCTACCTATCACAATTTTGAAGGTCCTTAAGCACCAGGACAGTGGAATTACCCACAAAATGACCCCATTTTGGAAAGCAAATACCCCAACGTATATTCTATGAGGCATGGGCTGCAGATAGGTACTCGGGTACTCTGATGGGCTGGTGACAAGTACTCGGTTACTCTAGTGGGCCGGTGACAGGTACTCGGGTACTCTGATGGGCTACAGATAGGTACTCAGGTACTCTGATGGGCTGGTGACTGGTACTTGGGTACTCTAAAGGGTGGTGACAGGTACTCAGATGGGCTGTGACAGGTACTCAGATGGACTGTGACAGGTACTCAGATGGGCTGTGACAGGTACTCAGATGGGCTGTGACAGGTACTCAGGTGAGTTGTGACAGGTACTCAGGTACTTGGGTACTCAGATGGACTGTTACAGGTATTCAGGTACTCGGGTACTCAGATGAACTGTGACAGGTACTCAGATGGACTGTGACAGGTACTCAGGTACTCAGATGAACTGTGACAGATACTCAGATGGGCTGTGACAGGTACTCAGGTACTCAGATGAACTTGGGTACTGAGTACTTGGGTACTCAGATGGACTGTGACATGTACTCAGATGAACTGTGACAGGTACTCAGATGAACTGTGACAGGTACTCAGATGAACTGTGACACGTACTCAGGTACTCGGTACTCAGATGGACTGTGACAGGTACTCAGGTACTCAGATGGACTGTGACAGGTACTCGGGTGCTCAGATGGACTGTGACACGTACTCAGGTACTCAGTACTCAGATGGACCGTGACAGGTAATCAGGTACTCAGATGGACTGTGACAGGTACACAGGTTGTCGGTACTTTTATGAACTGTGACAGGTACTCAGTTGGACTGTGACAGGTACTCGGGTACTCAGATGAACTGTGACAGGTACTCGCGTACTCATATGGACTGTGACAGGTACTTTGATGGACTGTGACAAGTACTTTGATGGGTGGTGACAGGTCCTCTTTGTTGGGGGGGCAATCAGTGTGATTGGTGTACACTGTAAGCAGTAACGAGATGTTACCGCAATTTTCTTCTGAGGAGGAGAACCCGGTAACATCTCATTACTGTTCTGTGTTTACATTTAGTGATTGGCTGTAAAAAGGATCACTACCGATCATGTGTAAACAGCTGCCGGCCAATGGGAACACGCTCCCACCGACCTGCACATGCAGCGCGCTCACGCAATGCACCGTGCAAAGTGGAGAGGTACCATCTGGGATTGGCCATGACTTCATCACGGCCACCACTGACAGTACAGGGCTGCGTGCACACGATCGCGTGCATGCCTTGTTTAAATGGACGGACGTCTTATGACACCCGCCCAGAATGAGAGACGCGCCACCCGGCCGTCATATGACGGTGGGCGGGCGGCAAGTGGTTAAGGGGATAGCACAGCACATGATTTATGTATTTATCTGTGATTCTCACCCATTAGTATGGGACGTGATTAGTGCTAGCAGCTGTCATTATACTATTATAAGATGGGAGAACTTTGATTTGGTAGCTCGCAAGACCTTTACTATATTTTTTGTCAAGTAGGTAGTTTATGTTATTAAATACAAAAATAATACTGCGCATGTGAAAAGATTATTGAGTGTGAAAAAAAGCAGCACCACAAATGTAAGATATTACCACAAAAAACAAGAAACAAAATAAAGGTGTGTTGCGCTACAGTGATTGATCTGAAAGATCCTGGAAAAAAAAATTATAAATAAAAAAACAGTCCAGAAAAATCAGTCTCTCAAATGGACCATAATGGTCAAATGGCAAACTCCATTATTCAACTGTGGATAAGGTTACCCAATCCCTTCACCAAGTTAACTCGCCACCACCACAATAGGTTGGATTCTTACCAGAGAGCCTGGACCCTTTATTATGAACGGTCAAACAGGCTTGATGAATATGTCCCGGTAGGGGTCATCAGCATACAGATTAGCCCGACCGGTTTCGTCGATAAAAGGACTTCTTCCAGGGCTTGAAGAAACTGGTCGGGCTGAGCTGTATGTTCCTGTTATCGTGCATTTTACATGTTTGGATGTTCTGTGGAGGCTGCCTTCTTTTTTTCACCATGCAATGCTGTTTTTACTATGGATACAAGTAAGTGCAATACTTTATATTTAGTGCAACCCTTAAGAGTAGAGATGAGCTTTATGTTCGGGTCGAACATGAGTTCGACTGGAACATTGGCTGTTCGCCCGTTCGCCGAATAGCGAACAATTTGGGATGTTCGCGGCAAATTCAAAAGCCACGAAACACCCTTTAAAAGTCTATGGGAGAAATCAAAAGGGCAAATTTTAAAGGTTAATATGCAAGTTATTGTCATAAAAAGTGTTTTGGGACCTGGGTCCTGCCCCACGGGACATGTATCAATGCAAAAAAAAAGTTTTAAAAACGTCTGTTTTTCGAGAGCAGTGATTTTAATAATGCTTAAAGTGAAACAATAAAATTTAAATATTCCTTTAAATTTTGTACCTGGGGGGTTGTCTATAGTATGCCTGTAAAGTGCCGCATTTTTCCCATGTTTAGAACAGTCCGAGAGCAAAATGACATTTCTAAAAGGAAAAAAAGTCATTTAAAAGTACTCGCGGCTATTAATGAATTGTCAGTCCCCGTAATACACATAAAAGTCTTAGAAAAAAAGGCATGGGATTCCCTCACACTCCATTACCAGGCCCTTTGGGTATGGTATGAATATTAAGGGGAACCCCAAACCAAAATTTAAAAAAAAAATTGCAATGGGGCCCCCCCAAATTTCATACCAGACCCTTCAGGTCTGGTATGGATATTAAGGGGAACCCTGCGCCAATTTAAAAAAAAAAGGTGTAGGGGTCCCCCCAAATTCCATACCAGGCCCTTCGGGTCTGGTATGGATATTAAGGGGAACCCTGCACCAATTTAAAGAAAAATGGCGTGGGGGTCCCCCCAAAAATCCATACCAGACCCTTATCCGAGCATGCAACCTGGCAGGCTGCAGGAAAAGAGGGTGGGATGAGAGAGCGCCCCCCCTTCTGAACCATACCAGGCCACATGCCCTCAACATGAGGAAGATGTCCCCATGTTGATGGGGACAAGGGCCTCATCCCCACAACCCTTGCCAGGTGGTTGTGGGGATATGCGGGCGGGGGGCTTATCGGAATCTGGAAACCCCAATTAACAAGGGGACCCCCAGATCCCGGCCCTCCATGTGAATTGGTGATGGGGTACAGATGTATCCCTACCATTTCACAAATAAAGTGTCAAAAAAAGACAATAGCCGGTTTTTGACAATACCTTTATTAATGTCTTCTTCTTTCCCCGCTTCTTCTTCCATCTTCTTCTGGTCTTCCTTCGGTTTTCTCCTTCTTCCTCCATCTTGTTCTTCCCCCGCTTCTTCCTCTATCTTCCTCTGCTTCTTCCTCCAGTCCTCTGCTTCTTCCTCCGGTCTTCTCGATCTTCCTCCGGCATTTTCCTCTGGCTTCTTCTTCCCCGCTTCGTCCCCCGGACAATCCGCCTCAATGAGAGTCTCCCGTTTTGTGACACTTCTGTTCTTGTGACAGCTCTTATATAACCCAGTGACCCTGCCCCCTCTGACACATGGGGACTTCCCTATGGCTTCCCCCGTGGTGTCAAAGGGGGGTGGGGTCACCCGTTTACGTAAACGGGTGACCCTGCCCCCCTCTGACACCACGGGGGGAAGCCATAGGGAAGTGTCCATGTGTCAGAGCTGTCAGAAGAACAGAAACGTCACACAGCGGGAGACTCCCATTGAGGTGAATAGTCCGGAGGATGAAGCGGGGAAGAAGAAGCCGGAGGAAGATGCCGGAGGAAGATTGAGAAGACCGGAGGAAGAAGTAGAGGACCAGGGGAAGAAGCAGAGGAAGATAGAGGAAAAAGCGGGGAAGAACAAGATGGAGGAAGAAGAAGAAAACCAAAGGAAGACCAGAAGAAGATGGAAGAAGAAGCGGGGAAAGAAGAAGCCATTAATAAAGGAATTGTCAAAAACTGGCTATTGTACTTTTTAACATTTTTGACACTTTTTTGTGAAATGGTAGGGGTACATTTGTAAGCCCATTACCAATTCACATGGGGGTGCGGGATCTGGATGTCCCCTTGTTTAAGGGGGATTCTAGATTCCGATAAGCCCCCCACCCGCATACCCCCACAACCACCGGGCAAGGGTTGTGGGGATGAGGCCCTTGTCCCCATCAACATGGGGACACGGTGCTTTGGGGGCTACCCCAAAGCACCCTCCCCATGTTGAGGGCATGTGGCCTGGTACGGTTCAGGAGGGGGGGTGCTCTCTCACCCCCCCTCATTTCTGCCAGGTTGTGTGCTCGGATAAGGATCTGGTATAGATTTTGAGGGGGACCCCCACGCCATATTTTTTAAATTTTGGAGCGGGGTTCCCCTTAATATCCATACCAGACCTGAAGGGCCTGGTTTGGAATTTGGGGTGACCCCCACGCATTTTTTTTTTCATTTTGGTTCAGGGTTCCCCTTAATATTCATACCAAACCCAAAGGGCCTGGTAATAGACTGTGGGGGAATCCCATGCCGTTTTATTCAATTACTTTAATGTGTATTGCCGAGACTGGCAATTCATTATAGCTGCGAGTACTTTTAAATGATTTTTTTCCTTTAGAAATGTCATTTTGCTCTTGGACTGTTCTAAACATGGGAAACATGTGCCACTTTACAGGCATACTATAGACACCCCCCAGGTATGAAATGTAAAGGAATATTTCACTTTTATTGTTTCACTTTAAGCATTATTAAAATCACTGCTCCCGAAAAAACATCCATTTTTAAAACTTTTTTTTGTATTGATACATGTTCCCTGGGGCAGGACCTAGGTCCCTAAACACTTTTTATGACAATAACTTGCATATAAGCCTTTAAAATTAGCACTTTTGATTATTCATGTTCGTGTCCCATAGACTTTAACGGTGTTCGCGTGTTCAAACAAATGTTTTGCCTGTTTGCATGTTCTGCAACACTACACAATCATCGTTTGGGTGAAGTCCCCTGGATGCTCTGGAGCTGTTCCTGACGTAGTTCCTTTGTACATCCCCTGCTGATGACCACTAACAGGACATATTCATCAAGCCTGTTTGACCCTTCGTACTAAAGGGTCCAGGCTCTCTGGTAAGATTCCAACCTATTGTGGTGGCGTCAGGGGCCGATCCTAGGGTCACAGACGCCTGGGTGCAGAAATATTTCTGGCGCCCCCACATGGGCGTGGTCATCTTACTAACTCCTTCCCTTTACAATATTTCTATGGCAATGACTCAAACACAGAGATGCTCCCCTAAGAATTCTTCGTTACCCTGGGATGCTCCCATGATCTTTTAACAATAAAGAAAATACAGGAAGAGAATACACTAATGGGTCCTGGAGGGGAATCTCTCTGATGCAGGGGGCTTCTGTTAGAGAGAGCCCCCAGACATACTGCAGACATAGTACAGGAGATGGTCAGAGACTGCAGATATAGTACAGGAGACGGTCAGAGACTGCAGACATAGTACAGGAGATGGTCAGAGACTGCAGACATAGTACTGGAGACGGTCAGAGACTGCAGACATACTACAGGAGATGGTCAGAGAATGCAAGCATACTACAGGAGATAGTCAGAGACTGCAGACATACTACAGGAGATGGTCAGAGACTGCAAGCATAGTACAGGAGATAGTCAGTGACTGCAGACATAGTACAAGAGATGGTCATGGACTGCAGGCATAGTACAGAAGACCGTTAGAGACTGCGGGCATACTACAGGAGCTGGTCAGAGACTGCAGGCATACTACAGGAGCTGGTCAGAGACTGCGGGCATACTACAGGAGATGGTCAGAGACTGTGGGCATACTAGAGGAGATGGTCATACTACAGGAGTTGGTCAGAGACTGCAGACATCCTACAGGAGTTGGTCAGAGACTGCAGACACACTACAGGAGATGGTCAGAGACTGCGGACATACTACAGGAGATGGTCAGAGACTGCAGACATAGTACTGGAGACGGTCAGAGACTGCAGACATACTACAGGAGATAGTCAGAGACTGCGAGCATACTACAGGAGATGGTCAAAGACTGCAGACATAGTACAAGAGACATGGACTGCAGGCATAGTACAGAAGACCGTTAGAGACTGCGGGCATACTACAGGAGCTGGTCAGAGACTGCAGACATTCTACAGGAGAGGGTCAGAGACTGCGGACATACTACAGGAGATGGTCAGAGACTGCAGACATCCTACAGGAGATGGTCAGAGACTGTGGGCATACTACAGGAGATGGTCAGAGACTGCGGACATACTACAGGAGATGGTCAGAGATTGCAGGCATACTACAGGAGAGGGTCAGAGACTGCAGACATGATACAGGAGAGGGTCAGAGACTGCGGTCATACTACAGGAGATGGTCAGAGACTGCAGACATAGTACAGGAGACGGTCAGAGACTGCAGGCATAGTACAGGAGATGGTCAGAGACTGCAGTTCCTATGGATGGCAGTAGATAAAGGCCAACTCACCATCTCACCTAAAAGAGTGATACAGCAACAACGGTTCCTCTGATCAGGAGTCAGCTCAACCTGAATTGCCCGTGGCAACTCCGCTGGGTAGCACTCAGATCTAGTTTCTGGCAATGACTCCATTTATTTCTTCACCAGGGATGGCGCTACACTGTGTGGCTTTTCCCTCTGGTGCAGGACAGCGGGGTTCTCTCTCTCTGATGGCATCCCCTCTGCACTGTCTTCTCCCTGGAGTCCTGGGTGCACTTCCCTGAAAGCTTTCCCAGGCTCCTGGCTCTCTCTGTCTCCCTCTCCCATTCAGCTTGGCATGCTGTGTGGGCTGCAGTTTCCTAGTTACAATGGGGCCGCCAGTCCTCGGAACTACATGTCCCACAATCCTCTTATCTGCTCCTTTTTTATTGTATTTCTTCCCTGGCCAATACGAAGGAGGGAGAAGAAACATAGTGGGTGGCTGTGCTAGCAAGCACCACTCACTAGTACAGCAGTGCGAGGAGGATAGGGAGGGGGGAAAGAAGAGCCCACGGCTGCTCTCTCTCCACACAGTGACATGGCCGCTCTGATCTCCACCTGCTTTGCTCTCCTCCTCTGACAGGAGGGAGGGGGGATGGGCAGGAAACACAGAGAGCCATCTTTCCATTCATAACAGCGGTGGCAGCACAGTCTCTCCTTCTCTTATCCTCTCCTGTCAGTTGGCGGCAGAGAGAGCAAGCGGGGATGGGGATCCACACCATCCACTACATGTGCTAGGCAAATTAGGTGATCGCGAGGCCTAAGGCGACTGCCTAATTAGAGAGCCGCCTCTGGACACAGAAAAGGAGAGGAGGAGGGAGGGGAGCACTCTGGAGCTCCGATGCCCCCACCTCTGCGGCACCTAATATCAATCACTGTAGTGCAACGCACCTTTATTTAGTTCTTACCCTTCACCACTGAAACAAATGTTAATACATTTGTATTAATAAAATCTCCATAATTCCATTTTTAATTACCAAATATGTCAAGACTCGGGGCCCTTTTACACTGATTCGGTGCAATATGAGCACACCGCAGGTGTAGTACGGTGTACCTGCAGGCATGGTGCCGGTTAGCTGCACTTTCCCATAGAGTTCCATTTTGTCCCATGGTTTTGGTGCACTTTTTGAAAGTGCACCAAAACCCCTGCATGCACCAAAACTTTATTGCTGTAACAACAAACCAGGATGTACGGAAAATATAAGCCATATTCTATAATATGTTACACGCCTAACTTGTTCTTCATGAAGATTGTTCTTTTATTGACGTAAGTGTAGCACCCGCCTAGATATGTGCTTAGATTAGGTAAATTTAGTTCTGGCTCCCTGCATTCAGTGAAGCTGCTGTTTTGTCGTCAGGTAAATTTAGTGTTGTTCACTGTAATCAGTGAAGCTGTGTTGATTATTCTGGTCTGTTCAGTGTTTTTTACTTGCTGCAGGTTTGATTACTCTCTCTGCTTTCTGGAGTACTGTGGATCTCTCTAGAACATAGATATGGAGTAAGGCAAATGGGCAGCATGAATATATATATATACAGCCCTGGGCAATCCCTGGGAGGATGACCCAGATGGCAGTTGGGAGTCTGTATAAATACTATGAGACACAGAGCATCCAGTTTTTTTCCTATAGGAGAGGAACATAGCCTAAGGGGGGCTGGTTGCCCCCTTAACCGGTTCACGACTGGCTCGTGTACATATACTGCAGCACAATGGCACCGCTGCGCGAAACCTTGTATATATACGGGGTTTCCTTTAAGAGCAGCCAGAGGGCGTGCAGGCTGGGGAACCGATGTGTGTGGTTGGCGGCCGCGATCGCCGCCGGCCATGCGTGATCACGTGCACAAGCACCAGCATGAGGATTTGTGTGTGTAAACACACAAATCCCTGTGCTGTCAGAGGAGAGGAGAAATTTAATTTGTTCCTAGTAAGTAGGAACAGCGAAATGTCTCCTCTCCTACTCAGTCCTATCCCCATGCAGTTAGAACACACTTAGGGAACACACATTTAATGCCTTGATCACCCCCTAGTGTTAACCCCTTCCCTACCAGTATCATTTACACAGTAATCAGTGCATTTTTATAGCACTGATCACTGTATAAATGTCAATGGTCCCAAAATGTGTCAAAAGCGTCCGATCTGTCCGCCGCAATGTTGCAATATTGCTAAAAATCGCAGATCACCGCCATTACTAGTATAAAAAAAAATAATAATAAAAATGCCATAAAAGTTCCATACATTTTTCCCATAGTTTGTAGACGCTATAACTTTTGCGCAAACCAATCAATATATGCTTATTGAGATTTTATTTACCAAAAATATGTAGAAGAATATATATTGGCCTAAACTGATGAAGAAATTATTTTTTAAAAAACATTTTTGAGGATATTTATTATAGCAAAAAGTAAAAAATATTGTTTTTTTTTCAAAATTTTTGCTCTTTTTTGTGTATAGCGCAAAAAATAAAAAACGCAGAGGTGATCAAATAGCACCAAAAGAAAGCTCTATTTGTGGGAAAAAAAGGATGCAAACTTCGTTTGGATACAGCATTGCATGACCGCACAATTAGCAGTTAAAACGTTGCAGTGCCAAATTGTAAAAAGTGCTCTGGTCAGGAAGGGGGTAAAACCTTCCGGAGCTGAAGTGGTTAAGCAACCCTGCCATGTGCTTGCTTGCTTTTGCAAGGACTTTTGCTTCCTTCTACAGAAGGAAGTTTACTGTTCTCATCTTGTACATAGTTCTTTTTGGAGTATTCCACTCAATCCCTCTATCCTATCCAAGTTACCCTAAAAAACAAAACAAAAACAGAACCTCCCTGGATGGGTTTTTGAGCCGAAGAGTGACTGTGACAAAGTGCCTGGCCAAGGGGCAATTACTGTAAAAAAGAACCTGGGCACAGTTTCTAGCAGCTCCTTCAGGAGTAGTGCTACATAAGTTGCAAAACAGTACAACAATTCAGAATCACACAAGGTGCTTCATTAGGGCAGGTTCACACTGTTGAGCTGTACTAACATGCATTACTGCAGAGCAAGAAAATGCAAATTTTGCATTTTGTTACAGTATGTTGCAGTGCCCTTCTTTTTCAATACCACCTCAATGCACCTCAGCAACACACCTGCATTGTGGTGTGCTATGCTACAGAAAATAATTCACCACAGCAGTGTAAACCTAGCTTTAGGCAATGCCACATGTCATGTTTTTCAAAATGTCCAAAGAACTCAAAATCTTCATGAAAACAAAACTGTTCAGAATTAAAAAAAAAAAAAAAAAAAAAAAAACATAAAAAATGTGCATGCAGAAACGTATCTGAAATGCATCCGGACTGCCTTTCTGTGGTGTGAACTGGTCCATGGTGCACAAACAAAACAAAAGTATTTATAAATTACCACTCAGTGGTAATCACTGCATAGGGCATAGTGCATAGGGCATTCCCTGTGTGGAGATGGACTACTCAGAGCACAGGAGTTTCTTACCTGTGGACCAAAGAAGCCATAGATCAAGCTTCCTTAATCTTTTATGATTACAGATCACCAATTGGTGTCTCTATACCACCTTCAGACTCTCAAAATCATCAACAGTCCTATTAGATACCAGTGTGATGTCAAAGATATCAATAGCTTACAATACATGTAGGTAGTAAGGAACAAAACAGGTAAAAATATTTATCGTATTCATTTATATAAAGTAACCAAATTGTAGCAGATTTGTGCTGTTGTTTTTCTGCAATCAAAACACAATATTGTGGCACAATTACTGACAATGTTACTCAGTTGTCATCTGACACATCAAATTGATTTCTCCATGTTGGTTTTAGGCTTACTAATGCAGATAATCTCATTTTAATACATTCTGAGTTATGCAGAGATCTAGTCCCATATCCCCATCTTTTGTTTTTCATACCCAAGTGGTGTGGTTAAACGATTCTTTAACAACAAGAAATCATAGGATATAATATTATGGCAAGTCATAATTATACACATCTGGATTTCCCATGTTTCAATGGGAAATTCAGGTCTCTGTAACATGTATCATATATTTAAAAAGCAAATTTAACAAGCCACATATTCTTGTTTTGCATGTTTGAAAACTGTATCATGTATAAAATAATTTATTTTATTTACTGTACATTTTTTTTAATTTCAGCCATTAGGCACAATTCACAAAGCTTATACTCTAAGTTAAGTACACTTATTTACAAAAAAGTGATGGTCTTTTTCGATTGACTCCAATGAGTGTTACAGTTGCCTGGCTAAATTGGAGAGATGTATCCTTGTGTTAAAGCTTTGTCATTGGAGCCTACTGAGCTATGTGAACATCTTATATTGTTTTTATACATAATGTACATAATGTAAAAGATTGTTTTTGTTCCTAGGATGATGCTTCTTGATGGGTGTTTAGTAGAAAAATGGAAAGAACAACTAAACAAAAGGTTCAAGGTAATTTATGTCCATTTGTTATTATACTTGTTTTTTTTTTTTTAACAAGGCATAGTGATTAAAGAGATCCTGCCATGTTATAACATTTTAAGTCAAGCACATACTGTGCCTATAAAGAAGAGGGAACTGATTTGTCTTTCCTACTGCCCACTTTGCCCACTGCGGCGCCATTGCAAAGAACTGGTGCTATGAAGTCCACTGGGAAGCCAAAATTTTGTGGAGTGTCAATCTCAGGGGTCCCCTGCAACACCTGCTGTAGATTACGTAGAGACATGATGTTAGAAGGAGAAATGAGTATCTGTGAGGAACCACAAAGATCGACACTACTGGGAGGGTTAGTTTTCTACCTGACTTTGGGGGACTAGTTCTCTGTAAATGAGTGGCAAGAAAGAAAGAATTTACAGTGCCTTGAAAAAGTATTCATACCCTTTGAAATTTTCCACATTGTGTCATGTTGCAACCAAAAATGTAAATGTATTTTATTGGGATTCTGTGTGATAGACCAACACAAAGTGGCACATCATTGTGGAGTTAAAGGAAAATAATAAATGGTTTTCAAAATATTTTACAAATAAATATCTAAAAAGTGTGGTGTGCATCTGTATTCAGCCCCCCTGAGTCAATAATTTGTAGAACCACCTTTAGCTACAATTACATCAGCAAGTCTTTTTTGGGTATGTCTCTACCAACTTTGCTCATCTAGAGAGTGACATTTTTGCCCATTCTTCTTTACAAAATAGCTCAAGCTCTGTCAGATTGGATGGAGAGCATTAGTGAACAGCAATTTTCAAGGCTTGCCAGTGATTCTCATTTGGATTCAGGTCTGGACTTTGATTGGGCCATTCTAACACATGAATTTTCATTGATCATGTTTAGGGTCATTGTCCTCCTGGAAGATGAACCTCTGCCCCAGCCTCAAGTCTTTTGCAGACTCTATCAGGTTTTCATCTAAGATTGCCCTGTATTTTGCTCCATCCATCTTCCCATAAACTCTGACCTGCCTTTCTGTTCCTACTGAAGAAAAGCATCCCTACAACATGACGCTGCCATCACCATGTTTCAGGTCTGGTATGGTTATTAAGGGGAACCCCGTGCCAAAATTTACTCTATTTACTACTTAGGTGACTTATGAAGGCAATTGATTCCACTAGATTTTAGTTAGGGGTATCAGAGTAAAGGAGCCTGAATACAAATGCACGCCACACAAGTTTTCAGATATTTATTTGAAAAAAATTTTGAAAACCATTTATCATTTTCCTTCAACTTCAGAATGATGTGTCACTTTGTGTTGGTCTATCAAATAAAATCCCAATAAAATACATTTCCGTTTTTGGTTGTAACATGACAAAATGTGGAAAATTTCAAGGGCGATGAATACTTTTTCAAGACACTGTATGTGTTTGGATAAAAATAAGAAAATTATGGAATGGTAAAAATAATTTTAGTAGATTGTTTAAATCACTAAATATTCCTACATGAATGTGTAAAAGATGTTTGCATATTCAAAGTATATACATTGAAACAATGAACTTCAATGCTAACATTACATAATTAAATTCATGTAAACAATTTTTTACTCGTGTAAATGTGTGTGATCAGTTTAATGTAGGTAATCTCTAAACTGCACCCTCTGAAAGCACCAGTCACAAAAAGTTCATATTATTTCTAAACAAGTCCTATGAGTGCCTTTTTGTTCCTTTTGGTGTACTTTAAACAGATTTCTGGCTAACTGTAGTGGTATTGGGCTCACAGTTCCCTACGACAAACAGTTTTATTACATGGGCTTCCCTTCTGCTGGCTCTCTTTTTACTTAGTGAGAGAACACAATTCTGGTCAGGTACCCGAGCCACAGCCCATATGCAATATAAAATCTATCTGGGAGTATACCCTTGGGCTGTTTGTTACCATACTTATTGCTGAGCTGGAACCAGGCTATTCGCTACAGTATATGCTAGTACCTTGTAGACACACACCACACACACACACATACATAGTTTTAGGCAGATGAAAAAAAATGCTGTAAATTAAGAATGCTTTCAGAAATGTAAATATTAATAGTTTATTTTTATCAATTAACAATATAGAAAGTAAATGAACAGAAGAGAAAACCAAATCAAATCAGTATTTGGCGTGAGCACCCTTTGCCTTTTAAAACAGAATCATTTCTTCAATTCTTCTAGGTACACTTGCACACAATTTTTGAAGGAACTCAGCAGGTAGGTTGTTCCAAACATCTTGGAGAACTAACCCCAGATGTTCTGTGGATGTAGGCTGCCTTAAATCCTTCTGTCTCTTCATGTAATCCCAGACAGAATTAATGATGTCGGGCTGTGTGTAGGCCAAACCATTATTTCCAGTACTCCATGTTCTTCTTCACACTGAAGATAGTTCCTAATCAGGGATGAGCCGAACACCCCCCTGTTCGGTTCACACCAGAACATGCGAACAGGCAAAAAATTTGTTGGAACACGCAAACACTGTTAAAGTCTATGGGACTCGAACATGAATAATCAAAAGTGCTAATTTTAAAGGCTTATATGCAAGTTATTGTCATAAAAAGTGTTTGGGGACCTGGGTCCTGCCCCAGGGGACATGTATCAATGCAAAAAAAAGTTTTAAAAACGGCCGTTTTTTCGGGAGCAGTGATTTTAATAATGCTTAAAGTGAAACAATTTTTGAAGGAACTCAGCAGGTAGGTTGTTCCAAACATCTTGGAGAACTAACCCCAGATGTTCTGTGGATGTAGGCTGCCTTAAATCCTTCTGTCTCTTCATGTAATCCCAGACAGAATTGATGATGTTGGGCTCTGTGTAGGCCAAACCATTACTTCCAGTACTCCATGTTCTTCTTCACACTGAAGATAGTTCCTAATTAGGGTTGAGCCAAACACCCCCCTGTTCGGTTCGCACCAGAACATGCGAACAGGCAAAAAATTTGTTCAAACACGCAAACACTGTTAAAGTCTATGGGACTCGAATATGAATAATCAAAAGTGCTAATTTTAAAGGCTTATATGCAAGTTATTGTCATAAAAAGTGTTTGGGGACCTGGGTCCTGCCCAAGGGGACATGTATCAATGCAAAAAAAAGTTTTAAAAACGGCCGTTTTTTCGGGAGCAGTGATTTTAATAATGCTTAAAGTGAAACAATAAAAGTGTAATATTCCTTTAAATTTCGTACCTTGGGGGTGTCTACAGTATGCCAGTAAAGGGGTGCATGTTTCCCGTGTTTAGAACAGTCTGACAGCAAAGTGACATTTCAAAGGAAAAAAAGTCATTTAAAACTACTCGCGGCTATTAATGAATTGTTGGTCTGACAATACACATAAAAATTCATTGATAAAAATGGCATGGGATTTCCCCACAGGGGAACTCCGAACCAAAGTTTTAAAAAAATGGCACGGGGGTCCCCCTAAATTCCATACCAGGCCCTTCAGGTCTGGTATGGATATTAAGGGGAACCCCGTGCCAAATAAAAAAAAAATGGCATGGGGGTCCCCCTCAAAATCCATACCAGACTCTTTAGGTCTGGTATGGATTTTAAGGGGAACCCTGCGCCAAAATTTTTTAAAAAAATGGCGTGGGGTCCCCCCAAAAATCCATACCAGACCCTTATCCAAGCACGCAACCTGGCAGGCCGCAGGAAAAGAGAGGGGGATGAGAGAGCGCCCCCCCCTCTCCTGAACCATACCAGGCCACATGCCCTCAACATTGGGAGGGTGCTTTGCAGAAATGCACCGTCAAACTTGCAAGAAATCTACACCATGCTTTACTGTTGCCTGCAGACACTAATTATTGTACAGCTCTCCATCCCTTCATAACAAGCTGCCACCTGCTACATCCAAATATTTAAAATTTTGACTCATCAGTCCACAGCACCTGCTGCCATTTTTCTGCTATGTTTTTGTGCATAGGATGTGGAAACAAGACTAAAGCGACTCAACTATGCTTTGGCCTCCACAGAGTCCTGATCTCAACATCATCAAGTCTGTCTGGGATTACATGAAGAGACAGAAGGATTTGAGGCAGTCTGCATCCACAGAAAATTTGTGGTTAGTTATCCAATAAGTTTTAAACAACCTACCTGTCGAGTTCCTTCAAAAACCTGTGTGAAAGTGTACCTAGAAGAATTTAAGAATTGATGCTGTTCTGAAAATAAAGGGTGGTCACACGAAATACTGAATTGATTTGGATTTCTCTTCTGTTCATTTACTTTCCATTTTGCTATTTGTAAAATATAAACTTTTACTTATATTTCAGAATTTCTGAAAGCATTCCTAATTGACAGCATTTTTTCACACTTGCCCAAAACTTTTGCACAGTACTGTGTATATAATATATATTATATATATATATATATATATATATATATATATATATATATATATATATATATATATATATATATATATATATATATATATATATATATATATTTATTTTATTTTTTTTTAGATTCATTTTTATTTTCTTGTAGTGTCAGAGGGTACTTCAGTTCCTCCTGGCAAACTCACTCATGGCAAAACGTATGTAGATCCCCTTTCAAATAATTGGGTTCAAGTGATTCCAGTGAATGGTACTGTCAATTCTGCACCATGTAAAGACATTTTAGAGAATGTAGTTGACTAAATATGGGCTTGTGTCCATAAAAGAGCACTGACATCATCAGCATCTCCCCCTTTGGTTTACATGTGCTGACAGGCAGGGAATGGCCTGGCTTGCAGATGATTGGATTAAAAAAAACAACACGATTTGATAGTTTGGATAGAGATGAGTTTGGAGGATATTCAAGCTCATCTCTAATGTGGAAGAACTCAAGTGGCCTACACAGATTTCCAAGATCAACTCTACTGAATCCCTTTGGGCTGAATCGTAATGCTGATTTTAGACCAGGTCTTTTTGTCAAACATTAGTACTTAACCTCTTAAATTCTATTTTGGCACAAATTCCCACAGACACATTACAAAACCTTTTTGGAAGCCTTCTTTACAAAGGGGGGTGCAACTATAATACCAATGTCAATGGTTTTTAAATGGGATGTCCAACAAGTTCCTATAGGAGTCATGATCAGCTGTCTGGAAACATTTGGCCATATAGTTTATATTAGGGATGAGCTGCATGTTCGAGTCGAACCCATGCTTGACTCGAACATCACATGTTTGCCCGTTCGCCAAATTACGAACGATATGGGCCGTTTGTGCCAAATTTGAGTGGCGCGTCACGGCCTATAATTCACTGCGGCATCGCAGTGCATTGCTGGCTTATGATTGGCCAAGTATGCACTATGACCCGCATGGTTGGCCAATCACAGCGCCGTCTGTACAGAGAGCCGTAATTGGCCAAAGCCAGGGTGGCTTTGGCCAATTATGGCTCAGGGGGTTTAGTACACGCCCCACACTATATAAGGCCGCCTGCACGGCGGCCCTGTGTAGTGTGTTCCGGCATTGAGAGAGATACATAGATAGACAGAGAGACAGTGTCATTTGATTTAAGTTAGATAGAGTAGGCAGGCGAGTCAGTTAATTGCACTTACAGGGTATTTTGTGTATATATATATATATATATATATATATATATATATATATATATATATACACACACACACACATCCTAGGTGTTGTGTGTATATATATATATATATATATATATATTTATATTTATATTTATATACTACTTCATTATTCTAGCTAAAACTGAAATATCACATGGTCCTAAGTATTCAGACCCTTTGCTCGTTTTTTAGTAGAAGCACCCTTTTGATTTAATACAGCCATGAGTCTTTTTGGGAAAGATCCAACACGTTTTTCACACCTGGATTTTGGGGGTCCTCTGCCAATCCTCTCCTGTTCTGTCAGGTTGGATGGTAAACGTTGGTGGACAGCCATTTTTAGGTCTCTCCAGAGATGCTCAATTGGGTTTAAGTCAGGGCTCTGGCTGGGCCATTCAAGAACAGTCACGGAGTTGTTGTGAAGCCACACCTTCGTTATTTTAGCTGTGTGCTTAGGGTCATTGTCTTGTTGGAAGGTAAACCTTCAGCCCAGTCTGAGGTCCTGAGCACTCTGGAGAAGGTTTTCATCCAGGATATCCCTGTACTTGGCCGCATTCATCTTTGCCTCGATTGCAACCCGTCGTCCTGTCCCTGCAGCTGAAAAACACCCCCACAGCATGATGCTGCCACCACCATGCTTCACTGTTGGGATTGTATTGGACAGATGATGAGCAGTGCCTGGTTTTCTCCACACATACCGCTTAGAATTAAGGCCAAAAAAGTTCTATCTTGGTCTCATCAGACCAAAGAATTTTATTTCTCACCATCTTGGAGTCCTTCAGGTGTTTTTTAGCAAACTCCATGCCGGCTTTCATGTGTCTTGCACTGAGGAGAGGCTTCCGTCGGGTCACTCTGCCATAAAGCCCCGACTAGTGGAGGGCTGCAGTGATGGTTGACTTTCTACAACTTTCTCCCATCTCCCGACTGCCTCTCTGGAGCTCAGCCACAGTGATCTTTGGGTTCTTCTTTACCTTTCTCACCAAGGCTCTTATCCCTCGATAGCTCAGTTTGGCCGGGCGGCCAGCTCTAGGAAAGGTTCTGGTCGTCCCAAACGTCTTCCATTTAAAGGTTATGAAGGCTACTGTGCTCTTAGGAACCTTAACTGCAGCAGAAATTTTTTGTAACCTTGGCCATATCTGTGCCTTGCCACAATTCCGTCTCTGAGCTCTTCAGGCAGTTCCTTTGACCTCATGATTCCAAATTGCTCTGACATGCACTGTGAGCTGTAAGGTCTTATATAGACAGGTGAGTGGCTTTCCTAATGAAGTCCAATCAGTATAATCAAACACAGAGCTGGACTCAAATGTAGGTGTAGAACCATCTCAAGGATGATCAGAAGAAATGGACAGCACCTGAGTTAAATATATGAGTGTCACAGCAAAGGGTCTGAATACTTAGGACCATGTTATATTTCAGTTTTTCTTTTTAAATAAATCTGCAAAAATGTCAACAATTATGTGTTTTTCTGTCAATATGGGGTACTATGTGTACAGTAATGAGGAAAAAATGAACTTAAATGGTTTTAGCAAATGCCTGCAATATAAAAAAGAGTGAAAAATTTAAGGGGGTCTGAATACTTTCCGTCCCCACTGTATATATACATCCTAGGTGTTGTGTATATATATATATATATATATACACACACATACACATACACTGTATTCAGTTTAGCTAGGTCCGCTCCTGTTATTCTCTTCCTACTGACAGGCAGGCAGGTGTTTTTACAGTATTTACAGCTACCTGAAGAAAATTGCTGTTGTTCTTCTGATCTTATTAGTCCTAATAGCTGCAGTATTTACAAGTTAGTGTAGTGCGTCCTCTGCACAGTGTGCACCTAGAGCTACCAGAAGAAAATTGGTGGTGTGCTTCTGATCCTATTAGTATCACAGGCAGCTGTAGTATTTACAAGTTAATGTAATGCGTCCTCTGCACAGTGTGCACGTAAAGCTACCTGAAGAAAATTAGTGGTGTTCTTCTTATCCTATTAGTACAGTACCACAGGCAGCTGCAGTATTTACAAATTAGTGTAGTGCTTCCTCTGCACAGTGTGCACCTAAAGCTACCAGAAGAAAATTGGTGATGTGCTTCTGATCCTACTGGTATCACAGGCAGCTGTAGAATTTACAAGTTAGTGTAGTGCGTCCTCTGCACAGTGTGCACATAAAGCTACCTGAAGAAAATTAGTGGTGTTATTCTGATCCTATTAGTACAGTACCGCAGGCAGCTGCAGTATATACAAGTTAGTGTAGTGCGTCCTCTGCACAGTGTGCACCTAAAGCTACCTGAAGAAAATTGGTGGTTTGCATCTGATCCTATTAGTATCACAGGCAGCTGTAGTATTTACAAGTTAGTGTAGTGCGTCCTCTGCACAGTGTGCACCTAAAGCTAACTGAAGAAAGTTAGTGGTGTTCTTCTGATCCTATTAGTACAGTACCGCAGGCAGTTGCAGTATTTACAAATTAGTGTAGTGCATCATCTGCACAGTGTGCACCTAAAGCTAACTGAAGAAAATGGGTGGTGTTCTTCTGATCCTATTAGTACCGCAGGCAGCTGTAGTATTTACAAGTTAGTGTAGTGCATCCTCTGCACAGTGTGCACCTAAAGCTACCTGAAGAAAATTGGTGGTGTTCTTCTGATCCTATCAGTACAGTACCGCAGGCAGCTGCAGTATTTAGAAGTTAGTGTAGTGCGTCCTCTGCACAGTGTGCACCTAATGCTACTTGAAGAAAATTGGTGATGTTCTTCTGATCCTATTAGTATCGCAGGCAGCTGCAGTATTTACAAGTTAGTGTAGTGCATCCTCTGCACAGTGTGCACCTAAAGCTACCTGAAGAAAATTGGTGGTGTTCTTCTGATCCTAATAATACCACAGGCAGGCAGCTACAGTATTTACAGTTAGTGTACTGTGTCCTCTGCACAGTGTGCACCTAATGCTACCTGAAGAAAATTGGTGATGTTCTTCTGATCCTATTAGTATTGCAGGCAGCTGCAGTATTTACAAGTTAGTGTAGTGCATCCTCTGCACAGTGTGCACCTAAAGCTACCTGAAGAAAATTGCTGTTGTTCTGCTCCTATTAATACCACAGGCAGGCAGCTACAGTATTTACAGTTAGTGTACTGTGTCCTCTGCACAGTGTGCACCTAAAGCTACCTGAATAAAATTGGTGGGGTTCTTCTGATCCTATATTAATACCACAGGCAGGCAGCTACAGTATTTACAAGTTATTGTAGTGCGTCCTCTGCACAGTGTGCACCTAAAGCTACCTGAAGAAAATTGCTGTTGTTCTGCTCCTATTAATACCACAGGCAGGCAGCTACAGTATTTACAGTTAGTGTACTGTGTCCTCTGCACAGTGTGCACCTAAAGCTACCTTAATAAAATTGGTGGTGTTCTTCTGATCCTATATTAATACCATGGGCAGGCAGCTACAGTATTTACAGTTAGTGTACTGCATCCTCTGCACAGTGTGCACCTAAAGCTACCTGCATAAAATTGGTGGTTTTCTTCTGATCCTATTAATACTACAGGCAGGCAGCTACAGTATTTACAGTTAGTGTACTGTGTCCTCTGCACAGTGTGCACCTAAAGCTACCTGAAGACAATTGCTGTTGTTCTGCTCCTATTAATACCACAGGCAGGCAGCTACAGTATTTACAGTTAGTGTACTGTGTCCTCTGCACAGTGTGCACCTAAAGCTACCTGAATAAAATTGGTGGGGTTCTTCTGATCCAATATTAATACCACAGGCAGGCAGCTACAGTATTTACAAGTTAGTGTAGTGCGTCTTCTGCACAGTGTGCACCTAAAGCTACCTGAAGAAAATTGCTGTTGTTCTGCTCCTATTAATACCACAGGCAGGCAGCTACAGTATTTACAGTTAGTGTAGTGCATCCTCTGCACAGTGTGCACCTAAAGCTACCTGAATTAAATTGGTGGTGTTCTTCTGATCCTATATTAATACCACAGGCAGGCAGCTACAGTATTTACAGTTAGTGTACTGCGTCCTCTGCACAGTGTGCACCTAAAGCTACCTGAAGAAAATTGCTGTTGTTCTGCTCCTATTAATACCACAGGCAGGCAGCTACAGTATTTACAGTTAGTGTACTGTGTCCTCTGCACAGTGTGCACCTAAAGCTACCTGAATAAAATTGGTGGGGTTCTTCTGATCCTATATTAATACCACAGGCAGGCAGCTACAGTATTTACAAGTTAGTGTAGTGCGTCCTCTGCACAGTGTGCACCTAAAGCTACCTGAAGAAAATTGCTGTTGTTCTGCTCCTATTAATACCACAGGCAGGCAGCTACAGTATTTACAGTTAGTGTACTGTGTCCTCTGCACAGTGTGCACCTAAAGCTACCTGAAGACAATTGCTGTTGTTCTGCTCCTATTAATACCACAGGCAGGCAGCTACAGTATTTACAGAGAGTGTACTGTGTCCTCTGCACAGTGTGCACCTAAAGCTACCTGAATAAAATTGGTGGTTTTCTTCTGATCCAATATTAAAACCACAGGCAGGCAGCTACAGTATTTACAGTTAGTGTACTGTGTCCTCTGCACAGTGTGCACCTAAAGCTACCTGAAGACAATTGCTGGCAGCAGCTAAGCAGCAAAGGCAGGCAGCTACAGTATTTACAGTTAGTGTACTGTGTCCTCTGCACAGTGTGCACCTAAAGCTACCTGAAGGAAATTGGTGGTGTTCTTCTGATCCTATATTAATACCACAGGCAGGCAGCTACACTATTTACAATTATGCCCCGTACACACGGTCGGATTTTCCGACGGAAAATGTGTGATAGGACCTTGTTGTCGGAAATTCCGACCGTGTGTAGGCTCCATCACACATATTCCATCGGATTTTCCGACACACAAAGTTTGAGAGCAGGCTATAAAATTTTCCGACAACAAAATCCGTTGTCGGAATTTCCGATCGTGTGTACACAAATCCGACGCACAAAGTGCCACGCATGCTCAGAATAAATAAAGAGATGAAAGCTATTGGCTACTGCCCCGTTTATAGTCCCGACGTACGTGTTTTACGTCACCGCGTTCAGAATGATTGGATTTTCCGACAACTTTGTGTGACCTTGTGTATGCAAAACAAGTTTGAGTCAACATCCGTCGGAAAAAATCCTAGGAATTTGTTGTTCGAATGTCTGATCAATGTCTGACCGTGTGTACGGTGCATTAGTGTACTGTGTCCTCTGCACAGTGTGCACCTAAAGCTAGCTGAATAAAATTGGTGGTGTACTTCTGATCCTATATTAATACCACAGGCAGGCAGCTACAGTATTTACAAGTTAGTGTAGTGCGTCCTCTGCACAGTGTGCACCTAAAGCTACCTGAAGACAATTGCTGTTGTTCTGCTCCTATTAATACCACAAGCAGGCAGCTACAGTATTTACAGTTAGTGTACTGTGTCCTCTCCACAGTGTGCACCTAAAGCTACCTGAATAAAATTGGTGGTGTTCTTCTGATCCAATATTAAAACCACAGGCAGGCAGCTACAGTATTTACAGTTAGTGTACTGTGTCCTCTGCACAGTGTGCACCTAAAGCTACCTGAAGACAATTGCTGTTGTTCTGCTCCTATTAATACCACAGGCAGGCAGCTACAGTATTTACAGTTAGTGTACTGTGTCCTCTGCACAGTGTGCACCTAAAGCTACCTGAAGACAATTGCTGGTGTTCTCATACTAATAATACTACAGGCAGGCAGTTGATTCTGCAAGTTGCAGTATCAGTATATATATATATATATATATATATATATACACACATATACATCCCAGCTTTGTGCAGGTACATCTCACTGCAGGCCATTAGTATGTCTGGAAGGCCAACAAGGAGAGGCAGACAGTCACAAGCCAATAAAACTGGGCAAGCAGGCTCTGTGTCTAGAGGCAACAGTGCTGGTCATGGAGACGGTGCATCCTCATCAGCATGTGGCCGTGGGACATGCTGGTCCTTTTTTTCGGCAGCTGGCCATGTTGAAGACTTGGTAGAGTGGATCACCAAGCCATCCTCATCCTCCTCATCCTGTCTTACCTAGGCTTGGGGTACTTTGTCTGGCAAAGCAGCTGCCAACCCAGCCCCTTCCCTCGGCTTAATAGTATCAGTCACTCCTTCCCAAGCCCCACCATGTCCTCCTAAGGAGTCCCCCGAACTGTTTGAGCACAGTGTTGGGTACATGCTCCAGGAGGATGCCCAGCGTTTTGAGGGCTCCGATGATGGTACTCAGCTAGAGGAAGGCAGTAACGTGAGCCCAGAGAGAGGGGGTGCTCCGCATGTGCAGGGCGCTGCTGTCTCTGCCATAAAGCCCCGACTGGTGGAGGGCTGCAGTGATGGTTGACTACAACTTTCTCCCATCTCCCGACTGCATCTCTGGAGCTCAGCCACAGTGATCTTTGGGTTCTTCTTTACCTTTCTCACCAAGGCTCTTATCCCCCGATAGCTCAGTTTGGCCGGGCGGCCAGCTCTAGGAAAGGTTCTGGTCGTCCCAAACGTCTTCCATTTAAGGATTATGAAGGCTACTGTGCTCTTAGGAACCTTAAGTGCAGCAGAAATTTTTTGTAACCTTGGCCATATCTGTGCCTTGCCACAATTCCGTCTCTGAGCTCTTCAGGCAGTTCCTTTGACCTCATGATTCCAAATTGCTCTGACATGCACTGTGAGCTGTAAGGTCTTATATAGACAGGTGTGTGGCTTTCCTAATGAAGTCCAATCAGTATAATCAAACACAGAGCTGGACTCAAATGTAGGTGTAGAACCATCTCAAGGATGATCAGAAGAAACGGACAGCACCTGAGTTAAATATATGAGTGTCACGGCAAAGGGTCTGAATACTTAGGACCATGTTATATTTCAGTTTTTCTTTTTAAATAAATCTGCAAAAATGTCAACAATTATGTGTTTTTTTGTCAATATGGGGTGCTATGTGTACAGTAATGAGGAAAAAATGAACTTAAATGGTTTTAGCAAATGCCTGCAATATAAAAAAGAGTGAAAAATTTAAGGGGGTCTGAATACTTTCCGTCCCCACTGTATATATACATCCTAGGTGTATATATATATATATATATATATATATATATATATATATATATATATATATATATATATATATATATATATATATATATATATATATATATAGAAAAACATACACTGTATTCAGTTTAGCTAGGTCCGCTCCTGTTATTCTCTTCCTACTGACAGGCAGGCAGGTGTTTTTACAGTATTTACAGCTACCTGAAGAAAATTGCTGTTGTTCTTCTGATCTTATTAGTCCTAATAGCTACAGTATTTACAGTTAGTGTAGTGCGTCCTCTGCACAGTGTGCACCTAGAGCTACCAGAAGAAAATTGGTGGTGTGCTTCTGATCCTATTAGTATCACAGGCAGCTGCAGTATTTACAAGTTAATGTAATGTGTCCTCTGCACAGTGTGCACGTAAAGCTACCTGAAGAAAATTAGTGGTGTTCTTCTTATCCTATTAGTACAGTACCACAGGCAGCTGCAGTATTTACAAATTAGAATGTAGAATTAGGTGTGTCACAGCCAAGTACTTGCAGGCAATCTGCTATCGGTACACCAACGTCAGATTGTACCAGGCAAATTTCCCTGCCCCAGCTGCTGCACCACCGAAAGAAGTTCGCTCCCAGCCATCCACATGCCCAGCGGTTGAATGCTAGCTTGGCTAAATTTCTAGCACTTCAACTGCTGCCTTTTCAATTGGTAGACTCTGCCCCCTTCCGTGAGTTTGTGGAATGTGCAGTTCCTCAGTGGCAGGTTCCCAAACACCACTCTTTCTCACGGAAGGCGATTCCGGCTCTCTACCGGCATGTGGAAGGCAATGTCTTGGCCTCGCTGGACAGGGCGGTCAGTGGTAAGATGCATATTACAGCTGACTCATGGTCCAGCAGGCATGGACAGGGACATTACCTATCTTTCACCGCGCACTGGGTGACTCTTCTGGCAGCTGGGAAGGATGCAGGACAGGGTGCAGTAGTGTTGAAGGTTGTTCCACCACCATGCCTCCAAAATACTACTAGTGATTAATCTGCCACACCTCTCTCCTCCACCCCCTCCTCTTCTTCTTCCTCCATGGCCTCTTCCTGTGCTGATTTGTCTTCGGAACCAGGGGTGCTTCGTAGGCGTTCAAGGGGCTACGCAAGCACGCAGGCCAAAAGATGCCATGTGGTGCCTGAGCTGGTGTGCTTGGGGGACAGAAGCCACACTGGGGCAGAGATTCTGTCAGCTCTGCAGGGGCAAGTTCAGAGGTGGTTGACGCCACACCAGCTTAAGGCAGGTATGGTGGTTTGCGACAATGGCACCAACATCCTCTCCGCCCTCCGACAGGGACAACTGACCCATGTGCCCTGTTTGGCTCACGTCCTTAACTTGGTGGTGCAGTGGTTCTTGGGCACGCTTACAGGATGTCCTGAGGCAGGCCAGGAAAGTCTGTGTGCATTTCCGCAGGTCATATAATGCCAGTGCTTGGCTGGCTGACCTCCAAAAAGGAATTTAACCTGCCCAAGAACCGCCTAATCTGTGATATGGCCAGCAGGTGGAACTCAATGTTGGCCATGCTGCAGCAGCTGCACACGCAGCAGAGGGCCGTCAATGAGTACCTGTGCGACTATGGCACCAGGACAGGGTCAGGGGAGCTTGTTTTTTTCCCCACACAAGTGGGCCATGATCAGGGATGCATGCACTGTCCTGTCACCATTCGAGGAGGCCATGAGGATGGTGAGCAGTGACAGTGCATGCATCAGTGACACTGTCCCCCTTGTCCACCTGTTGGAGCACACGCTGTGTGGAATAATGGACAGGGCACTTGAGGCAGAACAGAGGCAGGAAGAGGAGGACTTAGCTCTCAAGGCCCCCTTTATCCAGACAGTGTTCCTGCGTGCCCGCCGATCACACAGGAAGAGAACGAGGAGGAGGAGGAGGAAGAGGAGGATTGTGTCAGCATGGAGGTGGAGCCTGGCACTCAGCATCAGCAGCAGTTTTTAGGGATTATTTACAGTCCCAAGAAACCCATGGACTTGTACGTGGCTGGGAGGAGTTGGCTGCGTATCATGTCGTCTTTAGTGACCCAGAGGACTCCGGACCGAATGCCTCAGCAAATCTACGCTGCATGGCCTCCCTGATCCTGCAAAGCCTGTGGAAGGATCCTTGTATTCGTGGTATCAAGGAGAGGGATCAATACTGGCTGGCAACCCTCCTTGATCCACGTTACAAGGGTAAGGTTGCGGACCTTATCTTGCCATTGCAGAGGGAGCAGAAGATGAAACATCTTTGGGAGGCCTTGCAGAAATGTCTCTGCAACGCGTTCCCAGAGACTGGGAGGTTACAAACCTGTTCCTGGGCAACGTGTTGCTGAGGCTTTGGTCAGTCAAAGAAGGAGCGGTGGAGAAGGTGGCCGTCTGACCGATGCGTTCAGACAATTTTTTAGTCCGCAGCCCCAAGGTATGATCGGTTCCAGCAACCATCGCCAGCATCTGTTTTACATGGTGCAGGAATACCTAGGGGCAAGATCTGACTTGGACACCTTTCCCACCGAAAATCCTCTGGGTTACTGGGTCTTGAGGATGGATCACTGGCCAGAGCTTGCACAGTATGCAATTGAGCTACTGGCCTGTCCTGCATCCAGCGTTCTTTCGGAACGCATATTCAGTGCTGCTGGAGGCTTTGTAACCGATCACAGGGTGCGCCTGTCCACTGACTTTGTCGATCGACTGACCTTCATAAAAATGAATCAGTCTTGGATCACCACCAGCTACCAAGCACCTGATGCTGATATAACCGAATAATTTTTTTTGAAATGTCAGATCCCTTCAAGACTGCCTATGCTGATGCTGAGTGACTATCCTGTTATTTTGAGTGACTATCCTCTTCCTCCTCAATGATCATGCTATTCTTGTAAGAATATTTTTGGTTCTGGGCGCCGCCACCAGTGGCTAAGGCCCAATTTTTCAGCCCCTGTTCAACAGGGGCGTGTAATTACAATTTTTGATGCAATATTTTGCAAGGAGGGTTCGTTGCTGCGCTCCAACTAGAGTATCTTTGAGGGGTTGCAGTGTTATGGCACCAGTGCCTAAGGCCCAATTTTTCAGCCCATGTTTAACAGGGGCGTGTAATTAAAATTTTTGATGAAATACTTTGCAGCAGGGCTCATTCCTGCGCTCCAACTAGAGTATCTGTGAGTGGTTGCCGTGTTGTGGCACCAGTGCCTAAGGCCCAATTTTTCAGCCCCTGTTTAACAGAGGTGTGTAATTACAATTTTTGATGCAATATTTTGCAGGAGGGCTCATTCCTGTGCTTCAACTAGAGTATCTGTGAGGGGTTGCAGTGTTGTGGCACCAGTGCCTAAGGCCCAATTTTTCTGCCCGTGTTCAACAGGACATGTAATTACAATTCTTGATCTAATATTTCACAGCAGGGCCCGTTTCTGAACCCACCAAGAGTAACTGTGAGGACTTACAGTGTTGTGGCACCAGCACCACCACCAGCAAAGGCCCAGTTTTTCTGAGCCTGTTCAACAGGGGCATGTAATTAAGATTCTTGATCTAATATTTCACAGCAGAGCCCGTTCCTGCGCCTACCAAGAGTAACTGTGAGGGCTTACAGTATTGTGGCAACACCAACACCTAAGGCCGCAATTTCTGCAGAGTATATAGGGCAGGCCCCTACTTTCAAACATCCAACTTACAAACGACTCCTACTTGCAAACGGAAGGAGACAACAGGAAGTGAGATGAAATCTACCCCTAGGAAGGGAAATTCTCTCCTGTAAGAGTTAATATGGAAAAAACATGTCTCCTCTCCACTGATGCTTTATCACCAATCCTTGTTTCACTAAAAACCCCAAATTGTCAAAAAACATTTGTCATTGCGACAGAAAGTGAGGTGAAATCTTCTGAAGAGGTGCACAGACAGCAAAACAAATGTCATAGGGGTGATAACCCTTCCCTATGTTTTCCAAAAAGCTTAAAAATACATATTCTGGCTGGAGCTACACTTTAAAAATGTACCAGTTCAAAATTACAAACAGATTCTACTGAACAACAAACAAATTCTACTGGACAACAAACAACACACGCCTTTCTTTTTTTTTATTTGGATGCGGGGTTCCCCTTAATATCCATACAAGACCCAAAGGGCCTGGTAATGGACTGGGGGGGTACCCATGCCGTTTGTCTCACTGATTTTCATCCATATTGCCGGGACCTGACATTACATTAAAGCCGCAAGCAGTTTTAAATGACTTTTTTTCCCTTTAAATATGTAATTTTGTGCAGGGACTGTTCTAAGCACGGGAAACACGCGCCACTTTACAGGCATACTATAGACACCCCCCAGGTACAATATTTAAAGGAATATTTCACTTTTTTAACTTTAAGCAGCATTAAAATCACTGCTCCCGAACAAACGGCCTTTTTAAAACTTTTTTTGCATTAATACATGTCCCCTGGGGCAGGACCCGGGTCCCCAAACCCTTTTTAGGACAATACCATGCAAATTAGCCTTTAAATTTAGCACTTTTGATCTTGAACGTTCGAGTCCCATAGACTTCAATGGGGTTCTAAAGTTTGCGCGAATTTTCGGTCCGTTTGCAGGTTCTGGTGCGAACCGAACCGGGGGGGGTGTTCGGCTCATCCCTAGTGTATATGTAGGTAGAACAAGGAGAACCCACAAGATTTGCCCTGAATTAGCATGGTGAAGGGTGTTTTGTGACTACCATTTATGTGGAGTACAGAAAGTTGGTCGGGTCCTGTGAGGGCTTTTTGTTAAATCTGAACTCCAGGAAATATAATTGATATAATTATTTTACTTTATAATGTGAATAGTGGCTTTCACCAAAAAATATCAAGTCTATTACCAAAAAAAATCAATTTTTTTCTATACTTGCATTAACCTGCTTTAATAAAATATTAGTCTAGAATAATGCTTCCTTTCACCAAGTTATATTGACAGTTTGATTTGTTTTAAGAGATGGGAACAGACTTTACAAGAGCAACAAGTGAAGACAACGCAAGAGAAGAACAAGAATGCAAGTCGCACAGGTCGCAGTGGGCCACCAAAGACAAGCCACAAAACCCCCAATCCTCCCCCTGCACTCTCCAAGAAGAATGTTAAGAACAAGAAGGACCAGAAAGACAAGAGGGCATAAACTTAGCCATGTTGTCCTTGAAAGACATGTCCAATGCATGATGAGAGTCACTAGCTGGCTTCAGTGGCAAAGCATATTATTCTCAAACTCATCCTCTTGGAAACGTGACTTTAATTTGCTGCACTTTACCTAGCTTTTTTTTACATGTTGACCACTACAAACCCAAAATATAAGGTTTGTACTGAAAAAACAAAAACAAATGTTGGTTACAAATTTGGTGGCCAAGGTGCAAAATATTGTCCATATTTTGTTATCATATTACAATCTCTTAAGTTGAATCAATGAATTTATTGCACTCATGCCTTGTTCTTTACAGATAAACAAGCATTTGCACACGTATTGCAACCTTTATGTATATTTTATTATAGTTTTACTTCAGACTGGCCTCTGTTGTTTAGATAATTACCATATATTAATATCTCCTCAAGTTATGATATCAGATCAGATTTTTAATTACATAAAATAAAAAACTCTATGAGGTGGTAGATTTTTGTTTGGCAAGAACCCAACAGTTGAAAGATGTTTATTTTGTTTGATTATCACATAGACATGCACACTCTTATCCTTTGGGGAATCAGCTGTAATTTTACCCTTTTCTGTTTTTACATGTCACATATAAAGAAACCATTGCTGCTTAAGTCATTTTACTTTTCAAGCAAGCTCCTTGGCTGTCATCTATCAGTATTGCATCTGTTGTTAGGGTGTGTAACTAGACACATATATTTTTAGTTTATGGATAGTGTGGAGAGGAATTAGAACCCCTATGGAGTTCTGACTGCTTTGTTGGTTTCTGTTACAGAAAATTCCCCTTACTGCCTAGGTGGTCACCTATCAGCATGTATTTAACTGTAGGAGTAAATGTGGGAAACCACTCTAACACAATGCAAATATACTATAAACTCCAAGCTGTCAGTCTCAGAACCCCAATAATGCAAAGTAAACATAGTAACATACAGAACAGTCATTAAACTTACAAATGTTACTTCTATAGGTTTATTAATTATACAGTAAACACATAGCAACTTTTTTCTTTCAATGCAATTCTGATTAAAAATATTGTGAAAGAGCATGCTGAATTGAACAATTACCAAATACCACTATACTATCTAACAAACAAGCAAAAATCACCTTATTTGACAATTTTTTTAGAGATTGTCATCTTATTGTCCCATCCACATGTTGTGTGTGCATGCACATATTAAAGTAATAATAAAGGCAACTTAAAAAAAAAAACAATGTTATACTTACCTGCTCTGTGGTTTTGCACAGAGTAGACTCAATCCTTCCCTTCTCGGGTCCCCCACTGAAACTTTTCACCCCTCCCTCCTGCCAAGTGCCCCCAGAACAAACAGCTTGCTGTGGGGGCACCAAAGCAGGCATGCTCCTGAGCCAATGCTTTGTGTGTCCATTCAGACACAGAGCCTCAGCTCTGCCCGCCTCCTCTCTCTTCTCATTGGCTCACTGGCTGTAATTGACCAGCCAATGGCTCCCGCCGATGTGTGTCAGCCAAGAAGGAGGCAAAGTCCCCAGAGAGCTGAGGCCCTTGTGTACATCACTGGATCGCGATGGGGCTCAGGTAAGTATTGGGGGGCTGCTACACACAGGTTCTTTACTTTCATGTATAGAATGCATCAAGATAAAAAAACTTGAGCCTTTAGAACTACAGGACAGGCTTCTAAAAAATATGCATTAAGAAAGTGTAAGTCTTATCCATAGCAATAATTAATAAATAAATAAATAAATACATAAATATTGCCTTTTATTTTCCAACCTCTACCAGCAGAGTGAAAGCCAGGGTCTGATTGCTTGCTACCTGCTATAGTGCAAGATTTACAGGTAAATTCAAGTACTATGTTGACTCAAAAGGTCCAGTTAAATTGCAATTATTAGTAGAATGTTTTTTATACATTATGGGCAAATTATGTTATTATGATGTTCGATGCACTTTGTCCAGTGCACTCATCCTGGAAAGTAGTAAGATTACCATGACAAAGCTCTAAAACTGCAATATATAGGTCTTAGTACCGGATTGAATTGGGGTTTTTTTTTTGCTGAAACTAAAAATAACTGTATGTATAATCAAAGCATTACATGGTCAAATGATTTTTCAAAATAAATCATTTTTGAGTTTGAGCTAATTGTTCTATAATGTATTCGTACTTCACTTATACCATGCCGCTGTATTTTTAATTTTTTTTTAAAATCCTCTAAGTACAAACAAAAAGGAGACAATACGCCCTACTTCAATCCTCCTATCTCAGCGCTAAAGGATATTCAGTATATGAAGATGGAAAATAATGATTGTAATAAACCGCAGTGATTTAACCTGATGTCACCATATTCTGAGTGAGATATCTCTCAGCAGCCACTTAATAAAAAATAGAAATATAAATATGGATGAATGAATGTACTATATGAAACAGCAATTAACCCATCAAAGCAGCGCTATTTTCAGTCCTCAATGCTGACTGATAAAACAAAGTCTTTGTAAATGCAAGCAAAACACATGCAGGCAGGTAAATTCCAACAAAGACACAGCGGTAGGAGCTCGATCTGGATTCCCTTATATGAATAGTAGATCTGATGGGTGCACCTTTCACCATCTATTGGGACACCTTGTGCTGCACACACCCCATAGGGGTTCAAACTCACCGGAGCCAGGATGTTAACAAGCCTTGGATCAAATCCTCTCTCTGTTTACTCCCGAAGTCCTCCAGGGTTGATGATCAAATAACAGCAACAATGTCCACATGTAAAAAAAGAGACCCCGAATAGTCCAGTACCGTTTTGATAATTTATTGTAAGTCACAAATCAGAGAAAAAAAAAAACGAATAAAGTAAATACACTGTAAAAATCAGTGGGCGCAGTTCCTTACAAAGGATAGCCTTCTAGCTTTCAGTTGGTTGGTAATAGTGGATAACTCAAACTGCTTCTCTCAAAGCACAAGGGTACTGGTTGCAGACTGGATGGATGTTACACACTCACAGCTGATCAGTCCTTCATTCCACTAGTATACAACTACAAGCTTGGAGCGCACTGCGTGTCAGCCAGGCACAGCTGATCCGCACTTCCCCCCTCTCGTGTCTGAAGCTTCAGGCTAAAAGCAC
Organism: Lithobates clamitans; assembly: GCA_037952925.1. Lineage (NCBI taxonomy): Eukaryota > Metazoa > Chordata > Amphibia > Anura > Ranidae > Lithobates > Lithobates clamitans. The sequence goes on along the minus strand of JBBGZY010001579.1, from coordinate 174,113 downwards.
ACTGCGTCCTCACGTGATAACGGTTGCCGTGGTATCGTGCTCTGACTAGTATCGTCAGAAAGACTTTTTCAAAGAGCATGACTACACGGCTTGTTGAACAAAATTTATCTGAAAACCAGGGGGTGGGGCACAACCAACACTCCGCCCTAATGAGTTAATACTTGGCAAGCACTAGGTCTGATTGGAAGGTGCGTCCCTATCTTAAACTGGGAACATATCCATACTCCAACCAACCAAAAGCTGCAGGCTGCACATTTAAATGACACCGCAGTCTATTTATACCAGAATCTTGCATTACATCTGCAAACTCCCAACTCCTTGTGAGAAACAGTGCCTATGTCCTGGATTAAAACTAAACATCTCCTCTTCCATATATTCCAGGTGCAACTGAAGAGAGAGAGTCGCTTAACCCCCAAACATTATTAAGCTATATGGATGTCGCAGAGTAGTGACCAAGTAATTAAAATACCCATAGTTCCTCACCCGATATAATTATCATATTAAATCAGATAAGTTTATCACATTGCGACATAAAATTGACATAAAATTAACAAAAAATAAAAATGTTACATACAAAATCGCATATAATCACATATAATCGCAGCAACATCGGAACTTGTGATAAAATCACGAAACTAATAATGATTAAAATCTAATCAGATTAAAATTACCTGACATACCTATTGACATAAAATTAACAAAAATTAAAATGTTACATGCAAAATCGCATATAATCGCAGCAACCTCGGAACTTGTGATAAAATCACAAAAATAATAGTGGTTGAAATCCAATCAGATTAAAATTAACTGCACAATCTAAAATTCTACATAGATAGAAAGCGGAAGTTGATAAAAGATTCTCCGGTACCGCTCTGTATCACATAGCACTCAGAGGCTGAGTATTAAAAAACATTTTTTAAATAAAAACTCGAACCCAACCAGTCTGAGCGGGGTCTCAGCACTGGCGGTGGATAGTGGGTTAAAAAACAAGTCCTTATTCAATCCCCCCAATAATGGCTCCCACCATTTGGAGGTTTTTAAAAGTCTTATTTTAAGAGATTTAGATCAGTTAAAACCAAAAAAACAAGTGAACCCGAGATATATTAAGGAAGGCATTGAGTCACTTGAAGCGAGAAAGGACATAATAATCAGACCTGCTGACAAGGGAGGGGGAGTGGTGATTATGTCAAAGGACTACTACACCACTCAGCTGTCTGAATTGTTGTCAGATAAAGATACATACGAGATGCTAGGTAAGGATCCAACCCCTCAGTACAGAGCCGAATTAAAAACGCTGATTGATTTTGGCTATCGCTCACATGTCCTTACGGACAAAGAAAAAAGATTTCTGTTCCCCAGCAGTAGTCGCACCCCTACTATTTACACCCTTCCGAAAATCCACAAGGATTCGACCAATCCCCCCCCTAGACCCATAGTTAATGGGATTGATTCGGTCACCTCAAGATTAGGACAGTATTTAGACATATTCCTACAAAAAAGTGTAACCACAACCAGAGCCTATTTGAAAGACACTAATGCCGCGTACACACGGTCGGACTTTCCGTCTACAAAAGTCCAACGGACGCTGACGGACTAAAGCTGGCTGGTAATCCGATCGTGTGTGGGCTTCTCCGGACTTTCAACGTACTTTTTTAGCCTCAAATCCGACGTACTTTAGATTTGAAACATGCTTCAAATCTTTACGTCGTAACTACGACGGACCCCGAAGTCCGCTCGTCTGTATGCTAGTCCTACGGACAAAAAAACGACGCATGCTCATAAGCAAAAACTAAACGGAAGCACTCGGTCTAGTAAAACTAGTGTTCGTATTGTAGGTAGCACATTCATCACGCTGCAAAATCTGTGATCGTTGAATGCAGCGCATTTTATTTCTTCTTTACGAATGCTCTAAAGAACGAAGGTGTTTTGCTGTTCATAATCAGAGTTCTCCCAAACTGATTTCTGAATTCTTTTTCTCTTTGATCTCATGAATGATATAGTATGCTTTTTATAAACAATGTTTCCATACTAATAATACTTTTTCCCTTTTATTTTTTTTTTTTTTTAGGTTTGTAAAGTTACCACAAAGAACCCATAATTCTTTTTTTTTTTTTTTCTAGTGATTATTTTTTAATTTTTAGATAAAGTTAACCCAAAGCACCGTTTTTGTTTATGTATATATTTTTTTTTCAAGACTTACCACTTGAACATTCTTAACATTAGTAATGTATTTTTGGTGTGTTTTTTTAAAACTCAATGAGATTGTTGTCCCTTGTTAATTTTTAACATTGTGTGTAAAATCAATGATTTAAAAGAAAACACATAAAAGTCTTTTGCTAAACTCAAAAAAGATCCATTTATTCATGGTCAAAATAAAATAAAGAGGAAGTCAACGCTGGAAAAAGTCGGTGTACAAGAAAATTGGGATCTTGAGGAGTCCATATAAGAGGGAGCACAATCTGGTCCAAGAATCCCAGAGATCAACAGCACCAGCAGATGATCTAGATGTCCCCAGACTGTGGTACTACAACAGCCTGCGTCTTCTGTCAGACCAGACTGAACCCAGGTCATCACTTTCTTCTCTTCCCTGCAGCCTTTCCTCCACGCTGCCCTGCAGCCTTCCCTGCAGCCTTCCCTGTAGCCTTCCCTGTAGCCTTCTTTTGAGGCTGTGGCTCTGGTGTTTCAGTTGTGGCAGGAGGAGGAGGAGGAGGAGGAGGAGGAGGAGGAGGAGGGGGGGGGGCTGCCTCATGTAGTTGGGTGTTTTTGGTTAGCGTGCCCTGCAGCCCCTTATGGATTGTTTCCCCAAATAGGCGCTCACAAATGAGGCGCTGCTCCCAATCCATCTGAAGAAGCCTGCTGGCTAAGTAGCAGCCATAGGCTTCTTCCGCTTCGGGGGGGCTTGTTAAAAAACGGGTGGCCTGTTGCATGAGGCGCAGGGACGCGTCCTGTGTGACCATCCCCTTCCTGGCCCTTTTTTTGGGAAGGTGGAGGGGAGGCACTTGGGATTGGGTGAGGCTCCTACTGGGCCCAGCCACCTCACTTGGCCCAGCCACCTCACTTGGCCCAGCCACCTCACTTGGCCCAGCCACCTCACTGGGAGCAGCCACCTCCTGCCTGACACTGGGCCCAGCCTCCTCCAGGATGATGGTGAATCCGGCCTCCTCCAGGCTGTCCATGGGCCCGGTCTCCTCCTGCCTGCCACTTTCCCCACATTCCTCCTGGATGGACTCATCCTGTGTATAAAAAAAGGACAATAGTTTTAGTTTCTTTTTTTGGGTTCATCAATGACACACAGTTTGCTTCTCATGACTAGCAAATTCAATGTGAATACATCTCTTTAATAAAAGAGTCTAATCAGACACCCTAATTATTTCAAGCAGGTGCCAAACATATTTAGTCACTACTATCATTTGATATGTATACACAATTTGGAGTGCTAAATTATTTTAGACAATTATAACATCCAGTTAACATCATTAATATTAGTACAGTAAATCTTTGTTAAAATAATTTACCTGACTCCAGATGGTCATATCCGGTTCATCCAGGATGGAAGACCCAGCTTGCTCCTCATCAGCCTCTGCTGGGGTGGAGGGAAGGGTGGAGGGAAGGGTGGAGGGAAGGGTTGAAAGTGATGCCCTGGCTTCATTCTGGTCATCAAGAAAACGGAGTTGTTTGTAGTACCACAGCCTGGGTACATAAACATCATCTGCTGATGCTCCTGATCTCCTTGATTCCTGGATCTTCCTATGCTCCCTTTTATACATGTTCCTCAAGACCCCAATTTTCTTGTACACTGTCTCCATTGTTGCTCCAGGGATGGTCTCCTGGACAAAGGACAGAAGTCTCTCCAGCGTTGACTTCCTCACATGCTTGTTATAATACTGAGGGTGTTTCACCTCCCACAAATTCCTCATCTCTCGATACTTTGAAATAAAAGAAGTAAGGAACTCTGGATCCTTCAATAGGGGATTCATTATATCTGGAAAAGAGAAAGTCACAAGACCAAAAAAACTTATTATATGTTTCTGCTAACCCCTCATCATCTTCTCCCTATGTAGGCCTCATCAATCTATCAAGCCATATAGGCCGCTTGCTACAAAGTCATGACCATAAACCCCCCCCCAAAAAAATATATATCTCAAATTACCTTCGTTTTGGAACGTCCTGGTCCACTATCACCTACGCACAGAACGTACGTACGACACGCGCGAAAGGCCCTCCTTTATACACTACGCATGTGTGAAACTCCGCCTGCGTCGCCCGCCCCTGACGTTCGAAATGAACTCATGTTCTCCGCCCCCTAATTTGACGCACAGAACGTACGTACGACACGCGCGAAAGGCCCTCCTTTATACACTACGCATGTGTGAAACTCCGCCTGCGTCGCCCGCCCCTGACGTTCGAAATGAACTCATGTTCTCCGCCCCCTAATTTGACGCACAGAACGTACGTACGACACGCGCGAAAGGCCCTCCTTTATACACTACGCATGTGTGAAACTCCGCCTGCGTCGCCCGCCCCTGACGTTCGAAATGAACTCATGTTCTCCGCCCCTTTTTTGTTACGGCGCGTAGTGGAGTTAAAGAATGGCGGAGACACCTGAAATGTTGACGACCTCAGGTAGTGGAGACAGCCCGCAGGCTGGAACGTCTGGAACGTCAACCAAATCTGTGAGGCCTAGATTTAAGGCCTCTAATATGAGTTTCAAAGAGATGGTGGAGATGGTGGCCATTCTTCGCAAAGACGACTATGATGGCAATTATGGGCCGTACGCACGGCCAAATTTGCGCAAGGCCAAAATCATGGCAAAGGTCGTGGACACTTTGCAGGCATCATTTGGGGTCCAGCGCTCCAAGGATCAATTGCGCAAAAGATGGTCTGACCTGAAAATCAGGGAGCCGGATCAATACCGACGTATCCGGAAAGTTCTTAAAAAAAGTAAGTACTTGTCGTGTTTTTCTCTTGTGTTTATTACCTTGTATACTGCTCCATGTGCTTTTCCTTTCTATACGATTTTTGTTCATCGTTCTAAACGATCTTTGAAGAAACCTCGTTACATATCTATATCTATATATATCTATATATATATATATCTATATATATATATATCTATATATATATATATATATCTATATATATATATATATATATATCTATATATATATATATCTATCTATATATATATCTATCTATATATATATATCTATATATATATATATCTATCTATATATCTATATATCTATAAATATATATATATATATCTATAAATATATATATATATATCTATAAATATATATATATATATCTATAAATATATATATATATATCTATAAATATATATATATATATCTATCTATCTATCTATCTATCTATCTATCTATCTATCTATATATATATATATATATATATATATATATATATATATATATATATATATCTATCTATCTATATCTATATCTATATCTATATCTATATCTATATCTATATCTATATCTATATCTATATCTATATCTATATCTATATATCTATATCTATATATATATCTATATATATATCTCTATATATATATCTATATATATATATATATATCTATATATATCTATATCTAAATATATAAATATAAATATCTAAATATAAATATAAAAATATAAATATATAAAAATATAAATATAAATATAAATATATAAAAATATAAATATAAAAAAATATAAATATATAAATATATATATATATATATATATATATATATATATATATATATTATATATCTATTTGAAATTCTCTTAATTTTTTGGATTTACATTTAGTTAGATATTTAGAGATTTTGTTACAGATATAGAGAGAGATCAAAAGATTATTAACTATATTTTGAGATATTGATATCTTATCTATCCGGTATGTCTTTATAATTTTAAATATTGAACTAAAATAGGAACTCTACACAAACCACTTCACTACAAATGTTGGAAAATTATTATGTCCTAAAATATCTGTGTGCTAATTAGATTACTCATTTTTTGTTTCACATAGGGGAAAAATCACTCAGCCAACCAAAAGAACACAGTCCACCACAAGCAAAACAGGATTGGGCAATCAGTCCAAGTCCCATTGACGATGTGGAGGAAGGAGAGGTGGGCGACATGGGCACCCCACCAGGTGAGTGTCTGACACACCAGCTTACGTTAATCTATGCATGGCTGCCTTTTGTTTAATTGAATTTGTCTACTCTATTTTAGGGGATCTGCTTCATTCAAGCAACAGTGACACCCCCGAGGATGTGGAGGAATTAGGCTACATGGCCACCCCACCAGGTCAGTGTCTGAGACAACAGCTTTATTTCTGGTAAGGTAAACTATGTATGTGTGCATATTTGTAAAGACATTTTTTGGTTTCATTCCACTTTAGGAACAACAAGAAGTGACCATTTCACCTCGGAAAGTGCCCAACGTCTAATTGGTCAAATAATGGGCTGGAATCAAGACATGGATCAAATGCGTAATAGGCTGGATCGTATGCAGCAGGAAATGAAGGACATGATTGATGTTTTGGGTCGAATCTAAATGCCCTTTTTTAAACCCCAAAACATCAATCATGTCCTTCATTTCCTGTTTTGCTGACCCCATTCTGGGCCTTCTCTTTGTTTTTTTGGCATAACATAAATGGCTGTTTAACCTAATGTCAAAAAGGAGGGCTGTCAAAAATCCACAAAAAAATAAAAATTGATTTTCTAAAAAACAACCAAAAAAAAAAAAAAAAGTGATTTTAAAAAACCCAAAAAAAAAAAAAAAGTGATTTTAAAAAACCCAAAAAAAAAAAAAAAGTGATTTTAAAAAACCCAAAAAAAAAAAAAAGTGATTTTAAAAAACCCAAAAAAAAAAAAAAAGTGATTTTAAAAAACCCAAAAAAAAAAAAAAAAAGTGATTTTAAAAAACCCAAAAAAAAAAAAAAAGTGATTTTAAAAAACCCAAAAAAAAAAAAAAAGTGATTTTAAAAAACCCAAAAAAAAAAAAAAAGTGATTTTAAAAAACCAAAAAAAAAAAAAAAAAGTGATTTTAAAAAACCCAAAAAAAATTCAAAAAATTAATGTTAAAAAACAAAAAAAAAAATAAAAATTGATTTTAAAACACCAAAAAATCGAATAAATAATTAATGTTAAAAAACCAAAAAAAGTAAAAAAAATTGATTTGAAAACACCAAAAAAATTAAGAAAATTAATGTTAAAAAACCAAAAAAAAAAAAAACATTGATTTGAAAACACCAAAAAAATTAAGAAAATTAATGTTAAAAAACCAAAAAAAGTAAAAAAAATTGATTTGAAAACACCAAAAAAATTAAGAAAATTAATGTTAAAAAACCAAAAAAAAAAAAAAAATTGATTTTAAAAAACCAAAAAAAAAAAATAAAAAACTTGATTTTCCAAAAACAAAGCCTGTTTTTGAAAATCCAAAAGCCCAAAATATTTTTTTGTGGATTAGGTAGAAATATTTCAATATAATTATATTTTGCTACATCATTAAGATACCATTATATTTTTGTCTCGGAACATTTTATACTAAATGCAGAACTGAATGCATACCAACCATTAATAAAAACATCTCCTTTTATAGGATTTTAACAAATGTGTGGTTTGTTATTTCAAGGCTCAGTATCAGTTTGGTTATAATTGTCAAAAAGTTGTTTACAGTGGCAATGGAGCTTATTTATACATTTTTAAAATTCAAATACAGTTGGCACTACAACTGCTCGACCATAACCTAGGAGACAGCCCAAAAGAAAGGCAAGCAATAAATATAATGCCAGATTTCAGCAATATTTTTTTTATTGTAAAAAAAATTATATATCCTGGCCCATTGCAATGGCCCCCCTACCCATAAAATAATCAACATATTGCTGTCTAACCTGACGGGAACTTTGGGGGGCCAAGCCAGTACGGACAGTATCCAGGCCTGTAAGGTTGGCTTCTATTTGTCCGGCCTCAGGCCCAACTGTGCCTATATAATTGGCTGAATGCTTATTTAAAAAGTTGTGCAGAATGCAGCATGATAAAATTATAAAATTAAGTTTGTATTCCGCCAAATTAATGGCTGTTTGAAACAGGCGGAACCGGCTGGCCAGAATTCCAAACGCATTCTCAACCACTCTTCTAGCTCTGGCCAGCCGGTAATTAAAAACCCTCCTCTCCGGGGTGAGGGTTCTTTGGGGGAATGGCCTCATGAGGTGCTTGCTCAGAGCGAAGGCTTCATCGGCAATGAAGACAAAGGGGAGTCCTTCCACGTTATCCTCATCAGGTGGCAATCCCAGGCCACCACTCTGGAGACGCTGGCAGAACTCCGTCTGGGCAAATACTCCTCCATCCGACATCCGGCCATTCTTCCCCACGTCCACATATAAAAAATCATAGTGTGCCGACACCACCGCCATTAAAACAATACTGTGGAACCCCTTATAATTAAAATAATATGACCCCGAATGGGGTGGTGGCACAATGTGGACATGTTTCCCATCTATAGCCCCTCCACAATTGGGAAAGTCCCAACGGCTTGCAAAATGGGATGCCACAGTCTGCCATTCCTGTGGCGTTGAAGGAAACTGGGGAATCAAACAAGAAAACAAAAATCAATTAATTTGGAAGCTAACATTGCAAGAAAATTAGACAATTAAAAACATTATTCCCCAGCATCAGTATAACATTCAATAATTTAATTCTTCTGGAATAACTAATATGGAAAAAGGCACACTTATCAGATTGCTCACCCCCTCTGATAGAACATTGATTACATTTTAGGGGGTTGTGAAATCCCCAAAAAAAATTACTTTAACAACACGCAGGAATTTAGGGATAACAAAGGCTACAAGACTGCAGTTGTCGCACTCTGCAGGTGCAGTTGCAAACCAGCTTACAGTAAATGAGGTAATGTCAAAAGGCATTCATGTTGCTAACAGTACACAATCACATGCAAGGGCAATTAATGAAAACACTTTGAGGCTTGCATATGATTTGATGATGGAAATCAGCAGAGCTTCTGCTCATTTACTAAAGCACTGGAACAAATGCACTTGTAGAGTGCACATGCATTTTGCAAAGTGCAACATAGATTTGCTTTAGACAAATCAACACCACAGAACATTCAAGCAAATTTTAACGAGGGTGGGGGTGGGGGGGTTGTGAAATCTAGCTAATTGCTAATTAGCAGCACACTATTTGGAGTGAGTTCAGGTGGGGGGGGGGGGGTTGTGAAATCTAGCTAATTGCTAATTAGCAGCACACTATTTGGAGTGAGTTCAGGTGGGGGGGGGGGTTGTGAAATCTAGCTAATTGCTAATTAGCAGCACACTATTTGGAGTGAGTTCAGGTGGGGGGGGGGGTTGTGAAATCTAGCTAATTGCTAATTCTAAGCACACTAAATACACTCCAACAAAATACATTCAAAATGAGTAGACTAGGTGGATATGTTCCCATCACTTCATGCTGGGAAGGTTATTGAAGGAAACTATACATGCATGCCAAAAAATAACAGGAAAAAATCCCAGCATGTGTGAGGATAAAAAGGGGACATTCACACTATATTGCAATGATGGGAAGTAGTGTTTGAAGCAAGAAATACATTACTTTATCAAAGATTACATAAAAGAACATGTGATGCTAATAAAATAAAAATATCTTACCTTAATATAGTCCTTCTGCAGGACCTGTATGATGGCAGAACAGGTCTCTGGGATAATGATCCCCAGAGCCTGGGGGGAGATGCCTGTCGAGAACTTAAGGTCCTGCAGGCTTCTCCCTGTGGCCAAATACCGCAAGGTAGCGACCAGCCTCTGCTCCGGAGTGATGGCTTGCCTCATGCAGGTATCCTGCCTGCTGATATAGGGGGTCAGCAAAGCCACCAAACGATCAAAAACGGGGTCCGTCATCCGGAGAAAGTTCCTGAAATCCTCAGGATTATTCTCACGGATCTCACGGAGCAAAGGCATGTGACAGAACTGGTCACGCTGAAGCAACCAATTCTTGGTCCATGAACTCCTCCTCGCCCTGTTCATGGACTGGTCTTGGGCTGAAGAATAAACTACAGCACCAAGCACATACAATGCACGAGCTCTACGACGAGTACGTACAGGTAACATGGCTTCAAAACGGTCGGCTGGTCAGAACGCACTAAACAGAACGCACTGAAGAACAGCAAGGCCTGTGAAGAACGACCTGAAAATCAGGAACGAGCGGCCAATAAAACAAAGATTTCTCAATGCCAACTGACCAAACGCACTGAAAAGCAGATACAAACCTCACAAGCACAGACTGAACAACAGTTAAAACGAACTGAAAAATACGAGTCTCACAAGCGCGAATCGTCTCTCACCAAACTTCTACTAACACGAGATAAACACGAGATTAGCAGAAGGAGCCCAAAGGGTGTCGTACGGGCTATTGAACTTCCGTTTTATAGTCTCGTCGGACTTGGTGTACGTCACAGCGTACTAAACTGGCGTACTTTTGTGTGGTCGTGTGTGGGCAAGTCCGTTCGTAAGAAAGTCTGCCCCAAGTCCGCCGAAGGTACGCCGGAAGTATGTCGGACAGACTGTCCGACTTTTGTAGCTGCAAAGTCCGACCGTGTGTACGCGGCATAAGAGTTTATTACAGGATCTGAAAGAAATCAGCTTAGCAGGGAAAAATGAGGTGTATCTGGTCACATCTGATGTGACCAGCTTATACACTATTATCCAACATGAGGATGCTCTACTAGCACTCAATTGGGCATTGAGTAAAAGGGAAGATCTGCCTCTGAGACAAAAAATATTTCTTAGAGATGCGTTAGACTTCTGTCTCTCTCACAATTACTTCTGGTTTGACCATCATTTCTTCACCCAGAAGAGGGGCGTTGCAATGGGCGCGAAATTCGCGCCCAGCATCGCTAACCTCTTTATGGGTGAATGGGAGGATAAAGAGATTTTTAGAGACAGACGACCAGAACTCTTATATTACAAACGCTATATTGATGACCTGATATTGATATGGGCAGGTTCAGAACTGGCACTTCAAGATTATATGTCTCATTTGAACAACAATACTCATAATATCAGACTTACGAGCCAGTGGAGCACTGAGGAAATACACTTTTTAGATGTGAACATCTACAGAGTTGGTGACAGAGTACAAACGAAAGTGTTCTTCAAACCCACCGACAGAAATAGTTATCTTCCAGTGCATAGTGGCCACCATCCGCTATGGTTGAAGAATGTGCCCAAGGGCCAAATATTGAGGGTCAGGAGAAATTGCTCCGAATTAGAGGATTTTGACCAACAGGTTACAGTATTAAAAAATAGGTTTGTGGAAAAAGGGTATAAACCTCAGTTTTTAGACCCTATTATTGAGGAGATTAGGTCTCTCCCTCAAGATCATTGTTTAAGAGATGCACCCAGGATGGAAAAAAACTTAGATCATGAATGGAGTTTCATATCTCCCTTCCACTCACAGTACAAGGAGGTGGAGAATATTTTCCATAAGCATTGGCATGTCCTTTGTCTGGATAGGACACTGGCAAGTGTTCTACCTGACAAGCCCAAGTTCATTTACCGTAAGGCGCCAAGCTTTGGGGATGTTATAGTCAAAAAGATTATTGATCCCCCCGGGAGAAATCCAACCTTCTGGGAACAAAATGTTTTTTTTGCGTGCCGGAAGTGCAAAGCGTGCAGAATGGTGGCGAGACCTATGAGAAAAATAGATAAATTCACTGCAACTTCCAACAGTAGGGAATTTGAAATTAAGCACTTTATAACATGTAATACATCACATGTAGTGTATGCCCTGCGTTGTCCATGTGGATTAATGTACATAGGTCGCACTAAGCGTCTTTTAAGAGTGAGAATCGCTGAGCATGTGCACAACATTACTATTGGCTATAAAGACCATAACGTATCCCTGCATTTCAAATTACATCACGGACAAGATCCTGCTGGACTGTTATTTTGGGGGATTGATCACATCAAACAATCTTGGAGGGGGGGTAATATAATAAGGAATTTATCAAAAAAAGAAACTCAATGGATTTTTTTAACTGACACTCTTAGCCCGAAAGGGTTAAATATTGAACTCGATATTAATTGCTATCAGCGATTTTTAGGTTCACTAGAGTGGACGATTACACAATGTATTAGAGTTTTAATGGAGGGGTTCCTCACTCTGAGATTTTGATCTGTTTTCTGTATAGATAACCTAATAACTTAATAACTATGCCCCGTTTGGATTACATATTTTTTATTGTGTATGTACAATATGGAACTATGTGATACAGAGCGGTACCGGAGAATCTTTTATCAACTTCCGCTTTCTATCTATGTAGAATTTTAGATTGTGCAGTTAATTTTAATCTGATTGGATTTCAACCACTATTATTTTTGTGATTTTATCACAAGTTCCGAGGTTGCTGCGATTATATGCGATTTTGCATGTAACATTTTAATTTTTGTTAATTTTATGTCAATAGGTATGTCAGGTAATTTTAATCTGATTAGATTTTAATCATTATTAGTTTCGTGATTTTATCACAAGTTCCGATGTTGCTGCGATTATATGTGATTATATGCGATTTTGTATGTAACATTTTTATTTTTTGTTAATTTTATGTCAATTTTATGTCGCAATGTGATAAACTTATCTGATTTAATATGATAATTATATCGGGTGAGGAACTATGGGTATTTTAATTACTTGGTCACTACTCTGCGACATCCATATAGCTTAATAATGTTTGGGGGTTAAGCGACTCTCTCTCTTCAGTTGCACCTGGAATATATGGAAGAGGAGATGTTTAGTTTTAATCCAGGACATAGGCACTGTTTCTCACAAGGAGTTGGGAGTTTGCAGATGTAATGCAAGATTCTGGTATAAATAGACTGCGGTGTCATTTAAATGTGCAGCCTGCAGCTTTTGGTTGGTTGGAGTATGGATACGTTCCCAGTTTAAGATAGGGACGCACCTTCCAATCAGACCTAGTGCTTGCCAAGTATTAACTCATTAGGGCGGAGTGTTGGTTGTGCCCCACCCCCTGGTTTTCAGATAAATTTTGTTCAACAAGCCGTGTAGTCATGCTCTTTGAAAAAGTCTTTCTGACGAAACTAGTCAGAGCACGATACCACGGCAACCGTTATCACGTGAGGACGCAGTGTGCTTTTAGCCTGAAGCTTCAGACACGAGAGGGGGGAAGTGCGGATCAGCTGTGCCTGGCTGACACGCAGTGCGCTCCAAGCTTGTAGTTGTATACTAGTGGAATGAAGGACTGATCAGCTGTGAGTGTGTAACATCCATCCAGTCTGCAACCAGTACCCTTGTGCTTTGAGAGAAGCAGTTTGAGTTATCCACTATTACCAACCAACTGAAAGCTAGAAGGCTATCCTTTGTAAGGAACTGCGCCCACTGATTTTTACAGTGTATTTACTTTATTAGTTTTTTTTTTTCTCTGATTTGTGACTTACAATAAATTATCAAAACGGTACTGGACTATTCGGGGTCTCTTTTTTTACATGTGGACATTGTTGCTGTTATTTGATCATCAACCCTGGAGGACTTCGGGAGTAAACAGAGAGAGGATTTGATCCAAGGCTTGTTAACATCCTGGCTCCGGTGAGTTTGAACCCCTATGGGGTGTGTGCAGCACAAGGTGTCCCAATAGATGGTGAAAGGTGCACCCATCAGATCTACTATTCATATAAGGGAATCCAGATCGAGCTCCTACCGCTGTGTCTTTGTTGGAATTTACCTGCCTGCATGTGTTTTGCTTGCATTTACAAAGACTTTGTTTTATCAGTCAGCATTGAGGACTGAAAATAGCGCTGCTTTGATGGGTTAATTGCTGTTTCATATAGTACATTCATTCATCCATATTTATAAATCCTCTAAGTACCCTATTCCTGCAGCACTGTTGTGTGGTCAAATGATTTTCCCTGTTCTATGGCATCTGCAAAAAAAGATCTTTGGGAGGGACTTCCATTACTCTACTGATGCACTCTATGTTCTTTTCAGTGTATCTGTGTCTGGCCATCTCTAAAAAACAGTTTCAAAAGAGCAATTCAAATGAGATTATAAATATCAAATAACTCTTTTAAAGCTCCCTATAAATCTTTATTGAACATCAAATGTGTTTTGGGGAATTAATATGGTGTAGGCGGAGTCAGAGGTGACTGAAACTAGCTTTCATTGTCTTCAGACAACATATATGGGCTTGGGACTGGCCATGGCAGAGTTAAAAAAAAGTGAACACTTTTCCCAAATTACTGTAACAACTTAAAATATAGTGGCAACAAAACAAGATCAAGGTCCCATTGTAGGTGAAACAGAGTAGACAAGGCTCAACAATGTCTTCAGACACACCCAAGTGTGGTGCTGCATGTAATAGTATGCTTGGATGGGTCATTCTTAGCCCATTTTGGCTGAGATCCTGACGAATCCCCAGTGGCATTTCCAATGACCTGCCTGGCTGCAGTAGCAAATAGTTTTTACAGGGCTGGTTTGCTTGTCCCAGCACCCAACCCTCCTCTTTTCGCAGCTTGGGACCGGCCACGGCAGAGTTAAAAAAGATTCAACACTTTTCCCAAATTAGTCACTGTAACGACTTGAAATATAGTGGCAACAAAATAAGATCAAGGTCCCATTGTAGGAGAAACAGAGTAGTCAAGGCTTCACAAAGTCTTTAGACACACCCAAGTGTGGCACCGCATGTAATAGTATGCTTGGTGCGGTCATTCTTAGGCCTGCTTGGCTGAGATGCTAACGAATCCCCAGTGGCTTTTTCACTGACGTGCCTGGCCGCAGTAGCAAATAGTTTTTACAGGGCTGGTTTGCTTGTCCCAGTACCCAACCCTCCTCTTTTCGCAGTCGGGCTTGGGACGAGCCATGGCAGAGTTAAAAAAAATTCAACACTGTTCCCAAATTAGTCACCGTAATGACTTAAAATATAGTGGCAACAAAACAAGATCAAGGTCCCATTGTAGAAGAAACAGTAGTCAAGGCTTCACAAAGCCTTTAGACACACCCAAGTGTATTGCTGCATGTAATGCTTGGTGCGGTCATTCTTAGGCCCGCTTGGCTGAGATCCCAACGAGTCCCCAGTGGATTTTTCACTGATGTGCCTGGCCGCAGTAGCAAATAGTTTTTACAGGGCTGGTTTGCTTGTCCCAGTACCCAACCCTCCTCTTTTTGCAGTGGGGCTTGGGACGAGCCATGGCAGAGTTAAAAAAAATTCAACACTGTTCCCAAATTAGTCACCGTAATGACTTAAAATATAGTGGCAACAAAACAAGATCAAGGTCCCATTGTAGAAGAAACAATAGTCAAGGCTTCACAAATCCTTTAGACACACCCAAGTGTATTGCTGCATGTAATGCTTGCTGCGGTCATTCTTAGGCCTGCTTGGCTGAGATCCTAACGAGTCCCCAGTGGATTTTTCACTGATGTGCCTGGCCGCAGTAGCAAATAGTTTTTACAGGGCTGGTTTGCTTGTCCCAGCACTCAACCCTCCCCTTTTCGCAGCCGGGCTTGGGACCAGCCATGGCAGAGTTAAAAAAGATTCAACACTTCTCCCAAATTAGTCACCGTAACGACATAAAATATAGTGGCACCAAAACTAGATCAAGGTCCCATTGTAGGAGAAACAGAGTATTCAATATACATGTGCACAATGAAATATTTAGTTTCGGAATTTCGTTTTCGTCCGAAAGATAAATTTATTTAGTTACTCCCGAAATTTGTTTTTATTCATTTCATTTTTCCTTAAAAATTGCATTCGTCCGAAAATCCAAATTAATTAAGGTAGAATCTGTCATTGAAGGCTTATGGTGTCTGTCGAATGTTTCGCCGCTTTGTCGAATCTTCGTCGTTCATGTTGAATGTATATACAATAGTTCAAACAGAAAATGTACTGGTGATAGTGATCAGACAGGTAAGAAGATAGGGTATATAGACTCTATATAGAATCTCAATCTATAATATAGAATCTATAATATTAAATCCCCCCCCACAACACGGGCAGCCTCTGAGGCTATCACAACACTAGCAACACTAGTATCACTATCAAGTTCACAACACTAACACAATAGCAGCAGATTATTATGAAAAAGTTAATTTGAACTGTAGCTTGCTACAATATTGTTCTGCTGCTGTGCTTATGCTTAATTGCTAAATAATTCAGGTTCTCTGACAAACGGACCAGCTAAGATTGACTGTCTTCTGAAATGATTCAGTGTGTGTGTCTCTCTCTGCTAGCAAGTCGTAAGTGAAAGTAAGTTGGCTGTACGTGTGTACTTAGTTCTAGCTATTTTACTGCTCCTCCTCTTTGGTTACAATCAGCCAATAACATTCATCATTATCATTATTTTTATTTGACTTCCCCCACCCAATTTCAGCAGCGATCTTTTCTCTCTATGTCGAATCTTTTCTCTCTATGTAGAATAATTTTGGACTAATAGAGCTAAGGTTAGGCACATTCGACCACAGGTTCGATAGACACAGATTGTTATTGTTAGCATCATGTCGAATCTCCTATCTATATGGAACTGTTGTCACAATTAAAACAAAAATAAAGCATTTGTTTATGTCGGATCTTTCGTTTTTCAGATTCTGCACTTTCGTTATCGTTTGTTAAAACGATAACGAAAATACCTGAAATTCGGACGAAACTGCATTCGGACGAAAATGAATGCACATGTCTAGTAATCAAGGCTTCACAAAGTGTTTAGACATACACATATGTGGTGCTGCATGTAATAGTATGCTTGGTGCAGTCATTCTTAGGCCTGTTTGGCTGAGATCCAAACGAATCCCCAGTGGCTTTTTCACTGATGTGCCTGGCCGCAGTAGCAAATAGTTTTTACAGGGCTGGTTTGCTTGTCCCAGCACCCAACCCTCCTCTTTTCGCAGCCGGGCTTGGGAACGGCCATGGCTGAGTTTAAAAAATTCAACACTTTTCCCAAATTAGTCACCGTAATGACTTGAAATATAGTGGCAACAAAAAAAGATCAAGGTCCCATTGTAGGAGAAACAGAGTAGTCAAGGCTTCACAAAGTCTTTAGACACACCCAAGTGTGGCGCTGCATGTAATAGTATGCTTAGTGCAGTCATTCTTAGGCCTGTTTGGCTGAGATGCTAACGAATCCCCAGTGGCTTTTTCACTGACGTGCCTGGCCGCAGTAGCAAATAGTTTTTTCCAGGGCTGGTTTGCTTGTCCCAGCACCCAACCCTCCTCTTTTCGCAACCGGGCTTGGGACCGGCCATGGCAGAGCTTTAAAAAATTCAACACTTTTCCCAAATTAGTCACCATAATGACTTGAAATATAGTCGCAACAAAACAAGATCAAGGTCCTTTTGTAGGAGAAACAGAGTAGTCAAGGCTCCACAAAGTCTTTAGACACACCCAAGTGTGGCGCTGTATGTAATAGTATGCTTGGTGCGGTCATTCTTAGGCCTGTTTGGCTGAGATCCTGATGAATCCCCAGTGGCTTTTTCACTGACGTGCCTGGCCACAGTAGCAAATAGTTTTTACAGGGCTGGTTTGCTTGTCCCAGTACCCAACCCTCTTCTTTTCGCAGCCGGGCTTGGGACCAGCCATGGCAAAGTTAAAAAAGATTCAACACTTCTCCCAAATTAGTCACCGTAACGACATAAAATATAGTGGCAACAAAACAAGATCAAGGTCCCATAGTAAAAGAAACAGAGTAGGCAAGGCTTCACAAAGTCTTTAGACACACCCAAGTGTGGCGCTGCATGTAATAGTATGCTTGGTGCAGTCATTCTTAGGCCTGTTTGGCTGCGATCCAATCGAATCCCCAGTGGCTTTTTCACTAATCTGTCTGGCCGCAGTAGTAAATAGTTTTTACAGGGCTGGTTTGATTATCCCAGCACCCAACCCTCCTCTTTTTGCAGCTGGGCTTGGGACCGGCCATGGCAGAGTTTAAGAAAAGTGAACACTTTTCCCAAATTAGTCAACGTAATGACTTAAAATATAGTGGCAACAAAACAAGATCAAGGTCCCATTGTAGGAGAAACAGAGTAGTCAAGGCTCCACAAAGTCTTTAGACACACCCAAGTGTGGCGCTGTATGTAATAGTATGCTTGGTGCGGTCATTCTTAGGCCTGTTTGGCTGAGATCCTCATGAATCCCCAGTGGCTTTTTCACTGATGTGCCTGGCCACAGTAGCAAATAGTTTTTACATGGCTGGTTTGCTTGTCCCAATACCCAACCCTCCTCTTTTCGCAGCCGGGCTTGGGACCAGCCATGGCAGAGTTAAAAAAAATTCAACACTTTTCCCAATTTAGTCGCCGTAACGACTTGAAATATAGTGGCAACAAAACAAGATCAAGGTCCCATTGTAGGAGAAACAGAGTAGGCAAGGCTTCACAAAGTCTTTGGACACACCCAAGTGTGGTGCTGCATGTAATAGTATGCTTGGTGCAGTCATTCTTAGGCCTGTTTGGCTGAGATCCAAATGAATCCCCAGTGGCTGTTTCACTGACATGCCTGGCCACAGTAGTAAATAGTTTTCACAAGGCTGGTTTGATTGTCCCAGCACCCAACCCTCCTCTTTTCGCAGCAGGGCTTGGGACTGGCCATGGCAGAGTTTAAAAAAATTCAACACTTTTCCCAAATTAGTTACCGTAATGACTTGAAATATAGTGGCAACAAAACAAGATCAAGGTCCCATTGTAGGAGAAACAGAGTAGTCAAGGCTCCACAAAGTCTTTAGACACACCCAAGTGTGGCGCTGCATGTAATGCTTGGTGCAGTCATTCTTAGGTCTGTTTGGCTGAGATGCTAACGAATCCCCAGTGGTTTTTTCACTGATGTGCCTGGCTGCAGTAGCAAATAGTTTTTACAGGGCTTGTTTG
The DNA here is from genome assembly GCA_037952925.1 of Lithobates clamitans. Lineage (NCBI taxonomy): Eukaryota > Metazoa > Chordata > Amphibia > Anura > Ranidae > Lithobates > Lithobates clamitans. Next base: position 155,239 of record JBBGZY010001579.1, on the reverse strand, counting down.
CTTGTCCCAGCACCCAACCCACCTCTTTTCGCAGCCGGGTTTGGGACCGACCATGGCAGAGTTTAAAAAAATTCAACACTTTTCCCAAATTTGTCACTGTAACGACTTGAAATAAAGTGGCAACAAAACAAGATCAAGGTCCCATTTTAGATGAAAAAGAGTAGTCAAGGCTTCACAAAGTCTTTAGACACACCCAAGCTGTGTATGGAAAGCCTCATTTACTCCGCTCCTCCCCTCTCCCTCATCTCCATTGCCGTGCTGAGAGACCCAGAGGGGGAGGAGCACGGCTTGTGTACAGGGAGGAGGGAGGGAGGTGATGATTGGAGGAAGGTCTGGGGAGGTGAGCTGACACTTTTATATCAGGACTCCGGAGGATTGGTTTGCAGGATATGACAAGGGATCAGCTAATGAGGATGGGAAGAGCAGGGAGTGTGTGGGGACTCGGCTGAGTGTGCAGTCTTCCTCACACCTATCACATCTCTCCCAAGCTGGCACACATCACTATATAATCCTCCCCCAGCACACTGTGTATGTCCACATCATGTCACCTTATCACCATTCCATGTCACCCTGTGTTATCCAAACTCTCTACAAAGTCTAACCTAAAAGGGCTTTCACACTGAGCCGTGGGGGGCGTCGGCGGAAAAGCGGCGCTATTTTTAGCGCCGCTTTACCGTAGTTTTAGTGCCGCTATTCGCTAGCGGCCGAAAAGGGGTTGAAACCGCCCGCAAAATGCCGTTGGAGTAGCGTTTTGCCGGCGGTATCGCAGCGCTGCCCCATTAATTTCAATGGGGAGGAGAGGTGAGTTCACCGCTCCAAAGAAGCTTCTGGCAGAACTTTTGTGATGTCCTGCCAGTGCACCGCTCCAGTGTGAAAGCCCTCGGGAGTGAATTGAGCCGCTTTTTTCAGGTGCTATTTTTAGCGCTGTAGCACCTGAAAAATGCTGGCAGTGTGAAAGGGGTCTAAACCCTCTATATACAAATTACCAGAGAACAGCGCTGGGTAATCTGCTATTTACATAGCAGTACAATTGTATGAATCTAACAAAAATCCTGCGCTTATCCCACTTTCAAACAAATGTGCAAAAAAAAAAAAATTTTAATTAATCAAATCATTGATCATAAAAATAAAAAAAATTAACAGTTGTGAGAGCTGCAACCCAGTAGGTCCGAATACAAGACTCAGAAAAAGATTTAAAAGTGACTTGCCACGCTTCTCTAAGTGAGCAAAAGATAGCAACAAATTTACATCCAACAGTAATAAAATAGTAAGAAAAAACTGTGTATATATGTCAATAATCCTTAAAAAGTCCTTCATGAGGATTCAAATACATAAATCCACTACTGACAGTTCAATTGAATATAAAATATCCCAAAATATTCCAGTGATTAATCTGTGTATAGAATCAACAGACCCAGCATGAAAAGGTGCTCATAGAAAGGTCGTCCCCACATAAAGTCACGCCTCTTACCAGAGATTTTTTATTTTAAATTATAGAGATCTGATTCGCTTTTTAAAATTTCCACAAAACCCCGTAGTTATAAGGAGGGAGGGGGTTTCATCCACATCCAGGCTCAGCAATAAGGATGAGTTCAGGCATGTTCGCAAACCGCACGTGCAGAGCCTGCCAGGAAGTCAGCACTGCACAGCGCTAATCACAAGCAGTGCGCCATTTCCCGATCTCTGCAGCCTCGCATCGGGACAATGTCTCACTGTGATTAGCGCTGTGCAGTGATGACTTCCTGGCGGGCTCTGCACGTGCGGGTTGCAAATACGCCTGAGCTCATCCTTACTCAGCAATATTAACTTCGAAGAATCTCAGCCAGTGTTCAATGAAATATATATATAGGTTGGCCCGTGATGGTTCTCAAACAGGTCTACCGGTGGTGAGACGAACGATACACGCAATAAAACTACACGCATCTGTCCAGACTGGGTGGAGGTGTGTGTAGTTTTAGTTTTCCTCTCCTGTACATACTGCCCACTGTCATACCATCCACTCTCCTCTCCTGTACATTCTGCCCATTGTCATACCCTCCACAGTCCTCTCCTGTACATACTGCCCACTGTCATACCCTCCACAGTCCTCTCCTGTATATACTGCCCACTGTCATACCCTCCACTCTCCTCTGCTGTACATACTTCCCACTGTCATACCCTCCACTCTCCTCTCCTGTACATACTGCCCACTGTCATACCCTCCACAGTCCTCTCCTGTATATACCGCCCACTGTCATACTATCCACACTCCTCTCAGTGACCATGAGAGGGAGGGGTGCGGGACACAAACTACTACAGCTTGCTGGGGGCAGTGCAGATCTGAGGTGAAGGGGCCCCTCACCTTGTTGGTTTGAAAAGTATGACCTCCTCAGCAGTAAATTGAGCTTTGCCCAGCAGGCCTTGTCACTATCACCCTGTAAGAGCAAAGAGAAGGGGTCATCACCCTGTATGCCTGAGGAGGGGCCCCTGAAAGTATACTTCGACCCCCCCCTCTTGTGCAGACTTAAAGTTGAAGGGCCCCATACTGAGTGCTAATGGGTGCCACTTACCTTCTATGCCTGAGAGAAAGGGACCCCTGACAGTACTGGCATTAAAGGGGACCTTGCCCTGGAGGTCTGAGGTCAAGGGGCCCCACAAGGTGTCATTATGTGAAGGACCATTTACCCTGCACTTATAACGTGTATTGACCCCTGACAGTAAAGGGGGCCCTCAGTCTGCAGGTCTGAGGTGGAGGGGCCCCTGACAGTGTGCAGTAAAGCAGAGGCCTGAGGTAGAGGGGCCCCTCACAGTGCTTAGTTTGGGGGCCCTTACCTTGTAGTAGTTATGACTCCTAGCAGTGTACAGTAAAGAGAGCCATCACCCTGTATACCTGAGGGGTAAGGATTCCCCACTCTGCAGGGCTGGGGGGAGGGGCCCCTGAAAGTATATTGTGACCCCCCCCCCCCATATATGTTAATGCCTTTATTTTTCATGTTTAAAGTGTAAGGGTCCATACTGAATGCTACTGAAGGGGAGAGAGGCTTACTCTTTAATCCTAAGAAAGAGAGCCCCCCCAATCCAGGGGCGGACTGACAACACTCAGGGGCCCCGGACCAAATAAAGCAAGGGCCCCTTCTCAGGCCACGCCCATGACCCACCCCTACATTTTCACATTCAACAATAACCAATATACAGGAATTGAAGCAGGCAACTCTAATGGCACCTGGAGGGGGTCTCTCTCTAACAGATGCCCTCTCTGTGTCCATTAGAGAGTCCTTTAGAAAGTTTAGCCTCCAGGCCCCATTATAGACTACAACAGAGTCTAATGGGACCTGGAGGGGGGTCTCTCTCTAACAGTGTCCATTGGAGAGTCTCTGTTAGATAGAGACTCCCCTTCAGAACCCATTACAGACTACAGAGGACTATAATGGGACCTGAAGGGGGGTCTCTCTCAAACAGAGGTGCCCCTTTCAGTGTCCATTAGAGAGTCTCTGTTAGAAAGAGATTGGCGCTCTGTAGCGCTCCTCTTACCTTACCTATGGGTACTGTAGCTGTGGCTGCTCCCGCATCCTCTGTGGCTGGCTCCTGTGGGTGGCTGACTCCCTGCTGTGGGTGGGTGGCTGACACCCTGCTGTGGCTGGGTGCCTGGCTAGCTCCCGCATCCTCTGTAGCCGGATACTGTGGGTGGCTGGCTGGCTCCCTGCTGTGGGTGGCTGGCACCATGGGGGGGGCTAGGTGCTTGGCTGGCTCCCGCGTCCTCTGTGGCTGGCTGGCTCCTGTGGGTGGCACTCCTGTGGGGGGCACTCAACAGGAGGGAGGGGCCAGGAGCGGCAAGGGATCCAAGAAGAGGAGGATCCAGGCTGCTCTGTGCAAAACCACTACACAGAGCAGGTAAGTGTAACATGTTTGTTATTTTTAACCACTTGCCTACCAGGCACTTACACCCCCTTCCTGCCCAAGCCATTTTTCAGCTTTCAGCGCTATCACACTTTAAATGACAATTGCGTGGTTGTGCTACACTACACCCAAACAAATTTTTTATCATTTTCTTCACACAAATAGAGCTTTCTTTTGGTGGTATTTAATCACTGCTGGGTTTTTTTATTTTTTACAAAAAAAAGACCAACATTTTTGAAAAAAAAAAACTGTTTTTTACTTTTTTTCTGTCAGTAAATTTTGTAACAAAGTAATTTTTCGCCTTCACTGAGGTGCGCTGATAATGAACTGGTGGGTATTGATGAGGTGGCACTTATGGGCACTGATTGGGAGGCACTAATATGCCGCACTTATGGGCACTGATAGGTGGCACTGATATGTGGCACTGGTGGGCACTAATAGGCGGCACCGGTGGGCACAAATAGGCTGCACGGATAGGCATTGATGGGTGGCACTGATGGGCATTGATTTACAGCAGCGATGGGCATTGATGGGCAGCACTGATAGGTGGCACTAATTGCCAGCACTGACTGGCATCGCTAATGGGCACTGATTGATGGCACTTGTGGGCAGTGGTGGGCACTGATTGCTGCCACTGGTGGGCACTGATAGCTGGCAATGGTGGGCACTGATTGGTGACACTGTATTGCACTCTTATAATCAGGGCACTGATGATCAGTGCCCTGATTACATTCCTAGATGTCCCCCCTGTGAGGAGATGCCGCTGATCGGCTCTCCTCTCCTCACACTCTGTCAGTGTGAGGCGAGAAGAGCCAGTTACCGGCATTTCCTTGTTTACATGTGACCGGCTGTAATTGGACACAGCCGATCACATGGTTAGAGATGCGGATGCAGCTCTTTACAGAGATCGGGGTCGCGCCGTGTCCTAGCATCACGGCGCAGCAGCGATTGACACGCTGCGCGCCCCTGCGAGAGCGACCGTTCTGGGACGCCGTCATATGACGGCGTCCCAGAACGAGAGCTGCACCGCCCCAGTGTCATTTGATGGTGGGCGAGCAGCAAGCAATTAAAGAAAAAAAACAAGACTTTAGTATCACTTTAATTTGCATGCTAAGCTTTTTTATGACGGAAGAAACACTCTGGTGTCATAGATGGGTCGTCCAGTCAAATCTTTTAAGTTTGTTTTTTTTTTGTTTTCTTTTATTTTGTATGGAATGGAGAAGCATTAGAACGCATGGCAGATTTTTACTGCAGTAATTCTATGATATCCTAAAGAGACCCTGTCACCAGACTGTTCATTGCAGCAACAATTTCCCCAAAAGATTATATGTACATTGAACATTATTTATTCATATTATTTTCCAGTCAAATTTTTCCTTCTGTAGACGTCCAAAAACCCTGAGACTGCTGCTGGTTGCCGCCATGTTGGACATGGTGTCAGCAGCCCCAGCTGATTTAGCACTGTCATTCTAGTGACTTATAGCAGTGGTGGTCAACCTTCTTGATATGGAGGGGCCTCAAATGTAGCCCTCGACAATGCCAAGGGGCTGCAAATACAATTCAATGAATATTCGTTGTCAGAGACAACAGACACAACAAGATATAGTCAGAGACTACAGGCATGATACAAGAGATGATGAAAGACTTGAGACATGATATAGGATTTGGTCAGACACTGCTGACATGGCACAAGAGCTGGTTAGAGACTGTGGACATGGCACAAGAGCTGGTTAGAGACTGCGGACATGGCACAAGAGCTGGTTAGAGACTGTGGACATGGCACAGGAACTGGTTAGAGACTGTGGACATGGCACAAGAGCTGGTTAGAGACTGTGGACATGGCACAAGAGATGGTCAGAGACTTTGAATATGCAGCACTAGACTGACAGACTGTGAACTTGCTACTGAGCCATAGAAGACTGTGGAGATGCTTCAGGTGACAATAATAGACTGGAGACATATTACACAAGACTGCAAGAAATCTCTGCTAAAACATGGCAATGGGAAAACAAAGATCAGTGTCTGCAGGGGCCCCGAGGGCTGCACAAAAAGTGTCAAAGGGCCACAGGTTGGACACCAGTGATATATAGTATTCTCCTTCACTCCTCTCCTGGCTGCTACATAAAGGGGAGGGGGACACAAGGAATCTCAAAATCAAGGACAGTTGGGAGCTATGCTATGGGTGACGTCACCAAACAGACATTCAGCTATTGTCCAACTGCTCTCTCCTCTCCCCTGTAGCTAGTGCTGGGGAGATCACGTGACCGGGCCAGAGCGGCCTGAGAATAGATAAGTATATGTATCTTCCTTTCACAGGGTAGTTTATAGGTGTTATGCCCCGTACACACGGTCGGATTTTCCGATGGAAAATGTCCGATCGGAGCGTGTTGTCGGAAATTCCGACCGTGTGTGGGCTCCATCGGATATTTTCCATCGGATTTTCCGACACACAAAGTTGGAGAGCAGGAGATAAAATTTTCCGACAACAAAATCCGTTGTCGGAAATTCCGATCGTGTATACACAAATCCGACGGACAAAGTGCCACGCATGCTCAGAATAAATAAAGAGATGAAAGCTATTGGCCACTGCCCCGTTTATAGTCCCGACGTACGTGTTTTACGTCACCGCGTTTAGAACGATCGGATTTTCCGACAACTTTGTGCGACCGTGTGTAGACAAAACAAGTTTGAGCCAACATCCGTCGGAAAAAATCCTAGGATTTTGTTGTCGGAATGTCCGAACAAAGTCCGACCGTGTGTACGCCCTATTAGAAGGGTGGTGGGAGCAGGTTTAGGCTTAGTTAGTATTACCCCAAAGTTTTACTTTAACCCTTTCCAGCCATCAGGAGCAGGCCTTTTAAACATTCACAATGCAAGTGGCATTATATGGGCTTCCCAGTCATGTTATCACTGATTCCCACAATGATGTGATCAAAAGTCCACCACACCTGCATCAGATCTTGACCAGGAGCTGTCTGTGATAGCCAATTCTGGTGTACACAGCACAAACAGGTGGTGCCTGCTGTACGCATATGTGTGGCAGCTCAGGGTTAAAGATCACTATCGCACCGCTGCATATATACAGCCTGCGTTAAAGCGGTAGTTGAGTTATTTTTATATATTTTTTATATATATATATATATATATATATATATATATATATATATATATATATATATATATGTATATATATATAAATATCCCTCAAGGTAAGTACTAGAAGACAGTATATAGTTTTTGGCTTTTCTGCTTAACAGAGAAGCAGCCAGGTACATTTTTAAACAATTGTTATTGTCACATATGAAAAAGTATACAATGAACAATTGAAAGTTGACATATTCACACATACGATTCATGTATACCAAAACATATTACTCCAAGAATACAAATAGAATCATGACTTTATAAATCATATACATTTCTTATTATATCCCGTTCACATATGACCTTAAACGCATGGATGAGCATGAATGGGGATGGATGAGCCGTGGATGGGGATGGCTGAGCATGGTTGAGCCATGAATGTGGATGGCTGGGTATGGCTGAGTATGGATGGGATGGCTGAGTAAGGCTGGGGTCTACTGAGCATGGCTGAGTATGCCTGGGGTTGACTGAGCATGGCTGGGCATGGCTGAGCATGGCTGGGCATGGATGGATGGATGAATGCTGGAATGGGCACAGATCAGTGCTGTGGGCACTACAGATCCAGCCCACAGCATTGCTGCACCCGATCTCTCCACTTGCACTGTACCGATTGGTATAGAGAGAGGAATCGGACATGATTTGTTTACAAGTGATCACGTGGTGAACAGCCTCTGTCATTGTCCATTTACCATGATCCGGATGACCCGGTGGTCACGGATATTCCCGGGCGTGCGGGAGCAAGACTTTCGGAGGCCATCATAGTACACCCTCCCAGAGTTAATGAGCCGCGCCGTAGCCGTCATTCGGCTATAGCTCGGTTGTTATACCATATTCTTATAAATTTCTTTGGGCATCCTCTAGCCTCAAATGTCATCTCAGTAGTAGTACAATTTATCACTATTAGCCAGGTAAATATAGATGATCTCTGCCTACCTGGGTGCAGGGATTCATTGGTAGGGTCTGGTCATGGTGCTCAGATGCTGCTCATATTGTCTGAATGTTTCACACTGGTCCAATAGGGGGACATATTGGACCGCGGGAGTAAACCTGACAAATAAAAGCATAGGCATAGTTACAGCCCTGGAGATTGGCCAAGGAAAGTGCCTCAGTGCATGCTTTGTGACTATATATATATATATATATATATATATACCAAGGGCACATGTGCTCGGTTTCATCGGCTGGAGAGCGGGGTCCCAAAGGGAGGAGGCGCCTGCCCCTCCTCTGTAAAAGCTGCCATGCGACCTCAGGTAGCTGACCTGAGGGCCTGAATCTGAGAATAGCTGCAACCCAGATGTCCTGCAGAGCTGACTGGAAGGGATATACGCCAGGAAGGATCTGTTTAGGCCTACAATGAGTACAGATCTGTGTCATGGGGCCTGTGCTATGAGGGACATCCCTTCAGCTAATAGAGTCAGTGGACAGGTGTCAGTCAAAGGGAATGCTAGTGAGTGTCCCGAAGACGAACAGTTTCATCACGTCTGCCAGAGTAAGCAAAGGACTTAAAGGGGTTGTAAACCCTCGTGTTTTTTCACCTTAATGGATCCTATCCATTAAGGTGAAAAAACACCCGTAATTAGTTCCAGTTGGAGTATCTCACTCTTCCCTTCTCCCATCCAAGTTCCAACAATAAATACCAAAAAACCCAAATCCTGGGATTGATTATTGGAAACAAGCAGGTGAGAATATGGGTGGTTGTGTGAGAACCCTTAGTAACTGGCTGCAGAATAAGAAGGGGAAGAGCCAGGCCCGGATTTACTCCCTTTGCCGCCCCAAGGCCGGGTCCTTCAATGCCGCCCCCCCCCCCCCACACACACACACATACCACGTCCTTTATCGATGACTTCTACAATAGATCAATTAAAAACATATCTCCACACACGAGAACACTGAAAATAACTGGCTTTAATTGTACAGACTAAAAATACTTCAGGGTAAGCGCGCGAGGGGTAAGGATTTTTCGCAGGCAAATTTTCAAGGCAATGGCTGGTGTTAGTGCTTCAATCATCCCTGGCACCATGGTTGTTATGGTGTCAGGATGATTGAAACACATTACTTCTATCATTACATTGTAATATAAACTGAAATAGTTCAACTCACCATAATGCAGAATCATTGGGAGCCCTGAGCGTGTCACTTGCCACCATCTCTTGTCACTTGCCACCATGCCTGCCACCAGATGGGGATGTCACTTGCCACCATGCCTGCCACCAGATGGGGATGTCACTTGCCACGCTGCCTGCCACCACATGGGGATGTCACTTGCCACCATGCCTGCCACCAGATGGGGATGTCACTTGCCACCATGCCTGCCACCAGATGGGGATGTCACTTGCCACCATGCCTGCCACCAGATGGGGATGTCACTTGCCACGCTGCCTGCCACCACATGGGGATGTCACTTGCCACCATGCCTGCCACCAGATGGGGATGTCACTTGCCACCATGCCTGCCACCAGATGGGGATGTCACTTGCCACCATGCCTGCCACCAGATGGGGATGTCACTTGCCACGCTGCCTGCCACCACATGGGGATGTCACTTGCCACGCTGCCTGCCACCACATGGGGATGTCACTTGCCACCAGATGGGGATGTCACTTGCCACCATGCCTGCCACCACATGGGGATGTCCCTTGCCACCAGATGGGGATGTCCCTTGCCACCAGATGGGGATGTCACTTGCCACCACATGGGGATGTCACTTGCCACCACATGGGGATGTCCCTTGCCACCACATGGGGATGTCCCTTGTCATGCTGCCTGCCATCAGAAGGAGGAGGGCGGAACAGCGGTGCGGGCAATGAGAGATGTCATCTCTCTCCACCGCCGCCGCACCGCTGACACTACAAGCTACTCTCAAATTTTTTAAAAATGGCGCCGAGCGGCGCAATCACGCTACTGCGCATGCGCCCCCCGGCCAAGCTCTTACGAGTTTTCCCGAGCCCGGCCGGCTTCGGAACGGCGCATGCGCAGTTTCGTGGTCGGCTCGCGGCCATCTTTTCTATGGGCACTGGTGCCCATAATAGACATTAATAGCCAGCACGAAAGGGGGGGCGGCCGCGAAGTCGCTGCAGGAGCGGCGCCGCCCCTACACCACTGCCGCCCCGAGGCCTGGCCTCGGTGGCCTTGTGGTAAATCCGGCCCTGGGAAGAGCCCAGGGAAGTCTACACGCAGCAATCCCTACGGGGGGCAGTGCTACATAAATATATACATATAATTTTTTTTTTGGGGTCCCTGGTTATGCCATATTGTGCTAGTTTGCACCGCAGATTAGCCCATTATGGTATACTTGCATGGCAAATAAACCTTCCAGTGCAGCACCGTAATCGACCCAACAGGCCCCAGGTGCATTCATCTACATCTGGTCTTCTTTCCGGGTTCCATGCCTTCCGTGTTTGGTAATCTAGCATAATGTGAAAGCTAGCAGACTTGTTGGCAGACATAACTGAAAAATATTTTTTTAGTTACTAAAGAGGGCTGGTAGTGCAAAGGCATACGTTTAGAGACTGATCACTAGTGGATCAAATGAGTCCAAAATAAAAAGCCAAGAACTGAGCTATCAGCAGTCACATGATTGCTCAGTTCTCAGGCTTAGAGCCTTGCGGGCAAAGCTTACAGCATTGCAAATTCCTGCAATCTCTTTTCACATTGTTGCCAGGATACATATGCTAGTCTCACCAGATTTGGAGTGAGATCTGGTGATGTAACTACTGTGCTGTGCACTGTTTTTGCTGGAGAGAACTCTACCAAGGACATGCAGTGTAAGGATCTGCCTGCTTCATTCATTCTGTGGATATGTTTCTTGAAGTGGAAATTTAGGTAAAAAAATGGCAGACAGGAGTTTTAATGCAGAAGAGACATACTATATTGCTTTTGCATTAAAGTTCCTTACCTGCCTGTACACTGGACTGCACACACACAGCTCAGTGTATCATTTTGGCAATGCCAAGATGAATGAACTTCTGCACATTTATTGAGGCCAATAAAACTTGGAAGGCAACCAGCCAAAGATGTCTGGGGCCGGTGGGGAGCTCCGGGAGACCGCAGATCTGTATTCCTGTCTGCTTGAATCATGCTGCCACCTTAATGTGAATGGACACTGAACAAAAAAAACAGAAATTTCCTACCCAAGTTTTTCCCTCACCCCCCTTTTACTTGAGTCCTCATTTGATCCAGCGCTGTGCATATCTGTAGCTCTTCTCTCCCCTCACTTCTAAGTCTCTTTGGCTTTGCTGTGGCACTGAGAACCATTGCCTTCTGCTGCTGTCAATCAAAGCCAGCGATGAGGGGCAGGGCTGAGTCCCGCTGTCTGTGTCAGTGGACGCAGTAGTGGGGCTCGAAAGCGAGCATGCATTAGTAACCATAAGAGAAGTGGCTTCCCATGGGGGCACTGGACAGAGGGGAGGAGCCAGAAGCGCCGGCAGGGGACCCGAGAAGAGGAGGTTTGCAGACACTGTGCAATTCAGTTGCACAGAGCAGGTAAGTATAGACAAGTTTGTAATAGTAAAATTAAGAAAAAGATAAAATAACAATCTCTTTGTCAATCAATGTGTGCAAATTATCAATAAAACGGAATCATTTCCGTCAAATAAAATGCAACGTACAAAAAACATGTGCTATGTCCTATAAATAAAGTGCAAACATGTAAAAAATTAACAGTCTCTGTGTCTTTTATTCCTCAATATCTTCCAGATGATAAATAATGTGCAAATGTACCAAAGATTTAGTGCAAACGGATTATCTTCAAAAGACAGTCCTTTAGGCAATTAAAAATACTAATTGCTCTCCTCTTCACCAATATTCAAGTGCTCATTTCTCCCTAGGCTAGAATGACTCACCAAAAATGAAGGACTGTTTGATTAGAAAAAGGTCTATAAGTGCATAGGTATGTGATCTGTTATTAGCCTTCGAGTAGTTGTAAAGGCTGAAGATAGAAACCTTCAGAGTGCAGCCCCGTCCTCTAATACTTACCTGAGACCGATCCGGTGATATGCACTAGAGCGGCGGCTCTTCCTAGTCTTTCTCCTCATTGGCTCAGACACAGCAGCGGGAGCCATTAGCTCCTGTTGCTGTCAATCACAGCCAGTGAGAAGGGGGTGGGGCTAAGCCATGCTTTGTTTATCCCATAGACATACACAGGCAGCTATGCGAACACACAAGTGACCTCAGGGCAAGCAAAGTAGAGAGTTAGACCCCTTTCACACTGAGGCGCTTTACAGGCGCTACAGCGCTAAAAATAACGCCTGTAAAGAGCCTCTCCTGTGTCTCCAGTGTGAAAGCCCGAAGGCTTTCACACTGGAGCGGTGCGCTGGCAGGACGCTAAAAAGTCGCTAAAAGTCCTGTAAGTAGAATCTTTGGAGCGGTGAAGGAGTGGTGTATACATGGTTCCTAAACCGCTCCTGCCCATTGAACTGAATGGGCAGCACTGCCGAACCACTGCCAAAGAGCCGCTGCAGCTGCGCTTTACAGGTCATTTTAACCCTTTTTTAGCCGCTAGTGGGGGTTAAAACCACCCCGTTAGCGGCCAAAAACCTCTGCAAAAACAGCGGTAAAGTGCCGCTAAAAATCGTGGCGCTTTACCGCTGATGGCGCCGGAGCCCGATGTGAAAGGGGCCTTAGAGCAAAGAGTTCTAATGAAAGTTGGTGGGTGTTTTTTAGCTTGGAACAAAATTTTGTGTCACTTTAAAGAGGTCCTTTAGCCTGAGCCAGCTATCTTTAGACCATGGCACAGTAGTTTTGTGAACGCTACATTCGCTTATGTAAATCCTGGCCGGCTTTAAAAGTAACACGTACTAGGGAAATACTACTCATTCACATCGGTCCATACCTTTAAAAGATAAGTATGGCCAATGATATCTTGGCCCCACCTCTCTTGCTGATCACAGGAGTGCACTTACTTGACCTCACAGAGCCACTCCAGGCACTGGAAGGATCCCAACAGTAATGTCGGGATCCACACAGCTGCCTGTTTGCCAGATTGCTCAGCCTCTCTGCACAATGATGAGAGCCCGAGACAGCCACTCCCACCCCCTCCCCAGTGAGCTCAGTGCCCCTCATCAGTGCCACCTCATTGGTACCACCTCATCAGTGCCCATCAGTACCGCCTTTTCAGTGCCTGTCAGTGCAGCCTCATCAGTGCCCATGAGTGAAAGAGAAAATTTTACTTATTTACAAAATTTTATAACAGAAACAAAGAAAAACCTTTTTTTTTTCAAAATTTTCTGTCTTTTTTTATTTGTTGTGCAAACAATAAAAACCCAACAGTGCTCAAATACCACCAAAAGAACGCTCTATTTGTGGGAACTAAATGATAAATAATCTGTTTGGGTACAGTGTGGCATTACCGCGCAATTGTCATTCAAAGTGCGACAGTGCTGAAAGCTGAAAATTGGCCTGGGCAGGAAGGGGGTGTAAGTGCCTGGTATTGAACACCAGTCAAAGCCCCTGTCACTAAATAAAATAGTTAGCTTACAGTCCTGTTTACACCTTGCATTTGCTTTGCTTCAAAAATGATGTCCCATGTCGCTTTAGTGGTGCTTCAAAGTGTCTTTAAAGTCTTCATAGAAGTCTATGACAAAGCTCGCTTTGGACATTTTTGAATTTTGGACAATTTCATGTTCCCATGTTTGTGGGGACAGTTTGGGGATGGCCCCTTCCTGTTCCAACATGACTGCACACCAGTTAGGGTGACCACATTTCCAAACTGCCATTCAGGGACACCCCCCCCCCCACACACACCCACGCATGTCCAAAAAAGCATGTTTTTTTATACTTTTTTTTGCCAATTTTTGGAAAAAAAAGCAAACAGTGGTAACCACTCCTGCAAGCCGCATCTTTCCAGCGGTGAAGGAGCGGGTATATACACCGCTCCTAAACCGCTCCTGCCCATTGATCTGAATGGGAACCGCCGGCAAAGCGCCGCTTTGCGGGTCGTTTTAACCCTTTTTCAGCCGCTAGCGGGGGTTAAAACCGCCCCGCTAGCAGACGAATAGCGCCGCTAAAACGACGGTAAAGCGGCGATAAAAATAGCGCCGTTTTACCGCCGGTGCCCGCACTGCCCCAGTGTGAAAGGGCTCTTATATATACACAACACATCGATTTTTGTAATCCTTGCTATTATGTAATAGTATGTAGGCAAACTCTTCAAGTCAGGAGAGTTGGTGTGGGAGCAGTTGCTGCAGCCAGGAGGGAGGTGTGCTACCGTTTAAGAACCCAGGCATTATCCTTGAGATGGCATTCCTTGTGGGAGAGGTTCCAGGTCAGTGGACTGAGAGTTGGGCCAGCTGAGAGAGTCAGGGAGACCATAGCTGAGACAACTGGAAGAGGGAGTCCTGGGGACCAGAGGGGACCGTGAGTCTTGGAGGAGTGTGAAAGCCTGGAGTGTCAGGAGAACCCCTTCCTAGAGGCCAGGAGTGGGCCTGCACAGCTTTGTATTGAGACCAAGGCTGAGTGAGCCTTGAGAGCCAGGTGGCTTGGCATTTTCATTTTTGTTGTAATTTTTGGAAGAAGAACCCCTGTGTGGGCAACCCGTGCATGTATGAACTTTCATTTTTGTTACTTTCAATAAAAGTGGGATACCACACCCTTAAACTGAAGTTTCTGTTGGCTGTGAACTCACTGAAAATGCATCTACCACTGAGCTAGACATCCCCCAATATCACTATATATATATAATATATATATATATATATATATATATATATATATATATATATATATATATATATATATATATATATATATATATATATATATATATATATATATATATAACCAATATTTGAATACATACAGTATATAGAATGAATTGTATGGTTAAACACTTATAAGGCATTTAACACACAGAGTAGGGTGAATTAGAGAGTTAATTTTGTAAGTTCAAGTTATAAATATGTTGTGCTTCAGATGGAGTAGTCTTATCAAGACACAAAGGGGGTTATTTACGAAAGGCAAATCCACTTTGCACTGCAAGTGCACTGAAATTGCAATTGGAAGTGCAGTTGCGCTTAATCTAAGGGGTAGATCTGAAATGAGTGGAAGCTCTGCTGATTTTACCATCCAATCATGTGCAAGCTAAAATGCTGTTTTTTATTTTCCTTGCATGTCCCCCTCGGATCTACAGCGACTTTACTTCCAAGTGCACTTTCAAGTGCACTTGCAGTGCAAAGTGGATTTTCCTTTAGTAAATAACCCCCATTGTCTAGATGCAAAAGCCATGGGCATTCTTACCTGAATCTTGGTGTTCTTTGCGTATTTCTTCCAGATCTGTGCACTTTGCCTCCTTTCTACAGACTGGTCACTGCTGCTCTTTTATTGTATACAGTGACTGCTTTTGTATGCGCCCCCTTCTTGTAGTTCTTTGCAGGCAGCCTGTAGTGTATGTAGCTATTGGGTCCCTCCCACAGCTCTCCTATTTGCACAGGCTGAATACAGCAAGGTGATGACATCACTGCTACTTTTACAAGGTAATATCTGGGCTCGCAAAGGCATTTGGTGCACACAAAGTGAGTACATTTCCTTTGTGGCTGTTAAGAAATATATTTAAGAAAGTTTTTATGCCTGAAGTACAGCTTTTTTTTTTTTTCGCTTTGGACAAAACGTGTCCAGTCAAGTTCCTCCACCCCAAACTCGCTCATCCATGTCTTTATGGACCTTGCTTTGTGCACTGGTGCGCAGTCATGTTGGAACAGGAAGGGGCCATCCCCAAACTGTTCCCACAAAGTTGGAAGCATGAAATTGTCCAAAATGTCTTGGTATGCTGACGCCTAAAGAGCTCCCTTCACTGGAAGAAAGGGGCCAAGCCCAACCTCTGAAAAACAACCCCACACGATAATCCCTCCTCCAACAAATGATTTGGACCAGTGCACAAAGCAAGGTCCATAAAGACACGGATTAGAGAGTTTGGGGTGGAGGAACTTGACTGTCCTGACTTCAACCCAATAGAACACCTTTGGGACGAATTAGAGCGGAGATTGCAAGTATGAATGTATGTATATATATATATATATATATATATATACTGTATATATATATATATATGGTTGGAGCCCTCTGTCCGGAGAGACATGAACCATATAAACACGTCACAAGACTAGCAACATAAAGTAGACCTGAAGTGTGCCCTGGTCTGCTGGACGGTATGCCCAGAGGAGGGGGCATACCCTAAGAAAGTAAATGGATGTTTCTGTAGAGAAATTGTTTTAAGAGAAGTACCCTGAGAAGGGGAATGGGTGAGTGGGTACCGCGCACTGGAACCGACACAGACCATTATGGGTGGTCTGCTTAAATACCCCCCCGCGCTCCTCCCATAATTTCATGCCACCATACTGGCCTTCCTATTTATGGTCGGAGCCCTCTGTCTGAAGAGATATGAACCACATAAACACGTCACAAGACTAACAACATAAAGTAGACCTGAAGTGTGCCCTGGTCTGCTGGACGGTATGCCCAGAGGAGGGGGCATACCCTAAGAAAGTAAATGGATGTTTCTGTAGAGAAATTGTTTTAAGAGAAGTACCCTGAGAAGGGGAATGGGTGAGTGGGTACCGCGCACTGGAACCGACACAGACCATTATGGGTGGTCTGCTTAAATACCCCCCCGCGCTCCTCCCATAATTTCATGCCACCATACTGGCCTTCCTATTTATGGTCGGAGCCCTCTGTCTGAAGAGATATGAACCACATAAACACGTCACAAGACTAACAACATAAAGTAGACCTGAAGTGTGCCCTGGTCTGCTGGACGGTAAGCCCTGGTCTGCTGGACGGTATGCCCAGAAAAGGGCGCAAAAGACTTGGTTAGGGAGGTAATTATTTATTTAAATTTACTAACATACTACAGGGCAAGCTTGCTGAAGGCTCATGACATTTCTGCTTGCGGATTAGGGATGTATCAAGACAAGCAAGTGGATTTCCACCTGCCCATCTTCTTGATGATGTGGTCCGGGACCCCGTTTTGTGACTCTGCTAATGCTACGCCAATGCAAAAGAATTTCCAGAAAATCGGCCAGGGTCAAGGCCTAAGTTGCGCAAAAGAATCCTCATGTGTCTAGTGAACTGGTTGCTACTTAGAGGGCTAGTAGGGAATGGTAGTAATGGCTGTCCTCCGAGAGGTCAGACAGATGAGCTAATAACTGGTCTAGAATGGCCACGGGGCACCAGGCATTGCGAGTCTTGAAAGTTTGATATCTACCCCGGGACCAGACTGTTGTGTTTTGGACACCATGAGGTGCGGGATGAAGTAACTCTGGTGGCGTGTCAGGTGGCGTCTACGTAACAACTGGAATGGTGACTGAATTCACTGGGGCGTAAGAAGTCGTAAAAAGCCAGGTAGATGGCTGCTTGAATGACCAGGCTGGAAATTAACCCAAAGCGGAACATGACAAAATGGTAGGCAAGTCTCGAAATATGGTGTTGGTCACAGGTAGGTATTTACTACTGATTTGGGGTTGTTGCCTTTGAATACCGCGCAGGATGGTCTTGACTGCATGGGCGGCGAACAAAGATGGTTTGGTAATGATAGAGTAATAGAGCAGGTAGCATCGTGAAGGTGTTGTTTCAATCCGAGGTTAGCTACGATCAATGTGGGATAAGAATTATGGTCGGGTTGGTTCCAGGTTCCTGCGAAAAGAATGACACAAAGTCAAATCGGGTAGTGCATCGGCCAGAATATTGCATTTGCCTGGGATGTAGACGCAGAGAACATTAAATTGGTGCTGTGGGGATAGTTGCACCTGCCTGCGCAGGAAGGCCATGATGGCCAGTGACTTGAACCTCCTTTTATTTATAATATTGGCTGTGGCTTGGTTGTCTGTGGCAAACGTCACTGTTTGTCCTGCCCAGTTGCTGCCCCAGACTTTGAGCTTCTGCAACAATGGGGTAGAGTTCGAACAAAGAGGGGGACTAACTGAACCCGGGAATCAAGAGGATTTCTGACAGCCATGGCCCTGCAAACCAAAGATGGCCAAAAATTGCCGTGAGGACCTGTGGAGGCTGCGGCGTCCATGACTACCTGAGGTGAAGAGAGAGATGCTGACGGAATGAACATTGACATACCATTCCAGTTCGTGAGAAATTCGTCCCACATGGGCAGATCTGCTATTGCTGGCACGTCTAATTTAAGGATTTAGTCAGGGTCTTGTACCTGGGAGAGAAACACTAAGAAGCGTGAGATAAAGGATCACACCGAGTCTGGCTGCTGCCTTAGCTGAAAATGAGCGATGACAGTCATAGAATGAGCACCCTGCTTACTTGTGACCTAGATCCACTACTGCATGTAGATACGGGTCCGGTTCTTCCCTCCTGTTGGGGTTGCCCTGCATAGCACGTCTTTGACCGTCCCCAAGGCTAGCACAAACTCTGTGACAGTGAGCTTGCGATTAAGTCTAGGGTCTTTGGCCTTCAGGACGATGGAATCGTCTCCTCACGAATATGACTTGTTTTCGGCCAAGTCGTGTACTGCTATGAGGAGGGATGCTAAGTTAATGTTATTGCCGTCCAAGATGTCCTTCCTGATGCCCTCCTGGGACAAGGTGTGCAGAGAAGACAGGGGTGTCAATGTCGGGTGTACCTGTAAGTGAAGGTACGGGAATGACGGTGGTGACTGGAGCTGGTAGGGGTGCAGCTAAGTGTACCTCCAGGGCTCCCACTCTGGCTTGGACGTCGGTGACTGCTGTTGACAGTGTGGTCACCAAGGAGTGCAGCTGGGGGGGTGTGTCCAACATGGAGCCCGGAGCAGATGTGCAGTGAAGGAGCTCCGCTCAGTCTTCGGCTTAAAGCTCTGTTTCCCTGCAGACCGGTGATCCTATGCAGCCTAGGACGGCTGCGCTGATGGCTGAGAACGGTATGACAAAGGGGAAGGGGTCCTTGTCCACCCGAAAGTCCCATAAAGCTGCCCCAAGTACCGTTACACGGAGCTCCCGTCCCGCCACTGGCTCCAATATGGCGTCCCAGACAGAAGATACTGAGACTGACCCTGCAGAGAAGGAGCAATCTAACTTTGAGGCTCTCATGCAGGCAATCACTACTTGCCAATCGACCCTCACGGGCAAGATTGAGCAGATGCAGCTGGACATCAGCCTCATAAGGAGAGATATGGACACTTTCCGTCCTCATCTTACTGAAGCTGAGCGCCGCGTGGGGGACACAGAAGACAGGCTACAGGACCACACAGTCTCACTTCGCACGCTGCAAACTAAAATTAAATCCCTGGAAAACCCGTGCAGAAGACGCAGAAAACTGGAACAGGAGGAACAACCTCCGCATGGTGGGGCTCCCTGAGGGGAATGAAGGAACAGACCCCACGGCCTTCACGGAACACCTACTGCGCACTCTTTTACCCCAGGCGCCATTCTCTGACTTCTTCGTGGTGGAGAGGGCACATAGGATGCCTGCTGCCCGGGAGCTCCTCCACGCACATTCATTCTGAAGTTACTTAATTTTAGAGACCGAGACTTAGTTCTGCGTGAATCAAGAAAAATTGATCAACTGAGGTATGAAGGAGCCAAATTAATGTTCTTGCCGGACTTCTCGGTGGACACACAGAAGCAACGCCACTCATTTGACCAGGTGAAGCTCAATCTTCGTAACAGAAAGATAAAGTACAGCATGGTGTTCCCAGCCAGGCTGCGAGTCCAAGATGGTGAGACAGTGCGCTTTTTTACCTCCCCTGAAGACGCATCGCACTGGCTGGAGACCCTACCTAGGCATTGACGACTGCTTTTTGAACTTTAAAAAGGTTCGTAACCGTTCAAGCTTTGTGCCCCCGGTTCTGTTTGTTTCTCTGGGTGATCCATATTCTATAATCTGCAGGGAACGTTGATCTTTTCAAATTTGCTGGAAGACATATTCATAGTTGCCAACAGTCCCGATTTTCCCGGGACAATCCCGATTTTGGGACCCTCGTCCCGGATGGAGGCTGTCCATAAGGAAAATCGGGAATGTTTTTTTTTTTTGTTTTGGAGCAGCTGGCTCCAGCAAAATGGCGGCCGGAGCTGCCGCTCAATCTTCCCCCTAGTGACTGTGTGTTGTCTAGTGGAGAGAGGAAGGGGGCTCTATCCGTGCAGCCAATGAAGCGGCTGCACAGCCCCTCTCCACTGAAGGAGAAGACAACTGTGACGGCGCCGTGTCTTGCCGAAACTAAGTTCCCCTGCCCCGTACTGCGCAAGCGCTGCGCCTGCGCAGTACAGGGGGTCCATACTTGCCGAGGGGAACTTTCTCGGCAGGCAGAACACCGGCCGGCCGCACCTGCACTGAACGGGGGGTGATCGGGGGGTGAGGGGGGCTGTACTAATTGAAGGGGGGCTGCACCTGGGGGGGGTCTGCACTAATAGAGGGGGGGGCTGCATTGAGGGGGGTCTGTACTTATAGAGGGGGGCTGTACTAATAGAGGGGGGCTGCACTGAGGGGGGGCTGCACTAATAGAGGGGGGGCTGCACTAATAGAGGGGGGTCTGCACTAATAGAGGTGGGGTCTGCACTGATGTAGGGGGTCTGCACTGATGGAGGGGATCTGCACTGATGGAGGGGGTCTGCACTGATGGAGGGGATCTGCACTAATGGAGAGGGTCTGCACTGAGGGAGGGCTGCACTAATAGAGGGGAGGGCTGCACTAATAGAGGGGGGGGCTGCACTAATAGAGGGGGGTCTGCACTAATAGAGGTGGGGTCTGCACTGATGTAGGGGGTCTGCACTGATGGAGGGGATCTGCACTGATGGAGGGGATCTGCACTGATGGAGGGGGTCTGCACTGATGGAGGGGATCTGCACTAATGGAGGGGGTCTACACTGAGGGGGTCTGCACTGATGGAGGGGGTCTGCACTGAGGGGGTCTATACAGACTCTGCCGGGGGCACCTGATGCAAGGACAGACTCTGCCGGGGGCACCTGATGCAAGGACAGACTCTGCTGGGGACACCTGATGCAAGGACAGACTCTGCCGGGGGCACCTGATGCAAGGACAGACTCTGCTGGTGGCAGGCGACGTGGCTAGTGGCACGCTCAGGGATCCCACTGATTCGGCATTATGGTGAGTTGAATGATTTAATTTTATATTACAATGTAATAATAGAAATAATGCACTTCAATCATCCTGACACCATAACAACCATGGTGCCGGGATGATTGAAGCGTTAACACCAGGTGTTTGGAGTATCTTTATCTGCTGATTGTTAAACTTTCTAGAATACACATATTTCTATTGTATAGGATCTGGGGCTGCTGTCCCGTCATTCCCCTCTCCCCCTCTCCCCCTTTCCCCCTCTCCCCCTTTCCCCCTTTCCCCCTCTCCCCCTTTCCCTCTCCCCCTCTCCCCCTTTCCCCCTCTCCCCATTTCCCACTCTCCCCCTTTCCTTCTCCCCCTTTCCCTCTCCATCCCTCATTCATCTCAGACTCTAACCACACCCTCTTGAGCCACGCCCATTTAAACCACACCCACTTTGGCATGTAAGCCATGCCCATTTTCGCAGCCTCGCGCAGCGCACTTGTCATGCCAAGAAAGTGTCCCACATATTTTTTTTGCAATGTTGGCAACTATGCATATTGCACGTACTGTAACACTCGGGTGTCCTTTTGTTCATTTTCCCCCACTGGCAGTTGCCATGACAGTTCATGGGAAAAAAGCACACGAAGCTTGGGGGGTGGTGCGGGGTGGGGGGGGTGGGGGATGGAGTTGGAGCACATGTTTTTGCTCCTTGTTGGGACTTTTCGGCTGCTACATGTGTGATAGATTTTGTGCTCATGTTTCCTACATCAGGGGTCAGTGCAGCTCTGATCTCTCTCCACTAGATGGCAGGGAAGATCTCCCTGATGATGTTCTAAAACTGATAAATAAGGTTCTGTTATTCTTGTGTATGTTCATATGCAGTCTGTTACTGATAATGCTGATTTGTTGCCCTCCTTTATTCCCTATAAGACTTCAATGACTCCCCTGACTGTTTTGTCTTGGAATGTTCGAGGTTTGAACTCCAAGATACAGAGGTCTTTGGTATTCAACTTTCTCAAGAAATATAACCCACACATATGTGTGCATCAGGAGACACATTTGATTGTGAGTAGAACGCTGGCACTCCGGAAACCCTGGGTGGGTGCGTACTACCACTCAACCTATTCCGCCTATTCCAGGGGTGTCAGTGTCCTGGTTCACAAGTCACTTGGGTTTACCCTGTTGGATCTCTATTTGGATCCGGAGGGGAAATACGTGCCCCTTCATGCAATGTGCGACAGACAGGAGCTGTTGATTGTAGCACTGTACCCATCGGCTGGAGTTATATTAACCGGAGATTTTAACATGACCCCAAATGCTGCTCTGGACAGACTCAGTGTGGGACCCCCCAGTGTATCCCCTCTCTCTCAATGGGCAAAATATTTTGGTTTTAATGATGTGTGGAGACTGAAGCACCCGGATAAGAAACAATATACCTGTCACTTGGCCACATATGCCTCTTTCTCCAGAATTGATTTGGTTTATCCAACTGACTCCCTGCTCTCCCCCATACAGGAGGTTGAGATCCTGCCGCGAGGCATTTCGGATCACGCACCCCTCCTGCTTAAAATACAAACAGACTCACTGGCAGGCACCGCACTGTGGCGGCTCTCCGGTTTATGGATTACAGATGAGAGGGTGGCCCCCCTGGTGGAGGGAGAGCTGGCAGTCTACTGGGCAGTCAACGAGGGTACGGTCTCCTCACCGGTACTTTGGGATGCCTTTAAGGCATACACCCGGGGCCAATATAAAATTGCTATCGGGAAGGTCGGAAAGGACACGAGGAGGCAGAGAGGAAGGTTCTCCTGTTAGAAGACAGATATTTGCATACTAACGATGTGCTGACATATGACGCTCTGCAATCCTTACACAGGGAAATCTCTCTGATGAGGGTTGAGACCACCAAGAAACAGTTGCTTGCTAAGTCACAGAGAATTTTTGAACAGGGGGAGAAGATGGGTAGACTGTTAGCGTGGTTGGCTAAGGAACGCTCCTCCCTATCACATATTGCCCACATAAAGGACGACACGGGAGCGCTCCGTTCTGATCCCATTAGTATAAACGAACAATTTGCTGGATATTATGAGCATCTTTATACTTCTAAAGCCACCTTTACTAGAGAGAACCTTCATAACTTTCTAAATCAAATAGAATTCCCACAACTTTCCGATGAGGCCCGCAATACATTAGATGCCCCAATTACTGTCAAGGAGGTCCAAACAGTGGTGACGGCACTCCAATCAGCAAAAACCCTGGGCCCTGACGGCCTACCGGCAAAATTTTATAAAGCAAACAGTGAACTTCTTGTCCCCTAATTCCACAACCTGTTCCTGACAATGCTACAAGAGGGTTGCCTCCCTCCCTCTATGTCCGAGGCGGTTATTGTGGTTATAGCCAAACCTAATAAGGACCCCACGTCATGTGCCTCATATCGCCCCATATTGCTTTTAAATGTGGATGCCAAGATAACCACTAAAATACTCTCAACTAAGCTCAATTCGGTCATCCTCTCTATAATTCACAGCGACCAGACGGGCTTCATGCCGGGCAAAGGTATCGACATTAACCTACGTCGACTATATACTAACATATATCTTGCAGAGAAAATGGACCTCCCGGGTGTGGTGGCCTCTCTGGACGCCAAGAAGGCCTTCGACTCGGTTGAGTGGGAGTTCTTATGGCAGGTCCTTGAACGATTTAACTTTGGCCCCAAATTTAAACTTCTTAAGATGACGTTCCTCCCCAAGTTCCTCTATGTTTTTTGCAATACCCCTGTTCCCATCCCTAATTCCTTTTTTTCCAAGTTGGATCAAATAGTTAACACATTTGTGAGGGGAGTACGAACCCCTAGAGTTGCCCGGACCACCTTACAGCTCCCCTTGTCTTTGAGGCGTCTGGCATTCCTTTGTTTTAAAAAATATTACTGGGCAGCGGTTGTTGTAACTGTCCGCTGGTGGTTCTCCCAGCCAAAGTCCAATCCAGCGGTCAACCTGGAGGCCGCTATATTGTGATCCTACTCGGCGTTGAGTAATTTGGTGTTTAGGGGCCCCAGAGCGCACCCAGATATGACAACTCCAATGCACTTGATGGTTAGAGTTTGGGAGCAAATGTCGAGGAAACTCACTGGACCGAATACTATCTCCCTGTACACACCACTATGGGGTAATCCAAAACTAAAGCATCTTCAAACAGTCCCAGACCTGGCCTTGTGGGCAGGACATGGGGTTAAGATACTACAACAAATAATGTCAGGGGGGAGGATCCTTCCCTATGATAAATTAAAAAATGACTTTCAACTCCCCTCACGAATGCTATTTCGATATTTGCAACTGCGCCATGCAATACAGGCCCAATACCCATCGGGGATTATTTTACAGTCACACGGGGTAGAGACCTTCCTGATCTCCAGAAACGTGGATCGCATTTTATCCTCCCTATATCTGTGGATACTAGGTGAGGAGCCGACTGGGGGGACCAAGCTCTTTGACAAGTGGAAAAAGGATTTGCCTGCCCTTGCAGCTGATGTTTGGGAGGAAGGAGTACAACAGTACATTCCCCTCATGGTTTCAGCGAGAGATCGCTATATTCAGCTCAAATTCCTCCACAGAGCGTATTGTACGCCGCACATATTATCTAAAATATATGCGACACTATCAGACAGATGCCCGAAGTGTAATGGGGAGCTGGGTACCTTTATACATGTTGTCTGGTCGTGACCTATTATACAACAGTTTTGGTCAGAGGTGGTAGACGTTATTAATACGGTGGGTAACCTGCATATACAAGTGAACCTGATTGTTTTACTTTTGGGAGTATTTGATAACCTCATAACTAATACCCATAAAAGACTGTTTGTATTTTATACCTCGTCTTATGCTAGGAAAGCTATCCTGATTAAATGGAAGCAGCCCGAACCCTCCCACGGTCCCCCAATGGAAAGCCTTAGTAAACTCCACACTGCCACTCTATAAACTCACCTATATTAACCGCAAGTGCCCTAAGAAGTTCTCAAAGGTTTGGGGAGCATGGTCTAAGCAGTAAGATTAACATAACTTGTGGGACGGTTAGTGAACCCCCTTTCCCTTCCCTCAGTTCCCTTCCTGCCCCCCCCCCATTCTTCGAATTCTTGACCCGCCATAATTCATTTTTAGGTACCCTAAAAAATGGTTAACATTACCACCTGACTTCTCAGCTGAGGGTATTGTCAGCTGGCAGTTGATACAGGAAAATTGTATAGGCGAATAAATTTTGTATTTACGGATGTACTCTTATACATATATCATGAATCATACACAACTCTGTATTATGACGACTAAAATCTTCTGATTTGAAATTATTCACCATAATTGTATATACCTATTGTGTAGCAGCACTCTGGTTTTTTTATTCTTATGTTTGTATGTTTAAATGTTCTCCTTCTGGAGACAAATAAAAACTTTTCTGTTAAAAAAAAAAGGAGTGCAGCTGAGTATTCGCTAAGAAAATAGACTGCAGTGATTCCTGGGTGCCTGGTAGGGCTGCCACTGACGGAAACAGCAGCCTAAAAAGCTCAGCTTTCCTAGCTGTGGCAGGGTAGGAAATACTCCTGTGACACAGTTCTGCTGTGAGCTTGTTTTTTGTTTTTTTTTGTAATGGTCCAAGCTCTGTGAGACTGTGAGCCACCGCTTGCTGAGCCCGCAAAGGGTGACGGCAGGGCAGAGATGAAGTCATCGCTGTCGGCCTGCGACACGGCGTCAGCTAAAAGCAAGGAGGGGAAATGCATATGTTTAAGGTAAGCTGCAAAGGTAGGAGGGGATAGATGCGTTTGGGTAGATAAGATGGAAGGGCAGAAGGAAAACAAGAAGAACAGGACAAGGAACGACAGCCATAGTGACAGCTAGTTTGCGTGCGAGCGCTGTTGAGTGTGACTTTAGAAAACTCAAAAGAATGCGTGACAACTGAGGTGAGCCAGGAGGTGACTGGTTAGGTAACCGATAGCTCGGGTGTCCGTCTTTGCTCGGCACAGACTAATGTACCAGAGCCCTCCAGGGCAGACTGGGGCGGATAGCTGAAGTCTGGTATTCTAAGTAGGAATGTTGCGATCTGTAGTTAAATGACGTATGTTCGGTCTGCTAACGCTTGCACTGCCAGCAAGCTAGACGTTAGGCGACCTTGTCTGCGTGGTGAAGGATCTTGCTTTGAAAACAGAGTGAAGTGCACCGAAGTATGTGACAGTTACTAACGCCTCAGGAGCAAGTCGAATTGTGTATGTGAAGTAAAAATATGTAGTGAAAAGATTGTTTAAGAGAAAGAGGGGATCCCTTTGAACTACACACCTGACTTCATGCCCTAGTTGTGAAGTTTTGGTTGGGGTCCAGAACTGGGTTGACCAGGAACCTGTAGTAAGGTGACATAGGAAGTTTGTTTTGAGAAGGGGAGTTGCAAAGAGCTGTCCGGGGCAGTAGCTTGCCCCCTGGTGAAGATGCAAGCCCTCGAAAATGTTTTTTTTTTTTTTAATACTGGTGCAGGATGGACCAACTGGAGCTCTACTGACCTAAAAGGGGAAAGCAACAGAGAATAGGTGAGCAGCCGAGTTGGTACTGGAGATGCTGAGTAGCCGATCTGAGTCACTTGAAGAAATGCTTGCAGAGATTGCAAGTAAGCGGCCTTATTAGAAAGACGAAAACAAAGTTAGCGGAATATTGAGTGTGTAGGAATGACCTGCGCAAGATTGTACAAATAGATGGAGTGAGAAGTGTATGTTTATGCTTGATAAAGAACATAAGGCCGGGGGTCTGAATCATAAGTGCCACTGTATTCGTATCAGCGATGCGACCAGTTCGAACCAGGCTGGGGTGTGAGCACCGGTGGGGTTTGTTTTGTGAAGGATCCAAATCGTTGAGCCGGTGATGCGACTGGACTCAAATCGGTTGGTGAAGTTCCAATTGCCGGGGATCTGAATCGTAAGCACCACTGTATTCGTATCAGCGATGCGACTAGTTTAAACCGGGCTGGGGTGTGGGGACCGGTGGTGTTTGTTTTGTGAAGGATCCAAATCGTTGAGCCAGTGATGCGACTGGACTCGGATCGGTTGGTGAAGTTTGTATTGCCGAGGATCCGAATAATTGCGCTGATGATGCGACTAGACTCGGATGGGCTGTTGGTGTTTTGTAGTGGTAAGGATCCGAATCGTTGCACCGACGATGCGACTAGACTCGGATCGGCTGTTGGTGTTTTGCAGTGCCAAGGATCCGAATTGTTGCACTGATGATGCGCCAAGACTCGGATCGGCTGTATTATGTGAGTATGTTTGTAGGGGTGTCGTAGGAGGTGTGGTATTTTTGGGCGAAAGGGTCTGGGACATATGCCACTGATGCGATTTGATTTGGAAGCGGCTGTAGTGAGAGTGGTTTACGTGACTCGTAACGTTCGTGCCTGCTAGGCAGCTAGAAACGAATGGTCTAGAGCAGTGGGCTGCCTTGAGTTGCGACTGGGCTTGAATGAGGTATGAATCCCAACGAACGCGTACAAATACATACGAATGATATGGTGCAATTACTACGAAGCAGTGAAAATGAGGCAAGGGACTTACGACATGAGGTGACGACAGTTTTACGAAATGGGGAACATGGTAGACAATGGTTTGAACGTAGATGTCTGCTACGAATCGGTTTGAAGCGAGATGACTCTGATACGAATTGTGTAAAAAAAAAAATGTATAAAACTAATCCGAACTACGAACCGGTAGTAAGAAGTGTTAAATGGATCTGATACTTTGAAGTTTGTATTGCTGAGGATCCGAATCATTGCGCCAATCATGCGACTAGACTCGGATTGGCTGTGGATGTAAGGTGACCAGGGAGCTTGTGTACCGGATTCGAATTGTTGTGCCGATGATATGACTAGACTCGGATTGACTGACGGTGATGGTGGTTGAAGGGGCTTGTTTTGCCGAGGATCCGAATCATAGAGCCGATGCTGTGACTAGATTCGGATCGGCTGTTTGGTGAGTGCTTGGTATCTAGTAGGAGGAGTAGGGCATCAGTTAGGTGAAGTGAGTGTTCCGTAGGAGGTGTAGGGGGTCAGTAGGTGGAGTGGGGGTTTAGCAGGAGGTGTGGTGTGTGGGACGCAGGTTCGGGACCATGCGCCGGTGATGCGACCTGATTTATAAGTGGCTTTATGTGCTATTCATATGGTTTGTATCGCCTAGTCGGCTATATACTAATGGTGCAGATCGGAGGGTTACCATGAGTCGTTACGTCGCAGCGGCGACTGGGCTCAAATGAGGAACAGAGCTAGGCAGTAAGTACGAATACATGCGAATGACATAGTAAGACCTACAAAGCCATAGGGGCGGTTTACGGAGGTGAACATGATAACCAACGTTTCGGTAGGAACGGTAACAACAAGTTCTACCTGCGACGGCGAGCGTGGAACGGTCGACGTAAGCTTACAAAAGGGGAACTGCAACACCCTGGGTCTCGAAAGCACCAACTCACGGACACGCAGTGAGTTGGCCGAGTCAGCCTGACTACGTAATACCATGCACTGGAACCGACACAGACCATCATGGGTGGTCTGCTTAAATACCCCCCGGACTCCTCCCATAATTTCAGGCCACCATACTGGCCTTCATATATATATATATATCATAGGTGCATTAAAAAAACATAAACACTGAATAAGTGCATGTTAATGCTATACGCTTATTACGTAAAAAGAGAGTGAAATGGTTTCTTCCTTTCTGGAAATAATTAGCTCTTATCTGGTAGCAGTACGCAAAAGTATGAACCAGAATGGAAAACTTGATTGTTTCCAAGGGCAGAACTTTCCATTATTTAAACCTTTGCTGCTGTTGTGCTTTGTGGAAATACATAGTTTGTTCGCATTTAATTAGGTTCTTCAACATAATTTAGGCTGCATTCACACCTGAGCGTTTCAAAGTTGTGCGTTTTTACAGCGATTTTACCTAGATTCTACCGCAATTTTTTCGCAATTTTTCAGGTCACCAATGAAAAAGGCAGAAAAACACCTGTAACCTGCCCCAAAGAAGCTCATGTTCTTTTTTGAGCTTAGGGCAGTTTTCAGGCGTTTTGCTTTAGGTGACAAAACGCTCAGATGTGAACAGGTGCCATTGAAATGGGATTTTGCTTGTTGGGTGGTTTTCAGGCATTTTTACGAGCGTTTTATGAGCTGAAAACGCTCAGGTGTGAATGCAGCCTGAAGCGTAATTCCAGGTGAGCAGATAATACATAGCGAAACCATGTTATTTTAATAGTCTTCCAACTTCAGAAAATATTCTGAATTCTCTTCAGCCAGTTTTCTTATACAGGAAATGCTTTTAAACAGGATAGTCAAGTTCTGATACATATCCAGCTTTCTGATTGGACTACGAAGGAGCAGGAGCCTAAATATGAGGCATCCCTTCTTTCTCCCCCTGTATGAATGTTTGCTCTGTTAAACTGACAGCACTGTGCTTTGCAGTGGAGACTGACTGGCTGCTAGTGCTTGCCCTCGTGCCACTCGGTCCTATAGACTTATAAAGATGTTGTCATCTTGCACATGGGATTAAATAATGTCACATTTTTTACTGATCTGAACACATGGTGTCTATTATGGTCACATTATGGTCTATGGAACAACACACACAGATGTGTAAAGATTAATAATACAGCCATGAGTACAGAGGCATAAAAAAAGAATAAAGCATTCAAATGTAAAATGTTCTAATTTACACATGTATATGTGTGTATACACAACCGTATTGCAACACTGGCAATTGGAAGAGGATGAAAAAGAATTTTATGCACATTTATGTGCGGTCTTTATGAAACATTTTATTTAGGATCTTTCTGTCAACAAGATCCTGAGTAAAAACATCAGTAAATTATTACATCTGTGTGCAAGAGGCCTTAGCCAGGTAACTGCATTTGAAATATTTATTTTTTTATGCCCACTTATCTGCTTTTTTGTTTTGATATCTGTTTGGGATTCAGCTTTAAAAAGCATTCTATGATGCATCTTAAAATGCATACCGTATATACTCGAGTATAAGTCGACCCGAATATAACCTGAGGCACCTAATTTTACCACAAAAAAAATAAGTATAAGCCTAGGGTGAGAAATGCGCAGCTACTGTAAGTGGAAAAGAGGGTCAACAATGCCCATTTGCAGCCTCACTGTGCCCATTTGCAGCCACAGGTCCCCCGAACTTCAAACTCGGTAGTTAAGGGTTCCTAGATGCCCCCTAGCTTCAGCCAAAATTTGGGGTCTCTGGACCCAAAGCGTCCCAAAATGACATTGCTGCAGGTGGACACAGTGGACCGACTTTGGGGCCCTGTATCTCTGTGCTAGGAACCCCAAATTTGGTGTGCAAACCCAGTGGAATTAGTGCTACAACATATCCAAGCTGGGGTTCCTAGCACCAAGTGGCCCCGAGATACGGGGCCCCAAAGTCGGTTTGGAAAATGTCATTCTTTGCACCAGAAAAGTGCTTGACTCGAGTATAAGCCGAGGGAGGCACTTTCAGCACAAAAAAACGTGCTGAAATACTCGGCTTATACTCGAGTATATACGGTATTTTGTTTTGCAGGATTACATGGACTGAATTACTTCGCCATGCTTTTTGGAAAGATGCATTTTATGGAGATCCTTGGCTGGACCAGACTAGCAGCACCCTTGAGTATGATATATGCATTCTAGTCTATAGCCAATAAAAAGGGGGGTATTTCCTTCTTTTTTACTATCAGAATAATTTGGATGGTGACAATGCCATGGTACGAAATTGGTTTGTCTAGCCCATCTTCCCAGTATGTTTGGAGTAGTAGCAGAATTCACCTGCAGCAATTATAATGCAAGTCTAGCAACCATTTCATACTGGAAGGTTGGAGCTCAGCACTTACATCATCATTTATCAACATAGTACTTCCAATCCAATGTTAATGGCAGCAGGCATTGTTGAGTCCAACTCGGTAGGGCTGTGTCACTCTGTGGCAGCTTCCAAGTCCCCGCCATTATATAAGGTGATTCAGTTCGCATTTGCCGCGCTTTACAAATCACTCATTCATTCATTCATTCATTCATTCATAAGAATTCCAGACCATTCTGCCCCCACTTCCACGTTCCCCTGGTCATCGTGGCAGCCCATCATAGTCATAGGCCAATGGGCATAAGCAGGAAGGAGCAGGCAGGTTTTGACATCTGGAACTGTCAGAATGGCTTGGTATTCTGGCATAATGGCAGGGTAGGTGTCTGCACTTTATACCTTTCAGCATTGTTCTCTCCATGGCATACTTGCTTTAAAGCAAGTACCTTTAAATACCTTCTGCTGTAAATAATTGAAATAAACGTTGGCCCACCTTTAGCTGAGTCCCATTGTGTCTGCATCCTCATTTGTAAAAATTGGTGAATACCTCTGTAGGTACCACAGTCTAGAGCAGTGGTGGCGAACCTTGGTACCCCATATGTTTTGGAACTACATTTCCAATGATGCTCATGCACTCTGCAGTGTAGTTGAGCATCATGGCAAATGTAGTTCCAAAACATCTGGGGTGCCAAGATTTGCCATCACTATTCTAGGGTCTCCTGGTCACTGGGGTTATGCAGAACAACCTGTCAATCACAACCAGTGACATTTCCAATTTTGGCTTATGCTCTCTTGTCTAGCGTACAGCTTCTGATGAAGTGGTTACATACCATACCATGATATGCGTGAAGCTATCCTATGGATGCCCTTAATACTTAATTGCAGCATTTTATGAGTATGGACTTCTTGGCTTTGTGTTCGCAATATAGGTTTTTCAGTATATTGGTTAAGGATGCTCCCTGTTATGTTTGGTATAAAGATAATTTGTAACAAATATCTTCAAAATACATCCTCACCCGCACAGCGAATCCAGTGTTTTCCCACACCGAATCCCAGGTTTGGGTGACATAGCCTGGCTCCAGTGCTGCAATCCTGATTCTTTTCAGCTGGCTGTCCTGATTCTTTTCCTCTTCTGGATATAGCCAGCTAACTTTTGATGATGTGCGAGGCCCACCCTCCGGCCCCTCGGTGTCTCTGGTCCTGCAGCCTCTTGGGAGATGTGACGTGAGGATCCCAGGAGACTAAGGACCAGGAACATGTGCTAATATCCTGGAGTTGGACTTTAAATAGGCATCTTTTTAAGGATACAAGGGACATAGAGGCAAAAATGATTGGATATGTTCAAAGCAATTATGCAGCCGTACAAACCGTTACACATAGCCATAATTGGGTATCATATATACAGGTTCACTTTAAATATATGGAACTTGTAGTGAATCCTGTTAAGCCAGGCATAGAAAATTGCTTGATTCCCCCATAAACAATGTTGTTGGAGGAAGCCCTCCTGCAGAGCCATTGTGTTCTCCCAGATGCGGGGAAAACCCACAGTGATTTTTGCTAGTGGCTATAGCTGCTGGTAAAAATCGCATACAAAATCTGACAGCCTGGTTGTTCCCAAGTTGATCTAACCAGCCGAGATGCAAACCACCTATGACTGACTTTAGATTCTAGTTTTTATTTTTATTTGGAGAATCAATTATTAATATATTTAATGGAATACTGTTAGGAATGTAGATTGTCTGGGGGTATTTTTAGACCCTTGATACCTCTGCATAAGGTGTACCTTACAATCCCCACAGGCCTGTGAGATTAGCCCATTGAGACAATGATAAAAAAACAATGACAAAGTCTCTCCAAGCAAATCTCAAACTTTATTCTGTCTCAGTGAATATAAAAGGGGGTATTGTAAGAAAGTACAGCCCCCTGAACGTTAATACAGATTATCCAATCAAATGCAAGCAACATTTTTGACAAACCGAAACTCAACAGAAATATTCATACAACGTAATTTCTGGGAAATCACGTGCTTTACGAGAAATTGGAAGTATCATTTGAGAGACAAAACTAGGAAAAGATTCTCAGAGCAATTAAACTTTTCAAGGTCTAAAAATGAATTACAGGTCCCTTTAAAGAAATCGATCTCTAAATAAATCACGGCAAGAGAAAAATAGATATAAATTTAGCTCACCGGACATATTATGATCAATTCCGGACGAGCACCCAAGCTGTTAGGAATGTAGATTGTCTAGGGGTATTTTTAGACTCTCGATACTTCTACATAAGGTGTACCTTACAATTCCCACAGGCCTGTGAGATTAGCCCATTGAGACAATGATTTAAAAAAATGACAAAGTCTCTCCGAGCAAATCTAAATCTTTTTTCTGTCTCAGTGAATATAAAAGGGGGTATTGTGAGAAAGTACAGCCCCCTGAACGTTAATACAGATTATCCAATCAAATGCAAGCAAAATTTATCACAAACCGAAACTCAACAGAAATATTCATACAACGCCATCTCTGGGAAATCACGTGCTTTACGAGAAATTGGAAGTATCATATGAGAAACTAAATTAGGAAAAGATAACAAGAACAATAGACAGTAACACAGCTGTTTGTAAAATAGAGTACAGTATAAAACACAAAATGGAAACTGATTATTGTAAAATGGATGTGGTTAAGCTAAATATGCCTTCAAATACCACACAATGATATAGGCAGTGGCGGCCGCTCCATTAGGGGCGCAGGGGTGTCGTCTCCCTAATCCATGCGTCCGGCCTCTAATCTATATGCAGTGTGCCAAACGCACGCATTTCAATGGGTTTTTTTTTTGTCTAGTAACAACGTTGCAGATGTGTAACTTCTTGTATAATGATGATTGTGAGGACAGTAGAGAGTTAATGATGATGGTATTTGTGAATGGTGGTGTGAATGTTCCTCTTCCCCCTATGCACAGATTGTTCCCGATGAGAGCGTGGAGGTGGCACGTTATATAAAGGTTATATTTGTCACTTTAATGTGTCCCGTCATCGGAAAAATCAGAGGGTGAGATTTGTGGGCTGGTTGTATAGGTCAGGGCCTGCTGAGTGAGGAGCCACTTGTGCGACAGTTTTCTATGGCTGCGCGGATGAGTTGACCACTTTGGCTTTCATCTTCTGTTGGGCTTTGATTTACAGGTTCATATTTTTATTATGTTACAATTATAGGTGTGGAGTGGTTTGTTTGCCCCCCCCCCCCAAAAAAAAAATGGAGCACCAGCCGCCACTGGATGTAGGGTTATCGGAGCTCATTTGGATTGTGGATTGTGTGGCATGTAGCGTGCATCATTTGCTACACAAGATCTGGCGCCTGTGTCAAAGTACTGTAGAGTTAACCTCAGTACAGGAAGGTCAGTCACCTTTCTCAAAGCCTTATTCCGCGTACACACGGTCGGATTTTCCGACGGGAAATGTTCGATGGAAGCTTGTTGTAGGAAATTCCGACCGTGTGTAGGCTCCATCGGACATTTTCCGTCGGGATTTCCAGTAAACAAAATTTGAGATCTGGATCTCAAATTTTCTGACAACAAAATCCGTTGTTGTGAATTCCGATCGTGTGTACACAATTCCGACGCAAAAAATTCTACGCATGTTCGGAATCAAGCAGAAGAGCCGCACTGGCTATTGAACTTCATTTTTCTCGGCTAGTCGTACGTGTTATACGTCACCGCGTTCTTGACGTTCGGAATTTCCGACAAGATTTGTGTGACCGTGTGTATACAAGACAAGTTTAAGCCAACATCCGTTGGAAAAAAAACATGGATTTTGTTGTCGGAATGTGCGATCGTGTGTACGCGGCATTAGGTTTGTTTTGTTATGAAAAACAAAATTACGTTAGTGGTTGGGGGCAGATTCAGAGATGGAAGCAGCCTTTACCAGAAGCCAGACTGATGTTTGCATTTGTTCACAATCCTCATTTAGTATCAACAGTACTTTTTTGCTATTACTTATACAAATGAATAGCAAAAAATGCAAATTAACAAGAAACATTTTGTACAATGCGGTTACTATGTATGTGAAGTTATTGTCATTTGTATGTGATGTCTTTTTAGGCCTCATTCATAAAGTGTGTCTTTGTAGACCCGCACCCAAACGGATGTCAAATTGGGAGCAGGGGCTGTTTCTGTACAGCCGCTGCTTCCCAATTGAAATCCATTGGACTGCATCTACCTGGATGCATGGAGCACCTGTGCATCCCCTTGCAGTAAACATGGTCCTCGCACAGGCGTACGCCTAAACATGCCCTTGTGAAGGAGGCCTTAAGGCTCGGTTCACACTGCTGGGACATGGAATGCGACTTGCAGTGCTGGGACAAGCACATCCAGTGCCCAGGGCGAAGTTTGCAAACTGGGCCCCCCCACCACCACCACCACCACCACTACCCCAATATGCCCCCCCCTGTGGAGGAGAGATTAGGGCCAATGTATGTAATGTGGAGTAATATGGAGTTATGTAATGCTGCGCTAATCACATGCAGTGAGACATTTCCCGATCTCTGCAGCCGCACATCGGGAAAATGTCTCACTGCCTGTGATTAGCGCAGTGCCGTGCCCACCTCCTGGCAGGCTCTGCACGTGGAGTGTGCGAACACACCCGAGCCCATCCTTAGTAGTGGGGCTCTGAGGTTGGGTTCACACTGGTTTGATGCCAGACATCGCATGTAATTTGCACATGCATTGTATTCGCACCAATATAGTGCAGGTCCCTTTTTTTTAGTCCGCACTGGAATTGGATCACATGGGTGCTCACAACTATGCGATCCAATTCCTGCACCATTTGACAGTTCGCACTGCAATCTGCAAACCAATCTGGGGGTGTCAGTAACTTAACATTGACATCCCCAGTGGTTCGCAGATGTCAATGTGAATCAGTCTGAGATGCGGGAACGGCACTGAATTTTTAGGGTTTCCCGCATCACACCAGTGTGAACCGGAACTGAGGAAGGAAGGGGCCTGAAAAGGGTTGATACCATGTGTGTCTATCATTGCTGGTGTTTGACAGGTGGTGAGGGGGTAATATTACTGCGTAATCAGTTTGCATGAACAGGTTTGCGAATTAGATGTGGTGCAGATTTGCAGCAAATTTGCACCGCTACTAGTGTGAACTGGCCCTTGCGTAATAACATTTGAATTATAAATAGAAAAAAAAAAGTGAAATCAGGGATAAGGAAAGAGTGAAAACATGAAGGTGGTGGGGTAGTAAGGGCCTGTTCAGCATGTCTGCATTTTATCGCCTCTGGGCTGCATTGCACTGGAAATGGGGCACAAATAAACAATTGTATTCCATATATGCCATTGTAGTGACTGGCTTTTCCAGTGTGAAAATAAGCCAGTTACTGCAGTAGAGTGAATGAGCCCCTGCAGTGTTAATAAAGAGCAGAGTAAATAGCTGCAGAGAATGTGCAAGGTGAATGATGGTCACAGGATAGTTCCAGAATAGAAAAAGCTAAAAAGTAAGCTGTAATGGAAGGGTGCCTGTAGCATGTCCAGCGCTGAGTTTGGGAGGCTGCAGTGAGGTTTGCTGTGGGGAGAGCAGAGATCAGAAGAAAAACAGAAGAGATATGGATGAGGAGATGGGAAACAAGATGGTGTAAGGAGAATCTAATTGCAGGATTGTACTGGGAGAAATAAGCAGACAGAGGAAGGGGGGATGAAGGGGGTGAAATGATTGGAGGAGCAAAGTGAAAGTAATGCCGCGTACACACGGTCGGACTTTCCGGCATACTTGGTCCGGCAGACCAGAGTCCACCGGACAATCCGACCGTGTGTAGGCTCCGGCTGACTTTTTTTTCCCAAAAGTCCGCCGTACCTAGATTTGAAACATGCTTCAAATTTTAGTCCGCCGGACTCAGTTTCTGACGGCATAAGGGGGCGTGGTCACCGGGTGATGTTGACCATGCCCCCTTATGCCGTCACAGTCCCAGCATGCCCAGGGACTGTGACGGCATAAGGGGGCGGGGTCTCCGCCTATATAAGCCACATCGGAGCTCTCAGAGACCATTCCAGCCAGAGAGACCATCGTGTCTACATGGGAAGAAGAGAAGAGAGAAGAAGCCCAGAGGCCAGAAGTCCGGACCTCCGCTGGCAAGAGAGCGGCATGAAGACAGCGGAGGAGCCGGCCGAAGAACTGGAACACTGGGAGAAGAGGCCAGAGAGAGCGGAGAAGAAGCAACCGGACGCCGAGAGAAGACGAACCGGAGGGACCCCCGAAGCCGGAAGAAGACCCGGAGCTGTCTAATAAATTACTTCAAAAACCTGTGTAGTGTGTTTTTTTTAATGACACTTTTTCCCTAGGTGAATGGGTAGGGGTACCATGTACCCCATGCTCATTCACATAGGGTGGGGGGACGGGATCTGGGGCCTTCTTGTTATAGGGGGCTCCCAGATTCCGATAAGCCCCCCGCCCGCAGACCCCGACAACCAACAGCCAGGGTTGTCGGGAAGAGGCCCTTGTCCTCATCAACATGGGGACAAGGTCCTTTGGGGTGGGGGGGACCCCGCAGGGCGCCCCCTCCCCCAAAGCACCCACCCCCCATGTTGAGGGCATGCGGCCTGGTATGGTTCAGGAGGAGGGGGGGGCGCTCGGTCGTCCCCACCCCCTTTCCTGACCGGCCAGGCTGCGTGCTCGGATCGGGGTCTGGTATGGATATTGGGGGGACCCCATGCCGATTTTTCGGCGTAGGGAGATCCCCTTAAAATCCATGGCAGACCTAAGGGCCTGGGATGCCCCACGACGGGACTCGCAAGGTGTCAATCTCGCCGATAAAAGCGGCGAGATTCACTTCCTTTTCTAGTCCCGTCGTTCCCAAGTCATGTTCAAAATGAATGGACTTGTCCGTGAGTGTGCAAGTCCGTTCATTCTGAAAGTTCGCCGTAACTCCGGCGAAAATCAGTCGGAAAGACGGGCGGACCTAGCCTGCCGGAAAGTCCGGTCGTGTGTAGGCAAGTCCGTCCGTTAAAAAGTCCGGCGGTAGTCCACTGGACTTTCCGGTGGAAAGACCGTCAGACCAAGTCTGCTGAAAAGTCCGCTCGTGTGTATGCGGCACAACTTATCTTAAACAAACACCTGTAAGGAGATCAAGATGATGCAGTTAACCCATAGTTGAAGCGGCTAGAACAGAGCAGGAGGATAATAACAGCCACTTCCGTCTGCCAGGCAGAAGAATCATCTGATGCTCCCGGCGCCCCCTTTTCACACAAATAAACACTGCGCTCAGGGCAAGTGCCCTCTCTGCCCACCCCTTGTACCGGCACTGGCGACTTGTGAGACCCCAAGTCAGATGATTTGTCAAATTCAATGTTTCCCTATGGGAGCCATCTTAACTGATACTACACAAGTTGCTTCGATTTTAGTAAAGGTTCCTGCACTACTTTGGTCTGACTTGGGTCCGACTTGGGTCCGACTTGGGTGCGATTTAAGCCCTTGTACAGGCTCCTAAATAGCATCAAAGGAAGTCGCAAATTTGTACGACTTTGCCGTTGCAGCAGTGTGAACCAAGTCTAAAAGGACCTCTCAAAATTGATACTGTATTTCAGCTTACAACAACCATAACCTTGTTCTGTTCGATAAGCCTTTTAGGGCTCATTCACACTGTAGTGACCTGCATCTGGATAAACGCAGGTCAGCACTAAGGGGCATAAAAAACAGTTGTTTTCTGTGTGCCCATTCACACTGCAATGCTGGTGTGATGTTTGGTGCGTAAAAATGCAGCGTGTATGTATTTTACTGCACTGCATGTTGGCACATGTCACCTGACAGAGCCAGCACTATGCTAGCCTGCTCGATAAAACATAGCGTTTTACCATGCAGGCTAATGTGAACACCACCTTAAAGTGGTTCTTAAGCCTTAAGGTTTTTTCCCCTAATGCATTCTATGAATAGTTTGCCTCATCGCTATAATGATACATCTGCAAGAGAACTTCTTTTGAAAAACAACAGACTTACTGGCCAGATCATCAGAT
Source organism: Lithobates clamitans (assembly GCA_037952925.1). NCBI lineage: Eukaryota > Metazoa > Chordata > Amphibia > Anura > Ranidae > Lithobates > Lithobates clamitans. The sequence continues at coordinate 116,398 of JBBGZY010001579.1, read as the reverse complement.
AAAAATACATTGTGAAATACATAGTCGAAGAAAGAAAGCCTGAAAAAGAAAACTAATACAGCAACCACATCTAAGAATTGGTAATCTAAACTATAATAATATATAAATAATAATAATATTAAAATATAATTATAATAATTGTTAGCTTTGGGGTTTAATACCACTTTAGGCTTGGTTCACACTACTGTAATGCGGCTTTTGTACAGTGTGATGGGGTCAAGTCACAATGTAAATCGCACCAAAGTAGTGCAGGAAGCTTTTCAAAAATTGCACAATTCTGAGTTGCATTGATTAGAGCAGGCACCATTGAAAACAATGAGATTTCAATTGTCATGCGATTCTTTGCAACTCAAGTCACATCAGAAGCTGCACTAGTGTGAACCAGGTCTTAGGCTCCTTTTACATGGGATGGACTATGTTTTGATCAGTAGGGGATGTGTTCTGTAGGGAAACTATTTATGTGGACAGAGCCCACTCTGCTCTATGGGTGGCCGTATGTAAACAGACTCCATTGTCTGTTCACACCTGACTGTCCCCCGATAACATGTTATACTTCCCTGCTCTGCGTAATTGTTTTGAACAAAGCAACTTTGATCCTCCTCTTCTCGGGTCCCCCACCAGAGCTCCAGGCCCTTCCCTCCTGCCTTGCGCCTTATAGCAAGCAGCTTGCTATGGGAGCACCCAAGCAGGCTTGCTCCTGAGTCCACGCCCACACTCTCTCCTCATTGGCTCACTGGCTGTGATTGACAGTAGCGGGAACCAATGGCTACCACTGCTGTCTCAAACAATAAAGAGGGAGAGCCACTGCTCTCGTGCACATTGCTGGATCGAAATGGGGCTCAGTTAAGTTTTAGGGGGAGCTGTGGGCGCTGCTGCACACAGAATGCATTAGGGTAAAAAAACTTGAGCCTTTACAACTACCTTAACACGCATTCTAACCATTCCCTACACTATCCAATACTAAAAAAGAGAAACGTTTTTACTATAGATTTATAGGCACATACACTACTAAGCAAAAGTTTTATGCAGGTGTGAAAAAATGCTGTAAATACAGAATGCTTTCAGAAATAGAAGTGTTATTAGTTTATTTTTTTTACCAATTAACAAAATGAAAAGTAAATGAACTGAAGAGAAATCCAAATCAATATTTGGCCTTCAGAACCACGTAAGTTCTTCTAGGTATACTTGCACACATTTTTTGAAGGAGCTTGGCAGGTAGGTTGTTCCAAACATCTTGGGAACTAACCACAGATCTTCTGTGGATGTAGGCTGCTTCAGATCCTTCTGTCTTTTTATGTAATCTCAGACAGACTTGATGATGTTGAGATCAGGGGTCTGTGGGGGCCAAACTATTACTTCCAGGACTCCTGTTCCTCTTTACAGTGAGGATAGTTTTTAATGGCATTGGTTGTATGTTTGGGGTTGTTGTCATGCTACAGAGTAAATTTGGGGCCAATTACACGCCTCCCTGATGATATGGCATGATGAATAAATATCTGCCTGTATTTATCAGCATTGAGGACACCATTGATCCTGAATAAATGTCCAACTTCTTTTTGCAGAAATGCAGCACCAAATTTGCAAGGAACCGCCACAATGCTTCACTGTTGCCTGCAGACACCATTCTCAAGCCCTTCGGCTAACAAACTGCCTTTTGCTACAACCTAAAATTTCAAATTTGACTCATAAGGCCAGAGCACCTGCTAACATTTTTCTGCACCCCAGTTCCTATGTTTTCATGCATAGTTGAGTTTCTTAGCTTTGTTTCCATGTCAGAGGTATGACTTTTTGGCCACAATTTTTCCATGAAGACCAATTCTGACCAGACGCCTACGGACATTAGACGGGTGTACCTGACTCCCACTGGTTTCTGCCAGTTCTGTGCTTGTGACAATGCTGGACATCTTTCAATGTCAAAGGGAAGTACGCATGATTTGTCTTTCTCAAACTTTTTTTTTTTTTTAGCCCAGAAGAGAGGAGAGAACCCTTAAAATGATTTTTCGGTTCAGGGAACCCCTGTTAAAATCAAGGAACAGTGGGGAAAATGCTACTTACATCAGTGGTAAGTGGAAAGAATCCCCCCGTTACAGACACAATGCCACCCTTCCTATACTGCATAAAATGTAGGAACACTAGACCAAAAGATAAAAGTCCAAATTCATTTATTGGTATTGCACTAAAAAAAAAAAAAAAAAAACAATGCACTTCAGGGGTCAAAAAACTCCCCCTCTATTACTACTTCAGGTAAAATCAAAACCTTGAGTGGACTCAAGATGGGGCATTCCTGTGTGAATCTGTGCAGGGGAGCTAATTTCTGGATCAGAAGAATTAACTGGCCAGCAGTATCTTCTCCATCAGATGGGAGGTCAATCAGCCATGGATCAAGGAACCCCTAGCAAACTCTGGAGAAACCCTAGGGTTCCACAGAATCCTGGTTGAGAATGGCTGGTCTAAAGACTGTATACACCTAAACACATATTCTCCCCATTCCCCCTTAGCTGTTATGCTCGGTTTTCTTCATAAAACATACTTAAAAGCATACTGCAGTGATTTGCTGCTCAGGTGTCATAGCCCGTGTTTAGATGGTCATCTTGGAGGTCACCTCACATGGCTGTCTTTTCTGGTTTAAGTAATGTGGTTCTTGATGACCTGATCCAGCTCTGCTCTCCTGCTGCCAAAAAAAAAAAAAAAGGACAACAAAAAATAGTGCCCCCTCACCCAAAAGGAAAAACTACTATTATTGCTGAAAAAAAGTGGTTGTTGGTGGTGGTGGTGGTGGTGGGTAGGGACTTAAAGTCCTTTACAAAGTAAAGTTCCACAATAATCACAACAGGTTTTTCTATTCATATATACCTTATATCTTAGCTAAGCCCAGTAGGGTGACTGTAGACTGGCAGCAGTCTTTATGAATTAGGGGATATTGATGTAAAAGAACATGCAGGAAGTAAAAATACATCTAATGGATACATAAGTAGGTCAGGAATACATTAAAAAAAACAGTTGTCTCCATCTACTGGACACTTCTGTTACTACAAAGTTAATGCTGCAGCTGCATGGCAGCAACACAGAGCAGCAGAAAACTAGTGATATTATGAAGAGGAAAACCTTTGGGAATGCAACTGCAATATTTACCTAATGCAGAACTTGTAAGATTAATCAGGGTATTGGCAAACGGACATCTTCTCCTGACTGGTGATATGCGAAAAGAGGCACGTGCATTTTGTTTTTTACCTTTCATATGTTTTGTTTGTTTTTGTTGCATCAAATTAATTAATTAATTATTATGTATACCCAATCAATAAAATCTCTCATAAGCACTAGCATATCATTTTAAGTCGCTTCCAATAAATTTAAATCTACAGGTTTTATCAAAATGACATATTTTGATTCTGCTTTGAAGCTCCTTGTTCAGACACTTCTTGTTCTAGGGTGACAACTCGTTGTGCCTGTGTCCCAGTTGTGCTCTTGTGTTGTCACCCTGGCTGCTTGGCTGCCTACATGCCTAACGAAGTGGTCTTGCATGGCCCCCGAAATGTCACTCTTTATTTTTGCTGTGATGTCATCATAATATAAAGTGTTGGACCCTAATTGGAGATCCCTGGTGTGCTGGTGACATATCTTTAATCCTATGTTGTCACCCTGTCACACGATCTTCCAATGGAGACAAGTGGGATTTTATCATTCAGGAATTTCACTGGTAACATCCACAACTTCACCCATCATGTAATTAAAAGGTAACTGTGTTTAGAATGTTATCAATACTGAATTTAAAAAGAAGATGCAGGGTTATTTAATAGGCCATAATGTGTGTTTTACAGAATAGTAAAGGCAGAGTTGTAAATGATCCTAAATGACAATGCTTGCTGCATTTCCTGCATGATACCTGATTTGTCAAATAACAAGTGTTCATTTTTTAATCTGGCAGGATGAACAGTGAGGATGGGGGTGTAGGGAGATGTAGGTTGTCTAGGGATATTTTTAGACCCTTGATAAGTCTGCATAAGGTGTACCTTACAATCCCCACAGGCCTTTGAGATTAGCCCATTGAGACAATGATAAAAAACTGACAAAGTCTCGCCGAGCAAATCTAATCTTTATTCTTTGGTGTGAATATTTAAAGGGGGCTTTCAGAAACTACTGCCCCTTGACCGTGTCATACAAATTAAAATACAGAAAAAATTTATGACAAAAGTGAAACTAATTATTTTTGAAAAATCACATGCTTTACAGGAAACGAAACAATAAAGATAACAGGGATGTGAGAAACGAAACTAGATTACATTACACACCTAGTAATATGTGAAATAGAGTACAGGGAAAAACACAAAATGGAAACTAAATTATAAAATGGATGTGGTTAAGCTAAATATGCCTTCAATCCCCTGTTAGATCATATAAGAGGGGGCAATCCTACCAAAGAGCAGCCTGAAAGCCCTGGCAGTACACACAAATCTTTTAAGATTGGTTAGTGCTAGTGGTCATTTGTTAAGATATTTTCATTTACTGCTCTTTTAATAGTTTGCTTATATTATTAAGCCCCGTACACACGATCCGAAAATCGCACGAAAAATGCCGCATTCGAATCGATCGTACGATAATCTGAACATTAGTACAGAGCTTTCGAGAGCCGATCAGGACAGTTCATCCAATATTATTCTATCGGACATGCAATTTCCTTGGGGTGTCTACTTTCCAATATGGGGTCATTTGGGGGCAGTCTGTACTGCCCTGCCATTTTAGCACCTCAAGAAATGAGATAGGCAGTCATAAACTATAAGCTGCGTAAATTCCAGAAAATTTACCCTAGTTTGTAGACGCTATAACTTTTAAAAAACCAATAAATATACGCTTACTGACTTTTTTTTACCAAAAACATGTGGCTGAATACATTTTGGCCTAAATGTATGACTAAAATTGGGTTTATTGGATTTTTCTTATAACAAAAAGTAGAAAATATCATTTGTTTTCAAAATTTTCTGTCTTTTTCCGTTTATATCGCAAAAAATAAAAATCGCAGAGGCAATCAAATACCATAAAAGGAACGCTCTAAAAACGACGCAAATTTTGTTTGGGTACAACATTGCATGACCGCGCAATTACCAGTTTAAGCGACGCAGTGCCAAATTGTAAAAGAGGTTGTCTATCCTTAAGGAAGCATGCTGTAGTGTCCACTAGCGGCAGCAAATAGTCCATGAATCACTGATTCTGACCCTGGTCATCTTTTAGTGACAGCTGGCCTTTTGATGTTCTGTAACAGGACATTTGAATTCACACCCCTCCAGGAGATCTTATTCCTCACTTCAGGAGGCCCTTGAGAAGATCCTGCTAGGATATAAATTCTCATTCATGACTCCTTCATTATCAACACCCTGCTAGGTGCATTCCAGGCCAGGTGTATTCAGGTTTTAACCTTCCAGAAACATCCTATATTAACACACAAAAACCATGTTGCCTTCCAACATACAGTATCTCACAAAAGTGAGTACACCCCTCACATTTTTGTATATATTTTATTATATCTAGCCATTAATGTCTAAACCGCTAGCAACAAAAGTGAGTACAAATGTCCAAATTGAGCCCAAAGTGTCAATATTTTGTGTGGCCACCATTATTTTCCAGCACTGCCTTAACCCTCTTGGGCATGGAGTTCACCAGAGCTTCACAGGTTGCCACTGGAGTCCTCTTCCACTCCTCCATGATGACATCACGAAGCTGGTGGATGTTAGAGACCTTGCGCTCCTCTATCTTCCATTTGAGGATGCCCCACACGTGCTCAGTAGGGTTTAGGTCTGGAGACATGCTTGGCCGGTCCATCACCTTTACCCTCAGCTTCTTTAGCAGGGCAGTGGTCATCTTGGAGGTGTGTTTGGGGTCATTATCATGTTGGAATACTTCCCTGCCGCCCAGTCTCCAAAGGGAGAGGATCATGCTCTGCTTCAGTATGTCACAGTACATGTTGGCATTCATGGTTCCCTCAATGAACTGTAGCTCCCCAGTGCTGGCAGCACTCATGCAGCCCCAGACCATGGCACTCCCACCGCCATGCTTGACTGTAGGCAAGACACACTTGTCTTTGTACTCCTCACCTGGTTGCCGCCACATACGCTTGACACTATCTGAATGAAATAGGTTTATCTTGGTCTCATCAGACCATAGGACATGGTTCCAGTAATGAATGTCCTTAGTCTGCTTGTCTTCAGCAAACTTTCTTGTGCATCATGTGGAACATCTTTAGAGGAGGCTTCCTTCTGGGATGACAGCCATGCAGACCAATTTTATGCAGTGTATGGTCTGAGCACTGGCAGGCTGACTGACTGACTATGTCTGTTTCCCAAAGACAACCTCTGAATATGACGCTGAGCACGTGCACTCAGCTTCTTTGGTCGACCATGTCGAGGCCTGTTCCTGTGAGTGGAACCGCTGTATGGTCTTGGCCACCTTGCTGCAGCTCAGTTTCAGGGTCTTGGCAATCTTCTTATTGCCTAGGCCATCTTCATGTAGAGCAACAATTCTTTTTTTAAGATCCTGAGAGAGTTCTTTGCCATGAGGTGCCGGTGACGTAAACGGGTGACACCGCCCCCTCTGACACCACGGGGGAGCCATGGGATCCCCCAGTTATGTCACCGGGTGGCCCGCCCTCAGTTAGATAAGTCTGTCACAGAGAAGACGCATCACACGGCTGTAGCCTCCCATGGAGGCGGATCGGTTGCGGCTTTTTTTTTTTCTTTTTCATTCCGTCGGAAGGTGTGATAGAAGATGAATGGACATCGTGGGACTTTTTTTTTTTAAAAAAAGGACTTATCCCAAGCTGTCTCTTCTTTTTTACCATTCTGACACTTTTTTGTGAAATGGTAGGGGTACACCCATTACAAATTTACATGGGGGGAGGCCGGGATCTGGGGGCCCCCTTGTTAAAGGGGGCTTCCAGATTCTGATAAGCCCCCTGCCCGCAGACCCCCACAACCGCTGGGCAAGGGTTTTGGGCGGATGAGGCCTACCCCAAAGCACCCTCCCCATGGTGAGGGCATGTGGCCTGGTATGGTTCAGGAGGGGGGGTGCTCTCTCGTCCCCCCCTCTTTTCCTGCGGCCTGCTAGGTTCAGGTATGGATTTTGGGGGGGACCCCTACGCCATTTTCTTTTAAATTTGGAGCAGGGTTCTCCTTAATTTCCATATCAGACCTAAAGGGCCTGGTATGAATTTTAGGGGGACACCCACACATTTTTTTTATAATTTTGGTTCAGGGTCCCCTTAATATTCATACAAGCTGCCCATTCCGTTCAGCAAAAAGCTTCCAGTTTCTGTAAATTCTTGGGCTGTCTTGCATGAACTGCACGTTTTAGATCTCCCCAGAGTGTCTCAATGATATTGAGGTCAGGAGACTGAGATGGCCACTCCAGAACCTTCACTTTATTCTGCTGTAGCCAATGACAGGTCGACTTGGTCTTGTGTTTTGGATCATTGTCATGTTGGAATGTCCAAGTATGTCCCATGTGCAACTTCCTGGCTAATGAATGCAAATGTTCCTCCAGTATTTTTTGATAACATACTGCATTCATCTTGCCATCAATTTTGACCAAATTTCCTGTCCACCTCCGTGTTTCACAGTAGAAATGGTGTACCTTTCATCATAAGCCTTGTTGACTCCTCTCCAAATGTAGTGTTTATGGTTGTGGCCAAAAAGCCAAATTTTGGTCTCATCACTCCAAATGACTTTGTGCCAGAAGGTTTGAGACTTGTCTCTGTGCTGTTTGGCGTATTGTAAGCGGGAAACTTTTTGGCATTTGTGTAGTAATGGTTTTCTTCTGGCAACTCGACCACGCAGCCCATCTTTCTTTAAGTGCCTCCTTATTGTGCATCTTAAAACAGCCACACCACATGTTTTCAGAGAGTCCTTTATTTCACCTGCAGTTATTTGTGGGTTTTTCTTTGCATCCCAAACTATTTTCCTGGCAGTTGTGGCTGAAATTTTAGTTGGTCTACCTGACCATGGTTTTGTTTCAGCAGAACCCCTCATTTTCCACTTCTTGATTAGAGTTTGAATACTGCTGATTGGCATTCTCACTTCCTTGGATATCTTTTTATATCCCTTTCCTGATTTATACAGTTCAGTTCAACTACCTTTTTCCGCAGATCCTTTGACAATTATTTTGCTTTCCCCATGACTCAGAATCCAGAAACATCAGGGCAGCACTGGATGAAAGATGCCAGGATCTGTCAGGAGTCCAGAAACTTATTGACCTTTTATACACACACACTAATTACAAGAAAACAGATCACAGGTGAGGATGGTTACCTTTAATAGCCATTTAAACCCCTTTGTGTCAACTTGTGTGCATGTTATCAGGCCAAAATCACTGGGGTATGTAAACTTTTAATCAGGGTCTAGGAAAAAAGGCTAAATTGCCTATATGGGGAAAAGGGGAAAAAAGAAGGATATTCCTTTTTCCCCAGGGACTTTTAAGGTGCTTCTTAACTCAACAATTTAAACAAAAAATTCCGTACCAATTATAAAAAATTGTTTTTATTTGATAAAGATTAAAAACATCTGTGCCTCACATGGAAAAAATGAGACATAATTCTAAAAATGCATAAACATAAACAATTTGACCTAAATTCATTCACATTATACAGTGCTACATAAAGCAACTACTTAAAGGTGCCATGACAATCTGCCGCTTGCTCGACATGTTTCGCTCTAGTGTGAGCTTCTTCAGGAGTATTTAAAGGCAATGATTGTAGTGGACTCTGAATAATGAGAAAATGAGCAAAAATCAATACATCAATAGTTTAAATATATACAGAATGCATCCAAAGATATTGGATTTAGTTGATAGAATAAGGATTAGTACAGAACATTCCAATATGTACACATAAGTTTGAAAACCAAACCTTCCACTGGACTGGGTGTTTATCTTGCAGGCTGTAGTTAATAATACACTTCTATAAATTTTGCTCCCATTCTCATTTCATTTGTTTGGAAAAATTTCCCGGAAAGATTCTCAGGTTGGGGCCATCCCTGTCAATCTAGACCACACGGACGCCCGGGGCACCCACCGTTGGGGATGAAGAACCAATCACCCCCACGATGGTGGCCTTATACAATTGAGTCCGGTCATGTTAGGATTGGGTCTTTAGGCCAGACAACCATCTTTAGGAGCCTTTAATACTCCTTTAGGAAACATCTCCTTTAAAGCTTTAGGACAGCAATAGTAATCTTGGATGGATATTTTTGTTTTAAGGCGAAAATATTTGCCTTTCCCTTATCTTTTCCCTTATCCAAGATGGCGCCGGTGGCGCCTGCATGCTTTACAGGCTCAAAAAAACACACAAACATGCGCACTAAGCTTTATGGACGCCGCTGACGTCAGAATGACGCCGCTGCGTCCTCCCACGTCATGACGCAGGCAATCTCAGTGAACGTCCGCATCCCGGCGGTGAAATCAGACGCCGCCGTGATGGGGGTATATAAAGGCGGTTATACACCGCTCACAGCTCTGTTATCGGTGCTTATCCACAGAGGATGCGTTAAGCTCCCTCAAGCCCACGTGCCGTGTCTATGTCTCCAAAGTAAGTTGCTTCCTTGCAGCCTTGTCACCATTGATAGTGCGCTGCGCTCTTTGAATTCTAATGGTCCTTCTATTACATTTTCTTTCTTTCTCTATTTAGAAAACTGCTGTAATGGGAATCGCTCCCTTGGGACAATTCAATTGTGCATTTACCAGGGATTAGTTCATCAGAATTTGGTGTTATCTCTATTCATAGAATTTGCATTGGCTGTGAGACTCTCATGTTCCAGGCCAGGATTCATGATTGGTTCTACTAAAGGTAACACACTCCCAAAATCAAAGGTGATTGATATCAGATTGATATCAGATGCGATCCCCCTCTTCTAATCTACAATTTATCTGTATTTCTTAAAGGGCTTTTTTTTTAAATACTTTATATTCCCCTGTGGTCACTCTATGGCAGTGAGGTCCCTCCTATATGAGAACCCCCCCAGTTTGAAATTGGCAGCAGCTCTATTCTATGCAGGCATTTACGCTGCACTGGTGCACTACAGCCTGGTAAGATATATAAATTCAAATCTTTTCTATATATAATTGTTTGGATTGTTTGGTTTTCAAACTTATGTGTACATATTGGAATGTTCTGTACTAATCCTTATTCTATCAACTAAATCCAATATCTTTGGATGCATTCTGTATATATTTAAACTATTGATGTATTGATTTTTGCTCATTTTCTCATTATTCAGAGTCCACTACAATCATTGCCTTTAAATACTCCTGAAGAAGCTCACACTAGAGCGAAACATGTCGAGCAAGCGGCAGATTGTCATGGCACCTTTAAGTAGTTGCTTTATGTAGCACTGTATAATGTGAATGAATTTAGGTCAAATTGTTAATGCTTATGCATTTTTAGAATTATGTCTCATTTTTTCCATGTGAGGCACAGATGTTTTTAATCTTTATCAAATAAAAACAATTTTTTATAATTGGTACGGAATTTTTTGTTTAAATTGTTGAGTTAAGAAGCACCTTAAAAGTCCCTGGGGAAAAAGGAATATCCTTCTTTTTTCCCCTTTTCCCCATATAGGCAATTTAGCCTTTATTCCTAGTTCATAGTCAAATATGGGATGTGGTGCTGTCAGTTGACTATCTTTGTCCTTCCTAAATTCTATTTATAATTTGGGGTGTTACCCACCCTTCATCCTACTGGGACAAATATAGTCACTGGATTATCCTTTTTTGGATCTGATTAACATTAAAATATTCAGTGGTATTTGTTGTTCGATGATAAATCTTTTTCTTGTTTTTCTATTCATTATACTTTGTTTCTTTCTTGAATGAGTAGATACATTTCCTTGGGAGGCAGGGTTTAGCTTTTGGTTTGTCTCGGTGAGGTGTTTTCCTTTGGTCGCCTTTTTGGGTCTGACCGCTGAGAACTATCAATTTCAAATAATGGCCAACTACTGTGGGAATGCCTTTGATGGTTTGATGGACCACATTCATAAATCACAAAATACCTCCAATGGAGGCCTATCTATGGAACGTTTCTTCTTGAGACTGCAACGCATGCTCGAGAAGAAATCAAGACTATTTTGGAACAAATGGTATTTTCTGAAGTACACCGAAGAGAATATCTCTCCCTGGGGTTTGAGAATTCAGATCTTCCCCACTATTACCCACTTAGAGCCAGAATTCAGACTTGAAAGGGAGGAGAATTTGCAGAGTTGCTCCAAAAAAATGATGGAGCTCCTATGCAAACACTATATGACTGAGTTATCCCTCGTGGATAAGGAAATTGAGAAGCTGTATTATGATAATCCAGCAATCATTGCAGATGCCCTCTTTTCTACACGTGAAAATGAACTTAAATCAAATTTAGAATCATATGTAACAGAAATTTTAAAAACAAAAGAAAAAAAGTATATCAGAGACAAACTAGCGTATGATAACAAACAAGCCTACAATTGGTCACAAAACAATTATAAAAGAAAAAAAACGTAATAACCAAACACGCCAACCTAAACAGGCGAATAGTGAACCTAGTGATTCTGACTCATCCGTCTCCTCTGTTTCTTCACTACAGGCACAAGACTTCACGCGATTCACAAATACTCAGGATTCATCGAATTCCAAACACTTTAAAGAAAATGCACTCACGGGTTCAGTTAGACGCACTCCCAACCCTAAGACACCTATGGTCACTCGGGCGGGTGCGAACAAAAGTTCACTCACTAGCGCACCGGTACACTCTGAATCATTTACCGACACTTGTACAACCACCTGTGCACCCACAACTGGTTTGAACACCTCGGTAAGTAATGCTAATACTTTCCCTTCGCAGCAGGATTTTCGTCCGGCCCCGATTTTCACTCAGATGATGTCGGATCCCAAAAGACCCATGAGTTCAGATTTGGGGAATCCCAAGCCACAGAAACTCAACTCGAGGTGATCAACATCTCCTCTTATCCTCTATCGGCAGAACAAATTTCTGTGCTAAAACTTGGCCTCACCTTCTGCCCTACGCGAAAGATAGACCCCTTTGAATTGATAAAAGATCTTAATTTATTTTCAAGGAAACTTATGTTTAAAATTCTCTATGATAGGCCTCCTCCATCTATCCAGAGTTCATCCTTTGATAATCCTCTTTGGAAGGAGATGTCCATTAATGATATTAAGGCTATGGAGGACCTAATGGAGCTGTGGGAGGAGGGGGGGATCAATGAAACAGACCTGCTCGAGGCCTGTGCCCTTGAAACGGCTGTTGATCCCCCGCCCCCTTCCCCACCCCCATTGGTCCATCCCCACCTTCCCAATACTGTCATACCTCGTAACTATAAACCCAAATCCTCCAAATTTCCTGCCCTGCAAGGCAATCCCAACGTATGGGCGTTCACAAACCAAGTCACCAAAGAGATTATGGAAACTAAATGGAGGAATACTTCCGAGACCAATCTAACTCAAACCAAGGCCCTAAAACCTTTACAACTTAATCAAAATATCATTATCAAGCCTGCCGATAAGGGCGGTAATCTGGTAGTGATGGACAGGGGCCAATACGAGTCCATGGTGCTGGCTATTGTCCAGAACCAGGTATGGTATCGCAAAATATCACCAACTCATGTCACCCTAACCATCAACCGCTACCAACACCTAATTGGTTCTGCCCATCGTAGCGGCCTCATTAATAAGTCCACTTGGGAATTCCTAAATGTTACATCCCCGCGAATACCTACATTATATGCACTTCCTAAGATCCATAAAAGTCAGACTAAACCCCCGGGCCGCCCAATTGTTTCTGGTAATGGCAGTCTCACAGAGACAGCCAGTCAATTAATTGATGACTTCCTTAGGCCCCACGTCGAGGGCTTGGTGTCCTACCTTCAGGACACCAATGACCTGCTACGCGCCCTCGATGGGATTTCCCTTCCCGCGGGCGCGTGGCTGGTAGCCCTCGACGTGGAGGCCTTATACAACTCTATCCCCCATCAGCAGGGGGTAGAGGTTGTTAAAAATTTCATCTCTCAAAACCATGAGATATCCTCCCAGTACAATGGGTTCATTTTGAACTTATTGATGTTCATCCTCTCCAATAATATCTTCCTATTTGGGGGATCCCACTACCTCCAGATACAGGGGGTGGCTATGGGGACCAAGTGTGCCCCCTCCTATGCCAACCTGTATCTGGGGGGGTGGGAACGGGAATTATTTTCCAGAGATGACATGCAGCAATATATGGATCAAATCCCCCTATGGAGGAGATTTATCTAGGATGTTTTTTTCATATGGGTGGGCCCCCAAGACCTTCTTTTGTCCTTTTTGGAAAATTTAAAAATCAATAGGTTCAACCTTAAGTTCACGGTTGAATTTAGTCAATCCAGTCTGACCCTTTTGGATACTCAAATCACAGTTAAACCAGATGGCAGCATTAGAACGACTCTATAACGTAAATCCTCTGCAGCAAACTCCCTGCTGCATGCCACCAGTTCCCATCCAGTCCCCCTCATCACTAGTGTGCCCTATGGGCAATATCTGCGAGCAAAACGTAACTGTAGTGATGAGTCTGACTTCGAAAAGGAGGCCAAATGTTTACGTTTGCGTTTCCTTAATCGAGGATATAGTAAAAAATGCCTTAAAAAAGCATATCTCAGAGCCAAAAATCATAATAGAGTTTCTCTTCTACACAACAGCAGACCTAAAAAAGCGAATCCTGGAGTCAGACTCATCACTACTTATTCTAGTCAACATAAACAAACACGTGAAATCCTCAGCAAGTATGGGTACTTGCTGATGGGGGACGAAAAAGTGGCCAAACATTTAAACCCATATCCGGAGATCACGTTCAGACGATGTCGATCCCTGAGGGACTCGTTGGTACACAGTCATTATGAAAGCCACACTATTAAAGTTAGAGAAACTGACAGAGGCAGTAGACCGTGTCATCATTGTTCCTACTGTAGGTATATTTTGGCGACCCGAAATCTTCTATTGCCCAATGGGCACCTATATAAACCAAGATTTGCAATAACGTGTCAATCTATTGGCATTGTGTACATTATGCTATGCGAATGTAAGATGTTTTATATTGGTAAAACTAAGAGACCCTTTTTTTGTCGTATCAGGGATCATGTCTCCCTGATACGGAAAAAAAGAATGGAGACCCCGATTAGTCGCCATGTAGGTCTACAGCACAATTTTGACACTAATTTCTTACATTTTTTTGCGCTGGAACATATTCCTCCTGGAGATAGAGGGGGAAATTACGACAGGCTCCTCCTTCAAAAGGAGGCGCGCTGGATACACGAGTTGTCGGCCCTTAAATATCCAGGCATGAACGATGCGTTCAGTTTCAAGCCCTTTCTTTGAAAACTGAGGCATCTTCAGCCTTGGTTTGGCCTTTCCCTCTCTCCCCCCCCTCCCCCCTTTTTTCCTCTTCCTTTTTTCCTTTTCCTCTTTCTTCTCTAGATCTTTTTTCTGGTCATTATTTATATCCAACATTTCCAACTCTAAATTGAGCTGGCATTATCTGTATATATGAGCTGTTTAAAACGGATATAAATAGATGTAATATGACCATGTATATTGTATATTGTTGTGTGTGACATCATTGAACTTCCACTGGACTGGTTGTTTATCTTGCAGGCTGTAGTTACTAATACACTTCTATAAATTTTGCTCCCATTCTCATTTCATTTGTTTGGAAAAATTTCCCGGAAAGATTCTCAGGTTGGGGCCATCCCTGTCAATCTAGACCACACGGACGCCCGGGGCACCCACCGTTGGGGATGAAGAACCAATCACCCCCACGATGGTGGCCTTATACAATTGAGTCCGGTCATGTTAGGATTGGGTCTTTAGGCCAGACAACCATCTTTAGGAGCCTTTAATACTCCTTTAGGAAACATCTCCTTTAAAGCTTTAGGACAGCAATAGTAATCTTGGATGGATATTTTTGTTTTAAGGTGAAAATATTTGCCTTTCCCTTATCTTTTCCCTTATCCAAGATGGCGCCGGTGGCGCCTGCATGCTTTACAGGCTCAAAAAACCACACAAACATGCGCACTAAGCTTTATGGACGCCGCTGACGTCAGAATGACGCCGCTGCGTCCTCCCACGTCATGACGCAGGCAATCTCAGTGAACGTCCGCATCCCGGCGGTGAAATCAGACGCCGCCGTGATGGGGGTATATAAAGGCGGTTATACACCGCTCACAGCTCTGTTATCGGTGCTTATCCACAGAGGATGCGTTAAGCTCCCTCAAGCCCACGTGCCGTGTCTATGTCTCCAAAGTAAGTTGCTTCCTTGCAGCCTTGTCACCATTGATAGTGCGCTGCGCTCTTTGAATTCTAATGGTCCTTCTATTACATTTTCTTTCTTTCTCTATTTAGAAAACTGCTGTAATGGGAATCGCTCCCTTGGGACAATTCAATTGTGCATTTACCAGGGATTAGTTCATCAGAATTTGGTGTTATCTCTATTCATAGAATTTGCATTGGCTGTGAGACTCTCATGTTCCAGGCCAGGATTCATGATTGGTTCTACTAAAGGTAACACACTCCCAAAATCAAAGGTGATTGATATCAGATTGATATCAGATGCGATCCCCCTCTTCTAATCTACAATTTATCTGTATTTCTTAAAGGGCTTTTTTTTTAAATACTTTATATTCCCCTGTGGTCACTCTATGGCAGTGAGGTCCCTCCTATATGAGAACCCCCCAGTTTGAAATTGGCAGCAGCTCTATTCTATGCAGGCATTTACGCTGCACTGGTGCACTACAGCCTGGTAAGATATGTAAATTCAAATCTTTTCTATATATAATTGTTTGGATTGTTTGGTTTTCAAACTTATGTGTACATATTGGAATGTTCTGTACTAATCCTTATTCTATCAACTAAATCCAATATCTTTGGATGCATTCTGTATATATTTAAACTATTGATGTATTGATTTTTGCTCATTTTCTCATTATTCAGAGTCCACTACAATCATTGCCTTTAAATACTCCTGAAGAAGCTCACACTAGAGCGAAACATGTCGAGCAAGCGGTAGATTGTCATAGCACCTTTAAGTAGTTGCTTTATGTAGCACTGTATAATGTGAATGAATTTAGGTCAAATTGTTTATGTTTATGCATTTTTAGAATTATGTCTCATTTTTTCCATGTGAGGCACAAATAAAAACAATTTTTTATAATTGGTACGGAATTTTTTGTTTAAATTGTTGAGTTAAGAAGCACCTTAAAAGTCCCTGGGGAAAAAGGAATATCCTTCTTTTTTCCCCTTTTCCCCATATAGGCAATTTAGCCTTTATTCCTAGTTCATAGTCAAATATGGGATGTGGTGCTGTCAGTTGACTATCTTTGTCCTTCCTAAATTCTATTTTAATCAGGGTCATTTGGGTAGTTTTTGCTGCCATTATGATTTAAAAAGAGTAAAAACAGTTGATTGATAATAAATGTCTTCAGCCAAACACTAACCATGAGTGAAAGAAAAGTTTTTGTGTTATCATTCATATTCTCTGAAAAATGGCCAGGAAATCACAAATTCTGCCATGTGCCAGGTATGTAAACTTATGAGCACAACTGTATATAACAACAGAGGGCCTTCATTATAGATTTACTGTAGTTTAATCCTATGTAAGTGTTATTGTTGAGAGTATTGCAATCATTAAAACACGCTATGTCACAATGTATTATTGTATCAAATATAAGTAATAGTGGGCTCTTGAAAGATACTGTATACCTTTCTTAAGGCTAATTATAGTTATTTCGTTTAGGCCAACTTGCAGTTTATATTTACTGGCCAGGTTCAACATTTTCCCTTTTTATCTGAAGACAGTATGAAGGCAAAAATGCAGGTTGATTCCAGCTCAGACAAGAGTTATGTAGAAAAAAAACAACCATTTGCCAATGTTGAGGTCAGAGAGACCACAACGCTAATAAACTTTACAATGTGATATTTCAGGAACGTTCAAGACTCAATTTTCTAACTTCTAAGGAAGTTTCTATGGTAACTTCTGATATGATCCAATATGATTTGGTTATTAACCTGCCTGAAGACAGAAATAGCTGGGCTAACACATGAAAACAAAAACAAACAATAGGCTATGCCGCTTTCCAAATTACAGCAATATTTCACGTAATGGTTTCAACTTTGCTGGCGGGACAAAATACTGTATATCAAGGCGAAAAGGAGTTTAAGTTGGCTAAACACTACTAAGGAAATTAAACCTTCCATCTCAGATCTTGTGTACAGCACTCAAAGTTGTTTATATTTTAAGATTTCGTAATCATCTTTATAGAGCTGAAAGAAGCATTTGCTATATTACAAAATGATTGTTTAATGGTCGATAACAATATATATTGATGGCAAATCAAAAATTAAGCATGCACAATAACCTTTTGCAGGAGAAGAGACCCAAAGTCCTGATTAACCACCATACCAAAATGGGAACTACTGCTGCGTAGTGGAAATGGTGGCTCTTTAATGACCAGAGCTCATTGGAAATGGTGCCTCCTACAGCACAATGGGAATGGAAGCTTGTTTTCTATCACAGCACAGTGGAAATGGTATCTCAATATCTACCACAACAACTTAAGAGTTTTGGCTCATTAACTACTGCAGCACTATGGGAATGGTAACTTATGACCTACTGAAGCACAGTGTGAATAGTAGCATTGGCCCTACAAAGTCTTGGTGACCCAGAAGTTACTGCAGCCTTCCCTACTAAGGTTCTGTGGAACCCTTGGGTTGCTAGCAATTCCTTGAGTAGTTTCACCCTGATTTCTTTCATGATGGGGTCTGCATAGATCTGGCACCAATGTGACAGAGCTGGTGGAATAGAAGCAGTGGAGCTTTTCTTCTTGTTTCTCGGGTAAACTACCACTGACACCAATGATCACATCACTGTCTGTACAGGAGCATTCTTCTCACTGCTAACCAATGTAGGGAGCATTGTTCCCAAAATTTTCTAATGTATAGGAGCACTACATTGACCAACAATACAATGAACATTCTTTCTATGGACTTCTATGGACTCTAGTGGTCTCCTGCCTTTGTCTGAAGGTGTTCTGTGTTTATACTTATGTTAATGTGTATTGTACCTTCTGAGCTTGAAGCCGGCAAGTCTTACCTGCAATCAGACAACTGAGTCATCCAGGTGTCTGATTAACGTAATGTTTCTAGTATATGTCGGTTGTTGTAATTTTATTCCTGTGTGCAGTTTGTATTGTTAGGGTAATATGATCAGGAGGGGGGATGTTGTCCTGGGATGTATAAAAGCCTGTATTCTTGTCCAAATAAACAGTTCTTTTTCTGGTTTACTCCAAAACTGGTGTTACCTAGTTCTTGGGGTAACTATAGCCAGATTCGCTGGTCTCGTGTTCCAGAGCTTTTGAAGCAGTTTCTTGGTGGAGATACCCAGTCAGGGTGTCCAGATTCCGTTACAGTGAAGGGATGGAGTTTTGAATGGAACTGATGAAGCAATGAAGGGTGGTGAGGTAGATTAATAGAGAAATGGAGAAATAGACCGGGGAATTGATGGAGAGATGGAGTGATGGAGACAGGAGGTAATAGAATGATGGAGACAGGAGGGGATGGAGGGATGGAGTGATGGAGACAGGAGGTGACGGAGTGATGGAGACAGGAGGTGATGGAGAGATGGAGACAGATGGAGACAGGAGGTGATGGAGTGATGGAGACAGGAGGTGGTGGAGTGATAGAGACAGAAGGTTATGGAAGGATGGAGTGATGGAGACAGGAGGTGATGGAGAGATGGAGACAGATGGAGGCAGAAGGTGATGGAGACAGGAGGTGGTGGAGTGATAGAGACAGAAGGTTATGGAAGGATGGAGTGATGGAGACAGGAGGTGATGGAGGGATGGAGTGATGAAGACATGAGGTGATGGAGGAATGGAGTTATGGAGTGATGGAGATAGGAGGTCTTCAGAATCTTTAGAATTGGAGACATAAATTCTGGTGATCCTGGTGGCTATCAAGGTTTTCCCCTCAATTTCTGTGATGGTTATGGAACAAAAATTAAGGGGGAATCTCTCCAGTTGGACAGAGGTGACAAAAACTGTTGGGTTATAATAACCCACCCTTACTATATTGAACGTAGCATAAGAGATATGTTTTTCAACTTAATATCTACCTTGAATAAAATTGCTAACTGCATATTGTACTTGTTTGTAGCTTAAATACTGAAATATTTGCACATAAAACTAATTTTGTAACTTTTGGAAAATGTCAGTAAAAACTTGGCTATGTCAGTAAATTTCGGGTGTTGTGTCAGTAAATTTCAATCTGGTAGGTTGGCAACACTGCAATCAATGTGGATGAAGAAATCTCTGCCAGAAAAAAAAGTAAAAAACAAATATTCCAAAGCATAGGAGCTACCGCCCACTGACCAACCCATGCTCCTATTGCAGGGCATACATGTTCTTTTTTTTTTAACTGGATCTGGAGAAATCTCCCCCTGCAGTGCTGCAGGCACTGCCATATGTATTCTGAGTGCAGTAACCTGCTGATCTCAGAATACACAGATTAGTGCTGCAGCTAATTGGCGTTTCTGCAATACAAACAACAACATTTAACAATAACACATAGTACATTACATATGTGAGGCTTATTTGAGTGTAGTGATTCTTTATTTTTACTTATGCTAGGCTTATTGGAATGTACTGATTGAATTCATATTTTGATCATTTTTACCATGGATATACATGTCAGTGAGTCTGGTTTTTATCTTTGCCACCCACATATCCAATTTAATATGTGTATTAGTCACTTTTATCCCACTGTATACATTATTTATATACTACATTATTTACATTTGTTATAGATGGATTTGCTGACACAATTTACATACTGGAGCCCATTGGACTACTGGCCTCAGCTGTCCAATTCCATCTAGTTGCCTGGGATATGCTACCTCAGCTCCCCTTGGTTGGTGACCCTTCCGGCTGGCCCCTAGCCTCCCATGCTTGCACCCAGATCCACTGCTAGTCTCTAGGTATGATTGGACATATACATACATCCCCATCTTTTCTATCTTCTTTATTTAGATGGATTTATTATAACTACCCTTATATTACTGTACATTTTAATTCTAAATATCATTGTTATAGACTCTTGCCTTTCTCCTGCTCCTGATGAGTGGCATTCAGCCATGAAACGCGTCAAGCTATTAGATGCCACTCTTAATACAATTCAAGATTACCATCCTACTAATATTATATATGCGAGGCTTATTATAGTGTACTGATTCATCATTTTTACTTATGCTAGGCTTATTGGAATGTACAGATTGAATTAATATTTTCAGAATTTTTACCATGGAGATACATGTCAATGAGTCTGGTTTTTATCTTTGCCTACAATATGAACTTACATGTTACTATGCTATGTTATTACCATGTTATCTATCTTTATGTAATAAACTCTACTTACTCTATATATTTACTTTTGCAGCGTGCTATTATGTAACATGTGCGGTTCTTATAAATTATGTATTATCCACCAGACCCACCCTGTCGTGTTATCTCCTTGGCTGCATGATTCATATAAAGTCCCACATTCTCCTCCTTTTTTCTTCAATAACACATAATAACAACATAACATGAATTCAATAAAATAAAAACTTTTTATTTAATTAAAATTTTAACTTTTTTAACTTTTTTGGTCACTTAAAGTGGTTGCACACCCTGTACAACCACTTTTATCCTACAGGTAAGCCTTAATATAGGCTTACCTGTAGGTGCTTGAAATATCTCCTAAACCTCCACGTTTTAGGAGATATTTAAGAAAGTCCTGAGCCCTGATGACTATGGCGCATGCGCACTTTAGAAAGGGCACATCGTGCCATTTCTAATAGGGGTCATGTCGTGACTGGCGTCTCCCACGTGGGAGTGACGTCACGTGACTCCGGTCAGTCACAGAGCCGGAGTTCGCGGCCCCGGAAGGAAGAGGGGCAAAGATGGACGCTCCCTGCTAGTAGGAACAGTGGTGACATTGCGGGCTTCGGTATTAGGTAAGTGACACATAATGGGTTACTATGCGATGCATAGTAGCTCATTATGCTTTACCTTTGCAGGGAAATAAAGAGGAAGTAAAAACCACCAGGGTTTACTTCCTCTTTAACTTTTAGAACCATACACATTTCCAGCCTTTGATTTTAGTGTCTCTCAAAATGTGATAGACAGTTTCAGGACCTCTTTAGAGACCCTACTTCATTCAGAATTGTGTGCACGAGGTACTCTAGATAAATGCAAAGGCCAGGTTGGCCAAAAAAAAAGGTATCATTACACTTTTACTACATACTGTACATGACATCTTTTTTGGGGTGTCCTTTGTGTTGGGGTACCTGGGAGGACATCTGGAAAATGTCTCTCATGCAGCCCACTAACTGCATCTGGGCTTTGAGCCACAGTTCCTTCTGAAAACAAAAGGGCTAGAATTGTCGCTTCCTGAAATTTTAGGAAGGATCCAGTTCTAGTAGCTTTATAAATAACAGAAGCATTTGTATATAGCTAATTGAAATGAATATATAGATGCTTTTTTGTACCAGTGTCTAACTCTGTGGGGAGATAAAAACAGCTTCATCTTTGGTCATTGAAGTCTACACCTCCCATATAAAGATTATAGTCGTGGACACAGAGAGGCTTTTCAACTACACCAGGTGTCGTGTTAATTTGGACTGTTTGTGTCTGCGTCAATTGAAGATAGGATGAATACTAGTAGTTCTTCATTGCACAAGCAGGCTTTCTCCCCCTTTCACAAAGTGTGTAAAAACTAGACTTGAAAAAACTGACATAATGAAAATAGAACAAAGAGTACAGCATGAGGAAAAATATACATAAACATAAAGTATCTCACAAAAGTGAGTACACCCCTCAAATTTTTGTAAATATTTTATTATATCTTTCAAACTGATAACACTGAAGAAAGGACACTTTGCTACAATGTAAAGTAGTGAGTGTACAGCTTGTATAACAGTGTAAATTTGCTGTCCCCTCAAAATAATTCAACACACAGCCATTAATGTCTAAACTGCTGGCAACAAAAGTGAGTACACCCCTAAGTGAAAATGTCCAAATTGGGCCCAAAGTGTCAATATTTTGTGTGGCTACTATTATTTTACAGCACTGCCTTAACCTTCTTAGGCATGGAGTTCACCAGAGCTTCACAGGTTGCCACTGGAGTCCTCTTCCACTCCTCCATGATGACATCACGGAGCTGGTGGATGTTAGAGACCTTGTGCTCCTCCACCTTCCGTTTGAGGATGCCCCACAGATGCTCAATAAGGTTTAGGTCTGGAGACATGCTTGACCGGTCCATCACCTTTACCCTCAGCTTCTTTAGCAAGGCAGTGGTCGTCTTGGTGGTGTATTTGGGGTCGTTATCATGTTGAAATACTGCCCTGCAGCCCAGTCTCCGAAGGGGGGGATTATGCTCTGCTTCAGTATGTCACAGTACATGTTGGCATTCATGGTTCCCTCAATGAACTGTAGATCCCCAGTGCCAGCAGCACTCATGCAGCCCGAGACCATGACACTACCACCACCATGGTTGACTGTAGGCAAGACACACTTGTCTTTGTACTCCTCACCTGGTTGCCTCCACACACGCTTGACACCATCTGAACCATATAAGTTTATCTTGGTCTCATCAGACCACAGGACATGGTTCCAATAATCCATGTCCTTAGTCTGCTTGTCTTCAGCAAACTGTCTGTGGGCTTTCTTGTGCATCATCTTTAGAAGAGGTTTCCTTCTGGGACGACAGAAGACCAATTTGATGCAGTGTGCGGCGTATGGTCTGAGCACTGACAGGCTGACCCTCCACCCCCTCAACCCCTGCAGCAATGCTGGCAGCACTCATATGTCTATTTCCCAAAGACAACCTCTGGATATGACACTGAGCATGTGCTCTCAAATTCTTTGGTCAACCATGGCGAGGCCTGTTCTGAGTGGAACCTGTCCTGGTAAACCACTGTATGGTCTTGGCCATCGTGCTGCAGCTTAGTTTCAGGGTCTTGGCAAACTTCTTATAGCCTAGGCCATCTTTATGTAGAGCAACAATTCTTTTTTTTCAGATCCTCAGAGAGTTCTTTGCCATGGGGTGCCAGGTTGAACTTCCATTGACCAGTATGAGAGAGTGAGAGCGATAACACCAAATTTTACACACCTGCTCCCCATTTACACCTGAGTCCTTGTGACACTAACGAGTCACATGACACCGGGAAGGGAAAATGGCTAATTGGGCCTAATTTGGACATTTGAGGGGTGTACTCACTTTTGTTGCCAGCGGTTTAGACATTAATAGCTGTGTGTTGAGTTATTTTGAGGGGACAGCAATTTTACACTGTTATTCAAGCTGTACATTTACTACTTTACATCGTAGCAAAGTGTCATTTCTTCAGTGTTGTCACATGAAAAGATATATTAAAATATTTACAAATATGTGAGGGGTGTACTCACTTTTGTGAGATACTGTATATATGAATATATATACATAATAAAGACCCCCAAAAAGTACCTAGAAAAAATCAAGAATAAAACCAAAACAAAATGATGTTCTATCTTCATTATGTCAGTTTTTTCAAGTCTAGTTTTTACACACTTTGTGATTTAATGATTTTATCTGATGTGTTTAATTACTATACATGTTGGTCAGCCAATCAAATCGCGCTTTTTTTGTTGCATCACTTTTGGGTGGAGCATTTAATAGCTCAGGTTGGGGGCTACATTTTTGTTGTGAACAAGCACGAGTTATCCGTGTGAAACCGGTCTGCCAATGTTCCTGTAACGTCCTGTCTACGTCCTTTGGCACCTTGAAAATAAAGTAACTATTCTACAGAAGTTCTTCCTTTCATGTTGTGCGTACAGACACTGTACTAGAAAAGGCGGTGATCAGGGACCTATAGAGTGACTGCGATAGTGTGGCAGATAATCTAGCGCTAACTGACCATGACTGGGATGAACGCTAACTGACTCTGACACTATTTGACGACGCTAGTGACACTAATACAGTGATCAGTAATAATACTGTACACTGTCACTGTACTAATGGCTGGATGACAGGGGTGATCAAAAGGTTAATGAGGGCAATAAAAGGGTTAAATGTGCCTAACAAGTGTGTGCAAGTGTAAATGTGCTGCTTTAACTCACTCTTCCGGAACTGAAAAGGATTCAGGAAGAGAAGAACTCAAAAGATCTTGTGTCTAAGTTAACAAAGGAGATATGGGTCACTATCAAATTTTAAAATTAATACATCTAAATCAGAGTGCCGTTGAGAGAGAAGTTGGCAGCTCAGCCCACGTTTCCCTTTGTGTGGCGTAAGGAAGAACTGGGGTACCTTGGAATTAAATCAACACCATCACTGAAGGGACTGTATAAGGCTAACTAAATTCCTTTACTTAATGCTATTAAAGAAATCTTCCTCAAATATAGACCCATTTTTTTGGTTGGGTAGAATAAATACATTTAAAACTAGTATTATTCCTAAAGTGCATTTCAAATGCTCCCAATTTACCTTCTGCAGGAATATTTTAAGAAACATGGAACTCTCATATCGAAATATAAATGGGCACATACACGGCCCAGAATTTCATATGCTGTGCTGACCAAGGATAAGAAAGCAGGTGGGCTGGCATTGCCAGATCCTAAAAAATATTATCAGGCAGTTACTATTTCACGATTAACAGATTAGATTCATTAATAGTGAAAATAAAAGTTGGGTTGAGATAGAGTTTGCACAAAGTAAATTAGATTTAGGTAAGATGGTTTGGATCCCACAGTCATATTGAGATTTAACAAATAGCACAAACCCACTGACAGAGAATGTTTTTAGAATATGTGATAATTTATGTAGGTAATATGACTGGGAGTACAAGTCACTTTGATTTCATGAATACACACAAATTACTTTGCACCTGGGATTTCTTATATTTTGTTAGATGGGTAAAAAAGGAGATGATACAGTTACAAGATGTGAAGATAGGAGATAGCATTTGCACATTTTCTGAATTAAAGCAAAAATGGGGTAGTATGCCACTAGAGAAATGGAGATACGCACAAATACAACACTTTACACAAATGTTACCAATGTTGCCAATAGAAAAATTGTTCAATTCTCCATCTAGTGTTCAGCATAGCATTTCAAAAATATATAAGGTATTAGTGAAAGAAATAGAACCTGAGTTTCCACCCTGTCTTGGGAAGAAGTGGGAGCAAGAACTGGGGGTAAGATTAAATGAGCATCAGAAGAGGAGAATATTAAAACTAGCGTGTTGTTCCTCAAGAGACGTTAAGACGACAGAAATGAGCTTTAAATTCATGGCTAGATGGTATGTGACACCGATGAGATGGCAGAGCTTCGGGGCGGACATATGCCCTCTATGTTGGAGGAAGTGCGGTTCACTGGGGACCTTTGCACTCCTATGGTGGGAATGTACTAAGATACAGACCTTCTGAAGGGATATCTTTGAGGTTATTCAGGAAATCACAGAGGAGCACACACAGGCCGAACCCTCGGGATGCCTATTTCATAAAACCGTTAAGCCTGGTTAACCGTTAAAGACTTATCCAGGTTATACCTTTCATAGAAAAGGCAATGCTTTCGTTGAGGGATAGCATTACTATAGTATCCAGAATATTCAGTATCTCCTTGAAACCTTTTTTTTTTTCACAAGAAAAAATCTCCTTGAAACCTTACTTTGTAAAAAAACTCATACTGTATAGAATAGAAACACAAGGCAAAATGTTTGTGGTCAGTGGCCATTGCAGTGCCACTGCAAGCTGGGAAGCTGATTTGCCCGTGTTTAGGCTGTGTTCAGGGCGCAAGCGATGTGCCCTGAACACTCCCCACTCTACATTTATTTGTCTCTGTCGTCGCTTCCCTTATTTTAATTGGCGGGGATCGGAGGACAGTGGGCGGTGCTTTTTTCAGCACACCCGCGTCACTTCAGGTTTCCCAACTCACTGCTGTGTGGAGTGGACCTGGACTGAGACTGCCAGCGTGGCTTCGTAACTGTAGACCATAGGTGTGCGCAGCCTATTGCATTGTGTGTGTGTCTACATATATATGACCCCGGCAAATTGATCTCTCTGCCATCACAGTGAAAGATAAGGGCATAGACACTTCTCTTATGGCAGAGCCAGTAAGAGGTAGATCTTTCACATGTTCCTGCTGCTACACAGAGCGATAATACTAATGCGCATGGGGTGATTAGGGTGTGCCTGGGCACACTGGGCACACCCTGAGCGCACGCCTATGCTGTACTCGCTGCACACTAGGCTCAGCCTTATTTATTGCTGGAGAGACACTGATCTTCCCTTGTGACAGGTTGCCTGAGCACTACTATCTTCACCTCTGCCGGGTTAGCCCCCCATATCAAAATTTTTGAAAAAATCTTATGCAGTTTGTTAGATCTTTGTTAGATCAGGTTAGATCAACGTTAGATCTCACACAGAAGAAGCAATATTAAGAGTTATTTGCTGGGGGGGCTAACCCGTCATTAGCCCCCCCTTATCAAAAAATTGACCAAATAGTTAGCTATTTTGGAAGCTATTTGTTAGATCCGGTAAGATCAAGTGGTTTTAACGTTAGATCTCACATAATTAGAGAGATATTCCACATCAAAATAGAGATATTAGGTGGTACATATGGACGGGTTAGCCCCCCCTTATCAAATTTTATGGCCAAAAATCATTCAGGCTAATAGATATTCGTTAGATCCGGTAACATCAAGTGGTTTTAACGTTAGATCTCACATCATTTCAGAGATATTCCACATCACAATAGATATATTAGGTGGTACATATGGACGGGTTAGACCCCCACATGCAATTTTCTGGTCAAAAATCATTCAGGCTTATAGATATTTGTTAGATCCGGTAACATCAAGTGGTTTTAACGTTAGATCTCACATCATTTCAGAGATATTCCAAACCAAAAAAGAGATATTAGGTGGTACATATGGACGGGTTAGCCCCCCCCTTATCAAATTTTCTGGCCAAAAATCATTCAGGCTAATAGATATTCATTATATCTGGTAAGATCCAGTGGTTTTAATGTTAGATCTCACATCATTTCAGAGATATTCCACATAAAAATAGAAATATTAGGTGGTACATATGGACGGGTTAGCCCCCCCCCACATGCAATTTTCTGGCCAAAAATCATTCAGGCTTATAGATATTCGTTAGATCCGGTAACATCAAGTGGTTTTAACGTTAGATCTCACATCATTTCAGAGATATTCCACATCAAAATAGAGATAGTAGGTGGTACATATGGACGGGTTATTCCCCCTTATAAAATTTTCTGGCCAAAAATCATTCAGGCTAATAGATATTCGTTAGATCTGGTAAGATCCAGTCGTTTTAACGTTAGATCTTACATCATTTCAGAGATATTCCACATCACAATAGAAATATTAGGTGGTACATATGGACGGGTTAGACCCCCACATGCAATTTTCTGGCCAAACATCATTCAGGCTTATAGATATTCGTTAGATCCAGTAACATCAAGTGGTGTTAACGTTAGATCTCACATCATTTCAGAGATATTCCACATCAAAATACAGATATTAGGTGGTACATATGGACGGGTTAGCCCCCCTTATCAAATTTTCTGGCCAAAAATCAATCAGGCTAATAGATATTCGTTAGATCTGGTAAGATCAAGTCGTTTTAACGTTAGATCTTACATAATTTCAGAGATATTCCACTTCAAAATAGAGATATTAGGTGGTACATATGGACGGGTTAGCCCCCACTTATCAAATTTTCTGGCCAAAAATCATTCAGGCTAATAGATATTCATTAGATCCGGTAAGATCAAGTGGTTTTAATGTTAGATCTCACATCATTTTAGAGATATTTCACATCAAAATAAAGATATTAGGTTGTACATGTGGACGGGTTAGCCCCCCCTTATCAAATTTTATGGGCAAAAATCATTCAGGCTAATAGATATTCGTTAGATCTGGTAAGATCAAGTCGTTTTAACGTTAGATCTTACATCATTTCAGAGATATTCCACATCAAAATAGAACTATTAGGTGGTACATATGGATGGGTTAGCCCCCCCCCCCCCCACATGCAATTTTCTGGCCAAACATCATTCAGGCTTATAGATATTCGTTAGATCCAGTAAGATCAAGTGGTTTTAACGTTAGATCTCACATCATTTCATAGATATTCCACATCAAAATAGAGATATTAGGTGGTACATATGGACGGGTTAGCCCCCCCACATGCAATTTTCTGGCCAAAAATCATTCAGGTTTATAGATATTCGTTAGATCCGGTAACATCAAGCGGTTTTATTGTTAGATCTCACATCATTTTAGAGATATTCCACATAAAAATAGAGATATTAGGTGGTACATATGGACGGGTTAGACCCCCCTTATCAAATTTTCTGGCCAAAAATCATTCAGGCTAATAGATATTTGTTAGATCCGGTAAGATCAAGTGGTTTTAACGTTACATCTCACATCATTTCAGAGATATTCCAAACCAAAAAAAGGGATATTAGGTGGTACATATGGATGGGTTAGCCCCCCTTATCAAATTTTCTGGCCAAAAATCATTCAGGCTAATAGATATTCATTAGATCCGGTAAGATCCAGTGGTTTTAATGTTAGATCTCACATCATTTTAGAGATATTCCACATCAAAATAGAAATATTAGGTGGTACATATGGATGGGTTAGCCCCCCCCCCCACATGCAATTTTCTGGCCAAAAATCATTCAGGCCTATAGATATTTGTTAGATCCGGTAACATCAAGTGGTTTTAACGTTAGATCTCACATCATTTCAGAGATATTCCAAACCAAAAAAGAGATATTAGGTGGTACATATGGACGGGTTAGCCCCCCCTTTTCAAATTTCCTGGCCAAAAATCATTCAGGCTAATAGATATCCACTAGATCTTGTAAGATCCAGCGGTTTTAACGTTAGATCTCACATCATTTCAGAGATATTCCACATCAAAATAGAAATATTAGGTGGTACATATGGACGGGTTAGCCCCCCCACATGCAATTTTCTGGCCAAAAATCATTCAGGCTTATAGATATTTGTTAGATCCGGTAACATCACGTGGTTTTAATGTTAGATCTCACATCATTTCAGAGATATTCCACATCAAAATAGAGATATTAGGTGGTACATATGGACGAGTTAGCCCCCCTTATCAAATTTTCCCACCAAAGATCCAGTCATTTTAACGTTAGATCTTACATCATTTGAGAGGGAGGAGCCGGATGTGGGCGAGATGTGAGGCGGCAGCTCGGCGTCCCTCCAGCTGTGATGCAGCCGAAGCGTTCACGGACCAAACACTAGCCTCCCCCTCCCCCCTCGTCCCGGCGTACTGCGCGGTGCACGCGGCTGTCATCCCCTTGTCACCCCCTCTCCTCCGGCATCCTCTCCAGCTCCCGAGATTGAAGGCAGGGAGAAGGGCGGTGGAAGCGGTGCCTCCGTGCCGCGGCTCTTGGAAACAGTAATAGCATCAAAAGAAGATCACAGTCGGGTCTGAGGCTGGGTATGCCGCCCCACCCCCCCTCCCGGAGATAAAGAAATCAGCTTTTAGGAAGCGATCTCCATCAGTGGTGGAAAATCGCTGGAAGAGCTGCTGAAGTTCATGTAACAGGAATTGAAGAATACAATAGACAAGCAAGTAAGTGGGAATCTAAGCACTACGGGAAGCATCCAGGAGGGTCAAGGAGCCAGGAAGGGTAAGACTCTGCAAAATGCTAAAACCCACGAGGAGGGTAAGTAACTTCCATAATGTGATTTACAGCTGGTTGGATATCTGTACCTCTTCATCACTGAAAGGATTGATGCCTCAAATCAGGACTTTATCTGTAATACCATGTAACATGTAACATCAAGTGATTGAAACCATTTTACAAAATTATCTACTCAGTGCTAAATAATTGGTCTTAATTAGGACATAACTGAAAGAGGGGTAGATAGGAAGGCTGGGGGGAGATAAGAACGAACCCACAAAGATATTGGTGCCCCCAGAGCCATTCACACTTGATTATATCTGGGACTACACTCGGGGGTGGAATAGTGGCATGCACCCCTGAGTTTACGACTGTATCTCAATGCCTTCTTATGTGACTGTTTTCATAATAAAGCACAACCAGCCTAGCAGTAGACCCCCAAGATTGGAATCCCAGGTAGAAGTACAAAAGTAGTACAAACGGGAATAAACCTCCTGAGTGGTAGCAAATACACTCTCGAGCGATTAGAGAGGAGCCACGTAAACAATCAACAAGAAATTAGTTACACAGCTAACATCATTTTGGGGTAACTCCTGGGGATTCCCTCACCTTCAGGGCCAGCATACCCCATCGGCCTACCCCTATAGGGGCCAGAAGAAACAGGGAAATGAGGGGCAAGTCAACCAGAGGGAATACGGTAAACCCACCCCGGACTAGCTCTAGTCCAGGCACAATTAGGAGATACATGACGAATGATGGCAGCAAAGAAAGCTCGAGTGAATCAACAGGGGCTACAGCGGCAACAGTGGCGACAGGCACGAAAAATAAGACACCGGAACGTGCAGGCAAAACGGGAACAAGAAGACAAACGGCTGAAGGGGATACAAGACCCATAGGTCAAGATATAGAAGAGGAACCTTCAGGCGAACCCCAGCAGGGCAGAGTACTTCCCACGAAGGAAGAAATAGCAGAGATGTTCGCTAGGCTGGAGGTCTCAATCAAGGGGGAGATCAACATAGTTCACGAAAATATGAGCCACCTACTGAAAAGAGTTGAAGAGGCGGAATCCATCGTTGGAACACAAGGAGCCGAAATTCAAAAAATGAAACACCAGATGGAAGCAATGCAGGTCGAACATAGAAATATCAAATACAGATTGGAGGACCAAGAAGATCGCAACAGAAGAAAGAACCTCCGGATTAGAGGTCTCCCGGAACCACAAGATGGAATAGAGAACCTCCCGCTTAAAATAGAAGAAATTTTCAACGATTTGATGAACCCAATGGAAGTCGGACGAAAGTTGAAAGTGGATAGGGTGCACAGAATAAGGAAACCACCTGATGTTAGAGGAAACCCACCACGAGATGTCATCGTGCGATTCCACAATTTTGCGGACAAAGAACAAATAACCTCCAACTTAAAGAGAAACCTCCAGGCGAAGTATAAAGATACAAGCTTACAAATCTTCCAAGACCTTGCAGCAGAGACTCTCAACAGGAGAAGAATCCAGAAACCTCTCCTGGTGACTCTGAAAGCGCATGGAGTCCAATACTCCTGGGGCTTCCCAGCCTGCCTGGTCGGACGCAAAGAAGGCCGAAAGGCCGTACTAAGATTCCCTGAAGAAACACAAAAATTCTGTGAACATCTAGAAATCCCCCTGGCGGACATCCCGGGTTAGTGGGAGAAAAATACCAACCATGACCCAATTGGGGAAATACCTACTTGGAGACCTGTTTGAAATCTGTAGTATACCTGCAAACAAAAAAATAGGGGACAGGAAAAAAAAAAAAAAATAGGGAAAAGGGAGAAAGAAGCAGGAATAAGGAAAAATAGATGCTTGTGTATAGATGTACAAACAGTCTACCCAGCGACGATATAGTAGACCATGGGGCTGGTGGAGGATGGTGGAGGGGAGGTGACCGGGATGGGGGGGGAGGGGGTTAGGCTTGAGGGAGGGATAGCTGAGGCTGATAGCTCCTGTACAAGAAATGGAGTCCTGCGGTCGCGACCAAACCCTGCACCGAGCTCAACCTCTGGGGGACAACCGGGGGGCTGAGTGGTGGTGGAGCGCCACGGTTATAGTTCAAGGGCCAAGTCAAGGCCTGTTATACCCGCATAAAACTGTGGAAAGGGAAGGGGGAGGGAGGGAGGTTTTCTGTGGGGTTTTGGGGGGTGGGGAGGGGGTCGAGGGGGGGGGAGGGGAGTAAGAGAGAGCCCAACGCAACCCACAGTTTCAGGAGCCTGCTTTATAGAAAACAGAATTTAAAAAGAAGAGAGAGATGCCTGCTAACTTAACAACTATCTCCTACAATGTAAGGGGATTGAATGCCTGCGTCAAACGTGCAAATATTTTGGGAGAATTAAAGTTCTTGAAGGCTGAGGTGGTAATGTTGCAAGAGACCCATCTTAGCTCCAATAGGAATCAAACCATCTACTCCAGGGAATTCCCAGAATGGTATTATAGTGATTCACCAATTAGGGGAGCAAGAGGAGTGGCTATAGGGTTCGCCAGGGGAACAAGATACGAACTAGAGGAGAGGCTCTCCGATCCGGAGGGGAGGTATCTCTTCCTGAAAGGGAAAATTAACGAATGGAAGTACTCCCTGGCGAACATCTATGGACCAAATAAAAATACTCATAGAACAGTAATGGCCATACTGACCAAATTTGAGACTTTTAAGACGGGGAGAGCAATTGTAGGAGGAGACTTCAACCTATGTCTTGACCCCGAGAGAGATTGTACGTCCCATGCGGGGGGAAAAGAGGATTGTGGCCGGAGAAACTTAAAAAAATACTCCACTAGCTCCAACTAGTGGATGTATGGAGGATACAACAGGGAGACATAAGAGACTACACCTACTACTCCCCCGTGCATGGGACATACTCAAGACTCGATTTTTTTTTTGGTAGAACACAGGATGCTGGAGGAAATCGCAGGGGCAGCCATTGGTAATATGTCCTTCTCGGACCATGCGCCTGTGAGTCTTCATTTAAAGTTGGGTGAAACTGATGCACAGGGCACAGGATGGACATTAAATGAGGATCTCTTAGCGGATAACGTTATCTTGAAAAGACTAAAGGAGGAACTAGAATGGTTTTTTAAAATTAACATCCCCGGGGAGGTAAATGAGGCCACAATCTGGGAAGCGCATAAAACATACATAAAGGGGATTTTTATGATGGATAGGCGGGGAAAGAAATAAGAGAATCAAAAATCAAAGGCTAGCCCTGACCAGAGAGATCCACAAACTAGAGCAACAACATAAAACATCTGGAGGGAGGGAGGTTTGGAGGACCCTACTCCAAAAGAGAGAAGAGCTGAGGACATCCCTGGAACAAGAAACACGCAAAACTTATTACTTGGTCAAAAAAGAGAGGTACATAAATAGCAATAAGCCCGGCAGACACCTGGCAAGGACCCTAAAAAAGAAGAAAACAAGCAATTACATCGAAAGAATTAGGAACAGTTCGGGGGAAATTAAATATAAAACGCAAGATATAGCCAAAACCTTCCAAAAGTTCTATGAGGCATTGTATGCAATAAAAGCGAGTGGCACTCAAGAACAGGTCAAACATAGGCAGGAAGCCAGTAAAATGTTTCTAAAAGAGGCAAACCTAAAAAAAATCACGGAAGAGGACAGAAACATGCTGGATGCCCCCGTGACCCCTCAAGAAGTCAAGAGGGCCATCCAGGATATTCCTAACGGGAAAAGCCCAGGACCCGACGGGCTGACTGCTCTTTACTATAAAAAGCTGCAAGAACCCCTACTCCCTATACTATGCTCTTACATTAACGGGATCAGGGAAAATTTAGAGATGAGAAAGGAAGCATTAGAAGCGAATATTGTGGTGATAAAGAAGGAGGGGAAGGATGGCACCACATGTTCCGGGTATAGACCCATCTCCCTTCTGAACATAGATATAAAGATCTATGCAAAGATCCTTGCAGATAGATTGAAAAGAGTTATAAATGAAGTGATCCACCCCAATCAAGTGGGATTTGTACCAGGGAGGGAAGGGAGAGACAACGGTATAAAAACGTTAATGGTGACTCAGATAATGAAGGACAGGGGAGCCCCAGGACTACTCCTGTCGATTGATGCTGAAAAAGCATTCGACAGGGTAGACTGGGGCTTCATGTGGAACACTTTGGAGGAATTCGGGATCGGCAACAAAATGATTAAAAAGATCAGGGCCTTATATACCCATCCCACGGCCAGAGTTAAAATCAATGGGACTCTGTCTGAGGCCATTGAGTTGAAAAATGGCACCAGACAGGGTTGTCCACTTTCCCCGCTGCTGTTTGTGCTGACTCTAGAGCCGCTGCTAGCTACGATCAGACACAGCCCGGACATCAGCGGTATTAAAATTGGGGAAGATGAATATAAAATAGCAGCCTTCGCAGACGACGTCTTGTTATACGTCACCCGCCCAAGGATTACTCTCCCCAACATACTAGCGACCCTTAGAAACTATGGGCGGCTATCAAACTTCCGGGTAAATGCGACTAAGTCAGAAATAATGGAAGTCGTAGAAGATAAAGGAGGGGATAAGGCCTACCAAAAAAGCATTCCTCTTAAATGGGGGGTAAAGGAACTGAGCTATCTGGGAGTAAAAATAACATCAACAAATGAAGAAATGTTTCAAGCCAATTTCATGACTCTCCTTAATGAGACCAGAGCAGAGCTAAATAGAGTCCCGCGGAATAGACTATCATGGGGCGGGGGAATAAATTTACTTAAAATGTCAATCCTGCCCAAAATCACATACAAAATGCAAATGCTACCACTGGCAATCACACAGAGTTTTCTGAATAAAATGCACACACTTTTTTTAAAATTTATATGGAGAGGGAAGAAGTCACGAGTAAAATACGCACAATTAGTGAGCAGTAAGAAGAGGGGTGTTGGGGAGCACCTGACATCAAAAAATACTACACAGCTGTAATTTTATCACGTATGCCAGATTGGATTAATAACAATAAGGATAAGCAATGGGTGAAAATAGAGAATATAAGGAGCGGGGTAGACCTGGGAAAAAATATTTGGATACCACCACAAGTCAGAAAATTAAACACAAAAACATTTGATATTACGAAACACGTTCTACACACTTGGGATAAAATTCACACTAGAGAGAGGTGGAAATACAACTCGCCGCTAGTCCCGCTTAAGGGCACAGATTACTTCCCGCCGGGGAGGGAAGACGTAGCTGGAAGATGGATCCTGAGTGAAGAGGTCCAACTTAAGGATATTACCAGCCAGGGAACATTATGTACCTACCAGGATCTCAAAGTAAGAGAAACCCGGCTGGTGATGGATAGCTGGAAATACAGGCAGCTCAAGCACTTTGTGGAGTCACTCCCACAGCCAATTAGATCAATAGAAGATCTCAACCCCCTCGAGAAAGCACTTACAAAGAAAAGCAGGAGGGGAGGAATGTCAAGGATATATAGAAGCCTGATAGAAATGGGAGAGATAGGCCAAACAAGATTTCTCTGGAAATGGGAGGAGGAATTAGGAAATAAGATCAGTGACAATGAAGCGAGGAGAATCCTGAGTAGAGTAAATGGCATGTCAGTAAACTATGG
Organism: Lithobates clamitans; assembly: GCA_037952925.1. Lineage (NCBI taxonomy): Eukaryota > Metazoa > Chordata > Amphibia > Anura > Ranidae > Lithobates > Lithobates clamitans. Next base: position 81,054 of record JBBGZY010001579.1, on the reverse strand, counting down.
GATTGCGGAAATGAACTATAGAGTTGTAGCCAGAATGTACATTACTCCGGACTTAGCACATAAAATGCAAGATGAGACCTCGCAGTTCTGCTGGAGGGGGTGTGGGGAAGTTGGGACAGCAGCGCATATCTGGTGGTCGTGCCCAGAAATAAAAAAATTCTGGGAGGAGGTGCGAGAGACCACATACTTGATAACCAACAAGAAAATTCCGGACGACCCCTGGGTATGCCTGCACCATGGTAGCAATATACCATCCAAAAACTATCAGAAAAGCCTAACACCACACCTCCTCAATGCGGCCAAGAGTCTCATCCCTAGACACTGGCGAGATAGTAGGAGACCTACAATGCGGGAGTGGCTCGACAAAATAGATGAAATCTATTATATGGAATATCTGAGGTACAGCGAAGGATTGGAGATGGAGGAGTACGAGGAGACATGGAGAGACTGGGTTAAATTCAAGGCCTCCAACTATGCAGCTGAGGTGTGGGAGGATAACGCAGAAAATTCACCCTAAATGAAGCATCCAAATTAAGATCGAAGCTAGTTATTTCAACAGGCTATAGAAATACTAGAAATAGTAGGAAGGGATTACTAACAGCTCGGGGTTGCGTTGGGGCTCTCTCTCTCAAATGGGGGGCTCTCTCTCAAATGGGAGGGGATCTGGGAAGGGAGGGGGACAGGGGGTAGGGTATATAGAAATAGGTTACGGAATAAACAACAAAGGCAAAAGGCAATTATTGTATAGTGCATACATGGAATATCAAGAGTACTTGTAAACAGAAAACAGCCACAAGGATGTGAAAGTATTGAGGGATAAGTTTGACTGAAAAGTTGAAATAATATATCCTCATGAAAAGTACTGACGTGGCAAAGAAAAAAAAAAAAAAAAGAAGAAGAAAAAAAAAAAGAAAAAAAAAAAAAAAAAAAAGATCTTACATCATTTGAGAGATATTCCACATCAAAACAGAAATATTAGGTGGTACATATAGACGGGTTAGCCCCCCTTATCAAATTTTCTGGCCAAAAATCATTCAGGCTAATAGATATTCGTTAGATCTGGTAAGATCCAGTCATTTTAACGTTAGATCTTACATAATTTCAGAGATATTCCACATCAAAATAGAAATATTAGGTGGTACATATGGACGGGTTAGCCCCCCCCCACATGCAATTTTCTGTCCAAACATCATTCAGGCTTATAGATATTCGTTAGATCCAGTAAGATCAAGTGGTTTTAACGTTAGATCTCACATCATTTCATAGATATTCCACATCAAAATAGAGATATTAGGTGGTACATATGGACGGGTTAGCCCCCCCACATGCAATTTTCTGGCCAAAAATCATTCAGGCTTATAGATATTCGTTAGATCCGGCAACATCAAGTGGTTTTATTGTTAGATCTCACATCATTTTAGAGATATTCCACATCAAAATAGAGATATTAGGTGGTATATATGGACGGGCTAGACTCCCCTTATCAAATTTTCTGGCCAAAAATCGTTCAGGCTAATAGATATTCGTTAGATCTGGTAAGATCAAGTGGTTTTAACGTTAGATCTCGCATCATTTCAGAGATATTCCAAACCAAAAAAGAGATATTAGGTGGTACATATGGACGGGTTAGCCCCCCCCCCCCCATGCAATTTTCTGGCCAAAAATCATTCAGGCTTATAGATATTTGTTAGATCCGGTAACATCAAGTGGTTTTAACGTTAGATCTCACACCATTTCAGAGATATTCCACATCAAAATAGAAATATTAGGTGGTACATATAGACGGGTTAGCCCCCCCCCCACATGCAATTTTCTGGCCAAACATCATTCAGGCTTATTGATATTTGTTAGATCCAGTAAGATCAGGTGGTTTTTACGTTAGATCCCACATCATTTCAGAGATATTCCACATCAAAATAGAGATAGTAGGTGGTACATATGGATGGGTTAGCCCCCCCTTATCAAATTTTCTGGCCAAAAATCATTCAGGCTAATAGATATTCGTTAGATCCGGTAAGATCAAGTGGTTTTAACGTTAGATCTCACATCATTTTAGAGATATTCCACATCAAAATAAAGATATTAGGTTGTACATGTGGACGGGTTAGCCCCCCCTTATTAAATTTTATGGCCAAAAATCATTCAGGCTTATAGATATTCGTTAGATCCGGTAAGATCAAGTGGTTTTAACGTTAGATCTCACATCATTTCAGAGATATTCCACATCAAAATAGAGATATTAGGTGGTACATATGGACGGGTTAGCCCCCCCTTACCAAATTTTCTGGCCAAAAATCTTTCAGGCTAATAGATAATCATTAGATCCGGTAAGATCAAGTGGTTTTAATGTTAGATCTCACATCATTTCAGAGATATTCCAAATCAAAATAAAGATATTAGGTGGTACATATGGGCAGGTTAGCCCCCCACATGCAATTTTCTGGCCAAAAATTATTCAGGCTTATAAATATTCGTTAGATCCAGTAAGATCAAGTGGTTTTAACGTTAGATCTCACATCATTTCAGAGATAGTCCACATCAAAATAGAGATGTTAGGTGGTACATATGGACGGGTTAGCCCCCCTTACCAAATTTTCACGCCCGAAAATCATTCAGGCTTATAAATATTCATTAGATGCGGTAAGATCAAGTGGTTTTGGCGTTAGATCTCACATCATTTCAGAGATATTCCACATCAAAATAGAGATATTAGGTGGTACATATGGACGGGTTAGACCCCCCTTATCAAATTTTCTGGCCAAAAATCATTCAGGCTATTGGATATTCGTTAGATCCGGTAAGATCCAGTGGTTTTAACGTTAGATCTTACATCATTTCAGAGATTTTCCAAATCAAAATAAAGATATTGGGTGGTACATATGGACGAGTTAGCCCCCCCACATGCAATTTTCTGGCCAAAAATCATTCAGGCTTTTAGATATGCGTTAGATCTGGTAAGATCAAGTGGTTTTAACGTTAGATCTCACATTATTTCAGAGATATTCCACATAAAAATAGAGATATTAGGTGGTACATATGGACAGGTTAGCACCCCCTTTCCAAATTTTCTGGCCAAAAATCATTCAGGCTTATAGATATTCATTAGATCCGGTAAGATTAAGTGGTTTTAGCGTTAGATCTCACATCATTTCAGAGATATTCCACACATCAGCGTACACACGTGGTGTGCCGGGTGTGCCTTGGCTCACCCTATTTGCCATGCTGTCTCCAGAGATTCACTGTGAAATGTTCCATCCAAGCAGTGTGTGGCCCGCGCTGCCTGTGCTGTGCCACTTTCACATACAGCAGATCCGATCGTGAGCCGCTCACTGTGTGTAAAACTGCTTGCAAGGAGAGAGATAGGAGCTGTCAAAACTCCAGTGTGATGTCGGGGGTGGGTCTCTGCAGCCAGGCACATTGTTCATGGGGGGGGCACAACTAAAATGTTTCGATGTTTATTAATGCCACATGCCGAACTTAAGTACAATAGGTAATCACCACACTACAATTTACAATAAACTAAAAAAGTGTCAGTAAAAGGCCTGCCGCTAAGCACTATTATGTGTTCCCACACCACAAAAAAAAAGTGCAGCGCTAACTTACCGATCAATAACTTAACAATAATGGTGGAGCCCTCTAATGTATAGAAATCTCAATAAACGTCAATATTACCACAATACCGGTCTCTGTGATATGTAACGTCACATATAATACACATCAAACTGAAAAAAGACATAAAAAATTAAACTTAGCAGGGATGGTGAAAACCTCTCCTATAGATATGTGCCATACAGATTAACTTCAACTGCAATAATTCCAGTGATTTGTGATTTCACATGCAATACACATCAAAATGAGAATAAGACATACATTTTTTTTTAACTTAGCAAGGATTGTGGAAACCCCTCTAGGGATAATTGCAATACAAATTTTTAGTTGGGAGGTTCACGCCATTATAGCACTTTGGAATTTTTATTTTTTAGATTATTACACTTTTTTATGTTTTAGTTACTATTATAATGTGAATTATTGCACTTGAAGTTAATTTTCCTCCACCCCAAACTCCCTCATCCATGTCTTTATGGACCTTGCTTTGTGCACTGGTGCGCAGTCATGTTGGAACAGGAAGGGCCCGTCCCCAAACTGTTCCCACAAAAGTCCCGCATAGTATGAAATTTTCCAAAATGTCTTGGTATTGACGCCTTAAGAGTTCCCTTCACTGGAACTAAGGGGCCAAGCCCAACCCCTGAAAGACAACCCCACACCATACAAGTATGTGCATGTACTGTTTATTTCACCCTTGAGGGCACACACCAGTGACTTCTGTGCGTTTTATTCAGGTAGTGACTTGAAGTGCTCACCCCCCAGTGCTCCCCCACTCACCAGATATAATCACCCCTACAGGGGTACCGAGCGACAGAGTGGGTGCCTTAGGGTAGTTGATGATCACTCCAGTTCTGCTGCCGTTCCTCTAATTTATGCGATCCTTACAAATGTTCCAGGGTAAGCTATGTGCTCCAAGATGACCAGGTTACTCTATTGTATACCACCTTTGTCTGTTAAACTCTCCGGAAATCCAGAGACAAGAGAAACACAAGGAGGCTTCCTTCATGAAGTATGTCAAGTATTTATTGCACATAAGCCAAAAAGTCCACAATAACAAGCCTCAAATAGAGAATATAGCAAAACCGGCACCGCTGTATGCAAGGATGGGACCAGAAGCAAGCTGTGTGCATACAGCGGTGCCGGTTTTGCTATATTCTCTATTTGAGGCTTGTTATTGTGGACTTTTTGGCTTATGTGCAATAAATACTTGACATACATCACTTCTCATGTTGAGTTGAGGAGCGATCTAAAAACGCCGGGAACTCCTGAGAATGGCTCCTCTCACTATAATCTTGCGTGATATAGCGGGATTACAGTATGAGGAACCATAAAATACAAAAGTGTAACACGAATCAGCACACATTATTCCCCAACATATTAATAAAATAATAAAGGTAAATTCCCCCTACACAATATACATTAACCTAATTCTAAAAAAAATCAATATCAATATTTAAAGATCATACATGTGCCTATTTAAATGTGAATGGTGTATAGTAAATGAATGTAATGCACATATGTAATGCAGCTATACACCATTCATATAAATGCAAAATACATTTATAATCATTAAAAAAATAATTTTAATAAAGTATACAAGTATAAATATTTATTAATGAATTAAAATAAAATATATTTCATAATTGATAAACATAAAAATTGATAAACTGGTGCAATGCGAGAACACTGCGAATCCTCTGCGGGTTCCCGCATTGCACCGACTCGCATGTCAGTTCACACTGCCATATGCGAATCGCTGGGGAGTGTCAACGACACCCCCAGATCAGCTTGCATATCGCACTGCGAACTGACAGTTCGGACATGAATCGGATCGCATATGTGTGAACACACCCGAATCCTGACCCAAATGGGGGAAACCCTGCTCCGGACCGGTATGTCCAAGGGGAGATCTGCGACAGCGTCCCGCAAGACACATACCACCCCTAAAACAACTCCCACAGCATGGCCTTTTTCCGCCAAGGCAGTCAATATGGCTTCCCAGACGGAGGACACTGATCCGGAGCTGAGGGAGCAGACTAACTTTGATGCTCTGATGCAGGCCATCACCACTTGCCAGACTACCCTCATGGGGAAAATTGAGACTATGCAACTAGATATCAGCCTAATCTGGAGGGATGTGGACTGCTTTCGCTGACTGAGACTGAGAGGCGTGTGGGGGAGGCGAAGGACATGCTGCAGGCACATGGGGACTCATTTCGCATGCTGCAGACTAAGATGAAGACCCTGGAGGCACGTGCGGAGGATGCCAAAAAAATGGAATCGCAGAAATAACCTCCGTATAATGGGGCTGCTGGAGGGAGCGGAAGGCAATGACTCCACAGCATTCACAGAACACCTGCTGCGTATCCTCCTCTTGAGAGCCCAATTCTCTGACTTTTTTGTAGTGGAGAGGGCACACAGGATGCCTGCTACCCGGGGAGTCACTGGAGCTCCTCCATGTACTTTTATTCTCAAACTCCTAAACTTCAGGGATCTGGTCCTGAGGGAAGCAAGGAAGATAGAAATACTCATGAGGGAGCGAAGCTTATGATATTACCCGACTACTAGGTCGACACTCAAAAGCTGCGGAGATCCTTTGATCAGGTTGCAATTGCAAGATCAAATACAGCATGCTGTTCCCTGTTCGATTAAGAGTCCAGGATGGGGAGACGGTACGTTTCTTTACCTCCCCTGAAGATGCATCCTGATGGCTAGAGACACTCCCGAGAGGATGACCCTGATGGCACTATGGCCCCCTCTTATTGTTATGCTCAGGCATCCCCCAACTACATACAACATGGCCTGTGTACTCTCCTATCAGCTCCTCTGTCCACCTGGCTTTAAACATCACCGGCCCTGATCTTTTATAGGAGCTTCTACTGTGGGTATGAGACATTGTTGTTTGGGGGCCTACTTATGGCACTGTGTTGCAGTGATCTCCCCGCTCCTACAAGCATTATTGACAGAAGAGGATGCAGTTTCAAGTTGGCAACTAGTTAAGTTTAAGGGTACTACTCCCGGAACACTCCAGGCGAACCATTGATCTGCAGGGATAGTTTATCCTATTTTTTCCATTAACTGGACTCTCTGAGTACAAACTCTGAGCACTCTGGTGCTCCACTGTTCACGTGCCCCATGGGCAGTTGTCACAAAATGTTTTTGGAGGAAGGCACCCCGCAGTTTGGGGGGCGGTGCAGGGTGGGGGGGTTGGGTTCAATAATGGAGCAAATGTTCATACGCCATGTTTTTCCATAGTTTTTTTTTTTTTGTTTCCTCTTTTTTTCAGATTTTTTATGTAATCTTAAGGCGTGTAATACTGATTTCCCTCCACTAGAGGGAGAGGGTAACTCATATAAATATACATGTGTGAGAATCACCAGTGATATCTAATGCTCTCAGGTATTCACTAAAATAAGCAAATGACTCCCCTTAAGGTTCTGGCTTGGAACGTTCGTTAACTCCAAGATAAAATGATCCCTTGTATTCAACTACATTAAAAAATACAGCCCCCACATCTGCATATTGCAGGAGAAGCATTTAACAGGGAGCAGGACGCTGGCTCTTGAAAAGCCATGGGTGGGTTCAAAATACCACTCCACACATTTCACCTGTTCTAGAGGAGTTAGTGTCCTGATCCACAAGTCTCTCCCTTTTACTCTCCTAGATCTACATTTATGCCCTGTACACACGGTCGGACTTTCCGACGGAATATGTGCGATCGGAGCTCGTTGTCGGAAATTCCGACCGTGTGTGGGCTCCATCGGACTTTTTCCATCGGAATTTCCGACACACAAAGTTTGAGAGCAGGCTATTAAATTTTCCGACAACAAAATCCGTTTGCGTAAATTCCGATGGTGTGTGGACAATTCCGACGCACGAAGTGCCACGCATGCTCAGAATAAATTAGGGACGAAAGCTATTGGCTACTGCCCCATTTATAGTCCTGACGTACGCGTTTTACGTCACCGCATTCAGAACGATCGGATTTTCCAACAACTTTGTATGACCGTGTGTATGCAAAACAAGTTTGAGCCAACATCCGTCGGAAAAATTCCATGGATTTTGTTGTCGGAATGTCCGATCAATGTCAGATCGTGTGTACAGGGCATTAGACTCAGAGGGGAGATATGTTGCTCTCCATGCAATGTGTGACAGGCATTTAGGATCACGCACCACTGCTACTACAACTTACCACAGACTCGCCGGCTGGCTTTAGCCTATGGCTACTCTCAGGTTTCTGGATAACTGATGAGCGTGATGCCCCTGAGATTGCGGGGGAGATGGGCACCTACTGGTCACACAACAGGGGAACGACCCCCCCACCAATGGTATGGGATGCCTATAAGGCCTACACATGCGGACAGTACCATGTGATCATTAGTAAGGTTAGGAAGAACAATAGGCTTGCATTGGAGGAGGCTGAGAGACAGGCCCAAACTCTGGAAGCTAGTTATGTGACATAAGATGCAGGGACATATGCTGCCATGCTAACACTACATAAGGAAATCTCAGTGATAAGAGCTACTGCAACACGGAAGCTCCTGTTGTCACAGAGGATATTTGAACAAGGGGAAAAATCAGGCAGACTACTGGCGTGGCTGGCTAGGGAACACTTCACCATAGCTCACATTGCTAACATTAAAGCGGGATTCTGGCCAGTTAAAAAAAAATGTTAAATAAGTAGACTTACCTGTCCTGGGTGCCTGCGATGTCAGCCGCCCGAGGCCGACCTGCCCCTCGGCTCTCGGGTCCCGGCACTGCCATCCTAGGTAAGGGAAACAGGCTGTGGAACCTTGCGGCTTCACTGCCAGTTTCCTACTGCGCACACGCGAGCGGCGCGACGATCTGTGATTGGCCATGTGGTTTTCTGGGAACACACACAGTTCCCAGAAGGCAACGGGGCTGCTCAGCTAGAATCAGAAGACGCCGCGGAATAGGAACAGGCAGATTAGGAAGAATACCTGAAGACAATTGCTGGTGTTCTTCTGATCCTATTAGTACCACAGGCAGGCAGCTGCAGTATTTACAGTTAGTGTACTGTGTCCCCTGCACAGTGTGCACCTAAAGCTACCTGAAGACAATTACTGGTGTTCTGGTCCTATTAATACCACAGGCAGGCAGCTGCAGTATTTACAGTTAGTGTACTGTGTCCTCTGCACAGTGTGCACCTAAAGCTACCTGAAGACAATTGCTGGTGATCTGATCCTATTAATGCCACAGGCAGGCAGCTGCAGTATTTACAGTTAGTGTACTGTGTCCTCTGCACAGTGTGCACCTAAAGCTACATGAAGACAATTGCTGGTGTTCCTCTGATCGTATTAGTACCACCGGCAGGCAGCTGCAGTATTTACAGTTAGTGTGCTGTGTCCTCTGCACAGTGTGCACTTAAAGCTACCTGAAGACAATTGCTGGTGTTCTAAACCTATTAATACCATAGGCAGGCAGCTGCAGTATTTACAGTTAGTGTACTGTGTCCTCTGCATAAAAGCTACCTGAATACAATTGCTGGTGTTCTTCTGATCCTATTAATACCACAGGCAGGCAGCTGCAGTATTTACAGTTAGTGTACTGTGTCCTCTGCACAGTGTGCACCTAAAGCTACCTGAAGACAATTGCTGGTGATCTGATCCTATTAATGCCACAGGCAGGCAGCTGCAGTATTTAAAGTTAGTGTACTGTACTGTGTCCTCTGCACAGTGTGCACCTAAAGCTACATGAAGACAATTGCTGGTGTTCCTCTGATTGTATTAGTACCACAGGCAGGCAGCTGCAGTATTTACAGTTAGTGTACTGTGTCCTCTGCTCAGTGTGCACCTAAAGCTACCTGAAGACAATTGCTGGTGTTCTGATCCTATTAATACCACAGGCAGGCCACTGCAGTATTTAAGTTAGTGTACTGTGTCCTCTTCACAGTGTGCACCTAAAGCTACCTGAAAAAAATTGCTGGTGTTCTGATCCCACAGAGAGGCAGTTGATTCTGCTAGGTGCAGTATAATCAGTATATATATATATATACATCCCAGCTTTGTGCAGCTACATCTCACTGCAGGCCATTAGTATGTCTGGAAGGCCAACAAGGAGAGCCAGTCACAAGCCAATAAAAGAGGGTAAGCAGGCTCTGTGTCTAGAGGCAACAGTGCTGGTTGTGGACACGGTGAATCCTCATTAGCACGTGGCTGTGGGACACGCTTGTCCTTTTTTTTGACAGCTGGCCGTGTTGAGCGGCAACATGCCGAAGACTTGTTAGAGTGGATGACCAAGCCATCCTCATCCTCCTTATCCTCTCTCACCCAGGCTCAGTTGTCTAGCAAAGCAGCTGCCAACGCGGCCTCTTCCTTTGGCTCAATGGCATCAGTCACTCCTTCCCTAGCCCCACCATGTCCTCCTGAGGAGTCCCCCGAACTGTTTGACCACAGTGTTGGGTACATGCTCCAGGAGGATGCCCAGCGTTTTGAAGGCTCTGATGATGGTACCCAACTAGAGGAAGGCAGTAATGTGAGCCCAGAGAGAGGTGGTGCCCAAGAAGGACAGCAATCTGGCAGTCATGTTCCCCCAGCTGCAGCATACTGCCAGCTTTGCTCCAGTGATGAGGAGGGAGGGGATGATGAGGAAGTCATTGACTCCACGTGGGTGCCTGATAGGAGAGAGGAGGAGGAGAAGGAGGCACATCTCCAATGAGGCAGGATTCCCTCCAGGGGCAGCTTAAAGGCAGCACACCGACTGCATCACACCGCAGAGCTCCGCATGTGCAGGGCGCTGCTGTCTCTGCGCGTTATTCCAAAAGTTCTTTGGTGTGGGCCTCTTTTGAGACGAGTGCATCAGATCACACCGCTGCTATTTGCAACATATGTCTCAAGCGTATCTCGCGTGGCCAAAACATCACTCGCTTGGATACCACATGCTTGACCAGACATATGCCGACCTACCATGCAGTTCATTGGCAAGCGTACCTAAAAGACCCACACCAAAGAACAAAGCGGACCTCTCCTTGCTCCTCATCAGCTGGGATCTCCAACCCCACTATACCTTCAGTCCTCTCTGAAACCTGCACTGAGAGGAATGAAGGTGTAGAATTAGGTGTGTCACAGCCAAGTACTTGCGAGCAACCTGCTATCGGTACACCGACGTCAGATTGTACCAGGCAAATTTCCCTGCCCCAGCTGCTGCACCGCCGAAAGAAGTTCGCTCCCAGCCATCCACATGCCCAGCCATTGAATGCTAGCTTGGCTAAATTGCTAGCACTTCAACTGCTGCCTTTTCAGTTGGTAGACTCTGCCCCCTTCCGTGAGTTTGTGGAATGTGCGGTTCCTCCGTGGCAGGTTCCCAAACGCCACTTTTTCTCACGGAAGGCGACTCCGGCTCTGTACCGGCATGTGGAAGGCAATGTCTTGGCTTCACTGGACAGGGCAGTCAGCAGTAAGGTGCATATTACCGCTGACTCATGGTCCAGCAGGCATGGACAGGGACATTACCTATCTTTCACCGGGCACTGGGTAACTCTACTGGCAGCTGGGAAGGATGAAGGACAGGGTGCTGTAGTGTTGGAGGCTGCTCCGCCACAACACCTCCAAAATTCTACTAGTGGTGATTCTACCACACCTCTCTCCTCCACTCCCTCCTCTTCTTCTTCCTCCATTCCTCTTCTTTTGCTGATTTGTCCTCGAAACCAGCGGTGCTCCGTAGGCATTCAAGGGGCTACGCAAGAACGCAGGCCAAAATATGCCATGCGGTGCTTGAGCTGGTGTGCTTGGGGGACAGGAGCCACACTGGGGCAGAGATTCTGTCAGCTCTGCAGGGGCAGGTTCAGAGGTGGTTGATGCCACCCCAGCTTAAGGCAGGAATGGTGGTTTCCGACAATGGCACCAACCTCCTCTCCACCCTCTGACAGGGACAACTGACCCATGTGCCCTGTTTGGCTCACGTCCTTAACTTGGTGGTGCAGCGGTTCTTGGGCAGGTACCCGGGCTTACAGGATGTCCTGAGGCAGGCCAGGAAAGTCTGTGTGCATTTCCGCAGGTCAAATAATGCCAGTGCTCGGCTGGCTGACCTCCAAAAGGAATTTAACCTGCCCAGGAACCGCCTAATCTGTGACATGACCACCAGGTGGAACTCATCGTTGGCCATGCTGCAGCGGCTGCACACGCAGCAGAGGGCCATCAATGAGTACCTATGCAACTATGGCACCTGGACAGGGTTAGGGGAGCTTGGTTTTTTTCCCCACGCCAGTGGGCTATGATCAGGGATGCATGCACTGTCCTGTCACTATTTGAGGAGGCCACGAGGATGGTGAGCAGTGACAGTGCATGCATCAGTGACACTGTCCCTCTTATCCACCAGTTGGAGCACACGCTGCATGGAATAATGGATAGGGCACTTGAGGCAGAACAGAGGGAGGAAGAGGAGGACTTCCTTGCCTCTCAAGGCCCCCTTTATCCAGACAGTGTTCCTGTGTGCCCGCTGATCACACAGGAAGAGGACAAGGAGGAGGAGGAGGAGGAGAAGGATTGTGTCAGCATGGTGGCGGAGCCTGGCACTCAGCATCAGCAGCAGTCTTCAAGGGATCATTTACAGTACGAAGAAACCCATGGACTTGTACATGGCTGGGAGGAGGTGGCTGCCGATCATGTCGTCCTTAGTGACCCAGAGGACTCTGGACCGAATGCCTAAGCAAACCTACGCTGCATGGCCTCCCTGATCCTGCAAAGCCTGCGGAAGGATTCTTGTATTCGTGGTATCAAGGGGAGGGATCATTACTGGCTGGCAACCCTCCTTGATCCACGTTACAAGGGTAAGGTTGCGGACTTTATCTTGCCGTCACAGAGGGAGCAGAGAATGAAACATCTTCGGGAGGCCTTGCAGAAAGGTTTGTGAAACGCGTTTCCAGAGCCTGAGAGGTTACAATTTCCTGTTCCTCCTGGACAACGTGTTGCTGAGGCTTCCATCAGTCACAGAAGGAGCGGTGGAGAAGGTGGCCGCCTGACCAATGCGTTCAGACAATTTTTTAGTCCGCAGCCCCAAGGTATGATCGGTTCTAGCAACCATCGCCAGCGTCTGATTCACATGGTGCAGGATTACCTAGGGGCAAGATCAGACTTGGACACCTTTCCCACTGAAAATCCTCTGGGTTACTGGGTCTTAAGGATGGATCACTGGCCAGAACTTGCACAGTATGCAATTGAGCTACTGGCCTGTCCTGCATCCAGCGTTCTTTCGGAACGCACATTCAGTGCTGCTGGAGGCTTTATAACCGATCACGAGTGCGCCTATCCACCGAATCGGTCGATCTGCTGACCTTCATAAAAATTAATCCGTCTTGGATCACCAGCTACCAAGCACCTGATGCTGATGTAACTGAATAATTTCTTTTAAATGGGAGATCCCTTCAAACTGCCTATGCTGATGCTGAGTGACTATCCTGTTATGCTGAGTGACAATTCTCTTCCTCCTCAATTTTCATGCTGATAGTTTGTAAGAGCATTTTTGGTTCTGGGCACCGCCACCAGTGGCTAAGGCCCAATTTTTCTGCCCCTGTTTAACAGGGACGTGTAATTACAATTTTTGATGCAATACTTTGCAGCAGGGCTCATTCCTGTGCTCCAACTAGAGTATCTGTGAGGGGTTGCAGTGTTGTGGCACCAGCACCAGTGCCCAAGGCCCAATTTTTCAGCCCCTGTTTAACAATGGCGTAAAATTACAATTTTTGATGTAATACTTTGCAGCAGGGCTCATTCCTGCGCTCCAACTATAGTATCTGTGAGGGGTTGAAGTGTTGTGGCAGCAGTGGCTAAGGCCTAATTTTTCTGCCCCTGTTTAACAGGAGCGTGTAATTACAATTTTTGATGCAATACTTTGCAGCAGGGCTCATTCCTGCGCTCCAGCTAGAGTATCTGTGAGGGGTTGCAGTGTTGTGGCACCAGTGCCCAAGGCCCAATTTTCAACCCCTGTTTAACAGGGGCGTATAATTACAATTTTTGATGCAATACTTTGCAGCAGGGCTCATTCCTGCGCTCCAACTATAGCATCTGTGACGGGGTTGCAGTGTTGTGGCACCAGTGCCTAAGGCCCAGTTTTTCTGCCCCTGTTCAACAGGGACATGTAATTACAATTTCACAGCAGGGCCCATTCCTGCGCCCACCAAGAGTAACTGTGAGGGCTTATAGTGTTGTGGCAACACCACCACCACCACCAAAGGCCTAATTTTTCTGCCCCTGTTCAACAGGTGCATGTAATTACAATTCTTAATATAATATTTCACAGCAGGGCCCGTTCCAGCACCCTCCAAGAGTAACTGTGAGGACTTACAGTGTTGTGGCACCAGCACCACCACCACCACCACCAAAGGCCCAATTTTTCTACCACTGTTCATCAATGGCATGTAATTACAATTCTTGATCTAACATTTCACAGCAGGGCCCATTCCTGCGCCCACCAAGAGTAACTGTGAGGGCTTACAGTGTTGTGGCAACACCAACACCTAAGGCCCCAATTTCTGCAGAGTATATAGAGCAGGCCCCTACTTTCAAACATCCAACTTACAAACGACTCCTACTTGCAAACGGAAGGAGATAACAGGAAGTGAGATTAAATCTACACCTAGGAAGGGAAATTCACTCCTGTAAGAGTTAATATGGGAAAAACGTGTCTCCTCTCCACTGATGCTTTATCACCAATCCTTGTTTCACTAAAAACCCCAAATTTTGGGGCGTGGCCAAGATGGCGCTGTAAGCGGTAGCTTTTTCTGAGAGCTCCGCACTTCTATATTAAAATCCGGATCCATCTACGCCAAAAAAAACCTGGAAACACTCCACTTTTGCTTGGGAGGTTGCCAGGATCTCCCATCTGCTGCAGGGAGAAGAAGATCTCGTCCCTGGGCCGCGATCGGACATTCCGCGGCCTACCTCGGGCGACTAGGCCGCAGCCGCGGCCTTTCCTGACGGGCCCGGCCGCGCGACGGAGGACCCTCGGCGCGATCGGCCCTACAGAGCGGAACTCCACATTAAACACAGGCCGCAGGCAGAGGTGGGGGAAGCGGGCCTTGTTAATTTACAGGCCGAATCTCGGGCTGCTCCCCTCCATCCCCCACGAGATACTAGGCCGCAGCCGCGGCCTTTCCTGGCGGCCTGTGGACTCCGGACTGGCCTGGAGGCGAATTTGTGCCCTAGACTGGGAACAAGACGACCTGAGAGGAAGGGACAGTGCAAAAGGGCAGCGGAGAAGGCTTAAAGCACCCTCCATCCACTGACACCCTGAGTGAGGCAGGCTGGGGCTGGACTGAAAGCTACTGCAGGCCCCTGGAAGTCTGGAGAGGACAGCTTGTGCAGCCACCAGGCCGCAGGTGAGGGGGGATACTGTCTGGAGGGACACAGGCTGCACTGCACCCACCATCTGCTTACCCCTTTGACCACTGGGAAAAACTGTCAGGCAACCGGAACAGAGCCCGCGTCCCTCCTATCCCGGCAGCGAGGTGGGGTGGTTGGGCTTAACATCCCTGTGGGCTTGTGTAGGCCTGAGGCGAGCAGCTCCTGAACCATCCGTTTGCGGCAGAGGGGGGAGGCCTGTCACGGGGACACAAACCTTACCCTACCCGCTGCCTGAACACCCCTGACTTCGCAGACGGGCCCCCTACAACCAGTTGCTGAATTCTGCCCAGATCTGGGCCACCAACACCTGAATGAGGCGCCGGAACTCCAGCGCAAAATATAGTAAAGGGGGCAAGAGGTTGACCTTCCCACCACAGCCGGACTCCCCCCAGACGCCCACCTGTCCTCCTCTGGAGGCCCTTAACATACGCAGCACCCACGGAGCTCAACAGACAGACACTATGGAGTCGGACGACTCTCGGCCCCCCTGGTTGGTGGATGTCATGGCGGCCATTGCTACTTGCCAATCAACGCTAACAACAAAGATTGAAGCAGTTCAGATGGATATGGGTCTAATCCGCCAAGATATAGACAAAATCAGATCGCGAGTCACGGAGACGGAGCAAAGACTGAGTACCACTGAAGACATCATTGCGGAACATGGGGCATCAATCCGTACGCTCCAAACTAAAGTAAAGGCACTTGAATATAGAGCCGAGGATGCGGAGAATAGGAACCGGCGTAATAAGCTTCGCATTGTTGGTTTACCGGAGGGGGCGGAGGGGAATAGCCCTACCTCCTTCATAGAGGGTTTGCTCCGTGACCTTTTACCCGAGGCCCGTTGGTCACCTTACTATACGGTGGAGAGGGCGCACCGCATCCCGCCTAAGCCGGGGCCCCCTGGATCCCCCCCTCGCACCTTCATACTCCGTCTACTCAATTTTAGAGATAGAGACGAAGTTCTCCGTGCCTCTAGAAACGTTGGGGACCTCAGATTCCAAAACACGAAGTTGATGATTTTCCCCGACTATTCAGTAGAGACTCAGAAACTTAGGAAATCCTTTGACCAAGTTAAGGCAGCTCTGCGATCACGCAGCATTCGCTACAGTGTACTATTCCCTGCCCGCCTGAGAGTTCAGGACGGCGAGACAACTCGTTTTTTCACCTCTCCGAGGGAGGCCTCGGCCTGGCTGGATTCACTACCACAGATCCGTTGACGGTTTACCTGGTATGTACTGTGAGATCCTTCAATGTTTGCTCACCATAGCCTTGGCCCAGGTCTGAGATAACACACGTATTCCCACATGGATGACTTACTTCGTTGCACAGGTTATGCCCAGTTCAATCCATGGTGTGGGCGGACCTGGGAGGAGACGCTTACTACCCCTTCCAGGGAAATTCTAAGATAATGCCCCTGCCAAAAAAAAAAAAAAAACTTGGTCAGGAGACCGTTGAAATATGAAGTTCCTTTATATTTGCTTGCTTTCTTGAAGGGTGTTGGGAAACTTTTGTTCGGTATCTTCACCCAAGATGGATCGACTTTACTGTGGGGTTGCACTATGGGATATTTCCCTTCATTTAACTTTCTAAAGTCTTCACAGCCTGCTGTATCACAAGCGGAGCTCTCAAGTGTGTAAGCCACTTGAAATGCTGTTTCCCCCCCGTGTGAAGTCTCGGGGGGTGAGTTCGCCTCTTCCACGGACCCCCTGTTGCAGCCGGCGAGCTGAATAAGTTTGGGATTGAAACCCGCCTCAGTTTAGGGGGGTTGGGTGGGGTGGGGGGTGGTTTAAGTTCCCCTATTGGGGCTATTTTCATTTACTCTAGTTATTGGTATCCTTTATCTGTTTTTAGTTTGGTTTTGTTTTTGTTTGTTATTTGTACCAAAATAATTGACTCATCAGCATTGCACTGTCTACAGTTGTGTCCGGTTTGGGTCCCGGGGTCTGGTCTGAGAGCCGTAAACTCCATTGATCCTAAAATTCCTAACACTCCCGGTGGTCATGTCCTCACTTAACCACTTCAGCCCCGGAAGGTTTTACCCCCTTCCTGACCAGAGCACTTTTTACAATTCAGCACTGCGTCGCTTTAACTGCTAATTGCGCGGTCATGCAATACTCTACCCAAACGAAATTTGTGTCCTTTTCTTCCCACAAATAGAGCTTTCTTTTGATGATATTTAATCACCTCTACCGTTTTTATTTTTTGCGATATACACAGAAAAAGACCGAAAATTTTGAAAAAAAATGATATTTTCTACTTTTTGTTCTAAAAAAAATCCAATAAACTCAATTTTAGTCATACATTTAGGCCAAAATGTATTCGGCCACATGTCTTTGGTAAAAAAAATGTCAATAAGTGTATATTTATTGGTTTGCGCAAAAGTTATAGCGCCTACAAACTAGGGTACATTTTCTGGAATTTACACAGCCTTTAATTTATGACTGCCTATGTCGTTTCTTGAGGTGCTAAAATGGCAGGGCAGTACAAAACCCCCACAAATGACCCCATTTTGGAAAGTAGACACCGCAAGGAATTTGCTGAGAGGCATGTTGAGCCCATTGAATATTCATTTTTTTTGTCCCAAGTGATTGAATAATGACAAATAAAAAAAAAAAAATTACAAAAAGTTGTCACTAAATGATATATTGCTCACACAGGCCATGGGCATATGTGGAATTGCACCCCAAAATACATTTAGCTGCTTCTCCTGAGTATGGGGATACTAGATGTGTGGGACTTTTTGGGAGCCTAGCCGCGTACGGGGCCCCGAAAACCAATCACTGCCTTCAGGATTTCTAAGGGCGTACATTTTTGATTTTACTCCTCACTACCTATCACAGTTTTGAAGGCCATAAAATGCCCAGATGGCATAAAACCCCCCCAAATGACCCCATTTTGGAAAGTAGACACCCCAAGCTATTTTCTTTGAGGCATGTTGAGTCCATGGAATGTTTTATATTTTGACACAAGTTGCGGGAAAGTGACAAATTTTTTTTTTTTTTTTTTTTTTGCACAAAGTTGTCACTAAATGATATATTGCTCACACAGACCATGGGCATATGTGGATATGCACCCCAAAATACATTTAGCTGCTCTTCTCCTGAGTATGGGGATACCACATGTGTGAGACTTTTTGGGAGCCTAGCCGCGTACGGGGCCCCGAAACCAATCACTGCCTTCAGGATTTCTAAGGGCGTACATTTTTGATTTTACTCCTGACTGCCTATCACAGTTTCGGAGGCCATGGAATGCCCAGGTGGCACAAACCCCCCCCCCAAATGACCCCATTTTGGAAAGTAGACACCCCAAGCTATTTGCTGAGAGGCATGGTGAGTATTTTGCAGCTCTCATTTGTTTTTGAAAATAAAGAAAGACGAGAAAAAAATTTTTTTTTTCCTTTTTTCAATTTTCAAAACTTTGTGACAAAAACTGAGGTCTGCAAAATACTCACTATACCTCTCATCAAATAGCTTGGGGTGTCTACTTTCCAAAATCGGGTCATTTGGGGGGTTTTTTTGCCACCTGGGCATTCCATAGCCTCCGAAACTGTGATAGGCAGTGAAGAGTGAAATCAAAAATTTACGGCCTTAGAAAGCCTGAAGGCGGTGCTTGGTTTTTGGGGTCCCGTACGCGGCTAGGCTCCCAAAAAGTTTCACACATGTGGTATCCCCGTACTCAGGAGAAGCAACAGAATGTATTTTGGGGTGTAATTTCACATATTCCCATGGCATGTTTGAGCAAAATATCATTTAGTGACAACTTTGCGCAAAAAAAAAATAAAAAAAATAAAAAATTGTCTCTTTCCCGCAACTTGTGTCACAATATAAAATATTCCATGGACTCAACATGACTCTCAGCAAATAGCTTGGGGTGTCTACTTTCCAAAATGGGGTCATTTGGGGGGGTTTTAAACTGTCCTGGCATTTTATGCACAACATCTAGAGGCTTATGTCACACATCACCCACTCTTCTAACCACTTGAAGACAAAGCCCTTTCTGACACTTATTGTTTACATAAAAAAATAATTTTTTTTTGCAAGAAAATTACTTTGAACCCCCAAACATTATTTTTTTTTTAAAGCAAATGCCCTACAGATTAAAATGGTGGGTGTTTCATTTTTTTTTTTCACACAGTATTTGCGCAGCGATTTTTCAAACGCATTTTTGGGGGAAAAAACACACTTTTTTACATTTTAATGCACTAAAACACACTATATTGCCCAAATGTTTGGTGAAATAAAAAAGATTATCTTAGGCCGAGTACATGGATACCAAACATGACATGCTTTAAAATTGCGCACAAACGTGCAGTGGCGACAAACTAAATACATTTTTAAAAGCCTTTAAAAGCCTTTACAGGTTACCACTTTAGATTTACAGAGGAGGTCTACTGCTAAAATTACTGCCCTCGATCTGGCCTTCGCGGTGATACCTCACATGCATGGTGCAATTGCTGTTTACATTTGACGCCAGACCGACGCTTGCGTTCGCCTTAGCGCGAGAGCAGGGGGGACAGGGGTGCTTTTTTTTTTTTTTTTTTTTTTTCATTATTATTATTATTTTTTTATCTTATTTTTAAACTGTTCCTTTCATTTTTTTTTTTAAATCATTTTTATTGTTATCTCGGGGAATGTAAATATCCCCTATCATAGCAATAGGTAGTGACAGGTACTCTTTTTTGCAAAAATTGGGGTCTATTAGACCCTAGATTTCTCCTCTGCCCTCAAAGCATCTGACCACGCCAAGATCGGTGTGATAAAATGCTTTCCCAATTTCCCAATGGCGCTGTTTACATCCGGCGAAATCTAAGTCATAAAATGCTCGTAGCTTCCGGTTTCTTAGGCCATAGAGATGTTTGGAGCCACTCTGGTCTCTGATCAGCTCTATGGTCAGCTGGCTGAATCACCGGCTGCATTTTCAGGTTCCCTGTTGAGACAGGAGGGCCAGAGAAAAATACGGAAGACGTTAGGGGGGGGGGCATTCCCTCCCACTGCTTGTAAAAGCAGTCTAGAGGCTAATTAGCCACTAGGATTGCTTTTACATGAAAGCCGACCGCTGGCTGAAAAGAATGATACCAAGATGATACCTAAACCTGCAGGCATCATTCTGGTATAACCACTCAAAGTCGTGAATGGCGTACCTGAAGACAAAAAAATGGTTAACAATAAAGCACAGTAAACGGTAAGGTATAAAAAATTGCATACCTGAAAAGCAAACATGATAAAACATAATAACAATAAAACATTGCAGAATAGAATACAGTAAAAAAGAGCAGAACAATAGAGAGAATATAGAGAGAGAGAACAATAAAACGCCAACTATTTTTTTTTTTTTTTATATTTTTGTTTGTGTTTTTTTTTTTTTTTACACTTTTTTTGTAACTAACTTTTATAACTGTAACCGGTTCCAGGTTCGGGTCTCTCAAAATGCGATGGCATCTTGGGAGACCCTGTGAAAGTGTGCCTAGTCTGTGCAATGCTGTACCCTACGCTAATACGCAACTAGTGAATGGTAGCGTTCAAAACATTCACCAATGCAAAGACCAGGGTTGTCAGGACAGGAGGGACAATAATAGCGGGTGTCACGCCTATATCCGCGCTTGCTGCAGACACGACATCTTTTTTGGGGGGGTTCGCTGGGTAGGGGTACTCGGGAGGACATAAAGAAAATGCCTCTCATGCAGCCGACTGCATTTGGTTGGGGATGTGAATGGGGGAAGTACGGGCGCTGCAGAAGCGGTGGGTTCCCAATTAGGATTGGCGAATGCAGCAGGAAGGGCACTATGGGCACGACGGGCCTGTGTTTCTTTTTGGTGGCAGCGGGACCCTACTTGTGCTTGCCACCTCACCAGCTTGAACTGCACTTATGGGACTCGCCACGTCACCAAGTGTTACTGCAGTGCTGGTTTGACTACGACCGGGGTGTACTAGGCCGCTGGCGCTTGCCAGTTCACCAAAACGCTACAAAAAAAACTGTTAGCGATCGCAGGGATCAGGCCTGACTCTGCGAACGCTGCAGTTATGCGTTTAGTGTTTTGTAAGTGTCAGTGATCGATCGATACTGCACTTGGGTGGGCTGGGCTGGGCCGGGCGGAGGGGCAAAACGCAGGTGCTAGCAGGTATCTGGGCTGATCCCGCTAACACTGCGTTTGTGGGAACCCTAAACTGCTGGGGACGCTAGTATAGATCTGATCGGATCAGATATTGATCCGATCAGATACTATACCACTAAGGGAGGCGTATGCTGCGTGCGTGGGTGTTAGCGGTACTGGCGCTAACCTGACGCTGCCTGGGGCTGGTGCTTGCCAGCTCACCAAAACGCTACCAAGAAAACTGTTAGCGATCGCAGGGATCAGGCCTGACTCTGCGAACGCTGCAGTTATGCGTTTAGTGTTTTGTAAGTGACAGTGATCGATCGATACTGCACTTGGGTGGGCTGGGCTGGGCCGGGCGGAGGGGCAAAACGCAGGTGCTAGCGGGTATCTGGGCTGATCCCGCTAACACTGCGTTTTTGGGAACCCTAAACTGCTGGGGACGCTAGTATAGATCTGATCGGATCAGATATTGATCCGTACAGATACTATACCACTAAGGGAGGCGTATGCTGCGTGCGTGGGTGTTAGCGGTACTGGCGCTAATCTGACGCTGCCTGGGGCGACGCATATCACCGCCGGGCGATCAGGGGGCTAAACCTTTATTCGGTAATAAACGGCGGGTGCCCTGACACTATAAAAAATAAACGAACTAACCAGCGTCACCCGTAACGGTTATACGGTGATCAGTGATGAAAGGGTTAACTAGGGGGCAATCAAGGGGTTAAAACATTTATTAGGTAGTATATGGGGGTCCCTGTCGCTATAAAACGCTGACGGCGAACCTAAATATTTACGTCCCTAACTAGCGTCACCAGCGACACTAATACAGCGATCAGAAAAATGATCGCTTAGCAACACTGGTGACAGGGGGTGATCAAGGGGTTAAAACTTTATTAGGGGGGTTAGGGGGGTATCCTAGACCTAAAGGGGGCCTAACACTCACTGCCCTAACACACTAACTGTCACAAACTGACACCAATACAGTAATCAGAAAAAAAAAAAAAAAAACTGCTTGGTGTCAGTTTGTGACAGGGGGGGGGGTGATCGGGGGGGGGATCGGGGGGGGATCGGGGGGGGGGGGGATCGGGGTGTAATGTGTGCCTGGCATGTTCTACTGTGTGTGTGTGTGTTGTGCACTCACAGTTCAGTCTTCTCTCCTCGGCCCGGAACGGAAAATACCGAGCCGAGGAGAGATGACATCATTTCCTCTGCCTCTGTGTACAATACAGAGGCAGGGAAATGATCCCATTGGCTGGGAGCGATCGCGAGGGGGGGGCCACGAATGGATGGCCTCCCCCTCACCACCGATCGCCGGGGGACATTTGCCGACCGCCGCAGGCACCGGGGGGGGGTCCGATCGGACCCCCCACCCGCGGGCAGGCAGGGACGTACAGGTAAGCCCTTTTGCTGCCTGCCCGTGCCGCTTTGTCGACGTACATCGTCGTGCGGCGGTCGGCAAGTGGTTAACATTATCTCCTGGAACATCAGGGGACTGAACTCCCCGGTTAAGCGCTCCCTGGTGTTCCAATTCATTAAATCTCACAACCCACATATATGTGTGCTCCAGGAAACCCACCTAACAGGACGCAGTGTTTTGGCCCTTAAAAAACCACGGGTGGGACACCACTACCACTCCACGCACTCCACATTCTCTAGGGGTGTAACTATACTGGTATTGAAGCCACTTCCTTTTCGGCTCTTGGATTTGGCCCTGGACCCCGACGGATGGTACGTTATTATTCACGCTAAGATATATTCTCTAACGTGGACTATTGTGGGCTTATATTTGCCTCCCCCGGCTTCCTTGCTGGTGCTCAATCAGATCGCCGGTAAGATGGCCGACTTTGCCTCTGATAACAATGTCATTTTGGGGGATTTTAACCTGGTCCCTGACCCGGATTTAGACAGACTAACTCCTGCAGGACATCATTGCCCTGGGTTGGCTGAGTGGGCAGATACCTACGGCCTGACTGATGTCTGGAGGTGGCGTCACCCCCAATCTAGGGCATACACATGCCACTCGGCCTCTCACAGAACGTTTTCCCGCATAGACTTGGTCTTTGCGGGAAGCCAGGTCCTCCCACGGGTCACAGACATACAAATATTGCCTAGGGGAATTTCCGATCATGCACCTTTATTGTTGTCTTTGGATCTCTCCCTAGGCTCAGTAGAAAGGATATGGAGGCTCTCCAGATTTTGGATTTCAGACACCGCAGTGGACTCCCAATTTAGAACGGAAATGCTTGACTTTTGGGCTGTAAATGTGGGCTCGGCTGAATCCGCAGTGGTGTGGGATGCCTTTAAAGCCACGACGAGGGGACACTACCAGACCATCATTGCCAGAGTCCGACGGGAGCGTAGGGCAGATTTGGTGAAGGCTGAGCGAGAGGCGAGTAGTGCGGAGGCTCTTTTCGTCCGTACCCGAGATCCTGCGCACTATTCGCACCTACAACTAATGACGAAGGAGGTGGTTCGTCTTCGTACTTCTCTTACCCAGAAGAAAATGTTGGCTCAATCCCAACGGATTTTTGAGCAGGGAGAGCGGTCAGGCCGTTTGTTGGCCTGGCTCTCTAAGGAACAGGCGGGCGGGATGAGCATCTCACATATTAGGGACTCCTCGGGCCAGCTGATCCACACACCAGAAGGGATCAATTGTTGCTTCGCGGAGTTCTACGAATCTCTCTATAGGTCCAGGGTAGACTATGGAGGGGAGGATCTGAGGGCATACCTAGACGACATTGACATCCCAACCCTTACGGTAACGTATCGCGACAAGCTTGACGCTCCAATTACGTCCCTGGAGATACTCCGGGCACTTAAATCAATGCAGACAGGGAAAACTCCGGGACCCGATGGCATCCCTGTGGAGTTTTATAAACAATATGCTACAGAACTAGTAGACAAACTACAGGTCCTCTTCTCTGAGTCATCGCGCCTTGGGAAGCTCCCGGACACGATGAGCGAGGCGATCATTGTAGTGATCCCCAAGCCAGGAAAAGACCCCACGTTGTGCTCCTCGTACCGCCCTATATCCCTTCTGAACGTGGATGCAAAAGTACTGGCAAAAGTATTGGCCAATAGGCTTAACCTGGTAATTACCGCTCTCATCCATAGGGATCAAACAGGCTTTATGCCCGGCAGAGGAACTGACATTAATATCAGACGCCTCCATACTCACATAGACAGGGCGGACGAGGTGACTAACGGGACGGTGGCCTCGCTCGACGCGGAGAAGGCTTTTGACTCCGTCGAGTGGGGCTACCTATGGGAAGTGCTCTCGCGATTCGGGTTCGGCCCGGGTTTCACAAACTGGCTCCGCATGCTGTACCATGGCCCCTCAGCTAGAATACGTACCAATGGATGCCTCTCGGGGAAGTTCCAATTGTCTCGTGGCACGCGACAGGGATGTCCCCTTTCCCCGGGTCTATTCGCTCTGGAGATGGAGCCCCTGGCTATACTGTTGAGGGCCGACCCTGGGGTAAGGGGACTTCAGGTAGGACCTATTGAGGAGAAGTTATCGCTGTATGCGGACGATGCTCTCCTTTATTTAGCGGACGCATCGTCCTCTTTGCGGACTGCACTCACTCTGATTAATCGATTTGGTGGGTATTCGGGGATTCGCATTAATTGGGACAAGTCGGTCCTATTCCCGCTCCATCCCTCGACCGCTAGGATACCACACCCGCAGCTTAAATGGGTAGATGATTTCAAATACCTGGGGATAAAAATTAGCGGTAAAATTCAAGACTACATGGACAACAATCTGCGTCCACTTATGACACAGCTTACGGCTAGGTGCACTGCTTGGCGTTCCCTCCCATTGACTCCTGTTGGCAGAGTCAACTTGCTAAAAATGATTTACCTTCCCAAATATCTATATTTCTTTCGCAATACGCCCATACCCATCCCTAGAACTTTTTTCCGGAGGCTGGAGAGCCTGCTGATACATTTTGTCTGGGCTGGGAGGCCACGCAGGGTGGCCAAGCAGATCTTATATCTCCCACTTTCGGGGGGGGGATTGGCACTACCAAATTTTCAAATCTACTACTGGGCTGCAGTTCTGGTCACGATTCGGTGGTGGTTCTCCCAGCCCACGCAGAACCCGGCAGTCACCCTGGAGGCAGCCATTCTGGGTTCCTTCGCTGCCTTGAGCAATCTCCCATTTCGGGGTCTCAGGGCCAGTTTGTCCATGACAACCCCAATGCGAACCACTGTAAGGGTTTGGCAGGAGGCTAGGAAAATATATGGGAAGCCCAATCACATTTCACCTCACATGCCCCTGTGGGGTAACCCTATGCTCCCTCATTTTTACACTTTACCGGACCCCTCTCTCTGGGCAAAAAAGGGAATTCTTACATTAAAGCATATAGTTAAGGATGGCAGGCTCATGACTTTCCAAACCCTTAGACAATCCTTTGCTATTCCGGCCTCCTTCCAATTCAGATACTGGCAGCTGAAGCACGCCTTTGAGGCTCAGTTTCCTACCCCCCCTATTCTGGAACCAGACTCTATTGAAAGGCTCTTGACTTCCAGCGTGATGGGGAAGCCCCTCTCCACACTATACCTATACCTGACAGTGGAGTACGATGCCAAACTAACTAAAACCTGGGAAAAGTGGAGGGTTGATATTCCCTCTTTGGAAGAGGAGGAATGGAAGGAGTGTTTAATATCCTACATTCCTTCCATGATAGCTGCAAAGGATAGGTTCATACAATTCAAGTTCCTACACAGGGCGTATTTTACCCCACAGAGGTTGGCACGCATCTACCCTCAGAGGGATCCCAATTGTCAGAGATGCAGACAGGAATTGGGTACTTTCTGGCATATGGTCTGGTCTTGTCCCAGTCTCAGACTCTTTTGGTCTGCAGTGGCATCCACACTGAGCAATGTCATAGGACCAGACATACAGGTGGACCCCCAACTACTATTGCTCAGTCATCTGGAGGATGTTGAGGGTGATAGGTATAGCAAATTGTGTCTAACCTTCGCATTGTACTGTGCTAGGCGGGAAATTCTACTGCGGTGGAAAATGGTAGAGCCTCCTACCCTGGCCTCGTGGATAAGGTCGGTGAATAAGGTACTCCCTCTGTATAGATTGACGTATGAGAGTAGGCAATGTCCGGGGAAGTTTGATAAAATCTGGTCGTCCTGGGTCGATGCCTCCGGAGACCCTGAACCCCCTACCCCATAAGCAGGACATGAAACATAATGGAGGACATCCTACATCTCACGTCTATTCTTCTTATGCCCATTTCCCTTCATCCCATTCCTTCTCCTCCCCCCCCCTCCCCTTCCTCCTTTTTTTCCCCTCCCCTCCTCCCTCCTTCCCTTTTCCTTTCTTCTCTCATCCTCAGCTCGCCCCCCCCCCCCCCCTCGCTGTCCTTACCAGGTTTGGTCGAATATTGGGCTATTCACTTCATAATATCTAAATATGAATGATGATTTGAACCTTGAGAGGTATGGTTAAGTGTAACTTCTGACGTTTGCACATCTGGATTATCTGATAAATAATGGCTATTGTTTAATTGTTTAAGGGTAAATCTAACTGTCTTTATTCTCACCGCAATGACTGTACTAAATTCTTATATTGTAATGCTGATTTGTTAAATAAAATTTTCTGTTAAAAAAAAAAAAAAAAAATTTTCAAAAAACATTTGTCATTGGGACAAATGTAAAAATGTAAACAAATGTTACAGGGGTGATAACCCTTCCCTATGTTTTCCAAAAAGCTTAAAAATAGATTTTTTGGCTGGAGCTACACTTTAAAAATGTACCAGTTGAAAATTACAAACAGATTCTAGTTAACAACAAACCCACATTTCCTGTCTTGTTTGTATACTGCTGTTCAGAGTATATAGGGCCTGGGGGCCCCACATCTTTCCTTTTTTTTAATTTGGGTGCGGGGTTCCCCTTAATATCCATATAAGGTTGGATGGTAATGGACTGGGGGGGGTACCCATGCCGTTTGTCTCACTGATTTTCATCCATATTGCCGGGACCCGACATTGCATTAAAGCCGTAAGCAGTTTTAAATTACTTTTATTCCTTTAAAAATGTCATTTTGTGCAGGGACTGTTCTAAGCACTGGAAACACGCGCCACTTTACAGGCATACTATAGACACCCCCCAGGTACGATATTTAAAGGAATATTTCACTTTTTTTTCACTTTAAGCATCATAAAAATCACTGCTCCCGAAAAAACGGCTGTTTTTAAAACTTTTGTTTGCATTGATACATGTCCCCTGGGGCAGGACCCAAACCCTTTTTAGGACAATAACTCGCATATTAGCCTTTAAAATGAGCACTTTTGATTTTGAACGTTCGAGTCCCATAGACTTTAATGGGGTTCTAAAGTTCGCGCGAACTTTCGGTCCGTTCGCAGGTTCTGGTGCGAACCGAACCGGGGGGTGTTCGGCTCATCCTTAAGTGGGAGTTTCTTTGGCAAGACCTAAAGAATAGTAAATTCAAGATTAATCACTGCGCTAGTAATGATAGTAAAGCAGCTGACGTAAATTGTATGATGACAATAAAAAGCATAGAAAATATAGATGTACTCAGCGCTAAGAACATAACATTAAAAGTAAAAGTCCATAGTGTTTATGATAAAGTCCTTGTTTAGGGAAAAAACTGCAACCACCCACGGTGTAGACAGAGACACAAATCAGGTGAGCACAAACTTATCCTCCACCAAACATCAACACACCAGGCCTCTTACCAAAAATAATGGACCACTAAATTACAGGTGGTCAAACAAGCATGATAAATCCACAGAGCCACGAAACCATTTCATGAGAATCATAGATGGCTGGGTCTTGTAGTCTCACCAGATGAATATTCAGGGGCAGTGGCGGCCCATCCATAGGGGGTACCAGGCAGCAAAAAAAAAAAAAAAAAGTTAAAAAAAAAAGTAAAAATTTTTTTTTTTATTACTGGCCCTTTAAAAAAAAAAAAAGGAAAAAAAAGGTCCTTAAGTGCACTGTGTTCGGACGCCGGACACAGTGCGGCGCCGGACACAGTGCACTTATGGGAAGCGCCACGTCTATGCAATCACGAGATTGCAGATGTGGCGCTGCATTTGCGGGCGCTTAGCCCGCCTTGTGGCGTTTTCTGAAGCGCCGAGTAGCTTCCGCCCGGCCATAGTAATAGATACTACAGGCGCCGGGCGGAAGCTACGCGGCGCTTCAGATTTGATTGACATCTGCCCTGAGTCAGGTGTCACTTCCTGCTTCGCTCTCTCATTGCGCCCAAGAGAGGAAACAGGAAGACTGCTGCTGCCAGTGTGAAGGAGACACCGCAGGAGACCCAAGGTAAGTACCGCTGCGTGGAGAATGAGGGGGGCAGAGGCTACATTTGGGGCGACAGAGGCTGCATGTGGGGGGGGAGAGGCTGTATTGGG
Organism: Lithobates clamitans; assembly: GCA_037952925.1. Taxonomy (NCBI): domain Eukaryota; kingdom Metazoa; phylum Chordata; class Amphibia; order Anura; family Ranidae; genus Lithobates; species Lithobates clamitans. The sequence continues at coordinate 52,597 of JBBGZY010001579.1, read as the reverse complement.
GGGACAGGCAGCATTTTGGGGGGGACAGAGGCTGCATTTTAGGGGGGATAGAGGCTGCATTTGGGGGGGGACAGAGGCTGAATTTTGGGGGGGACAGAGGCTGCATTTGGGGGGGCAGAGGCTGCATTTTAGGGGGGATAGAGGCTGCATTGGGGGGGGACAGAGGCTGAATTTTGGGGGGGTAGAGGCTGCATTTTGGGGGGATAGAGGCTGCATTTGGGAGGATAGAGGCTGCATTTGGGGGAGGACAGAGGCTGCATTTGGGGGGGACAGAGGCTGCATTTTGGGGGGGACAGAGGCTGCATTTGGGGGGGCAGAGGCTGCATTTTGGGGGGGATAGAGGCTGCATGGGGGGACAGAGGCTGCATTGGGGGGGACAGAGGCTGAATTTTGGGGGGATAGAGGCTGCATTTTGGGGGGGATAGAGGCTGAATTTGGGGGGGATAGAGGCTGCATTTGGGGGGGACAGAGGCTGCATTTGGGGGGGACAGAGGCTGCATTTGGGGGGGGACAGAGGCGGCATTTCGGGGGGATAGAGGCTGCATTTTGGGGGGGACAGAGGCTGCATTTTAGGGGGGACAGAGGCTGCATTTGGGGGGGCAGAGGCTGCATTTGGGGGGGCAGAGGCTGCATTTTGGGGGGTCAAAGGCGGCATTTTGGGGGATAGAGGCTGCATTTTGGGGGGACAGAGGCTGCATTTTAGGGGGGACAGAGGCTGCATTTTGGGGGGGCAGAGGCTGCATTTTGGGGGGGACAGAGGCTGCATTGGGGGGAAGAGGCTGCATTTGGGGGGGCAGAGGCTGCATTTTGGGGGGGTAGAGGCTGCATTTGGGGGGGGCAGAGGCTGCACTTGGGGGGCAGAGGCTGCATTTGGGGGGGCTGAGGCTGCATTTGGGGGGGACAGAGGCTTCATTTGGGGGGCAGAGGCTGCATTTGGGGGGACAGAGGCTGCATTTGGGGGGGGGCAGAGGCTGCATTTGGGGGGGACAGAGGCTTCATTTGGGGGGGGACAGGCATGCTGCATTTGGGGGGGACAGAGGCTGCATATGGGGGGAACAGAGGCTGCATTTGGGGGGACAGAGGCTGCATTTGGGGGGACAGAGGCTGCATTTGGGGGGGGCAGAGGCTGCTTTTGGGAGAACAGAGACTGCATTTAATGGGACACAGGCATGCTGCATTTAATGGGAACAGAGGCTGCATTTAATGGGACACAGGCATGCTGCATTTAATGGGACATAGGCATGCTGCATGTAATGGGACACAGGCATGCTGCATTTGGGGGGGGGGGGCAGAGGCTGCATTTGGGGGGGACAGTGGCTGCATTTGGGGGGGACAGGGGCTGCATTGGGGGGACAGAGGATGCATTTGGGGGGGGACAGAGGCTGCATTTGGGGAGACAGAGGCTGCATTTAGGAGGACAGAGGCTGCATTTTATTTGACAGAGGTTGCATTTGATGTGACACAGGCTGCATGTAAGGAGGGACTCCGCTGGGGGCACCTGATGTAAGGACGGACTGCTGGGGACGCCTGATGGCATCTGGTTGTAGGTGATGTGGCTAGTGACACACTTGGGGCTCCCACTGATTCTGCATTATGGTGAGTTGAATGATTTAATTTTATATTACAATGTAATAATAGAAATAATGCGCTTCAATCATCCTAACACCATAACAACCATGGTGCCGGGATGATTGAAGTGCTAACACCAGGTGTTTGGAGTATCTTTATCTGCTGATTGTTAAACTTTCTAGAATACACATATTTCTATTGTTGTGTAGGATCTGGGCCTGCTGTCTCTCTCTCCGTCTCCCTCTATCCCTCGTTCATCTCAGACGCTAACCACACCACCTTAGAGCCACGCCCACTATTTTGCTGAAAACACGCCCATTTTCACCAAGTGGGAGGGGTCAAAAAGGAAGGTCGGGGTCTGGCGCCCCCCCATCCTAAAACTTCACCAGCTGCCACTGTTCAGGGGGCATACATAAGATACAAAAGAAGGAAGTCCTCATAATGTAATATTGTCCCTTCAAACAAGATTCCTCGTATTCACACAAGCTCCACCGATTTTTACAGAGTTTTACCGATTCCTGGTTGGCCGAAGACGCTCCTGTCCCAGCAGTCAGTCTTCAGAGAAGTCTCCCCGAGCCTTACCAATGTTTTTCAAGGCCCACCGAAGTTCCACAACCTTGCCGCCGACAACAGCTGGCAATAGCTGTGGTCCGAAGTCCACCGGCCACCACCGCCAAACAAGGATGCAGAGGGGGAACAGATCACAGACGAGGTCCAGGCACGGGACTGCACAGACGGCACGGGGCACAGGACAGCACCTTCACCTACGGGAGACACAAATTGCAAATGGAATTTGCAATTGAATTTGCTAATGCAATTGCATTTGCAATTTGCTAATGCAATTGCATTTGCAATTTGCTAATGTAATTGCATTTGCAATTTGTGTCTCCCTTGGGTGAAGGTGCTGTCCTGTGCCCCGTGCTGTCTGTGTAGTCCCGTGCCTGGACCTCGTCTGTGATCTGTTCCCCCTCCGCATCCTTGTTAGTAGGTGGTGGCCGGTGGACTTCGGACCTCAGCTATTGCCGGCTGTTGTCGATGGCAAGGTCGTGGAATTTCGGTGGGCTTTGAGAAACATCGGCAACGCTCAGGAAGACTTCTCTGGAGACTGGAACAAATGGGAAAATGGAGCGCTGACAGGTGCTACTTTTGAAATGAAAAATGGGACTGTGGTGTGGATCAAGAAGTGTGGTGTTTGCAAGAGGCAAACAGTTGAGGTGGTCGTTAGACCTACAGTACTGGGTTCAGATGGATGGGGTAGGCGGCAGCCAGCTTCTCCGAGCAGAAGGGACTCTGTAGGGAAGACAAGCAGAAAAAAAGAGCAGCGCTGCTCTAAGGGTAGTAGTGTGTATAAAAGGCTTTAATAATGTTTAAAATATGCACTCACATTTAGGCTGATAAAAACAGGCACGTAGTGTTACTCTTTAACATCATGAGATCACGTCTGGTGGACCGCTGGGCTATGGAGGAGTCATTCCCTGGCCGCTTCTGGTGGCGTCCGAAGCTCCGAGGTATGTCGTTCGGTCAGACAGTGCGTCAGCTGGTCCATGGGTGGAGATGTCAGATGCTGGAGATCCGGGGACGTGGCCGTATCGCTCGCGTTCGGAGCAGGCGTGCTCCTTCATCAGACGTGTGTGACGGCCATGACAAGTCCTGATTATATAAAGAAAAGGGGAGGCGAAAGGGGCGGGGTGCAGAGTTGGATTGATCTGTTAAGCGGCGTTGGTGTGTGGGTCACACACACGCAGGCTGGTGCAATCGTAGTAAGGCAAAGGGAGTTGTAATGAGGTAGAAAAATGGAATGATCATGTGGCTCGCAAGGGAGTGTAAAAGCGGATTGTATGGCAGGGTGGGAAACAAAGAGGTGAAGGGGGAGGCGGGGAAAAGTAATGATGAGAATGGAAAAAATAAGAATGGAAAAAATAAGAATGAAAGAAAGAAAAATAATGTGGGATAGGTGAGAAAACTGGAGGATAAGGGATGGTTGTGCAAATGAATAAAAAATTATGAAAAAAATATAAAAGATTTAAAGAATAATAATTAATAATAAAAAAATGTTTTATTAAAAAATATATTAGAATATATGAAAAAATATATAGAAAAAATTAGGATTAAAAAAGTATTAAAAAGTAAAAAATGAAAAATTGAAAAAATAATAAAAATAATAAAAACAGAGGAATATATATATATTTATATATATAAAAAAATGTAAAAAAAAAATTGTGCAGTGGGAGATAGTGGAAAAAATGAAATAGTTAATAAATTATAGGTTACAGATGGGTAAAAAAATAATGAATGAGTGGAAGGAATAAATGATAAATGCATGGAGGGAATATTATGGGGAAATAAATATGATAAGGAATATAAATGGAAAGGATGATGAGAATTAAGTGAGAAATGGAGAGGGGTATAAAGCATGTGAAACGCATGTAGCAAGTGTCAAAAACGCATGAGTGCAAGCAAATATGCATGTGCACACACATGCATGCACATATGCAGCGGATTAATTATAGAGTATAATGAAGAAGTACGGGGGCAGGTGGTAATTAGACTATGATATAGTCGGGGAAAAATGTTAAGGGTGGGGTAACTGTGGGGAAAGAAGGTTGTGTGTATGGGGTTTAGAACGGGGGGGGGGGGGGTTTAAGGTGATATGGCCGTGGGAGAATGCAGATGATACGGAAGCATCTAGGGAGTTTATAGAATGGAATGGGTTTCGATCTCTTCGCTAAGGCCTCCTGGCTTTAGGCAGTCTAGGGTGTATATCCAGAAGGTCTCCCTCTCGCACAGACGTTTGATGCGTTCAGCTCGTTCGGGATGGCTTCTATAATCCAGACCCGTAGCCCATTGGTGGAGCCTTGGTGGAACTCCATGAAATGTCTGGGGATCGTTAAGTTCTAGTTATCTTTAATGGATCATCTGTGTTCTCCAAATCTCTTGCGTAATGTCCTGGTGGTGCGGCCTACATAAAGTAGGTTGCATGGGCATGAGAGGCAGTATACCACGAATTCAGTGGAACAGTTGAAGAATTGGCCAAGTTGAAATGTTTTATCCCTAGTAGTGAAATGTTTTTGTTTGTGCTGTACAAATTTTCAGGTTAGGCAGTTGAGCTTGCGGCATTGGCACATGCCCTTGATATCGAGGAAAGTAGGTGTGGCAGAAGGTTGGGGTCTGCGGGTTTTTAGTTTGCTAGGAGCTATTTTTTCTTTTAGGTTTTGGGCTCTTCTGTATGTAATTTTGGGTTTTTCATCAAGGCTGTTTTTGAGATGGGGGTCTTCTAGTAGTATGCCCCAATGTTTTTGGAGGATGTGTTCCATCTTTCTGTGTTGAGTATGGAATTGGGTGATAAGTCTGGGTGCTTGGGAGAGCGAGGGAGATTTTAGATTTCTGGATTGCGGTATTTTGCTCAAGAAGTGGTTATAGGCTTCATCCACTAGGGGGGCAGGATAGCCTTTATTGGAGAACTTTTTCTTGAATGAGCTGCTTTGTTCAATGTAGTCTTCCAAACGGGTGCAATTATGTTTCAAATGGCAGAATTGGCTTTTTGGTATGTTTGAAATCCATCGAGGGTGATGGCAGCTGTGAAAATGGAGGTAAAAGTTGCCTGCAGTGGGTTTCATATAGTTCTTAGCATGGATGAGATTATCTTTGTGGCTTAGCTCAAGGCATAGCTGGGGGCAAACTTGGCACCCATGGCAGTGCCTTGGGTTTGTAGGTAGTATTGGTTCTCGAAGGAAAAATAGTTGTGGTTAAGGCAGAATTTTTTGAGGATTTAACAATAAATTCTGCTTGTCTGGAGTTGATTTGGGGCTCTTGGGAGAGAAAATATTATATTGCTTCTAGACCGATTTTATGTGGGATCGTTGTATATAGTGAGCAAACATCGAGTAAGAGCCATAGATAGGTTGGTTCCCAACGGTAGTTACATAAAGTATTGAGTAGATGGGTGTCGTCCCAGATGTATGCCGGTAGGTTCTGGGCCAGAGGTTGCAGGAAATGATCGATGTACATGGAGAAGGGATTGGTGATACTGTCTCTGAAGACTGGCTGCTGTGACGGGAGCATCTTCGGCCAAATGGGAATCTGTAAAACTCGGTAAAAATCAGCAGAGCTCATGAGAATAAGAGGAATCTTGTTTAAAGGGACAGTATTACACCATGAGGAGTTTCTTCTTTTGTATTTTATGTATGTACCTCTGAATATCCATACCCAGCCATCTATGATTCTCAAGAAATGGTTTTGTGGCTCTGTGGATTTATCATGCCTGTTTGACCACCTGTAATTTAGTGGTCCATTCTTTTTGGTAAGAGGCCTGGTGTGTTGATGTTTGGTGGAGGATAAGTCCTAAAGAAGTTTAACATCGGTCATAAATTTATTTCATGGATAAAGTTGATGTACAAAAACCCTTCAGCTAGAGTCAGAACAAATGGTACCCTCTCACCCCCCTTCTATCTACACAGAGGCACTAGACAAGGCTGTCCGCTGTCCCCGGGACTATTTGCTCTAGCCATTGAACCACTAGCCCTCCTAATTAGGTCCTCTGAGGCGACAGAGGGGATAGTGGTGGGCCCGCTGATGGAGAAGATCTCCTTATACGCAGACGATGCCCTCTATCTCTCCTTGAGGCGGCCCTGTGGGTGATTGACCTGTACGGGTCCTTCTTGGGGGTCCATATTAACTGGACCAAATCCATACTTTTCCCGCTATCCCAATCGCCTCTTCCACCACCACCTCACATACCCCTAACGTCTGTTACTAAATTTAGATACTTAGGCATTGAAATACAGACAGATCTCTCCTCCTATCTGACAGATATTGTGTACCCGATCCTTCAACAACTCACACGTAGATGTCTGGCTTGGAAAAGCCTACCCCCTGACAATCTCCTCAAAATGACATTTCTCCCCAAATTTCTGTATGTATTTAGAAACACCCCGGTCCCCATTCCTAATTCCTTTTTCCAAACGCTAGATCAGGTAATGAACGCCTTCATCTGGGCTGGCTTGACCCCCAGGGTGGCTAAAGCTACCTTGCAGCTACCTCTCTCCTATGGTTGACTAGCACTTCCATGCTTTAAACAATGACAGTGCGATAGTGGTTCACAGAATCACGACATAACCCGTCAGTTAACCTAGAGGCAGCCATCCTGGGGTCCTACTCAGCACTGAGCAATCTAGTGTTTAGGGGTCCAAAAGCACACGTAGCAATGGCCACTCCAATGCGCATGACGACCAGGGTATTTGAACAAATGTTCGTTAAACTTAACCCGCCTAATACACTCTCTCCCTATACTTCGCTCTGGGTCAATCCTAGGCTACACAACCTCCTATCTATCCCGGACCCTGCGGTCTGGGCTAGATATGACATAAAAATTCAGCAACAAATCATGCCGGAGGGCAGATTTCTCCCTTATGACGACCTAAAACACACCTTCCAACTACAAACAAAAATGTTCTTCCGCTACCTGCAACTGCGACATGCGATATAAGCCCAATTCCCTACTGAAATCCATCTGAAGTCACATGTGTTATCTCCAGCAGAGCCGACCGCATCCTCTCCTCCTTGTACCTTCATATATCCTGTGAGGATGAAGGCATGGGGACCAAACTCTTTCACAAATGGAAGGAGGATATACCTTCTCTTGTGGATGATGATTGGGAAGAAGGGATCCAACAATATATTCCCCTAATGATATCAGCTAGAGACAGATACATCCAGCTTAAATTCCTCCATACAGCATACTACACCCCCAAAGGCTCTCTAGAATATACCCAGCTCCCTCTGATAGGTGCCCTAAGTGCACCACTGAACTGGGCACATTCTTCCATGTGGTGTGGTCCTGCCCCCTTATCCAACAGTTCTGGAGGGAGGTGGTCCAGAGCACCAACTCCGTAGGCAGCCTAAACTTAGGGGTCGACCTCTGTATCCTTTTAAAGTGTAACTAAGGGCAAAACTTTTTTTAGTAGTGGATAGAGTGGAGAGTGAACACCTGTCAGATTTTACTGCTGTCACAGTCACTAGTTCTGGTGACACCCTGGGATTCCCTCACTTTGGAGGCCTTTCCTTTTCACTTCCTTTTACTTCATTTATCTTCTTTGTTATGTTTGTACAGTGATTTATTGATTGCTTTTTACTAAGCGCAGAGTTATTATAATAAAAAATATATCTATCTATCTATATATACAGTATCTCACAAAAGTGAGTACACCCTAGGCTATAAGAAGATTGCCAAGACCCTGAAATTGAGCTTCAGCATGGTGGCCAAAACCATACAGCGGTTTAACAGGACAAGTTCCATTTAGAACAGGCCTCACCATGGTCGACCAAAGAAGTTGAGTGCACATGCTCAGCATCATATCCAGAGATTTGGGAAACAGACGCATGAGTGCTATCAGCATTGCTGCAGAGGTTGAACGGGTGGGCGGTCAGCCTGTCATTGCTCAGACCATACGCCACACACTGCATCAAATTGGTCTGCATGGCTGCCGTCCCAGAAGGAAGCCTCTTCTAAAGATGATGCACAAGACAGACCAACAACAAGCAAACATTTTTCTGAAGACAAGCAGAATAAGGACATGGATTACTGCAACCATGCCCTGTGGACTGATGAGACCAAGATAAAATTATTTGGTTCAGATGGTGTCAAGCCTGTGTGCCTGTAACCAGGTGAGGAGTACAAAGACGCGTGTGTCTTGCCTACAGTCAAGCATGGTGGTGGGAGTTTCATGGTCTGGGGCTGCATGACAAAATAAATCTCTGTAGCTATAGGCATTGTGGAGAAATGTATCTTCAAAACTCACAATAGGGAAACTGAAATCATAGCTCCTTTTTTGAATTAGTTTTTATGGAGAACCTGCCAGCCCTCTAATGTAAACAAACACAAGGTGCTTGTAAACTGTTAGAAACTGACTGAATCCTGACTTCAAAATCTCTGTTATAATATTTGAGGATCTTTGAGGACAAATTACCTCACAGTACATGCAACTAGAGAGGTCAGTGCTGGCTTGTTTTAAAGCGTCACTCCAGGCTAAAATTAATTTGTACCATCCCTCCCTTCCACCTCCTCTAACCCTTGGTACTCATAATTCTTCTTCTTACCTTCTGAAGCCAGATATACCCACCTAAGTACCCCCTCCAGGTCCCTCGCCACTGCTAGTTCCAGGTGGTGGGCCCATTTATTCAGCACTGTGATGTCCCCCCCCTCCCCCAGTTAATCAGTCTCCTGTGTTTCTGTGATTGTGATTGGTTGATTGTTGGCACCATACTGCTTGAGTCCCTGTCCCACTTCTTCTTGAGTAGGACAACAACCCACCTGCTGATAGATGAAAATCTTTGCCATATTGTACGAAACTCCTGGAATTTGGCCCTCTCATGACATCACTGGCCTTTGGTTTTAATACTAAAGAAGGAAGGTCCACACAAATAATGCATTTAGTGGAATTTCTCAAAGATGGTGATGATGTCTAGATTGACATACTGACAGAAAATTTTGGCGTTTCATGAGCAGACATTCTGTAGTAGTTATTTGGGAGCATAACGCAAGGACATAACTTGTAAGCCAACTTCCCTTCACTTCTCCTTAGGAGTGCCACAATTTTGGGACCATGTCTCCACATATACTAAGCCCACAGCCTACCTCTTCTGTCTAGTCAAGGTGCTTTGGTATACCAGTCTCTCTCTTTGTTCCATTCTATAGCCCTACCCGGCAGAGCATGCTCCCGGATGTTACACTTGCTCCCAGGTGTACTAGTACTGAAATCAGAGGGCACTTAGCCTGACCTAAAAGGCCTTTTGCATTCCACTCACAGTCCTTGTCAGACTGTAAAAGAATCAGGATGACCAAAGCTGGTCCCTCTGGGTGATGAACTAGCTAATTTGGGTATTCAGCCCCATCCAGGGCCCTTGGCAGTAGCTGACAGCATCCGAATAGCTTTGAGATGCTTGCCTCTCATGCCCCAACTCTCTAAGGCTCCTCCCATTCTGGCAATTATATGGGCATTAACTCCACCCTCTACATCACTAGAGGAAGGTTTCCTCTTAAAGGGGCCTAAAACCCATTTACATAATTCCCATTACCACTCTGTTTTAGGGCAGATCTACCTAGTTACCTAGCTCACCGCACCTGCTAACATGTCTCAGACCAATGCCAAAAGCATGCTGCGTTTACACAGGCCCTTTAAAAATGTCACAGTGAGCTGTAGCAATCAATGCACTGCAGTTCCAAAACAACTTTTCACTGTTCCCCAGCTGATGCAATTGGATTGTACTGTAATAATCCATGCCACAAGTGTTTGCCATGATATTCATATTATCATACATCGTTTCATAGTTGGTAAGTTTGCATAACAACATCAGTCCATCCAGTTCAACCTGAGTGTGCATGTGTGTGCATGTGTGAAACCACCAACTGTGGATGGGAGTTACTTATCCTTATTGCTCTAACAGTACAGAACTTCTTCTTATCCAGCTTCATTGTGTGGCATGTGTCTTGTTTAGATACTTTTGGTTAAATAGTAATCATTCAAAGATTTGTATATTGCAATTATATCCTTTCTTAAGTGCCTCTTGTCCAGGGAGAATACGTGTAATTTTTGAGGTTGTCCCACATAACTTTCAGCCCTTTATTAGCTTTCTTACCCTCCTCTCTCCAGTTCAAGCACATCCTTTATGAGAATTGGACAATATACTCAAGATGTGGCCAAACCAGAGTTTTGTAAAGTGGTAGAATTTTTGTTTTATCTCTTGAATAAATATTCTTTTTAATGCATCCTAAAAGTCTGTTAGCCTTACTTGCTGCAGCTTGGCATTGCGTGCTATTACTGTCTGTGATCTACTAGAACAAGAGTAAAAGTGTAGCGCTATAGAAAGTAATAACAACAGTCATACAATGAAGATGACTCGGTTAATACCAATGAATAAAGTGACAATGTGCTAATATAAAATGCAAATAAAATTAATAATTGTTATAAGTGGAAAAAAGTTGCGCTACTAGTGAATCTGTGAAACAGTAGATCAGCAGCCAGCATCAACAGTGTAGTGAACTGTGTAATAACCAAAAAACATGAAAAAATGCAGCGCTAATGTAATATACACAATCCCCAGAGTGGCCCCCAGGTGTAAGTATATGACCAATGACCTGCCATGAATGAGAAGCCAATGTCAAGTAAGGACATTCCGGCAACAAAATCCTAGGATTTTTTCCGACAGATGTTGGCTCAAACTTGTCTTGCATACACACGGTCACACAAAGTTGTTGGAAAACCCGATCATTCTGAACGCGGTGACGTAAAACACGTACGTCAGGACTATAAACGGGGCAGTAGCCAATAGCTTTCATCTCTTTATTTATTCTGAGCATGCGTGGCACTTTGTGCGTCGGATTTGTGTACACACGATCGGAAATTCCGACAACGGGTTTTGTTGTCGGAAAATTTTATAGCCTGCTCTCAAACTTTGTGTGTCAGAAAATCCGATGGAAAATGTGTGATGGAGCCTACACACGGTCGGAAATTCCAACAACAAGGTCCTATCACACATTTTCCATCGGAAAATCCGACCGTGTGTACGGGGCATAAGGCTCCTCTTATAAAATGTGGTATAGTCCCATGTATGGGAATTATAAGTGTGATGTCCCTTCCACAGATGATGGGTGAAAATGCATAGACTTCTCCATATGTCATTCGCAGATATGCATGTGAAATAAAGGAAGATTAGGTACGCTTACCAAAAAAAGATGGACACACACGCCATATGGCGGTGGGTCAGACAGGCATTTAAACCATTCAATCCAGCAGGTCTTTATTGGAGGAAACGAATGATGTGATAGGGTACTTCAATGGTCATAACCAAGACGAAGGAGCTTAGATGATACACACCAGGAATTCCAATAAACTGACGTGCCTGGATTCCCAATTATTCGCCAGCTGGATGAGAAGTATGGTACTTCCAAGGACATCAGATCAACGTGTTAGGTCGTGAGGATGAGAAAAAAAAAGAAAGCCTCCACATAATGCATGAATCCGGATAAAAGAAAAATTTATTAAAAAATACCAAAGTTAAAAGTACAAACACCAGCCAAGGTGTGTACAGAAAGTGATCACATATAAAAGAGAAAAGATGCGTGGTGTCAGATGCACAATAGGGTAGCAACCCGACATGTTTTGGACCATAGTCCTTCTACTGGGGCATAGGACCTAATGCTTGATACCACGCTTTTATAAAAACATTCTAATTAAATTAGAATGTTTTTATAAAAGCGTGGTATCAAGTATTATATAGCTTTTATATGTGATCACTTCCTGTACCCACCTTGGCTGGTGTTTGTACTTTTAACTTTGGTATTTTTTTAAAAATTTTTCTTTTATCCGGATTCATGCACTATGTGGAGGCTTTCTTTTTTTTTCTCATCCTCACGACCTAATACGTTGATCTGATGTCCTTGGAAGTACCATACAACTCATCCAGCTGGCGAAAAATTGGGAATCCAGGCACGTCAGTCTATTGGAATTCCTGGTGTGTACCATCTACCCTTCATCGTCTTGGTTTTGACCATTGAAGTACACCATCGCATCATTTGTTTCCTCCAATAAAGACCTGCTGGATTGAATGGTCTAAATGCCTGTCTGACCCACCGCCATATGGCGTGTGTGTCCATCTTTTTTTGGTAAGCGTACCTAATCTTCCTTTATTTCACATGCATATCTGCGAATGACATATGGAGAAGCCTATGCATTTTCACCCATCATCTGTGGAAGGGACATCACTTTAACATTTCCCTTACATGGGACTAAACCACATTTTATAAGAGGAGCCTTACAGTTGAAATGATAGATTTTCACAGACGGTTCACTGGTTTTCTGTTCACAAAAACCTTATATGTTTTTTATTGTGTATCCATTTCCTTTTTGTCATTCACTGTACACTGATTTGGTGATTTATTTCATGTTATACTTACTTGACATTGGCTTCTCATTCATGAACGGCCATTGGTCATATACTTACACCTGGGGGCCACTCTGTGGATTTTGTATATTACATTAGCGCTGCATTTTTTCATGTTTTTTAAATAAAATTAATAATACTGAACCACGATAAAGTGCCAGTGTGGTGGTGTGGATGTGAAAATTGTGCAATTCATACACTAAAAAATCACAGATGATATGAAGTACAGAAAAACTAATAAAAAACAAGTGTACAATGAAAATTCGTCCAATCCAAACGTAGAAATCACCAAACTGAGGTGGAATGATGTCTACAATGAAAAGTCTGTGTGACGACAATAAAGAATCATAGCTGATTGTAAGGATCACCAAAGTTGTGCATCCACCACCAGGGAAGGCGGGTAGGTACTCTTACTAGAATGTGTGGACTCTAATACCAGTGACAGAGAGTCACACATAGAAGTATGGAATCCTCAGAAACATCATGGGAATAGCAGGCTCAGATGATCAAGGCTGAAGATCCGGCATGAAAGATCTACTAGGACACCCAGATCCCTTTCCATCCTCGAATCTACAGTTTCTCCCTCTAACAAGTAACTTGCATGCATTTTTTAGCTCTCAGGTACATTACTTTACATTTTTTAATATTAAACCTCGTCTGTCATACAGCTGTCCACCCTTCTATTCTAACTAGGTCTTCTTGTAAAGTTGCTATATCTTGTTGTGCAAATATTGTCCTGCTTAGCTTTGTTATCAGCAAACACAGGGATTGAACTATTTATTCCAACCTCTATATTGTTTATAAATGTAGCACTCTGGTCTTAAGCAGGTCTGCTAGTAAATTTAGCTGTGCTGGGTGGTAACTAGCCTGGCTAATTTGTAGTGTGATCAAATGGTTTTCTCCTAAACTTGAGTGGACTGAACTGTGAACTGTAATTCTCTCTTTTGTCAATAGGTGGCACTGTTACCTTTGGCATTAGTATGATAGACAGTTACTTCAGGTTATGAGTGAATGTGCTTTCTCAGCCAATCAGCAGGAGTTTCCTTGGCCAGTGAGCATGCTGGGATAGGCTATTTATTTGGAGAGAGTCAGGTGATTGGTGTTCTTTTCACCCAGGCTGCGGCCTGGGTGGGTGTGTGTGGAGCAGCAGCCGAGGTGTAGGCTTGAAACCTGAGGCCTAGCCATGTGTAAAGGGGCTCAGCCTGAGGGGAGCCAGATCACTGCCAGGAGGCATAGGAGAAGAAGTGCCCAGAGGGTCAACCACTCTTGTTGCTGGAGGCAGGTGCAGAGGGATGGAGTTCTGAAGGAGTACCAGAGGGGATTCCTAATCAGCCGGGGACTGTGAAGTAGCTGAGAAAGCTTCAGGAGAGAACTTATCCATGCAGTACAGCTGTAAGTAAAGCTTGAAAGAGTACAGCGGGTAACTGTAAGTAAAGCTTGAAGGAGTACAGCAGGTAGCTGTAAGTAAAGCTTGAAGAGGAGTACAGTGGGTAGCTGTGAATAAAGCTTGAGGGATCCAGCGGGTAGCTGTGAGTCCAGGAACCCAGTGGGTAGCTGTGGGTGAGGTTTGAAGAATACAGTGGGTTGCTGTAAGTTGAGCCCGGGGATCCAGCAGGCAGCTGAGAGTCCAAGAAATCCAGTGGAATACTGCGAGCTAAGCTTGAAGAATACAGCAGGTAGCAGTGAGCGAAGATTGAGAATTCCAGCAGTTAGCTGGGAGCTAACAAAACAAAATAATTACACATGTGAAAAGTTAGGGTCACAGTGCTACATAGCTACATGTGAAGATCTAAACTAAACGTTAGCCGATGCAACCGGAAGACATCACCTTTGACCCGGTTGTTGTTTTGGTGGACCGGAAGTTTTGTAATAGGTGACGGCGTCATGCCGTCTGTTGCTGTGCTGTGCTATTTTGAATGCCCTGTACAGGGTTTTTAGCAATAAACTGGATTTTTTTCATTACTACACAATTGGAGGCCTTCCTTTTCTTTTCCTTTCCATATGTACATCCGGACCTTGAGGTGAATCTGACCCGGCCCTACAACCGACATCTATCTGCCGGAGACATTCATTGGTCCCCACTGCCATCTACCATCCTGATTGCTAAGGCTTTTTCCTTTGCCTGTTGAGGTAAGGGCTCTGTGAGCACATCTTTGTACCATCCACGATTGCCCACTTCACCTACTACATTCATGGAGAAGATTGATCAACATTTATGCTACAATTAATTTTTTTGGGACTCATTCATTGATTGATCTCCTTTCATCACTTTTCACTGTGTTTTTTAACATTTCTTAGCACATTAATATTGTTTCTGACACTGATTATTATCACTTTCACGTTCTCATGTGACAACACTGATTTTTAGTTTAGAGCTTCACATGTAGCTATGTAGCACTGTGACCCTAATTTTTCACATGTGTATTCATTTTGTTTTGTTTGCTGTGAGCATTGTTATTCATGTACTGTTTTGCACGAAATCATTTTGTTTTCTATATTTCTCATTGGTTGATCTGTGAACACCATTCGATTTTGCAGCACTACACACACTTTTTTACTTTTTGGTAGTGCAGAGGTCCCCACATTTTGTATAGCTGGGAGCTAAGCTTGAAGATCTACAGTGGGACACTGTGAGTGAAGTTGTTGCTATAGGAGACAGCAGTTGCTACAAGATACAGATCGCTGCATTCATCTTAAAGCCCCTTTTTTCTGTATTGCTGTCTGCCCAGCTCTTTTTTTTGTTTGCATAGTCTGTCAAGTTGCCATTGCATTTGCCTAAGGGTGTCCTGTGCCCTAACCCTCTCTCCCGTTCCTGTTAAGAGAAATAAAACTCTCTTTGTTCATTTTTAAAAGTGACTGGCGCCCATCTTTCCATCTTGCACTACACCCACCATGCCTAGTAACCTGCACCCTGAGGAGAAATGTTAGCTCTCTCTGACTCTGGGGGTCACAGCCATGCCTCCGGTGGTCGGGGAGACTGCTACATGAATATGTGTCAACATCCTTTTCCATAAGGCAAGGAGGTCTACCAGTACTCGGTTGCCCCCAGGACTTATACACAATGCTATAGTGCCTGGCCAACATGCTGGGGCAGGTGCAAACTAAGCAAAGCAAACAGGTACTTGCGGTTGGCAGTCAGGCAGAGTGGTTCAATGACAGTCCAGGTACAACGCAGGCAAGGTTCAGAACAGTCAGGGTCAAATCCGTAGTCCAAAGGCAGTCAGAGTTCAGGGAGTAGTCGATATCCAATCCAAGGTCGTCAACAAGGGAATCCAAACAGCAGAGTGGGACAGACAAACAGAGAGCTTGGACCACGTGTTACAAATGCAATATTGCAAGCATGAAACTGCAGGCTTGGCTGGCTTTAATCAGGTTTGGACTCCACCCAGAGACTGGCCACATCAATCACCTTGCAGGTGGACAAACAGGGAGAATGTATTACAGCCAAAACCAGAATGCTGGAATGAGACCAGCAGTTGTGATGTAGCAGGAGTGCTAGATGACCATTCAGAAAATATGTAATTAATTACCACCCACTGGACACACTCCTGCAACCAGTTTTCAGTCCAGGTACATAAATATTATCAATGCCAAATAATCTTAACTTATAAATTCAGCGTTTATGGACTACTGAATCAAATATAACATTTATTCCATAAAACATTTACAAGAAATAATAATGAAATATCTTATAGAAGCCATGCACTTGCACAAAATTGTGACAATCGACAGCCTGCAACCACTGCAAACATTTTGGTTAAGGAACAGTACCAGATTTGCTATTGTATAAAAAATGCATCTTTGTTTGTTTTTATTTTAGATGTTGCAGAGCCTGACTGCTTGTATTATCTTTGGGTTTCTGCTATAAAATCAGTTCTGTATGCAGTGATAGAAATGTTTCACCACCCTTGAGAATGTTTACAATACATAAAATAATTTACATAATTTACCATTCTTAAATATGTTCTCCTGAAAAATAAAGATAAAATATGCATATTTATAGGAATTAGAGCAGTTTCTTGAGCCTAGGTTCACACTGATGCGATGCCGGACCCAGCGCGATTACAGCGCTGGTTCCCGCATCGCATCTCTCCCGCAGGCAGTTCACACTGCCCTCTGCGACCGCTGCAGGTGTCATTACATTGTTAATGACATCCCCAGATCGGTTCACAGATCGGAGTGCGAACTGTGAACTCGCACAGGAATTGGATCGCATAGGTGAGAACACCCATGCGATCTGATTCTAATGCGGGGAAAAACAAGTCCCGGCACTTTTTTCTGTGCTATTCTACTGTATGGCTGAACTCGCATCGTAGGTGCGGGTGCAAATCACATGCAATGTCTGTGATCGCACTGGTGTGAACCTGGGCTTAAGCAGGTAATTAGTGCAAACTGGTCACCATCACCAAATAGACTTTTCTGATGACATAAAGAGGTCATATTTTGAAATACCTCCTGAAAACAGGTTTACACAACAAATGATCAATTTTTTGATGAAGTGGTCAACATATACATCTTAAGTTGCATCTCGTGTGTTTAAGCACTTTCTGGAAATAAGTCTGCACTGCAAATGAGAGAAGATCCAAGCAGCTGAGAGCGGTGATACCAAGGAAAATCTCATTGTAATAGTAGCAATTTTCTGTATTTTTTATGTAGTAGATACGAAACATGTTATAGGGAAAGAAGCAAATTACCATGACTAAAATAAAAAACAAACTTTTTAACTGGGCCCAGAACTCTTGATGATCCAGAGCAGATTTCTTCAGTTTCTTAACAACCTTTGCAATGATGAAAATTTGTACAGCCAGAAGAAGACATATGGCACTGACCATGACCGCAACCACGATGTAGTTCAAGATTCTCACATAAGTCTTATCGAATGCTGCTTGGAACCTAAAACACACTTCTGTGGAATTTCTGTCATTAGAGTTACCATATTGTTTATAGAATGTAGGAAACACAACTAGTATGATGACAATCCATACTGCTGCACTAGCCACAACCGAGTGGAGTTTCCTGTAGAATTGAATCCTATCCTTTTGTTTGAAGTAACTGATATACCTGATGATAAGCATAGCCACATAAAATATAAAGGAAAGGTATATGTGGATGTGTATTGAGATACTTATTATCTTGCAAAATTCAAATCCAAAGACCCACTTTCTTTTAACATAATAGGTGATCCGAAATGGAACTGTGAGAAGAAAGATTCCATGGACCACTAAGAGATTAATGACTACAGTGGTGGTCAAAGAGCGGGTGTTTGTTCTATTTAAAAGAAAAATCATTATAATGATACCGATTGTTCCACCAACAAGAACTGTAGTGTAGAGTACAGTCAGAGTAATATATGCAGTATTTTCATTCACATGACACATTTGGCTGTTGTTGCTCATTTTTGTATTTCCTGAAAATAAAAAAAACAAAATATAAGATAATGAATGTATACCAAAAATTCAGTAGGCCTAATATGGTAGTCAGATTTTTTAAATTTCTGTCAGATTTGATTTCTCTCTGTGATCCTATTAAGGGGACTTCCCCTCACTTTTGTGACACCAGTAAAGCAAGTAGGTAGAGCAGTTGTCATCAGAGCAGAAATGCTTATATAGCAATAAAATGTCAGAAATTCTAACACTTCCTATCTCTACTAAAATGAGCTTTTATTTGTTGAGGAGATCTATCCTCATTTCCTCTCCTGTTATCTCCCCTATAGTGATGCAAATAGCAGCAAAAATGAAGGCTTTAACTCCTCCCCACTCTATTCACAGTTTATTCAAATGTTTTTAGCTGAAGTTAGGCTTCAAGTGTAAATTCAATTTTGGAGGAAAAAAAACAATATTTCTTTTAGGTCATTCATATATACAGTATATTATAGGTGGATCATAACTGACTACTTCAGGCAGGACCACATGATAATTTTCACTGTCAAGTGTCAGAACAGAAAAATTAGTTCAAAATGATGTGTGAAAAATGAATTACCTTTAGACATATTAAAATATAAATTGTTATGCATAGATAGAGAGCACTGATATTCTTAGTTTAGCCACAATCACGTGCCCCCAGGGGGTGCACGGCGCAATCCCAATCTCGGCAAAGAGCTGCAGCCGCGGCTCTTTGCCCATTACTCTTTTATGCTGCCTTTGCCTTTTGTCACCTGATAACAGTCTCCAGTGAGGCTGAAAAACATCACAGTGGTGTCCTACATCAAGGGGCAGGTCAGAACCTGTAGGGTCAGTCCACTGAGAAGAGGTAGAGATGACTGTGATCTAAGTGGAGTTGAATTTCTTTATCATGTCATTTGAGTCTACATAGAACTTTTGGGAAAAATCCATATTCTGTGGCACAATTGGGCAATAAGTGGTTCTTACCTCCAGGTTCTTCCTAGTGGATTTTATTTCTGGACAAGATTTCAGAGTTAGATCTGCTAGCATCTTCTTACTGTTACAAGCTGGAAAGCTTTTCCCTAGGGGCCTGGGCCCAACCCTGAGTGCAGATGCTGTGTCAGATCAGAAAAGGTCTCACAAGCCATATGCTTTTAAGATCCATATACAGATTTTTTGGGGTTTGTTGATAAAGACCGTGGCCATAGGCGTGCGCAGCCTATTGCATTAGGGTGTGCACCTCAAACCAAAGCCCAAACACACGTGCGTGTATATTATATATATACATATATATATGTCTATATATATACACACACATACACATACAATTAAAACTATATGAACCCTGGCATGTATATATATATATATATACACACACACACATATACACATATACATATACATACTTTTTTGCTGACAAGCCAGGGTTCATATAGCATAGCTCCCAACTGTCCCTGATTTCGAGAGACTGTCCCTGATTTGGAGCAATATCCCTCTTTTCTACACCCTTAGACACCTCCTAGCACCTTCCCCTTTAGAGAATAGGGAACTAAGTATAATTTGGGGGGCTATACAAGTAATTTCTATAGAATTTGTTAATACAAAAGAAACATAGTAAAATTTACAAAACATTTGCAATATTCAGCAATTACCAAAGTAAGCTCAGTGGCATTTCCAGACAATTTCAACAGACCCAAATGCAGCAAAGATACAGCCCCATAGGCAGCAAAATACGCTCCCCATATCCAGCAAGAGACATCCCATATCCAGCAAGAGACATCCCTTATCCAGCAAGAAACATTCCTTATCCAGCAAGAGTCATCCCTTATCCAGCAAGAGACATTCCTTATCCAGCAAGAGTCATCCCTTATCCAGCAAGAGACATCTCATATCCTGTAAGAGACAGCCCATATCCAGCAAGAGACATCCCTTATCCAGCAAGAGACATCCCTTATCTAGCAAGAGGCCTCCCTTATCCAGCGAGAGGCATCCCATGTCCAGCAAGAGACAACCCCTATCCAGCGAGAGGCATCCCATATCCAGCAAGAGACATCCCCTATCCAGCAAGAGACATCCCATATCCAGCACGAGACATCCCATATTCAGCAAGCGACAGCCCATATCCAGCAAAAGACAGCCCCTATGCTGCAAGAGACAACCCATATCTAGCAATAGACAGCCCATATCCAGCAATAGACAGGCCTTATCCAGCAATAGACAGCCCTTATCCAGCAATAGAAAGCCCTTATCCAGCAAGAGACAGCCCATATCCAGCAATAGACAGCCATTATCCTGCAAGAGACATCCCTTATCCTGCAAGAGACATCCCTTATCCTGCAAGAGACAGCCCATATCCAGAAATAAACATCCCTTATCCTGCAAGAGACATCCCTTATCCTGCAATAGACAGCCCTTATCCAGGAAGAGGCAGCCTATTTCTGCAAGAGACATCCCATATCATGCAAGAGACAGCCCATATCCAGCAATAGACAGCCCTTATCCATCAAGAGAAAGAAATACCCTCCTCCCTGCCTCTCCACCCTAAACAATAACCTCTTCCCTGCCTCTCCAACCTAAACAAATAATTCCCCTCCCTGCCTCTCCACCCTAAGCAAATAACCCTCTCCCTGCCTCTCCGCTCTAAAGAAATAACCCCCCTCCCTGCCTCTCCACCCTAAACAATAACTCCCCATCCCTGCCTCTCCACCTTAAAGAAATAACCCCCTCCCTGGCTCTCCACCCTGAACAAATAACGCCTTACCTGCCTCTCCACCTTCAACAATAACGCCCTCCCTGCATCTCACCCTAAACAAATAACCCCCCACCCCTGCCTCTCCACCCTCAACAATAACCTCTGTGTTTAAGAATGGGGTTAGTATGAGGGAGGGTAACAATGGGGGGTAGTGTTGAGAAAGGGGTCCTGTGTAATGATGGGGATGATATGGAAGAGGGATGGTGGTAGGGGGATTGGGGGATTGGTTTTGTTTAACCATGTCCCTTAAGCCCCTTCCACTCTTAATAGTCTGGCCACACACACTTTTTGGCGTAACGAGCCGCATGCTTACATCAGCCTCAAGTGTCCCTCATTCTCAAGTTCTCAAGTTGGGAGGTATGGATGTGGTGCCTATGATCATCTATCAATCCACATAATTTAACATATTGAGAGTGCTAGGAGTTTTTTTTCAAGTGAGGATCCTGCAAATTAACATTTTTTGTCACAACCACGTGACTAATTATATGGTTATAATGAAAGATTTATCACACTGCAACTGCAACTTCCTGTTTGTCTAATGGGTGTCAGACCGAACAGAACATATAATACAAAATACAATTGCCACTTCCCATCTGTTTCATGGGCTGCTAGAACATGAAGAAGGGAATTCTCAGGCAGAAATAATACTTTTCTGTATAGTTTATAACCCTTGTGAGGACTAGGGATGAGCTTTATGGGGAACGTAAGTTCGACTCGAACATCGGGTGTTCGCCCATTTGCTGAATATTATGGGGCATTCGCAGGAAATTTGAGCCCTGCGGAATGCCCCATAATGCACTGCGAGATCGCAGTGCATTGCTGTATGATGATTGGCCAAAGCTTGCACCTGACCTGCATGCTTTAGCCAATCACAGCGCGCTTTGCTGAGAGAGCCATAATTGGCCAAAGGCAGGGTGCTTTTGGCCAATCATGGCTCAGGGGAAGTCAGAAGTCCACGACCCACACTATATAAGGCTGCTTACATAGTGGCCGCGTATAGTGTGTGGACAGAGATGGATTAAGCTAGATTAGGCAGGCAGGTTAGTTAGTAGTAGTGTATTTGATTGATATATATATAATCTATACTCTGCATTTAGCGTAGACTAAATATTCAGTATGGATTCTCTATATTCAGTTAGTGCAAGAAGTGTATTTGATATATATATATATATATATATATATATATATATATATATATATATATATATATATATATATATATATATATATATATATATATATATATATATATATATATATATATATATATATATATACAGTTTAGTATATATATATATATATATATACTCTGCATTTAGCGTTGACTAGATATTCAGTGTATACTCTACAATAAGTCAATGCAGGCAGTGTAGCCAGTGATGTTTATATAACACAGTGTTTAAGGGGAACCCCATCCCAAAATGTAAAAAAAAAAAAGGGTGTGGCCCCCCCCCTCAAAATTCATACCAGGCCCTTCAGGTCGGGTATGGATTTTAAGAGGAACCTCACGCCAAAGTGTAAAAAAAATGGCGTGGGGGTGCCCCCAAAATTCATGCCAGAACCTTATCCGAGCATGCAATCTGGCAGGCCGCAGGAAAAGGGCGGGGGCGAGAGTGCGCCCCCCCTCCTGAACCATACAAAGCCACATGCCCTCAAGAGTGCTTTGGGGACCCCCACGCCATT
Source organism: Lithobates clamitans (assembly GCA_037952925.1). Taxonomy (NCBI): domain Eukaryota; kingdom Metazoa; phylum Chordata; class Amphibia; order Anura; family Ranidae; genus Lithobates; species Lithobates clamitans. Next base: position 30,274 of record JBBGZY010001579.1, on the reverse strand, counting down.
TTTTTTAAATTTTGGTGTGGAGTTCCCCTTAATAGCCATACTAGACCTGAAGAGCCTGGAATGGATTTTGGGGGGGACCCGCACGCCATTTTTTTACATTTTGCCATGAAGTTCCCCTTAATATCCATACCAGACCCGAAGGGCCTGGTAATGGACTGGGGGGGGGGGGACCCAAGCCATTTTTTCAATGATTTTTTATGTACAGTATCTCACAAAAGTGAGTACACTCCTCACATTTTTGTAAATATTTTATTATATCTTTTCAGGTGACAACACTGAAGAAATTACACTTTGCTACAATGTAAAGTAGTGAGTGTACAGCTTTTATAACAGTGTAAATTTGCTATCCACTCAAAATAACTCATCACACAGCCATTAATATCTAAACTGCTGGCATGGTTCCAGTAATCCATGTCTTTAGTCTGCTTGTCTTCAGCAAACTGTTTGTGGGCTTTCTTGTGCATCATCTTTAGAAAAGGCTTCCTTCTGGGAGGACAGCCATGCAGACCAATTTGATGTAGTGTGTGGCGTATGGTCTGCGCACTGACAGGCTGACCCCTCACCCCTTCAACCTCTGCAGCAATGCTGGCAGCACTTATATGTCTATTTCCCAAAGACAGCCTCTGGCTATGATGCTGAGCATGTGCACTCAACTTCTTTGGTCGACCATGACGAGGCCTGTTCTTAATGGAACCTGTCCTGTTAAACCGCTGTATGGTCTTGGACACCATGCTGCAGCTCAGTTTCACGATCTTGGCAATCTTCTTATATCCCAAAGCCATCTTTATGTAGAGCAACAATTCTTTTTTTCAGATCCTCAGAGAGTTCTTTGCCATGGAGGTGCCATGTTGAACTTCCAGTGACCAGTATGAGAGAGTGAGAGTGATAAAACCAAATTTAACACACCTGCTCCCCATTCACATCTGAGACCTTGTAACACTAATGAGTCACATGATACCAGGGAGGGAAAATGGCTAATTAAGCCCAATTTGGACATTTTTAATTGGGGGTGTACTCACTTTTGTTGCCAGTGGTTTAGACATTAATGGCTGTGTGTTGAGTTATTTTGAGGGGACAGCAAATTCACACTGTTATTCAAGCTGTACACTCACTACTTTACATTGTAGCAAAGTTTCATTTCTTTAGTGTTGTCACATGAAAAGATATAATAAAATATTTACAAAAATGTGAGGGGTGTACTCACATTTGTGAGATACTGTATATTGCCAGGATCTGGCAATCTGGCAATAATGCTGTGAGCAATTATTATATATAATATATAATTTTCTGCATCACAAATGTTAATTCTCCATTACGAACGCTAGTTTACAAGACTGACCGCTTCTGTCTCGTCCTTGCTTCCGAGCACGCATGTTTGTACTTTGGACTTTTGTCCGATGGACTTGTGTACACACGCTTGGAAAATCCGACAACAGACATTTGTCCGCGGAAAATTTTAATACCTGCTATCTAACATTTGTCCGCGCAAAATCCGCCAACAATTGTCCGATGGAGCATACAAATGGTCGGATTTTCCGCCAACAGCCTGTCATCACACATTTCCCGTCGGAAAATCTGATCATGTGTACGAGGCTTTAGTCAGAGCTGCGCAGTTTGTTTTTATCTACAGATGTCACTTATCCCCATAGGCAGTTTTTGGTAAAAGTGCCCTAACCTTTTAAAATGTAACAGAGTTTTCAATCTCTTCTGGGCCCCTAGTGCCTCCCAAGTTATGTAGTGACTAGTGCCTAGTGCTTGTCACGTTTTGCATTGGAGCCCAATCTATTTTTCATCTGCCCTTAAAGTAGTTGTAAGGACAAAAGGTTTATTATCTTAATTAAAACAACAGATATCCGCGCTTAGGAAAATAGATAACTGCAGCCTCCCTAATGGGGAACACCACCTAGGTGGAGTCCAGAAACAATTAAACTCTAGTAAAGGAGAAGTGGCGCTTTTCAAAAAAAATTATTATAAATGATAAAACAGGTGAAAATAAAACATATGTGTAAATTCATATAAAAAGATAAATTATGATCTACTGATGTGGATATTGCCAACACTCCCTAAAAAGTGAAAGGTGCTTCAATCAGAAATAAATAAAACAAAAGTAAGTGTAACATTCAACACAAATTTGAAGCAAAAGTGTAAAAAATATATATAAATATGCCATATAATGCATCAACGCACACAAAAAGTAGTATAAATAGTATAAATATACACAAATTTCTGTGTTAAAAAACCAAAACAAAAAAACATGTCCCAAAAATATATTAAATAACAGTCTGTGAATAGTGATCCGTGCACAAGCAAATTCAAGGTGACTCTTCAGTGCTCCCCTCTTCCGTCTGCATCCCCCTCCTGTGACTGCACTCACCAGAGAGCCTCACCCCTGCAGGGGTAACAGGTGTAATAGCTGTATCCAATAGCAATGTCCCCCTTGACGAGGTATCCCTCTGGTTCACACATCTGCAATCCACCTCACCAATGGGGTTTGGAAACCCTCAGCAACGGGCATCCACATCTTTGTTTGGATCAGCATTTGAATGTATTCCTATTCCTTCACCCGTCAATAAAGGCAAAAACTAATATTCTTCTGTGCACTCAGCAGAGGAATAGCTTGCTTTCCTTTATCTTTTTAAGCTCGCTGAAGGGTGATGGCAAGGGATTGAAGAAAACATGCCTTCTTGTCCATGTAGATTCTTAAATTGGAAGCTGAGTCACTTCCTCTAGAGAATTCTCCCAGAATGCACTGGTTCCTAACAACTTTGTTCCTAACAAAGTTGTCACCTTTGGCTTAACAAAAACAGCATTATTTCGAAATAGTACTCTAGTAGCACACACAGTCTTTGATTTCAGCAATATGTGCAGTTAGAATTCGACTGTAGTTCAATGTAAAATTCGACTCAAATTTCAGTTCAAATTTCCAAAATTCGGACGAATTTCGTTTATGTTATTTGGAGCATTCGGTAAAATTTGTTTTTATTGTAATTCGGGTATTCGAATATATCCGAATCTCCGAATCACCAAAAACAAAAAAATGAGTCTGAATATTAACCATTTGACCACTGGGCACTTAAACCCCTTAATAACCAGACCAATTTTCAGCTTTCAGTGCTCTCACATTTTGAATGACAATTACTCAGTCATGCAACACTGTACCTGTATGAAATTTGTGTCCTTTTTTTCACACAAATAGAGCTTTCTTTTGGTGGTATTTAATCACCGCTGTGTTCTTTATTTTGTGCACTATAAAAGAAAAAATACCGAAAATTCTGAAAAAAAATGAATTTTTCTTCGTTTCTGTTATAAAATTTTGCAAATTAATAACTTTTCTTCATATATTTTGTGCAAAATTTACACCGCTACAAATCTTTGGTAAAAATAACCCAAATCGGTGTATATTATTTGGTCTTTGTGAAAGTTATAGAGTCCAAAAGCTATGGTGCCAATATCTGAAAATTGATCACACCTGAAGTACTGACGGCCTATCTAATTTCTTGAGACCCTAACATGCCAGAAAAGTACAAATACCCCCCCCCCCAAATGTCCCCTTTTTGGAAAGAAGACATTCCAAGGTATTTAGAAAGATGCATGATGAGTTTTTTGAAGTTGTCACTTTTTCCCACAATTCTTTGCAAAATCAAGATTTTTTTTTAAATTTAGTCTTTTCACAAAATTGTCATATTAGCAGGTTATTTCTCACACACAGCATATGCATATCACAAATTACACCCCAAAACACATTCTGCTATTACTCCCGTGTATGGCAATACCACATGTGTGAGACTTTTACACAGCGTGGCCACATACAGAGGCCCAACATGCACGGAGCACCTTCAGACGTTCTGGAGCACCCAGGCCAATCCTGACATTTCTCTCCTACATGTAAAAATCATCATTTATTTGCTAGAAAATTACATAGAAGACCAAAACATTATATATGTTTTTTTAGCAAAGACCCTAGAGAATACAATGGCAGTCGTTGCAACTTTTTATCTCGCACAGTATTTGCGAAGCAATTTTTCAAATCAGTTTTGTGCTTTAAAAAAAAACAAAACAGTAAAGTTAGCCCAATGTTTTTGAATATTGTGAAAGATGAAGTTTATCCCGAGTAAATAGATACCTAACATTTCACCCTTCAAAATTTCACGCGCTCGTGAAATGGCGGCAAACTTTGCTACTTAAAAATCCTCGTAGGCGATGCTTTAACATTTTTTACCGGTTACATGTTTTGAGTTACAGAGGAGTTCTAGGGCCAGAATTATTGGTCTCGCTCTACCGATCGCAGTGATACCTCACATGTGTGGTTTGAACACCGTTTTCATATGTGGGCGGGACTTACGTATGCGTTCACTTCTGCATGTGAGCACACGGGGACAGGGGCGCTTTAAAAATTATTTTTTTTATTGTTCATTTTACTTTATTTATTTTAGTTTGACACTTTTTTCCAAAAAATACATTTTTTGATCACTTTATTTCCTATTACAAGGAATGTAAACATCCCTTGTAATAGGAATATTGCATGACAGGTCCTCTTTACAGTGAGATATGGGGTCAATAAGACCCCACATCTCACCTCTAGGCTGGGAAGCCTGAAATAAAAAAAAAAACAAAAAACTATCCTTGCTTCGATTGTAGCGGTGAGTCGTTAGAAGCACCTGAGGGCGGTGGGAGGGTTGGGGGGGGCGTAGCTGCAGGCATCATTCAGATATCCCCACACAAAGTCAAGGACGTCGTATGACGGCCGGCGGGCAGAAAGTGGTTAAAACGCTTTTTTTTTTTATACAAAGTTGTCCATTTATACAATATTTCTAACACATAGCATGTACATACCAAAAATGACACCCCAAAATAGATTCTCCTACTCCTCCTGAGTACAGCGATATCACATGTGTGAGACTTCCACAGCCTGGCCAGTGGCCACATACAGAGGCCGTGTACAGCCGAGTATGGCTGAGCATGGCCGAGTATGGCTGCGCATGGCTGGGTATGGCTGAGTATGGCAGGGTATTGCAGGGTATGGCTGGGTATCACCGAGTATTGCAGTATTATGGCTGGGTATTGCAGAGTATGGCTGGGTACTGCAGATTATGGCAGAGTATGGCTGGGTATTGCAGAGTATTGCGGGGTATTGCAGAGTATTGCAGGGCATTGCAGAGTATTGCAGAGTATTGCAGGGTATTGCAGAGTATTGCAGGGTATTGCAGAGTATTGTGGGGTATTGCAGAGTATTGCAGGGCATTGCAGAGCATTGCATGGTATTGCAGAGTATTGCAGGGTATTGCAGGGTATTGCAGAGTATTGTAGGGCATTGCAGGGTATTGCAGGGTATTGCGGAGTATTGCAGGGCATTGCAGAGTATTGCGGGGTATTGCAGAGTAGTGCAAGGTATTGCTGAGCATGGAGGGATGGCTGAGCATGGATGGATGGATGGCTGGATGTGACTGCATTTGCTACAGAGCAGCGCTGTGGGCACTACAAATCCAGCCCACAGCTCTGCTGCCATCCGATCCCTCCCCCTCTGTACCGATCGGTACACAGAGGGGAGGGAGGAACCGGTGTCATGACATGGTCATGGATGTTCTCGGGTGCGCCAGGGGGAGCGCGAGAGCGGGATTTTGGGAGGATGTCATAGTACGCCCTCCCAGAGTTCAAATATATATAGTCAAATATAGAGACGTTAAAAAGTAATTCCTCCACCATGCTTTTAAATCCCTTTTTTCCCCCCGCCAGTCAACTGGCGGTACCCCTCCCCCCTCCCCACCCCCCTGGAGCGCCCCCCTCCCACCCATCCTTATCGGTGAGCTTTAGCAAAAGGGTGCATGACCAGACCAAAGTGTTGTCGCCATGCCATCTGCTTGGCATGACTGCCCTAGTACTCTTACACTACCCCGCTGCGCTACTAGATACTCTACTGCAAGAAGCCCTTTTAGAATTAAATTTAGATCAGAGGGAAATGCCCAGTGCATCCAAGGTCTCCATATCTTTATGAATTTACCGTAACTACTCCTCCTGGTATAGACTGTCTTTTCTGTCCACACCAGTTTGTCAATTGTCCTAAGCCATTCCTCCAGAGTTGGAGGCGTGGTGGAAAGCCAGGATTGTGCTATTATTTTCCTAGCTTGATAGAGGCACCTTGCTATGGCAATATTTGTATTGTTGTTCCCCGTGTTTTCACCTATCAGGCCAAGGATACAAACCCTGGCCTCAGGTTCAGTTTGATTTTAAACCTGATTTCTATAGTCTTTACTATCCCTGACCAGTATCTTACCAGTTGTGGGCATCTCCACATCATATGTATGAGATCTCCTGTCTCCAGGCATCTAGGGCATTTATCATCCAGTCTATGGCCAAATCTAAATAGTCTCTTAGGAGTGTAATAGACCCTGTGCAGCAGAAAGAGATGCGAGGCCTGTTGCGACGGAGAGACGGACACCAGCGGGCCAGCCTCCAGTATTCTTTTCCACTGGCTATCAGTAATCTCCCCCACGTCCTCCCCCCATCTCTCCCTGGTACCCAGACTCGTTTGTAGAGCCAGTAGCCTTTCAGTCATTTGCCCATATATCATTGCTATCAGACCTTTGGTAGTATTTGTTCTGGTAATTTTATTAAGGAGTGGTGCATTGCAATATTCCAATGGGCAATTCCTAAATTGACTATCGAGGGCGTGCCTGATCTTCAGATAACTATAGAATGTTTTATTTGGAATACCATATTCTCGCCTCAACTCAGTGAAAGATTTCAAGGTATTGGCATCATATAGCTGAGCCAGCCTGCATATTCCATGGCACACCCATATCAAGTTTTTTTCCAGTGTTAGCAGCTCTTGCAAGCATTTATTATGCCATATGGGTGAGAATTCAGTAGGTCCCTTATAACCCACGATCCTCTTAGCAGACTGCCAGACTTTAGTAACTAACCTTTATGTTGGAGACCCATCCTGAAATGAACCAGCCTCTAGCGCTTCCTCCAGGGGATTATGTGGGTTATCCTGCAACATGAATTTCCCGCTAGTATTCAGCATACCTTGGGACTCACATCCCCCTAAGTGTTGTAGTTGAGCCGCCAAGTAGTAACTATATGGATGAGGTACTGCCATTCCCCCTTCCCTGATGGGTCGCTGTAGGGTTTGTAACCTGATACTTGCCAGCCCTTTCTTCCATATTAATTCTCTAAATAAGGTGTTTATTTTTAGAAACCAATTCTTCCCGATCCAGACTAGGGAATTATGGAGCACGTACAGTAGTTGTGGCATCCATATCATCTTGATCAAGTTAACTCTGCCTGCCAGGGATAGCGGGAGTTGATGCCAAATATCACTTTTCCTTTTAAATTTTACCAGTAGGGGGACTAAATTGTCTCCGATGTATTGGGCGGGATCCTTTGAGATGACTATACCCAGGTAGCTCATCTTCTCCGTTACCCTTAGCTGCGATATGCCCCCCATAGGAGCGCTGAAAGTTGAGTCGGCAGCAGTGTTGACTTTTCCCAATTGACTATTAAGCCCGATGATCTCCCAAACCTCTCCACAAGCTGTATTGCTTTCTCAAGGAATGCTCCATATCCCCCAAAAAGAGTAGCACATCGTCAGCGTATAGCGCCACTCTTTCCACCCTATTCCTCCCTCCAAATCCCTGTATACCGGGCAAACTTCTTATTTCTTCTGCCAGTGGCTCCGTTGCTAGAGCGAATAGCAGGGGCGAGAGCGAGCACCCCTGTCTCGTCCCTCTCTCAAGAGACAGCCACTCCGTGTATTCGTTGTTAATCTTTAGTCTGGCGCTTGGGTGGAAGTATAAGGTTTTCACCCACCTAATAAACTTTGGGCCAAACCCAAATCTCTCCAGTACCCACCAGAGATACCCCCATTCCAGGCTATCAAATGCCTTGGCGATGTCCAAGGAGAGGATCGCTCTGGAACCCTTAATCCCTGTCGGGGACTGGAGGTTCAGGTACGCCCTTCTGATGTTTACACTGGTAGATCTATTAGGGATAAACACTGACTGGTCCAGATGTACTAAACCTGAGATACATTTATTTAGCCTAGTAGCCATTACTTTTGCCAGGATTTTAATATCAGAGCATAGCAATGAAATTGATCTGTATGAAGATGCATCAAGGTGATCTTTCCCCTCTTTCTGAATCAAAATTATGTTGGTTTCTGCCATCGAGGAGGGTAGCCTACCCACTGTAACCGCCCAGTTCAATGTCTTCAAAAGTTCTGGAAGTAGCGCCTCCCCATAATATTTATAAATTTCCAAGGGCAATCCGTCAGGGCCCGGGGATTTCTGGTTAGGCATACCTGCTACTGCCTGCTTTAATTCTTCAAGGGTTATGGGAGAATCCAGACCGATCCTATTTCAGAGAGAGTCTGCAAGTTGGCACCCTCTAAGAAACTTTCTATCTCGCTCATTTCTAATTGTCAATGTGATTTATATAAATTACTATAATATTCAAAAAATGTCTCTTTAACCTTCGGGGGATCAGACGAGATTTCCCCGCTGGAGGTCCGAATCATAGGTATTGATGAGGAGGGGGAGTTAGTCTCAGCTAGTAATGCCAGCGTGCGACCCACTCTTTCCCCTTCTCCAAAGCACCTCTGTCTCTGGAAAAGTCTCCTGTTTTCAGCATTTCTAATTGTGTCCATTTTGTACTTCTGCTGCTTTTTTACCCATAACTCCTGTTTTGCTGGACTTGGATCTTCCACATATTGTCTTTCCAGTTCCAGCACCTCTTTTCTAATACGTTCACCCCTCTCCTTTGATTGTTTCTTAACCCATGTTATTCGCTTTAATAAAATCCCCCTAAGGAATGCTTTCAGGGAATCCCAAACCACCCCCTCCAAAGCCGAATCTGAGTTATTTTCTACAAACTCTTTTAATTTCTCAGGTATATCTTCCGTTGTTCCTATTATCTCCAACCATGTGGGATTTAGCGCCCATAATCTCTGAATATGTCTATCACAAATATTTACCGTCAGCGTCAGAGGCGAGTGATCCGATACTCCCCTCGGCCTATATTCTATCTTGCCTATCAGGGGCGGCACCCCTCTACTACCTATAGCCAGGTCTATACGAGAGAGAGTGCGGTGCAACCCCGAGAAACAGGAATACTGCAGATCCTCTGGGTTTCGGGTTCTCCAGAGGTCACACCACCCAATCTCCTCAAGTAGCTGGGTGAGCCGTCCCTCTTTCCCCCTTGGCCCCTGGGGGAAACCTGTCCAGTTGGCTGTTAAGAACCGCGTTAAAGTCGCCCACCACTATGACCGGGGTATCGGTTTTATCCTCCACATATTCTAGCAAGCAATACAGAATCTCCATCTTGAAAGGGGGAGGAATATACACATTTGCTATAATAAAAGATTTACCCTCTACTATACAATGTAAAAAGACGTAGCAGCCCAGTGCATCAATCTTGACATCCCTACAGGAGAACGCCAGACCTTTTTTGACCAATATACACACTCCTCTTGGGTAGGAGGAGTACACTGAATGGAATTGAGCTTGAAATTTTTTGTTCCTGAATAATAATTTGGACTCTTTGGTCAGGTGTGTCTCCTGCAGGCACAACAGATCCGTGCCGTGGGATTCCAACTCTGAGAATACAGTGACTTTTTTTAATAGGGTCGCCCATTCCCCTAATATTCCATGAGCTTATTCCTACCATTCTAAACAGCTTTTAATGTATAAAAAAGAAGAAAGAACAAGAAAAAGAATAAAAAATACAAAAATACAGCCCTTGCAGGAAGAGAGCAGAAATGTAAGGATCTGTCTCAAATGACTGAGGGTGCCGACAGCCCCTCTACCCAAGCCTGCCTGTATAAGATACCTATCTATTTGTTTATCCTCCATTACCACAATCAACACCATTATTATGAAAAAGTGAAAACTCATATATACAGTTTCCCGACCCTCTATACCTTCTGAATTAACTTTTACAAATCTTAAATGTGAGTAAGTGTCTCAAAGATCTATGTGGCTTTTTTATCTTTTCCCTCTCCAACTTTTGTGCTAGTGCAGTGCAACCCTTTAATGTAATTTGAAACTTGTATGCTCCTTTACCCTTGTGCAACCGCACCCCCCTCCCTCCTGCCTACCTTGGCCTATCTTAAGGACATACCTTGTGACCCTTCTAACCCAACACTCCTTCACCAGGCAAGGGAAAAAAGAAAAAAACTTTCCCTTGCTTATCCTTTCCTGCCCTCCCCACCCTCCCTCCCCTCTCTTAACCAAAATCACATACTGTGATGTAAACAGAAAAACAACAATCCACCACCATTTACTATCTCTCATTGAGAACTTTCACCAACCATCCCCTCCCCCTCCAATCCTTGCTGCCAAAAAAAAAAAACCCAACAAACTTCAAGGAAATTCAACTTTTAGTACTCCAGCTCTAAAAGTTCTTTTTTGTTTTCTTTCAGCCACTTTGTGGCCCTATCAGCCGAATCAAAAAATTGTGTCACTCCTAAGGCTTCTATACGCAGGCACGCTAAGTACAGCAATGCGTATGTTATTTTCAGAGTCCGCAGGCTACACTTGATTTCAGCAAATCCTGCCCTTTTCTTCTGCAAGTCCGGGGAGTAGTCTGGGTAAATTGAGATTCTAGCACCGTTGTAAAAAATATCCCCCTTTTCTCTAGATTTTTGCATCAGTGTCGCCTAGTCTTTGTAACTAAACAGCTTCATAATCAATGGTCTAGGGCGGGTACCTGGTGAAGTAAGCCTAGTGGATACTCTATGCGCCCTCTCAATAGCAAAAAAGTGCGAAAATGTCTCAGCTCCAAAAACCTCCCTGAGCCATTTTTCCAAAAATACTTCAGGACAGGAGCCCTCCCTTCTCTCTGGGAGGACTAGTACCCTCACGTTATGCCTGCGCAGACGATTTTCCATTTCATCCATTTTAAATTTATATGTGTCTAACTGGGTTTGCATCAGTTTAAACTCTTGCCTCATTGGATGTAAGATGTCCTCCACTTGACTTAACCTCTCCTCCAAAATGGAAGTCCTTTCCACAGCGTTTTGTAATTCTTGGCTCATGGAGCGCAGCTCTTCCTTAAGGCCTCTTAACTGGACACATAAATCGCTCAGTGATCCCCTGCAGGCGTTAACTGCACTCAGTACCTCTTTCAGTGTGGGCTCAGATTCACTAAGTACACTGGTATCAGGAAAGACTTCGGACATTTTTTCTAGGGGGTCCCTCTCAGGGCTTTTTTTATTCGCCGTTTTTGTAGTAGCTAACGATGTTAAAGTAGTTTTACTTGTGGTTTTCCTATCCCCCATGCCCCCCATCTGTGTCTTCTCATGGGGCTGCTGGTTACCCTTAACTGGAGAATGCGAGGGGATTTCTCTAGTTTAGCCGCAGCTGCCGATGCAGATGCTGCTGGGTTCCCCTTCTCTTTGGATGATCGGGTAGCCTGAGCTAGGGAACTCTCCTGGGGGTGCTGGAGCTGTTCCTCCCCCTTTTTCCTGGTCATTCTGTCGCTATACCAAGATATATGCCGGCTATAGCAAGATGTAAGAAAGGTGGAGGAGAAAAAAAATAAATAAAAGGTGTCAGAAGAAAGTTCCTTTATTCCTTAATAGAATAAGGTGCTGTTAAACACTAGGGATATCACGCTCCCCCAGTTACATTAATGAGTGACAGCAACTCCACAGCATAATACAGCGATTTTGTAAAGAATGACAGTTCTGCTGCTGTTACCTTGAAATCTTCCCAAGATCGGGACCAACGTCCAGTGTAGACAAGCCCGTCCAGCGGGACCTCCTGCGATCCTGTTTAATTATTTTTACCTTTCCTTTTCCTTCTCCTTTCCTTCTCTTCTTTCCTTTCCCCCACGAGGTATGCCGGTCGAGTAAGACGCCACTCTCCGTTCTCCCCATCTGGGTCCCGTAAGATTCTCGGCTCAAGCCTGGTGTAAACAGCCTGTGACGCCTTCACCTTGCAGCTGAGCGGCTAAACACCGCCAATGCCGAGCTCCTCCGCACACTCCGCCAAGACCAGCCAAGCGGTATGCAGCCGAGATGGACTGAAGGGACGGTAGAACGATTAGAACGATTAGGGGGGGGGAAGGAGGCCAAAAGGGGCAATAATGCATACAAAGCTGGATCAATCCATCAGGGGTGGCAGCAGGGAGATGGAGCAGGGAGAGAGCTCACACACCTCCGTTCCTAAAGGATCGGATTTTGTTGTCGGAAAATTTCATAGCATGCTCTCAAACTTTGTGTGTCGGAAATTCCGATGAAAAAAGTCCAATGGAGCCCACACACGGTCTGAATTTCCGACAACAAGCTCCGATCACACATATTCCATCGGAAAGTCTGACCGTGTGTACAGGGCATTACTCTGAATGGTCTAAGATTATTAGTGGTGTACCCCAAGGTTCAGTGTTGGGACCCTTACTTTTTAATATCTTTATAAATGATATAAGGGCTAGGATTAAAAGTACCATTTCAGTCTTTGCCAATGACACCAAGCTATTTAATTGGGCGAAGTTTAATGTTGATAAATGTAAAGTTATGCACTTGGGAGCTAAGAATATGCATGCATCATACACAGGGCCATCTTTAATATTGACTGGACGTTGGGCAAACATTTTCTTGGGCCCCCCATGCAATTTCACCTCCACCTGCTCTGAGACATACAATAAATAGCAGCTAGACTTAAAATCAGTTACTGTATCAGATCAGGCAGCAATTGTGATTGCTTGCCAGCAGTTACAGCATATCATTACTGCTTACTAACTGGTTTCTAGAGGTTACAGCACACATTACGGCTCACTGATTAGTTGCTAGAGGTTACAGCAAATGATTTCTGCTTGTTAATTGGTTGCTAGAGATTACTGTACAGTAATACTGCTCACTGATTGGTTGCTAGAGGTTACAGCACTTCATCTCCTCACTGCAGGGGAGCATGATATACACATGAATGCAGGTTATTTACATGTAAACACTGGGTCTGCAGGTGAGTCATCTGTACACACTGATAGGGCAGAGCTGGGCAGCATTAGTACCAGCACTTCACACTGAGATATCAGGACACAGCACAGGACTAAAACTTCAAGGGACAAGGGAATTTAAACTGAGATAGTTGGCAAGTATGAGGCAGCTGCTTTGGGCCCCACAATGACAGGGCCCAGGGCAGCTGCCCCTTTTGCCCTGCCTTAAAGACGGCTCTGATCATTCATACTAGAGGGAGTACAACTGAGGTAATTCACAGTGGAGAAGGATCTGGGGGCTTTGGTAGAACATAAGCTTAATAATAGCATGCAATGCCAAGTTTTCAAAACAAGCAAAGTCCTTTCTTGTATTAAGAGAGTTATGGACTCCAGATAAAGAGAGATGATTTTGATCCTGTACAAATCATTGGTAAGACCTCATCTGGAATATGCAGTTCAGTTTTGGGCACCAGTTCTCAGAAAGATATCGGGGAATTGGAGAAAGTGCAAAGAAGGGCAACCAACTGATAAGAGGCATGGAGGAACTCAGCTATAAGGAAAGATTAGAGGAACTGAATTTATTCTGTCTTGAGAAGAAGAGATTAAGGGGGATATGCTTAACATGTACAAATACATAAAGGGTCCATATAGTGAACTTAGTGTTGAGTTAGTCACTTTAATGTCATCACAGAGTACAAGGGGCACTCTTTATGTCTAGAGGAAAAGAGATTTCACCTCCAAATACAGAAAGGTTTCTTCACAGTAAGAGCTGTGAAAATGTGGCATAGACTTCCCTCCAGAGGTGGTTCTGGTCAGCTCAGTAGATTGCTTTAAAAAAGGCCTGGATTCAATCCTAAATGTACATAATATAACTGAGTACTAACATTTATGTTAGTTGATCCAGGCCAGGGAATATCCAAATGCCTTTTGGGGGATCAGAAAGGAATTTTTTTTCCCCTGCTGTAGAAAATTGGACCATGCAATGCTGGGGTTTTTTTGCCATTCCTCTGGATCAACTGTGGGTATAGTATTGTGTATATGGGATTTTTATAATTTTTTTTTCATTGGTTGAACTAGATCAGTGGTTCTCAACCTTTCTAGTGACGTGACCCCTTGATAAAATTTCCCAAGTTGTGGGGACCCCCAACAGTAAAATTATTTTTGTAGCGTGGGTTGTCAGCACCCAAGGCAATACAAGTAATTTGGGCCCCTCACCCTTCCACTCGTACAGTATTAAAACCCCTTATGGTACATTTTAGGATGTATCACCTCTTTCTCTTTGTTGTCCTTTCTTTCCCTTTTACCCATCTCTATCCTAATTTCCTGTTTTTTCCCCATCCCTCTCTCTAGCCGTCTTTCTTGTTCTTTCTCTTATTTTTCCTCTCCCTTTTTCTTTGTTCCTCCCCCTCTTTTCCGCTCTGTTCCATGTATTCTCTATTTTTATTCCTCCTCTTACTCCTTGCTGGGGGTGGGGGGAATGGGATGTGGCACTGCTGGTGGGAAGTTGGGATGAGTGGCAGTGCTGGGGGAAGTTCTGATCAACCAACTTATTTGCTCTTGATCAAGGTCATTTGCTGACCTAAGAACTGTAGTAGGGACTTTTAATGGCAAATATAATCACAGGTAGTGTTACTTGTAGCAGTGATACCTATGCCGAAATCAGGAGATAGGGTCTCCAGCCCCTCCCACTTCACATTCCTCACCAGTCAGCTGACCTCTAGTTTCTGCCCCCCAGCCATGCCATGAACTAAATGGAAGGCTGTGAAGAGGCTGAGTGGGTGGCTGCGGGCTCCAGGAACAGCCCAGCTGGGCGGCCACAGGCTCCAGGGACAGCCCTGCTGGGCGGCCGCAAAAAGGCTGGGAGAGCGGGGCAGCCCCTGGCAAATCATCATTTGACCCCCAAGGGGGTCCCGACCCCCAGGTTGAGAACCACTGAACTAGTTGGACTTGTATCTTTTTTTAACCTGACTAACTATGTAACGAAAGGGGGGGGGGGGGGGGGCAACCTGACTACTGAAGTAAGAGGGCACACTGACCACCAATTTATGCCCTAAATATGCTGGATTTTTTCTGCCAAAACTTGGCTGAGAAAAATTTTATTCTGGCCATTGGAATACATTTATGCTCATACATGTGTGTGTATGCGAATGTATTATGCTAATAAGCTCCTCTCTGAATTCAGCTTCCAGGATTGGGGGAGCTTTGGGAGGAGGGGACAGGAGAGTAAAAAGGAGCTGGCCCCTCCCCCAGCATCAGTGCAGAGTACAGGAACAAGCTTCCCACCCACCCTCCCTGTTTGTTTTCTTTGTTAAATATGTTTTTTTTTACACAGATTGGTGTGTACTCAGGATGTCGTTGCAGCTGGCGGGTGTTGGTCTTTGCGGGTGAATGAAGAAACCTTGGATAAAGGAGAGCTCGGGACCCATCGGTGGTATGGGTCCTGATGGTGGTATTCCAGCTAACGGTGGTTTAGCTGGAATTTTGGTGCACTGCGGTCAGTTGGTTGTCTCCGAGCCAGTATGTCCGCTAGAGGCCTATTATCATATAAAAAAGGTAGCGCAGTGCATTATTATTAACCACTTGAGCCCCGGACCATTATGCTGCCTAAGGACCAGAGGTCTTTTTCCAATTTGGCACTGCGTCGCTTTAACTGCTAATTGCGCGGTCATGCAATGCTGTACCCAAACGAAATTTGCGTCCTTTTCTTCCCACAAATAGAACTTTCTTTTAATGGTATTTGATCACCTCTGCAGTTTTTCTTTTTTGCGCTAAAAACGGAAAAAGACCGAAAATTTTGAAAAAAAATGATATTTTCTACTTTTTGTTATAAAAAAAATCCAATAAACTAAATTTTAGTCATACATTTAGGCCAAAATGTATTCGGCCACATGTCTTTGGTAAAAAAAATGTCAATAAGCGTATATTTATTGGTTTGCGCAAAAGTTATAGCGTCTACAAACTAGGGTACATTTTCTGTAATTTACACAGCTTTTAGTTTATGACTGCCTATGTCATTTCTTGAGGTGCTAAAATGGCAGGGCAGTACAAAACCCCCCAAATGACCCCATTTTGGAAAGTAGACACCCCAAGGAAATTGCTGAGAGGCATGTTGAACCCATTGAATATTTATTTTTTTTGTCCCAAGTGATTGAATAATGACAAAAAAAAAAAATATTTACAAAAAGTTGTCACTAAATGATATATTGCTCACACAGGCCATGGGCCTATGTGGAATTGCACCCCAAAATACATTCAGCTGCTTCTCCTGAGTATGGGGATACCACATGTGTGGGACTTTTTGGGAGCCTAGCCGCGTACGGGGCCCCGAAAACCAATCACCGCCTTCAGGATTTCTAAGGGTGTAAATTTTTGATTTCACTCTTCACTGCCTATCACAGTTTCGGAGGCCATGGAATGCCCAGGTGGCACAAAACCCCCCAAAATGACCCCATTTTGGAAAGTAGACACCCCAAGCTATTTACTGAGAGGCATATTGAGTCCATGGAATATTTTATATTTTGACACAAGTTGCGGGAAAGTGACACTTTTTTTTTTTGCATAAAGTTGTCACTAAATGATATATTGCTCACACAGGCCATGGGCATATGTGGAATTGCACCCCAAAATACATTTAGCTGCTTCTCCTGAGTATGGGGATACCACATGTGTGGGACTTTTTGGGAGCCTAGCCGCGTACGGGGCCCCAAAATCCAATCACCGCCTTCAGGATTTCTAAGGGTGAAAATTTTTGATTTCACTCTTCACTGCCTATCACAGTTTCGGAGGCCATGGAATGCCCAGGTGGCACAAAACCCCCCCAAATGACCCCATTTTGGAAATTAGACACCCCAAGCTATTTGCTGAGAGGCATGGTGAGTATTTTGCAGCTCTCATTTGTTTTTGAAAATGAAGAAAGACAAGAAAAAACATTTTTTTTTTCTTTTTTCAATTTTCAAAACTTTATGACAAAAAGTGAGGTCTGCAAAATACTCACTATACCTCTCAGCAAATAGCTTTGGGTGTCTACTTTCCAAAATGGGGTCATTCGGGGGGGTTTTGTGCCACCTGGGCATTCCATGGCCTCCGAAACTGTGATAGGCAGTGAAGAGTGAAATCAAAAATTCACGCCCTTAGAAAGCCTGAAGGCGGTGCTTGGTTTTCAGGGTCCCGTACGCGGCTAGGCTCCCAAAAAGTCTCACACATGTGGTATCCCCGTACTCAGGAGAAGCAGCAGAATGTATTTTGGGGTGTAATTTCACATATTCCCATGGCATGTTTGAGCAATATATCATTTAGTGACAACTTTGTGCAAAAAAAAAAAAAATTTGTCTCTTTCCCACAACTTGTGTCGCAATATAAAATATTCCATGGACTCGACATGCCTCTCAGCAAATAGCTTGGGGTGTCTACTTTCCAAAACTGTCCTGGCATTTTATGCACAACATTTAGAAGCTTATGTCACACATCACCCACTCTTCTAACCACTTGAAGACAACGACCTTTCTGACACTTATTGTTTACATGAAAAAGTTATTTTTTTTTGCAAAAAAATTACTTTGAACCCCCAAACATTATATAATTTTTTAAAGCAAATGCCCTACAGATTAAAATGGTGGGTGTTTCATTTTTTTTTTTCACACAGTATTTGCGCAGCGATTTTTCAAACGCATTTTTTGGGGAAAAAACACACTTTTTTAAATTTTAATGCACTAAAACACACTATATTGCCCAAATGTTTGATGAAATAAAAAAGATGATCTTAGGCCGAGTACATGGATACCAAATATGACATGCCTTAAAATTGCGCACAAACGTGCAGTGGCAACAAAATAAATACATTTTTAAAAGCCTTTAAAAGCCTTTACAGGTTACCACTTTAGATTTACAAAGGAGGTCTACTGCAAAAATTACTGCCCTCGATCTGACCTTCGCGGTGATACCTCACATGCATGGTACAAATGCTGTTTACGTTTGACGACAGACCGCCGCTTGCGTTCGCCTTAGCGCGAGAGCAGGGGGCGACAGGGGTGCTTTTTTTTTTTTTTTCTTTATTATTTTTTTGCTTTTTTTATCTTATTTTTAAACTGTTCCTTTCATATTTTTTTTTTTTAATCATTTTTATTATTATCTCGGGGAATGTAAATATCCCCTATGATAGCAATAGGTAGTGACAGGTACTCTTTTTTGAAAAAATTGGGGTCTATTAGACCCTAGATCTCTCCTCTGCCCTCAAAGCATCTGACCACACCAAGATCGGTGTGATAAAATGCTTCCCCAATTTCCCAATGGCGCTATTTACATCCGGCGAAATCTAAGTCATAAAATGCTCGTAGCTTCCGGTTTCTTAGGCGATAGAGATGTTTGGAGCCACTCTGGTCTCTGATCAGCTCTATGGTCAGCTGGCTGAATCACCGGCTGCATTCTCAGGTTCCCTGTTGAGACAGGAGAGCCAGAGAAATACACGGAAGACGGTGGCGGGGGGGCATTCCCTCCCACGGCTTGTAAAAGCAGTCTAGAGGCTAATTAGCCGCTAGGATTGCTTTTATATGAAAGCCGACCGCTGGCTGAAAAGAATGATACCAACATGATACCTAAACCTGCAGGCATCATTCTGGTATAACCACTCAAAGTCGTGAATGGCGTACCTGAAGACAAAAAAATGGTTAACAATAAAGCACAGTAAACGGTAAAGTATAAATAATTACATACCTGAAAAACAAACATGATAAAACATAATAACAATAAAACATTGCAGAATAGAATACAGTAAAAAAGAGCAGAATAATAGAGAGAGAGAAGAGAGAGAGAGAGAGAGAGAGAGAGAGAGAGAGAGAGAGAGAACAATAAAACGACAACTATTTTTTTTTATTTTATATATATATTTTTTTTTTTACACTTTTTTTGTAACTAACTTTTATAACTGTAACCGGTTCCAGGTTCGGGTCTCTCAAAATGCGATGGCATCTTGGGAGACCCTGTGAAAGTGCGCCTAGTCTGTGCAATGCTGTACCCTACGCTAATACTCAACTAGTGCATGGTAGCGTTCAAAACATTCACCAATGCAAAGACCAGGATTGTCAGGACAGGTGGGACAATAATAGCGGGTGTCACGCCTATATCCGCGCTTGCTGCAGACACGACATCTTTTTTGGGGGGGTTCGTTGGGTAGGGGTACTCGGGAGGACATAAAAATGTCTCTCATGCAGCCGACTGCATTTGGTTGGGGATGTGAATGGGGGAAGTACGGGCGCTGCAGAAGCGGTGGGTTCCCAATTAGGATTGGCGAATGCAGCAGGAAGGGCATTATGGGTACGACGGGCCTGTGTTCGTCTTTTTGGTGGCAGCGGGACACTACTTGTGCTTGCCACCTCACCAGCTCGATCTGCACTTATGGGACTCGCCACGTCACCAAGTGTTACTGCAGTGCTGGTTTGACTACGACCAGGGTGTACTAGGCTGCTGGTGCTTGCCAGCTCAATAAAAAGCTACCAAAAAAACTGTTAGCGATCGCAGGGATCAGGCCTGACTCTGCGAACGCTGCAGTTATGTGTTTAGTGTTTTGTAAGTGACAGTGATCGATCGATACTGCACTTGGCTGGGCTGGGCTGGGGCGGGCGGAGGGGCAAAATGCAGGTGCTAGCAGGTATCTGGGCTGATCCCGCTAACACTGCGTTTTTGGGAACCCTAAACTGCTGGGGACGCTAGTATAGATCTGATCGGATCAGATATTGATCCGTTCAGATACTATACCACTAAGGGAGGTGTATGCTGCGTGCGTGGGTGTTAGCGGTACTGGCACTAACCTGACGCTGCCTGGGGCCGGTGCTTGCCAGTTCACCAAAATACTACCAAAAAAACTGTTAGTGATCGCAGGGATCAGGCCTGACTCTGCGAACGCTGCAGTTATGCGTTTAGAGTTTTGTAAGGGACAGTGATCGATCGATACTGCACTTGGGTGGGCTGGGCCGGGCCGGGCGGAGGGGCAAAATGCAGGTGCTAGCAGGTATCTGGGCTGATCCCGCTAACACTGCGTTTTTGGGAACCCTAAACTGCTGGGGACGCTAGTATAGATCTGATCGGATCAGATATTGATGCGATCAGATACTATACCACTAAGGGAGGTGTACGGTGCGTGCGTGGGTGTTAGCGCTACTGGCGCTAACCTGACGCTGCCTGGGGCTGGTGCTTGCCAGTTCACCAAAATGCTACCAAAAAAACTGTTAGTGATCGCAGGGATCAGGCCTGACTCTGCGAACGCTGCAGTTATGCGTTTAGTGTTTTGTAAGTGACAGTGATCGATCGATACTGCACTTGGGTTGGCTGGGCGGAGGGGCAAAACGCAGGTGCTAGCGGGTATCTGGGCTGATCCCGCTAACACTGCGTTTTTGGGAACCCTAAACTGCTGGGGACGCTGGTATAGATCTGATCGGATCAGATATTTATCCGTTCAGATACTATACCACTAAGGGAGGCGCATGCTGCGTGCGTGGGTGTTAGCGGTACTGGCGCTAATCTGACGCTGCCTGGGGCGACGCATATCACCGCCGGGCAATTAGGGGGCTAAACCTTTATTCGGTAATAAACGGCGGGTGCCCTGACACTATAAAAAATAAACGAACTAACCAGCGTCAACCGTAACGGTTATACGGTGATCAGTGGTGAAAGGGTTAACTAGGGGGCAATCAAGGGGTTAAAACATTTATTAGATAGTATATGGGGGTCCCTGACGCTATAAAACGCTGACGGCGAACCTAAATATTTACCTCACTAACTAGCGACACTAATACAGCGATCAGAAAAATGATCGCTTAGCAGCACTGGTGACAGGGGGTGATCAAGGGGTTAAAACTTTATTAGGGGGGGTTGGGGGGTACCCTAGACCTACAGGGGGGTAACAGTAACTGTGCTAACACTGTAACTGTCACAAACTGACACCATGCAGTAATCAGGAAAAAAAAAAAAAAAACCTGCTTGGTGTCAGTTTGTGACGGGGGGGGGGGGTGATTGGGGGGGGATCGGGGGGGCGATCGGGGGGGGATCGGGGTGTTTTGTATGCCTGGCATGTTCTACTGTGTGTGTGTGTGTTGTGCACTCACAGTGATGTCTTCTCCCCTCGGCGCTGGAACGGAAACTACCGAGCCGAGGGGAGATGACATCATTTCCTTTGCTGCTGTTTAGCATACAGCAGCAAAGGAATGTTCCCATTGGCCGGCGGCGATCGCGAGGGGGGGACCACGAACGGATGGCCTCCCCCTCCACTCCGATCGCCGGGGAACAAAACGGGACCGCCTCGGGCACCGGGGGGGGTCCGATCGGACCCCCACCCGCGGGAGGCAAATCACGTGCATGTACGTGATTTTGCCTGCCCGTGCCGCCTTGCCGACGTACATCGGCGTGAGGCGGTCCTTAAGTGGTTAAATAGATCGTATGTGGAGTGCCTGCAAAGACCAACGCGAATATCAGATGGTTATGTTCATTTAAATTTATTGATTAATAAAGAGGCTGCTATGGCCAAAATTTACTCCAACTTGGTGTGGTCTCTATTAATGGTAAATGGTATGGGGGCTGTAGCAAGGGTTGGTCAGGCAGTAAGGAAGTACAGTACATCTGTTATACAATGGTCAAGGCTTTTGCCTCTAAACACTGCTCCTAAACCTACAGGGCGTTATCAAAGACCAGGTCTTTGATAACGCCCTGTAGGTTGGCGAAACATGTCGACGTATTTTCAGTGGCACTAACGTCATTCCCTGCTCCTTGGAACGCACTTCCTGGTTTCTGGAACATACGCTGTGAGCAGCGTCCGGATCCATCTTTAATCCCTTTACATACCTGTTTTTATCAACTATTTTGTAAGTACCCATTTGTATACGGAATAAATCCCTTTTCAAACGGTACTTTTCACTATTAGTTCCATTTTTTCATTTTTTGGTGTCTGGTGATTCTGCTGAGAAATTCCAACAAGAAATCCTTTGATCTGATGTGCACAACACCACTCCTGAGCTTCTCTGGATACCATCACATAAGCCTGAAGTGACCCTCAGACTGCAAAGCTGGGGGTCATCGCCATTTGGTGAGTGGGGACACATGTGGGGGTGGCATTTCTGCACCTGAAAAGTCCTGGAGCGTCTGTGGTCCATTGCACTTCAAAAGTTTTTTCCCATTGTGGATCAGAACATTCAGCACATTTATTTGTACTTTATTTACATGTTTTTTGCTTTGTATATTCACATCTGCACTCATCTACACTTGAACACACATATCTATTAACATTTGCGAGCGCCACATTACCATAATTTTACATTTCTAGTGAGTAGCACTTTGTGTGTGGCAGCTGCTTTAGTTTTCTTTTTCACTGTTTTTTCACCATTCAGCGCGAGTTTAAATTTTATATTATTCACTTTAAGAGGAATAGCCTGTGGCACATGTGAGCAGTGTATACAGTATGAGCCTTTCTCTGTATACTCTGCTTACATATGTCACAGTCCTTTAATCCACAAAACTCTCAAATAATTCTTAGCCTACCTTGAAGATTTGCATTAAAACATTTGGGGACCTACCTAGTGATGGTACAATGGTAAGAGAAAGAAAAAAAGGAAATAAAAATTCATAAATCTAAGGAGTATATAGCTGACAGCTAAACATGTATTACATGAACCACATCCAATAAGTGAAAAGAAACTTCTATAGGTTGTATAGCAGCAGCATAGAATGATGGTAAAACAACATCTTGATTAAAGCGAAAGGTGGAGACCACCTTGGGTAGAAAACAAGCCTGTCACCAGGCAGGGTTCCCTACAAGATGATGCCGCTAGCTCAGATATTCACCTATCGGAAGTGATAGAGTGAAAAAAAAACACCTTACGAGTAAGTTCAGCCAAAGGAATAGGATAGGTTAGAATGGAGCCTTTTTAAGAGACACTAGCACTAGACTGAGATCCGACGGTGTCACAGGAGAGCATCTAAGAGGAGCTAAATAAGTGATTCCTTGCACAAGTGCCTTCACCAGAGAATGAGAGGTAAAACAATGCTGGAGGAAGATAGCCAAGGCCAAAATCTATTCTTTGAGTGTACCCAAGGCCAGATGTTGATCTAGACCCAACTGGAGAAAAGCCAGAATACATCCCACAAAGTATCTTCTAGAATGAGTCTTTCTTTGCTTGCACCATGCAAAATAAGAGTTCCAGTAGTAGACTAGCATGAATAAGAGTCAGGATAACTGAATCTGATAAACCTCTGTCCCTCAGGAAATGGACTTCAACAGCCAGGCCATCAAAGCTAGCAACTGAAGAGCAGGATGGTAGATCAGACCTTGAGAGAGAAGATTTACACAATCAGCAAAAGGCCAAGGGAATATTCCAAAAAGCTGGAGTATGTCCAAGTGCGAAACCCTTCTGGGCCAGTTCACCGAAAACACCATCTAACTTGATTCTGCAGAGCAGTCAGGGAAGAAGCTTTAGTGGAGGAAAAGCACTGACGTCAGTCACCAGAGCATCCACTGCAAAAGTTTGAGGATCTCTGAACCTGGTGAAGAGCCTGTACAGTTGTTTTTGAACCAGAATGCAAACAGGTCCACATCCAGCCTCCTTTACCTGTGACGAAGGTCTTGAAATCCTCTAGTTGAAGGGACCACTCTCCTTGGTCCAGATGCTGATGGCTGAGGAAGTCGGACTGTCATTTTTCTATGCTGGGGATGTGTACCATGGTCAGGGTCAAAATGCAATGCTCTGCCCAGGTCAGAAGCAATGCAACTTCTATTGGAAGTTTTTAATTCCTCTGCTCATCAGGTTCCCTAAACTATCAATATTCCAAGGACTCCACTCCAGCCTGACAGACGAGCATCCATGTGGGAATCTCTCATGTTAGTGGAAGAAATGATTTCCCCAACTCCAATGCCAGATTGGAAATCCACCAAGTCAGGGAAATTCAGGCAGAGGGATATAAACACATAGGAGGGTTGGTTCACAGAGTCAGTTTGTCCCATGCAGACAGGATTCTGAATTGCAGAGGTATGGAGAGAAGTTGTGCATATGGCACTGCCTTAAATGAGGCTACCATCAGTTCCTGTACTCTTATGCAACAGTGCAGAGGGGTGACATCTAGATTGAGAACAGAGAGTGCTTGAGAGTGGAAAGATCTTTTTCAAGGATATGGTATGTACCCAGGACCAGTTCTAAGTACTCCAGATGGTAAGTCGGATCCACTGCAGACCTCTGAGGGTTGAAGATCCACCCAAGGTTCTGCAGAATCTGCACAATAATTTGTATACTGACATTGGAAGCCTGGATGTTCAATAGCAGGCCTTTTAGGTAGCCTACAATGTGGAAATCCTGAGAAAAGCCAGAACAGGGGCCAAGACTTTCATGAAGACCCAAGAAACAGTGAACACTTCTAACAGCAGAGCCACAAACTGAAAATGACAGTTGCTCACCCCAAAATGTAAGAACTGCTGGTGCAGGTGAAAAATGAGAATGTGTAAGGAGGCTTCCTTGATGTTCACTGATGTTAGTAGATCTCCCTGCTGAAGAGATTCAATTACTGACCTGGTTGATTCCATTAGAAACTTCTGAATCTGAGGGAAGCTCTTCAGGCCCAGGATAGAACAAATGTCATCCTTTGCTTTTGGAACCGTGAAAAGGTTGGAGTTAAAACCCTAACACCTTTCCCCTCCAGGCACAGGAACAAAAACCCATGAGGTGAACAATTACTGAAGGGCAGAATGCAGTTCATCCAGCCTCTGTGGAGAAGAAGGCAGATTGGAAAGGCAAGAATTGGGGAGGAAGGAGACAGCGAAACTCCAGCCTGTACCCCCGGAGATGACATCCCTGACTCAGAGGTATGGAATGGTTCAAACCCAGTTGTCCAAGAAAGCCAACAGACATTCCCCCACTGATAGAATTGGGGAAGCCTCATCACTGAGAGGGGGGCTCAAGCCAAGCTTGGCTGACTTGGAGGTCCAGGGCCTGTACTAGGTTTAAACATAGAGGAAGAAGCTTGGGAAGGACAAAAGGAACTCCTTCTAAACTCGGCAGAGAAGGATTTGTTCACAGGCACCTTAGCTTTTTTTCTTGCTAGGCAAAAGCGTGTTCTTACCATCAGTACCATCATTAATAAAAGAGACCAGATGTTCACCAAAGAGAAGAAGTACTTCTAAAGGGAAGCCCTCCAGGCATTTTTTACATGCCAGCTCCTCAGACCAGTACTTGAGCCACAGGATCTGATGCATCTGAATACACAGAAGGCCTACGCTGGATATCTGCTGTAGGGCGTTTCAAAGACTGAACACACAATACCACAGAGCAGTAGGAAGGAGTTCCAAATACTTAAGATCAGAAGAGTCTGTAGGAATGGAACCAGGTTCCCAGGACAAACATCTGACCCGGACCACAAGGGTCTCACAATTTTCCATTGAATCAATTACAGACTGCATGGCCAATAAGTGCAAAAGAAGCTGAAGAACAATTCAAATCTTTTATCTATAGTGTCTTTAAAGACTGGAACACCCTCGGCCAGAACCATCAAGGACTTATTAAGGCAGACAATAGCAGGATCCACAGAAGCCACCAACCATTTTTGTCACATGCTGCTTCCATAGGGTATTGCTGAGAAAAAAACATTGGGGGTACAACTGAACTTTCTCAGGTTAAAGCCAGTCCTCATATAAAACTTCATCAACCACAAAGAAAGTTTTGGATGGTTTTTAGCCTTTTTAGATTCCACACTGGTGACTTTAAGGCAGACCTAATCTCCAGATTAAGACAGGAAAGTGTCTTGTCAACAAGGACAAAGATGGTATCTTTGAGCTTGGGAGAAATAATGGCTGAAGCAGTCTGTCCCCTTGATGGAATTATCAGATTCAGAAGAAAGAGCACCATCTTCTTTTAAAACATTCTCTTGCTCCTCATTTTCCTGCCGTATGTCATGGACCATTCCAGAATCCCACATGGGGGGGGGGGGGTGTCCCATATGTCTTGATGATTTCCACAGAGTGGTCATTTTTCCCATAAATTCCACCAAAGAACAGGAAAGTTCACAATTGAGTGATTCCAAGCACCAGAGGAGAGACAGAGTCCTAAAATCAGGTATAGGGACTTCACGGGGAGAAGAAATAATGCCCCCAGGCCCACTGGCTGAACAAGTGTCTGATTGTCCCTTTGACTCATCCTCCTTCTGATTGTTGTCCACCAAATATTATAAATGAAAAAAAAACATGCTTGTGAAAAAGAAAATAAACAACGAATGAAAAGCTGCTTGCACACTATGAAATATTAAACATAGCAATAATTTCTTGTTTCCCACATGTGCTTACCTAATCAAACAAACATACACAACTGAAGCTTATGTGCTCTATATATTAACCACAATTATACAAGAAAAATTATTGTATGCAAAAAGAGTCCACACTTGTAAGTTATTCTGAAAATTGCAATGGTGTATACAAAAAAATTCAATAAACATTACACTGTGAATCCCACTCCGAATGATTTGCCACCACCTTAAGGACACAGCCAGAGGTTTACAGGAAAAATATGTCTCTCACATTATAAAGAAATCATACACTGTATAACATGATGTAAACAACATCACTAAAAGGGAAGGCTCGGGCTTCCATATAATAGATGAATAACCAGGAGGATACACCAATATCCACATTCCCCTCGAATCAGCATTCCATGTAGAGCTCATTAGAAAAAAGAAGGAGGCCAAACGCTCCACATTGTACTCATTTATTAAATATAACATTTTCACTTACACAGGTAAGCAGTAACAGCACTGTGTATAAAACTCTCTCCAGCAACCAGATCACACTTCCAGGGACAATTCCAGGTACAGTGCCTTCAAAAAGTATTCATACCCCTTTGAAAGGTTCCACATTTTGTCATGTTACAACCAAATGTATATTATTGGGATTTTATGTGATAGACCAACATAAAGTGGTACATAATTGTGACGTGGAAGGAAAATGATAAATGGTTTTCAATTTTTTTTTACAAATAAATATCAGAAAAGTGTGGCGTGCATTTTTATTCAGCCCCTTTTACTCTGATACCCCTAACTAAAATCTAGTGGAACCAATTGCCTTCAGAAGTCACATAATTAGTAAATAGAGTCCACCTGTGTGTAATTTAATCTCAGTATAAATACAGTTGTTCTGTGAAGCCCTCAGAGGTTTGTTAGAGAACCTTAGTGAACAAACAGCATCATGAAGACCAAGGAACACACCAGACAGATCAGGGATAAAGTTGTGGAGAAGTTTAAAACAGGGTTAGGTTATAAAAAAAATATGCCAAGCTTTAAACATCTCACAGAGCACTGTTCAATCCATCATCCAGAAATGGAAAGAGTATGGATCAACTGCAAACCTACCAAGACATGGCCGTCCACCTAAACTGACAGGCCAGACAAGGAGAGCATTAATCAGAGAAGCAGCCAAGCGAACCATGGCAACTGGAGGAGCTGCAGAGATCTGCAGCTCAGATGGGAGAATATGTCCACAGGACAACTAATAGTTGTGCACTTCACAAATCTGACCTTTATAGAGGAGTGGGAAGAAGAAAGCCATTGTTGAAAGAAAGCCATAAGAATTTCCGTTTTCACTTTGTGAGAAGCCATGTGGGGGACACAGAAAACATGTGGAAGAAGGTGCTCCAGTCAGATGAGACCAAAATTTAACTTTTTGGGCTAAAAGCAAAATGCTATGTGTGGCGGAAAACTAACACTGCACATCACCCTGAACACACCATCCCCACTGCGAAACATGGTGGTAGCAGCATCTTCCAGGGCACGGATACTATGCCGGGTCATCATGCTTTTTATACTCTCTATGTGCCGTGGATGGCAGAGAAAAGAACCAACCCCTAATGTGGAAGGTGTACTTATAGGTAAGCCTATAATAAGGCTTACCTATAGGTACTGTGAATATCTCCTAAACGTGCGCAGTTTAGGAGATATTTACCTTGTAGTGCGTCAATTATGTAATCGACGCATGCGCTTTGAAGAAACGGCCCTCTGTGATGTTTGTTCACTAGCAAGTGCCATAAATGCATGCCCGGGAGTGGGATCACGCGACTCCAGCCAGTCACAGAGTCAGATTCCATGGCCCGAGAAGGAAGAGGGGTGAAGATGGATGCCACCAGCGGGGACAGCGCGGGCTTCGTTTGCAGTTAAGTGGCACATAATGGTAAGGTGACCAGATTTTCAAAATGAAATCCGGGGACATTTTTTTTTTTTGGCAAATGGTAAACGATTTTATAAGCATATATTCCTCAAATTATATATTCAGTGTATGTGGTATATGTTTATGGAAGGATTATATGATATATACGTTATTTCTCACATTTCGTCCATGAGATAAAAAAAAAAAGAAGATTCTTACAATTTTTTGGAATACGACTACCAAATGTTAAGACGATAAGATGGAGATAAAACTTTTCATATTTTGTATTTTATTCTTGCCAAAGAATTTTGGTTCAACAATAACAATAAATTAACAATTCAGAACAGTAAAAGATTGCATGGTAACAACACGTAGGATACCTTCAAACATATATAGATATCTATATATCTCTCTCTATATATACCATAGCAGCACCAGGATTTGCTGCTACAAAGTTTACCACTTACCTCAGTTTCTCCTCCCTGGCACCACTTTCCCTTCCTGTCCCCGCCCTTAAATGACGTCATGTCAGAGGCCGGTGTAGAAGAAGAATGTAATCTGTGTACGGTAGTTTAGACTGCTGCCGGGTGCAGGAGCGCACTCGGCACCCCGCTGCAGCTCTGCTTTTGTCTGTCAATCTTCAGCCGGGAGACATTAGCCCCGGCGCTGCCTGCACACCAACACTTCACTTCAAAGGGGTTTCTGCTCCTTCTGCACACTCTAGTCCCGGTCCTGCTGCCTGTCACTGTGCTCCGCCAGTGGCATCACTAGGGTTGGTGTCACCCGGTGCCGAAAAAATTGGTGTCACCCCTCCTCCACCAACTACCTCAGTACAGACCCCCCTCCACTAACTACAGACCCCACTCCATCAATATAGCCCCCTCCCTCAGTACAGACCCCCTTAAATCAATATAACCCCCCTCCCTCAGTACAGACCCCCTTAAATCAATATAGACCCCCACAAAGTACAGACTCCCCTCCCTCAGTACAGACCCCCGCTCAGTGCAGACCCCCTTTCCTCAGTATAGACCCCCCACTAAGTACTAACCCCCTCCCTCAGTACAGACCCCCCCCATCAGTACAGAAACCCTCCCTCAGTGCAGAGTCTGCAGACCCCCCTCCATCAGTATCAACCTCCCACCTCAGTGCAGACCGCCCCATCAGTACATACACCCCCCCCCCCAGTGCTGACCCCCATCAGTATAGAATCCCCCTTCAGTGCAGAGCCCCCATTAGTATAGAATCCCCCCAGTGCAGAGCTCCCATTAGTATAGACACCCCTCAGTGCAGAACCCCATTAGTATAGAATCCCCCAGTGCAGAGCCCCCCCCCATTAGTATAGAATCCCCCCAGTGCAGAGCCCCCCCATTAGTATAGAATCCCCCCAGTGCAGAGCCCCCATTAGTATAGAATCCCCCAGTGCAGAGCCTCCCATTAGTATAGAATCCCCCCCAGTGCAGAGCCCCCCATTAGTATAGAATCCCCCCAGTGCACAGCCCCCCCCATTAGTATAGAATCCCCCCCAGTGCAGAGCCCCCCCATTAGTATAGAATCCCCCCAGTGCAGAGCCCCCAATAGTATAGACACCCCCTCAGTGCAGAGCCCCAATAGTATAGACACCCCCTCAGTGCAGAGCCCCCAATAGTATAGACACCCCCTCAGTGCAGAGCCCCCATTAGTATAGAATCCCCCCAGTGCAGAGCCCCCCCATTAGTATAGAATCCCCCAGTGCAGAGCCCCCCCCCATTAGTATAGAATCCCCCAGTGCAGAGCCCCCTTAGTGTAGAATCCCCCCAGTGCAGAGCCCCCATTAGTATAGAATCCCCCCAGTGCAGAGCCCCCCCCATTAGTATAGAATCCCCCATGCAGAGCCCCCCCATTAGTATAGAATCCCCCCCAGTGCAGAGCCCCCATTAGTATAGAATCCCCCAGTGCAGAGCCCCCATTAGTACAGAATCCCCCCAGTGCAGAGCCCCCCATTAGTATAGAATCCCCCCAGTGCAGAGCCCCCCCATTAGTATAGAATCCCCCCAGTGCAGAGCCCCCCCCCCATTAGTATAGAATCCCCCCAGTGCAGAGCCCCCATTAGTATAGAATCCCCCCAGTGCAGAGCCCCCCCATTAGTATAGAATCCCCCAGTGCAGAGCCCCATTAGTATAGAATCCCCCCAGTGCAGAGCCCCCATTAGTA